>OU342736.1:402452743-403052743 GCA_910589765.1 Avena atlantica | reverse complement strand
CCTATTTTTTCAGCTTTTTTTTGTTTGTAGTGCCACTTGGGCAAAAACCAGCGCCACACCATTGGCGATACCTCTACATTTTCCTGGTTGCAAAATATGTGGTGGTATCGGGTTTCACGAACCACGAGTAGAGGGAGCTAAAAATGATCTACATCCTGTAATGCCCTTTAATTGTCACAGGTTTAGATAAGGTTTAGGTAAAATTTTGTATAAACCCACGACAATTAAATCAGATCAAATGAAGTGGAGTATTTCATCTTAAAACAGCAGATCAAATGAGGTAATTATTCGAAATTCTCAGAAATGGAACACGTCTAGAGCAGGGGGAAGACACGCGCGTACCTTATGCTCTCCGGCAATTGACGGGAGCCAGTGGTGGCAGAAGTCATTGATGATCCAGTCCGGCCTCCTTCCAGCGGCGACGGCGTCCGCGAGGAACGCGGTGAACGGAGCGGCGAGGCCGTCCATGGCCTTCTTGAGGAGCTCGACCTCCCCGGGCGGCACGTCGGCGGTGGACTCGGCACCGACCGGAAGCCCCTCGACGCGCGGCAGCGGCAGCGACACGAAGCGGAGGCGAGCAGAAAGGTGCGGCGGCACGGGCGGGAGCCTGGCGAGGTTCCGCGGCGTGGAGACGAATGCGACGGCGTGGCCCCGAGCTGCCAGGCGCTTGGAGAGCTCGAGGAACGGGAGCATGTGGCCGAACGCCAGCCACGGGAACACCACCACCTCCAGATGCCCAGCGGAGCCGACGCCGGCTTCTCCCATGGCTGCACTGTAACTGATCGGCGACTTCCGGGACGCAGGAGAGCAACACGAAGACCGGCGGAAGAACGCACGTGCACGCATAGCACAACAGAACCACACGCAGGACGCAATACTACTACTGGTGTATATATGGTGCCAATTTGACAAGACATGGCCGTTGAGGTATCATCCTCAAGACCATAAAATGCAGTCTGTCCATATATAGAATGGTAGACACAGCCGTATCAGGAAGCACCGGCCAGATTGCCCCCGTGGCTCCAAAAATGCAAGGCGAAAGTCCCATTGGTAAGGTTGCTGGCAGACATGATTTCTGGTCCCATACTATCCTGTCTCATAGATCGCAGATCCAGATCCTCTCACGATGCCATTGTATCATCTCATTTTTGCAAAAGAAAAGAAAAAAAGGAAATAGAGCTGTTTGAATTTGCAAGTGAGTGTGTGATAAGAGGAGAAGGAAGAAAGATATGGAACAAACTCTAGGGCACTCATCTCGGCGAATTATAATTTTTATAGGAGGAGGTACCCACGGGCGAAATTTTCAACGATCATTCATGGTCTAAGCCTCTAAGGTCCAAGACTTTTTTTCTAGAATACTCTAAGGTCCAAGACTGAATGTAACCAAAACAATTCCTTTTGAGTATATAAGTTATGTTAAAAAAAAAAGGTCTGTGTCTGAGATGTAACATATATATGAATATTACATCCAAGGCACGAATCTTGGAGCACGATTCAATGCTGAAAAATGAACCGACGGATAACGGGTTTGGTAAGTTTCCGGTTTGTACTAATGTCAGGTCACCGCAAGGCTACGTAAGAAAGGTTGGACGGGACAAAATGAAGAGAGTTAGCTGATTAGTTCTAATTGAGCAGGGTTTTACCAATCCAAAGGCAAGCCATGCTCTAGGTTTGCCCCAACTTAGCTTGGCCCATACTTGGTTCTTTGCTTAGGTTTTGCCGCAAGGGCCTAGCTACACAAACCAATAGGAAGCGAATCCATATGACAACTTTTAGCTTATTACTCCCTCTGTTCACAAATATAAGATATTTTAGTTTTATAAAATAAATGTATCTGAGTTTCTTTTGGTGTATAGGTTCACTTCGAACCTTTACGAACCTATACACTAAAAGATGTCTAGATACACTCGATTCACAAAGCTAAAACATCTTATATTTTTAAACGAAGGGAGTAGGTTGTAATTGAGCAGGGCTTTACAAATCCAGAGACAAAAAAAATGTTTTCCTAATGGGTTGGACAAGCCATGCCCCAGGTTTGCCCCAGGTTTGCCCCAATGTAGCTTCGCCGCTAATAGTTTTGCCAAAACTTATCGTATGGCTTCAATTCCTATTAGTTTGTGTAGCTAGGCCCTTATGGTAGAAACCTAAACAAATGAATCGATCGGGGAGGCAGCTTGAAACGATCCTGGATCGGGTGGAGTCCGATTTGGATCTTGATCGGATCATATCCAGATCTGAAAAACGGGGCAAAACGGGCGGCGACAGGGACGGTGGCGGCCGACGAAGTTGCGAGAAAGAGTCCGAAGCTAACGTGGCTCTAATACCATGTTAGGAATAGGCAACCTGTATTCCTATGGAGCCAAAGGCCACAATATATAATACAGGTACATATGTGAATATGCAGGAAGCCCCCTAACATATGGGAAAAATACAATACAAATATATACATCTAACACTTGGTTCGAAAGTAAAAGCTTGAATTCTTGACAAGATGGATATCACTTTTATTATCACTAAACGTATTGTATTATCTTGCTTCAGGCCAAGCTCTTGCAAGAAGTTTTCTTCATCCAGAACACTTCCTCGCAAGTATCAATAGCAACTATGTACTCAACTTCTATCTTTGACAATATAAAACATTTCCTCAGCCTTGATTGTCATGACACTGCTCCTATGCATAACTCATTGGGTACCTAGAATTTGTAGAATTTTACTTCCTAGAATTTGCATCACCAGATCTACATCTATACAGGCCTTCACTACATGATCATCACTTTCAAAGCATAGGCATAATCTAGAATTTCCTTTGAATATGTGTGAATCCACTTCACTACATTAATTCTAGTGAGCCTCAACTGGATGTTTCATGAATTGACTAACAACTCCATCAACATAGACAATAATGGGCCCAGTCCACACTGTTGCGTGTATCAACCTAATACACGTGCTCCTCCTTCACCGGTCCTCTCACAATGTCTAGCTAGTAATCATGAAGTACTCGCTTGTATGACAAGTAAGCGAATGGTCTGGAAAAAATTGTTTGGATTGAGAGTAGGGGTGCGCCCACTTCAAGTCAAAAGTATTCAAGCGAATACCCAAAAACATTTGCCAAAAACTACTCAAATACAAGTATATGAACAAAACAAAAGAAAACAAAAGGGGGACAGAGTATTCCATGGTTCAGCCCAAGAGCCCAATTGCCTTCTCCTTGTTCCCTACTGTATGTGGCCCAACTAGATAACTGACCTATTAGCCTCATTGCTTGGCAGCTCACACATGATGCATAGGTACCACCGTCGCCTCTCCCGTTACGGTAAATAGTAAATATAAGTCGTGAAAACTCGTTATTTTACCCTTATTTTGGTGGGCATCCATTTTGGACTCCGGAGACTCAGTTACCAGGACGTCATGAAAACTTGTGTTCCTTGTCTGCTTTTGTGGGCTATATTGCACACAATTTTGTTATTCCACGACCGTTTCTAGATCTGATAGATCACAATTATTAGAACGTTGCAAAAGCTTATCGTTTTCGGATTTTTTAGCTTTTTTATTTTTGAGTATAGCACACCCTTTTGGAACATGCAGAAACACTTACAGTGAATCCGCAACTTCTGTACAATTTTGTGTTTCTAGTCGTAAGACGTCCTTTTTTTTTGAAACAATAACACTTCCCTTTTGCATTTTCTAGCCGTATCCAGAACTACCTAGCACACTCATGGGATCCCAAATAAACGGTTAACGTGATGCCAAGAAAATTTGTCGTTTTGATATTCGGTGGTCGTTTTCGTGGGCTTTTGCACGTGTTGGTTATCACTTATCAGGGCACACCGAAGAAGCTAGGATGTTTCTAAGAAACCCAACTATGTACTGTACTACCAAAGCAGCAAGCAAAGATTAATTAACTGACCTTGGCTAACATAATTTTTCCGTGGTAAGTCATCGATAGTTCACCAAACCTGGTAACGTCGAATTACTTGTTGGCTCCTCAGAAAAAAAAGATCGTTGGGCATGAGACTGAGCCACTGCCATCATAAGACAATTGGGTCAAGTGCCAGGATGAGAGCAACCGGTAGGTGATTTTGCACCAAGAGCTACTTAGATTCAACGGCTAGCAGCTTGCTTGGTTGCTTGGGTATCTTTTTTGGCCACCTCGCTCCACACACACACATGAACATGTGTACTATAAACTGACATGGAAACCTGTCCATTGTCAACTGTTTCTATTTTTACTTTGCAAAATCCGACTGGAATTATCCTGTTGGTGCTAAAATACAAAACAAAATTCTGTTCTTCTAGTTGTGTTGGTCACTCCAACTTCTGTGAGATGTTTTTTTTGAAGGTGCAACGGGGGGCGATAGCCCACCTGAACGCGAATTTTATAATTTTAAAACTTTACACGAGGGTACCGACATGAGCGAGCGAACGACGAGCGAACGAACGTGGGGTACAGGATGGCATACCATCCCAAGGAGGTACAACGTGGGGGAGGAGAGGGAGCTACGCTAAGTAGTCACACCAAGCACGTAGGGGATCGAGGTCCACTCTTCGGGGGGCACGGGTGACCCAGAGCCGCAGATGGTCCACAACCAGGGAGGCGATTTGGCCGGTGGTGGAGGGGGCTCCGTCAAACACCATGCGGTTGCGTGATTTCCAGATCGACCACAGGATGGCAAGCAGAACCGTGTGTAGAACCGTAGCATGCATGGAGGGGAGGCCATCTGCGAGTTTGTACAGAAGGACAACGATGTCGGTGTCGGGGGGCACCCGCGGGCTGCCCGCAAGGTGCGTCCATAAGGGGGCCAAGCGGGGGCACTACACGAACAAGTGAACCAAGTCCTCAGGGGTGCCGGGGCAAGGCGGCGAGGCAACGCATCCCAGGTGAAACAGGTGCGCACGCATCCTGGTGCGGCCGAGGCGCAGAATCCAAAAGAATACCCGGACTTTAGGAGGCGCAAAGTTTCGCCAGTTGACTTCCTGGAGTGGCACCACGCACCCAGATGAGCATAGAACACGGTACACCCATCCGGTGCGGAACTTACCAGCGGGGCAAGTCACGACAGTGCGGGTGTCTGGGGTGCCGGAGAGATGGAGGGCGCGCAGGTGGGAGCGCAGGAAGGCAAGCTCGACTTCTGCTTGCGGGGTGACTCGCGATTGGAGAGGGATGTGAACGGCACCGGCGCAGACAGCATCTGCCACAGACAAGGCGGGCGAGAGGCAATGGGAGAAGGCAGCAGGCAGGGCATCGGCAAGCGGGCCGAGGGGCGTCCATGAGTCGAACCAGAGGGACGTGGAAGCCCCATTCCCAGGGGTCACCCGAGTGATGGAACAGTATAGCGGGATCAAAGACTGAAAACCACGCCACGAAGGAGTGGACGACTGCGGATTGTCGCACAGGTAGCTCCGGCAGACCCAACGCGTCCAGGGTGTGTCGCGCCCAGAAAAAAGTGAGTGGAGGTTTTTAAGGAGTAAGCTAGTATTCTGGAGAGCAAAGTCGACGATGCCAAGGACACCTTCGGACCGCAGCCGACAGACCAGGTCCCACGCTACCTGACAGTCACCACCAGAACAAGAGATGGCAGCCTTCCAAAGCATACCACGCCTGGGACGGTCCATTTTTGCAAGGGTGCCTTTGGGCAGCGGCAGTACGGTCATGGCGAGCAAGGGGATCACGGATAGGACGGCAGTGGCAAGGGTCAAGCGTCCACCGATGGGGATCAGCGAAGTGCGCCACCCCGGGATCTGGTTCGACATGCGAGTGGCGAGGAACTCCAGGGTAGCCGCGAGAAGCTTCTGGTCCGACAGAGGTAGCCCGATGTATGTCTGAGGAAAGACCGAGACTGGGCATCCCAGAATGCTGGCGAGGCTGGCGGCATCGGCAGGTGGCACATGAATGGGGACGAAGGTGCTCTTGTGAAAGTTAATGCACAGGCCCGTGGCAAGGGAGAAGGAGTCCAAGATGGCGCGCAACCGCTGCATTTGGGAGACATCCGCGCGAAGGATAATCAGAGTGTCGTTTGCATACTGGACCACAGGACACGACAGGTCATCCATAAGGGGATGCAGTAGGCGGTCATTTCCATTCTCCTCGACTAGGAGGCAGCGAAGGAGCTCCCCCACAGCCATGAACAGGTAGGGGGATAACGGGTCACCTTGACACAGCCCGTTTCGGCAGCTGATCCAGCGGCCGGGGACACCGTTCAGGAGCACTGCCGCTTTATCGGTGGACAGGATTGAGGAGACCCAACCTCGAAAACTCGCCCCGAAGCCACAGGCATCGAGAATTGCGTCCAGAGCTTCCCAGTTGACAGAGTCGAAAGCCTTCCTGAAATCAAGTTTCAGCACGACGGCTGACACCTTGCGGACGTGACAACTCTGAACAAGGTCCATGGCGTACAGGAAGTTGTCCGTGAGAGTCCGCCCCTTGATGAAGCCGGATTTCTCAAAGGCGACAAGTAATTCGATGAAGGACTGCAGCCGAGTGGTGAATATCCGAGTGACGAGCTTCATAAGACAGTTCTGGAGCGAGATGGGGCGAAAACCATCTGTTGTGCGGACGTCAACTTTCTTAGGAAGTAGAGCAATGTAGGCACGGTTGACGCCATCCAAGGGGGTCGTACTAGCCTGGAAGTCACTGAGGAAGCCCATTACGCCCTCGCGCACCATGCCCTAGAAGGTGCGGTAGAATGCGGGACCAAAACCATCAGGGCCTGGGCTACTGTCCAATCGCATGGCAAGAAGGGCGTCGCGGGCCTCCTCAACGGAGAACGGGGCGTCCAGCACACTGAGTCTGGGGATTCTGGAGAGGACGCGGCTGAGGTCAAATCCCCATACAAGGGTGGTGGAGGTCCCCAAGAGGTCCAAGTAGAAGCTATGTAGGACCTCAGCCTTGTCGGCGTGGTTAAAGAGCACCCTGTCTCCGTCATGCAGGACCCTGATCTGGTTGCCCCGAAGACGCGCTGAGGCGCAAGCGTGGAAGAATTTGGTGTTGTCTTCACCAAGGCGACAAAGTTTGTACATGAAACGTTGCTTCCAGTACAGATTTAGGCATCTGTAAGCGGCGGAGAGGCGGGTCCGAACCATGTCTCGAAGCATGCTCTCGGGCGCGAAGAGCGTGCGAAATTCCTCCACCAGGTCGAGGAGCTTGATCACCTGTCGACAATTGGAAATAAGCTCGGCAGGCCGCCTCCTGTCACGGACCCATTTCTTAGAAGCCGCGCGGGACCATTTCAGGGACCGTGAGAGGCGGGTGGTGGTGCAACAGCGGTGACGGTTTTGCGGACGAGCCCAGACCGACTCGATCAAGGCCCTGTACTTCGGCAAGACAGCCCACGCCCGTTCAAAACAGAAAATCATGGATGCCGGGGCGCGGGAAGAGGCACTGAGAAGCAGGGGCACGTGATCCGAAGTGTTGCGCAACATGAAGATCAATGAGGAGTTGAAGAGCTTGTCCCCCAGGCAAGATTGATGAGGGCCCGATCTAGCCTCACAAGCGTGGGCACGTCACGGCCATTGGTCCAGGTGAACGGACGATCCAGCACGGGAAGTTCCTGGAGTTCCAACTCATCGATTAGATCGTTCAGCTCCCCCGCGGATCGAGCGTCGAAATTATCGTTGCTCCGATCATCCGCAAATCGGGCGATGTTGAAGTCACCGATCAGTAGCCAGGGAACGTCGTAAGGGGCGACAACGGAACGCAGCTCCTAGAGGAAGGTCGTACGACGAGCACGGTCGCAGGGGGCGTAGACATTTGTGATCTCGAAGCGCATACCGTTGCTCGCGAGTTCGAAGGCCGACGTCAGACAGAAGTCGAGAGCGCGGTCGCCAATGTGAGTGACCACGCGAGGGTCCTAGGCGGTGATCACGCCCGCGGACGCGCCGAACAAGGGAATGAAGGAGAACGAAGAGAAGCCTTGGGGGAGGAACGACGCAGTCTTAGTGGAGGTCACTGGCTCGAGCTTCGACTCCTGGAGGCAGACGACGTGCAGGGGCTGGGCCGACAGGTTCATTTTTACATCAGTGCACTTGTTAGGAGTCGTTTAGACCCCGAACGTACCACGAGCCGATGATAAGTTGTCGCTGCCGGTTTAGAGCCATATGTTACAGGCAAGGCGCCTAGAAGTGCTAACCCTAGCAGAAGCAACATGACCCAGACTATACAAGGTGTTGCAGGTACACCCAAAAGCAAAGGCGGCAGGACATACGTTGCGCCGGCGAGACCATCTGTTTCTAAAACAGACAGACCCAACGCAGAAGTACAACCAGGTAGACAACACTAACTCTGAACGAAGAGCGGGCGCGCAGGGAGAGAGCAGCGAGAGACTCGTCATGGGGCACCGGCTCGCACCCTTGCCGCGTCCGCCAGCCTGCGGACATCCTCCTGGGGCAGCTGGCACTCCTCCGCCATCGCAAGCAGTTCGTCAGGGCTAAACGGGGGCGGGCGAGGCGCTGCCGGTCCTAGACGCCTTGAGACGAACCGCGCGATCCATCATCGTCTCGAAGTGCGCCCGCGTCTGTGTACGGATGCGGGCACTAGCGCGAGTCGGGCCCCGCCGCTTGGCGCCCAACACCGGGGGAGGGTCGGCGACAGCGGCCTCCTGCGCGGGGGCAGGGGATGCCTGCGTCGGGGTCGCCCCATGCACGGGGAGGACAGCGCCGCAGCTGGCATGCACGTGCACCAACGGGTCGTCGCAGACGGTGGCAAGGGTAAGCACTCGAACGGAGATCGCGGTTGCGACGCCGCGGGATGTCACTGTCGTCACTGCCCCATGCTCCTCACTTTGTGTTCTCCTAGTAGTAGTAGCAATAATAGGTGAAATTAAGGTTGTTACAGGAAGCTAAGACCAGCCACACTGTCTGTTCGATTCAAAAAAGAAGCGAACCAATGCATGGTTGCTGTAGTGTATTGAATCGGTGGTGGATCCCACTAATCAGATGCTTTTTCATGCATGCATATGGCTTTCCCTCACATATCCATCGCTGGGACCCACAAATGCATGAGAAAAGCGAACCAACTTGAAGAATCGTTTTTTCATTCTGACACCTTGAATCGATTCCTATCGAAGCCTTGCACTGTATTGAACCGATTCCTACTCTTCTTTGAATCGCTTCTAAACCACAGTGTGGCTGGTCTAAGCTGCGAAGAAATTAGGACACACCTGTCTGCACTCTTCTGAAAACTCAAAGCACATTTCCAAGCGAAACTTGCTCCTAGGATTCAGGATACAGACCTTTAACTTTCGCAGCTGATTTTATCAGTACCCAGGCATGCAGATGTGATGCTGTTTGCTCCTTCAGAGATTGTAATCTCAGACGTCAGCGACGCGATGAACACAAGATTAAATGAAAATCCTTATGTTCAGGGAAAGAAGGAAGTAATTTGCCGCATGCTTTGGGATTGTCTGCATGTGATTACCTAGTAGATAATGCTCTTCTATTTTTTAAATAATAGATAGATGGGGCCAAAAGTTTGCTCCCGTTTAAAAGGGAAATTGCCATACGCGCTCCTGGTCAGTGGTTGGCCATTGTAGTATCAGTCAGGTGAGATGAGCTAACCTGCATACACATACATCATCAATGACTCGATCAAGGGCGACAAAGATTATCGTTTTTTTTTATTACACACGCACGTGCCTAAGGGAGCCACTCACTCACCAGCATGTTTGCACTTTAGACTTGACCTGGTCAATTCCACTTCCCCAGAACTAACTGCAATCTCTTCTAGTACCATCCAAAAGAAATTATCTTCTACCGTTCAAACTTGGCGCCTATGTCATGTCATGTCGTGTGTCTTTCCCACCAAATCCAAACTATTTACAAAAACTATTTTTTACTAGACTTAAATCCCAGCATTTGGCGCTTGGAATCCTGTACATATGCCCATTTAACGATAGGGGTAATTTCCCCATTCTTGTGAAGCACTAATCTATGTACACACCGTCCGTGCTCTCTTTTCGCCCAAGCTACTGTAGGTTCCAAAAGGTCAAAATCTCACTCGGTTCTCGGTTTCTCCAATTTCCATCCTAATAAAGAATCTAATCTAGCGGTAAGCAAACAGAACAGGGAAGGAAAAAAAGAACACAAATGATGATCGGTCCGTCATCTTCAAGCCATCGCCAGTTCTCTTCTCGACCGTGCATTGCGAATTCTGAATCCATCGTGATTTGTGCGCCGCCATTAATTGAGAATCAGACAGAGTGGTGGCTCCAACACCACGAAGCAGCAGAGCTTTCCTCGGAGGCGCCGAGCAGCTCCTCGAGGTACTCCGCGCCGAGGTCCTCCAGCTCCATCACGCCCTCGGGCCGCCGCGCAACCTTGGGCTTCCGCCCCGCCGCCGCCCCAGCCGCGGGCCGCCTGCGCATGGAATGGTGCCGCTTGAGCGCCAGCACGGGCGACACCCCGTCGGCGCGCCCGCGCACGTCGTCGCCGGCGCCCTCCAGCGACCGTCGGACCTGGTCCGCGGGGAAGTTGAGCACCGCGGCGCCGCCCCGCATCGCGAAGGCCGCCTGGTCGTACGCCAGCGCCGCCTCCTCCGGGCTGTCGAAGGTGCCCAGCCACACCCGCACGCCGTTCCGCGTCGAGTCCCGGATCTCCGCCGCGAACTTGCCCCACGGCCGCTTCCGCACGCCGCGGAACGCGCGCCCGCAGCCGACGACGTCTCCCTCGGCCTCTCGCTTCACCACCGGCGGCGCTGCCGTCGTGGAGGGCTCTGCCGCGGCGCGCGCGGAGGCGTCCTCAGAGTGGTGGGAGAGCATGTCGAGCAGGAGCATCTCGTCGGCATCGTTCGTGTCGAAAGGGAGCAGAGGCGGGGTGGCCGGGGCGCGGTGCCACGGCGCGGAGTCGACGGAGCCGGTGGAGGAGCCCGGCGACTGGAGGGGCAATGCCCGGTGCTGCGTGTTCATGGCACGACGCGCCAGGAAGTTGACGACGCCGGTGGTGATGAGGCGCGGAGACGACGAGGACGAGGAAGCGGTGCTGCTGGGATGATCAGACATGGCGTTTTCTCGACGAGCTGAAACGGTTACAAGAGTCTCCAGCTCTTATAGTGCTGACACGAGGTTAGTTGGGAAGCAGAGGAGGGCAAAACTGGAATTATTAGGAGAATGCTCTGTTTCTTGGTTGCCACTCAGAATTTTTTTACTCTGCCTTGTCGCTTGGTTAACTGTTTTTGGATGCCTTGCCTACTGGCTTCGTCTGGACTGTGTGTGATGGGTATGTCCTCATCCGCTTATGATGATGTGTTATCTCGTTGTATTCCGCAGATGTGACATGATGTGAAACTAGTTTTATAGGCGCGCATAGTTTTAATTGAGACGTAAACTAAAGGTCGTTCGAAAAAAGAGATGCACGAATTCATGAAGTTTATGCTGCTGTAACTCGAAAATAACCACTGTTTTGTCAATTCTCTTTTGTTAAGATATAGTATAATTCCTGCTTGGACATACCATACAAAGATTTGGCCATTAGACCAAAATATTTAATCTCTAACTAAATACTAGGGAGGACATACAGTCTTTATCGGGAAAATTTTAACAGGCAATCCAAATATGGTTTGCAGGCGGTTTCTTTCAACAGGCAACCCAAGCATGGCCAAGATTCGACCATAACGATTCGAAATCTTGAGCAGGTCCAGTCCGTAGGTTTTGGGATCCTAGGGCAACACGACACCAAATACCCCTCGTTTAAAGTGGCAAAGTTTTACTGAGTCGGGGGAGAGGGGGGGCAATGGCCCCCCTACTTCCTTTGTTAAATGTTTTTGGATGCCTTGTCTGCTTTCTTCATTTGGACTGTGATAATTGTGATGTGTTGTGCTCACCCGCTTATGATGATGTGTTATAAAGTTGTATTCTGTGGATAATATGGTGTGAAACTAATTTTGTACATTATGTTTTGTTAAGATACATAATTCCTCTTTGAACATACCATACAAAGATGTTAGTCATTAGACTGGATATTTAATCTCGAAAAATACAAGATAGTATATAAAATTTACCGTCGTTATCGGAAAAGTATTAGAGGCAATCCACCGTGAATTATATTTATATTTTATTTATCTAGTATTGTCGATGTACATATATGTTTCTCTACAAACATTGTCAAGGATAGACAAATTCCATTTTTGAAAGCACTAATACACTCCATAAAATAGTTACACAAGGAGTATTTGAATACAATATCCACTCATTGCTCCAAAAATTATAATCCTCAAAAAGTTGTATACCAGCATCATCAGTGGCGTACCCAGAAACTTCCGGTAGCCTGGAAAAATGCGTTTAAACTGCCGATAAAATCACTATAAAAAAATCAGAAATCGCAAGGATTGCACCGTTGACAAGCCTTGGCGGCCACCCGGGCTAGAGGGATGCTAGATCCGCCCAGCCTCTCTGCTTCGATGAACACATATATTTGTGCCCGAAAGTAAACTGGTAGTCCATCATGTTTCTACTATCGTGATTTTAGCTTAAATTTGAACTACACTTACGACAAATATTATGGAACGGGGAGAGAATGGCTTGTTTGTGACCAAGTGGAAGTAGCGGGCAGTACGTGGTAGCCACTGCTACACGATCCACTTCTCCACTCGTAACAATCTGCAAGGTGGTGTGCTGTGAGCTGAGCCGAGCTGAGTGCGAGATTAACTATGACAGTCACGTACGCCAGCTTAAGCCGCACGTGAGTCAATGTGCAGGTCCATTGCACCTCGACCTCTTCATCCATCCATCACTCTTGCCCAGTGGCACATATATTATCACCTATTGCTATACCATATGCTCATATATGCATCTGAAATTTCTCCGTTCTGCTATATATCTGAAAAAAAAAAATCCAGCCATGATATGTACCGTTAGGCGGGACATGCGGTGCACCTCGCCCTGCAGCGCTATTGCTTAACCGGTTCCATTCGTAATCTCTCGTACGTACTATGAATGTTGCTTCGTGTGTTACTTCCTATCGCCATTTATGCCACGTGTTTGTTAGCGATGATGTGTCACCCTGCCACGGTGTCTTCCTGGAATGTAACACTCCACTGGCACATATGGATGGAGTATGTATGTGTTCCACATACGTTGTACCTGCGAGTTTTGGTGCGTGCGTGAATTGGGGGGTTGGGGTGGTCACGTCCGGTCCGGGAGAAAAGAAGTGGAATTTACGGTTAGGCAGCGTGCGGTCTAGAACAATAGATAGATGCTCTTTTCTGGTCAAGTTGCACCGCAAGTCTCCAAGAACTAAGACCTGGCTTCTATCATCAATAGGATCTCAGTATTGACATACTGATAGACATTTGGGTTCAGGTCGCAGCTTCTCCGTAAAAATATGTAAGTTCAAACCATCCAGTGAACCCGTGACACTGGATATTTTCTCTCAAAAAGACTATAATACATGATATTTGGGAAGAATAATAACTTGTATTATTGTGTAGAGATATCGCTAATACCCCCCCCCCCCCCCCCCCCCCCGCCGCAGTGGCAACGTCTGGCTCGACGACGTTGAGACTAGATCGAATATCGCAGAAGGGTGCAGTAGGTAGTCCCTTTGTGAAGATGTCAGCAAACTGAGCACTGGTCGGTACGTGAAGAACGCGAACCTCGCCGAGAGCCACCTTCTCGCGGACAAAATGAATATCTATCTCAATGTGCTTGGTTCAACGATGCTGAACGGGGTTGCTGGCCATGTAGACTGCAGAGATATTGTCACAGTAGACAATGGTGGCGCGCTCAAGTGGTCGATGAAGCTCGGCAAGAAGTTGACGAATCCAGACGGCTTCGGCGACAGAGTGTGCAACAGCTCTGTATTCGGCTTCAGCAGAGGACCTGGAGACCGTGACCTGCCTTTTAGATGACCAAGAAACAAGATTATCCCCCAAATAAACACAAAACCGGATGTGGATCGTCGAGTTTCGGGGCAACCAGCCCAGTCTGCATCAGAATAAACTGTCAAGCTTGTTGGAGAGGAAGAATTTATGAGAAGACCATGGTCAAGAGTTCCTTTGAGATAACGAAGAATGCGTTTGACATGAGAGAGATGAGGAACACGAGGATCATGCATGAAAAGACAAGCTTGTTGAACAGAGTACGATATTTCTGGACGTGTTAAAGTAGCATACTGGAGAGCACCAGTGAGACTACGATAGAAAGTAGGATCGGAGACAGGTTCACCGTCGGCAGAAAGTTTAGAACCAACATCAACAGGTGTACGGGAAGGCTGGCAATCAGTCATCCCGGCGCGAGAGAGTAAATTAAGAATATACTGACGCTGAGAAAGAAAAGGAGAGGTGGGAGTACGAGAGGCGGTGACACCAAGAAAATGATGTAGAGATCCGAGATCAGTCATAGAAAATTCAGTATGAAGAGACAAGATGATTTGTTGTAAGAAGGAGTCGGAGGAGGCAGTGAGAACAATGT
Source organism: Avena atlantica (assembly GCA_910589765.1). Taxonomy (NCBI): domain Eukaryota; kingdom Viridiplantae; phylum Streptophyta; class Magnoliopsida; order Poales; family Poaceae; genus Avena; species Avena atlantica. The sequence continues at coordinate 403,038,344 of OU342736.1, read as the reverse complement.
CGACAACATAAAGGAGAAGATAAGCCGTGTGTTCGTGGGAATGAAAGAGAAATAGAGAAGAGTCAGATTTTGAAGGAGTGAAGCCGATGGTTTGAATGAAAGAGGCAAAGCGATGAAACCAGGCGCGAGGATCCTGTTTTAGACCATAAAGAGACTTGTGAAGGAGACAGACAAAATCAGGAGTGGAGGAGTTCTCAAAACCGGAGGGTTGTTGACAGTAGACAGTTTCGTTGAGAGTGCCATTAAGAAAAGCATTTTTGACATCAAGCTGGTGAATGGGCCAGGAAGAAGAAACAGCGAGACTAAGAACTATACGAATGGTGCTGGGTTTGACGACAGGAGAAAAGGTTTCATCGAAGTCAAGCCCATGCTGCTGGGAGAAACCACGGCATACCCAACGAGCTTTATAACGAGCGAGAGTGCCATCCGAGTGAAATTTATGACGGAAGACCCATTTACCAGAAACAACATTGGCGCCGGAGGGTTTGGGAACGAGAGACCATGTGTTGTTTTGGAGGAGAGCATCAAATTCCTCACGCATAGCAGAATGCCAAAGAGGGTCGAGAAGAGCACATTTGTAGGTTGTTGGAATTGGGGAAATAGGTGTGGTAGTGGTGGTCGCAGAAAGATTTAGAAGGCGACGAGGAATGTGAAAACCTCAGCATTGGGAGGAATCGGAGGTGGTGTGGGCGAGGGAGAAGATGGTGTGGAGGAGGTGAGAGAGATGTCGGACGGTGGAGGGGAGAACTCTGTCGCGGCAGAGGAGACATGGAGAGATGCTGCCGTGGCAGAGGGGGGTGTGAGCGCTGCCGCAACAGAGGAGAGAGGTGGCGTGTCTGCCGCGGGAGAGGAAGATGGCGCGGGTGCTGCCGCGACAGGAGGAGCAGGCACGGGAGCTGCCGCGGCAGGAAAAACAGAAGGGGTCTCTACCGCGGCAGAGCGTGCGGCAGCGATGATGACGGGAGGGTTGGTGTTATGTGCGGGGGTAGTTTGGGTGGGTGGAAGCATTGGCGATGGTGTAGGGAAAGGTGGGTTCGTCGAAGATGACATGACGGGAGGTGAGAACCCGACCAGAAGTGGGATCAAAACATCGGTATCCCTTGTGATCACTAGAGAGACCAAGGTGAATGCACGGTAGAGAGCGAGGTGCGAGTTTATGGGGAGAAGTAGAGGTGGTGTTGGGAAAGCATAAACAGCCAAAGACACGTAACATGGAGTAGTCCGGAGAGGTGAGAAAAAGAGATTGATAAGGAGTGTATAGAGGGCATGTTTTGGTTGGACGAACGTTGATGAGAAAGGTGGCGACATTGAGAGCTTCTACCCAAAAGGGTGAAGGAAGAGAGGCCTGAATTAGGAGCATGCGGAGAATATCATTGATGGATCGAAGAGAGCGTTCAGCTTTGCCATTTTGTTGGGAGGTGTAAGGACAGGAAAAACGAAGAAGAATGTCGTGAGAGAGAAAGAAGTTGCGATTTTTGGTGTTATCAAATTCACGTCCATTGTCACATTGGATGAAACGGATAGAAAGACTAAAGTGAGTATGAACATAATTTTGGAAATTTTGAAAGACGGTGTGGACGTCAGATTTTGCACGGAGAGGAAAAGTCCATATGTAATGAAAATAATCATCAAGAATAACAAGATAATATTTAAAACCAGAAACACTAGGCACGGGATATGTCCATAAATCACAGTGTAATAATTCGAAAGAAAAAGAGTTGTGAGTGGATGAAGTGCTAAACGGTAATCGAACATGTTTGCCACACTGACAGGCATTACAAACAGAGGAATCATGAGGAGAACTAATACTAGGGATACAAAATTCCTGAAGTAACGAAGACAGCGTGGCTTTATTTGGATGCCCTAGTCGACGATGCCAAAGTCCAACAGAAGCAATCATGGCAAGAGGTGTAGAGGTGGGCGCACCATGGATAGGATAGAGATCCCCGGAGCTATTGTACCGGGCGAGAAGCTTCCCCGTTTGAAGATCCTTCACAGATAAACCAAAGGGATCAAACTCAAGAGAGACACGATTATCAATGGTAAATTTGCGAACAGATATTAGATTTTTAATTAAAGAAGGTGCTAAAAGAATTTGACGAAGAAGAAATTGAACATGTGGATGCGATATATAGGAATCACCGGTGCCGGAGATGGGAATAGAAGATCCGTCACCAATGGTAATGGAAGAAAAGGGAGAAGAAGAACAAGCTGAAAAAAATCCAAATTCGAAGACATGTGCGAGGAAGCACCAGAATAAAAATCCAATCCGTACCTTCGATGTTATTGAGGGTAAAATTGTCATGGCAGCTATGAAGGCGGCCTGCTCCCAGCTTGGTGTAGAAGGCGATGACGATGGACCGAGCGCGGTTGACGAAGATGCGTACATGTACGGCGGAGCCGAAGGAGGGCCGCACATGTAAGGTGGTGCCGCATAGCCGGGGTACGAAGCCTGAGCGATGTACACCTGTGCAGGAGGTCGAGGACCGAGAAGTCCAGGGGAGCCGGTGGGCGGACGGAGGCCGGAGTTCCAAGTCGGTGAAGCGCCGTATGATGCAGGAGTCGTCCACGGCATGGACCAGTCCTGGACCATACCGGTCCAGGGATCGTGCTGGTGGCGCCAAGTTGGTGCAGCAGGGGGCGCCGTCGGTGCTGGTGCAGGGGGTGCTATCGGAGGGGGGGCGCGGCGGCGGCGGGGGCCGATAGATGGGATTCTTGCCGCGGTAGTTGGGGCTAGGGCGCCAGCCGGCAGGAGCTGCCGCGGCAAGGTTTTGCCCTGAATTTGCTGCCGTGGCAGGAGGCTGCATGGGAGGAGCTGCCACGGCAGGCGCGGACGCGGGCGGCCGTGGGGTGGCGACGAAGACGTGGTGGCGCGACTCCCGGTTCTGACGAGTGCGATCTGCACTTTGAAGGATCGACCGAACCTCGGCGAAAGTGGGGCGGGGCCGCATTAGAGGTATGAACGAGGCCTGCTTGTCGAAGTCCTCGCTAAGGCCAATGAGGAGGATGTTGATGAGTGGACGATCTTCAATGGGATCACCGAGTTCGCGGAGTTCGTCAGCGATGGAGGAGAGACGCTGACAGTAGACGCCCACGGGAGAGGTTCCTTGGACGATGTTGCGAAGCTCGATGTTGAGGGCGTTGATGCGGGAGTCGATGTTATCCTGAAAGAGCTGACGAAGGGCCGCCCAAAGAGCGGCGGCAGACGAGGCGGTGCGGTAGACGAGATGGAAGATCTCGGTGGAGACGCGCGTGTAGATCCATTGGATGATCGCTAGATCATCCTTGACCCAGCGAGGGTCGTCGGGGCTAGGGACGCAATCTGTGGCGACGTGATGAAGAAGATTGCAGCGCCCCAGGTGAACTTCGAACAGATGGCGCCAATGATAGTAGTTGTGGGCTGAGAGATCAAGGGTAATGGTGATGAAGGGAGATATATCTGTGATCGTGTCGGTGAACGACATGGTGGCTAGGGTTTGGGTGGTGGTGACGCCGGCGGCAGGAGGAGAGGGTGCGCCGGCGGTGTGAAGGGGGACTAGGGTTTGAGAGGAAGAAGAGGAGAAGGAGGGAGCGCCGGCGGCGCGGAATTCCGCCAGGGAGAAGAGAGAGCCCGGCGGCGGCGGAGGTGGGGTGGGCGGAGCCATGCCAGGTGATGAAAAACCTAGGCGTCTGATACCATGATATTTGGGAAGAATAATAACTTGTATTATTGTGTAGAGATTACTGGGGTATATATGACGGCCAAAACCAGCTAGGGTTTAGAGCCGAACCGACCTAAGAGTCCAAACCGAATTACAACAAGAATAAATCGCTAATAATACATGCATCCATAAAAACTACTCTCTCCGTAAAATGTCTTATATTTCTAAACGAAGAAAGTATGTATTAGTATGTACAACCGTATTACAGAACCACGCATTTATTTAAGTTTTTAAAAATAGAGTAAATAAAAGCTTGGTTTCTCTTATGAATGTACACCGATCATATTTCCACGGAGAATATGTCTCCACTTCTCCGGTGCCAAGGTTTCTCTATAGCTGACTAGTGACCACGACTTGCTATCGTCATGATATGCATTTGCCTGATGTGATGGCATGGCACGCACGGGGGTCGCACGCAACTTGAACAAGCCGCAGCTGTCGCCTTTTACTTATTCCATTCCATATCCTGTTGTTTGTTTTAACTCTGACTTTATCCACTTCATTCCCCAATTTCATAGATTTCGTGTCTCGTATAATTATAATCGATTGACGCACGAGCGTGATTGAATCTGGTCCGGAGTCCGGACGGCATGCTGGAAAAAGCTAGGGTTATATTATATGAATGGAACTATGGAAGGATCAACCATCCTTGATCCACTAGTGCAGTTAACTAATTGTTAGTAGCATTTAGTTAAATAGCTGATTGCACTAGCTACGTACCGGTAATTTTCGCTTACTTTTCAGGTCGAATTATGCCACGAGTTCAATTTGCCGTGCTTAGTTATGTGTATATTATTCAGATTATGTGTGATAGCAGTACATGACCGGCCGCATGCAGAGCACTTCGTCACCCTCACCACGTCCCACTTGGATTTAGTTCCATAATTTACAGAATTGTCTCTAATTGTATCGTAGCCTTTTTTTTTTCATATGTAACTTGGCGCTAGTAAGTAGTCTCTGCTATTAATTTGGGATTTAGGATTCGATCGGTACAGTGCAGTGGAGCTGAGATGTTTGGCTCCCGATCAATATGCCCAAAATGCCCTCAGCTAGGAAGGAGCCGTGGAACTTTCCTTATACAGTCTTCCAGACATGGCAAGCTTCTAGTACTTCTCTTGGTATATAGATACAATAAAAAAAGGAAACAATATGAGGTCATTGATGACCAATCCATTTTGACCAGGTAGGGAACTTTCATTTTTGACCAAAAATTAGAGAGAGACAAGCAGTAGGTATATGTAGCATAATTATCACCAAAGCTACAAACTCATAACTGAAGTTGTTAACTCCCTAATAATGCGCGTGTTTGATTTGCGTCCACGTTGCTTCCTGCCTTCCTACGAGGTGCCTGCACTATGTTTGGTTAAGAGTCCTCAAGAATGTGCAGCAAGCCTCGCCAAGATCGCCCATGCAGGTGCCAACAAGATTGAGTAACTACTCTGTCCAAGATAGTTAAAACACTGTCCAAATGTTTGGGCATAAAAAAAGAGCAAGTACTCCGTATGTAGTAGGTGCATTGAAATGCCTACCTAATTCCCCTGGAAGTGTATATAGGAGAGGTGGAATATGTAACCAGAAAAGATTCGATCAAACTCGCAATAGTATATAACTAGAATATGAGGTACCAACAAGATGTCCAAACAGGATTTAAGTTTGAAACTTTGACCTGCACACAAGAGATCAATGTTTGACTCGGCACGTAGGATAAAAGTGACTAAAGTATACTAATATATCTTTTCTGCTGTTGGTTCCACCTAATTTTGCATCTAGCCACACTTTGAAGGAGAAACAAATCAAACTAGTACGCTAATGCACTGTAGCAATTATTTGGATGACTTATAGCCCACGAAAGCAATGATGTGGCGGGAGTCCGGAAACAATGGCAAGCGACGATTTCCATGTCAATCTGTAAGCATTCGGTAAGAGCCTAGCCACAGAAATTGCATAAGTACCACTGCAAATGACATCTCATCACATAAATGTCACAAATTGACAGAATACAGTTTGCGTCTTCATCAATCAAGTCACTACGCCAAATTCATAGGATACATGTTACAGGTTTCTCATAAATTCATACAACTTCAAGTTGAAACAACATGTGGTACGAGAACAATGAAGAACAAAAGAATTAGCATGGCATTAGGATTGCACAACATCCACCTGCAGTCAGCGGGCACATGTGTGAAACCTACACAAATGCAATACATAATCAGCATCGTTAAGTGTGGAGTTTGTCTGGATCAAAAGTTGCAGACGAAATCATCAGTTACATGAAACCGATTACTTTACCAGGATGGGTGGTGTGACTAGGAATATAAAAGGACCATGTTGACAAGATCACTTGGCGTACAGTACACCGAAGATAATAGCCACCAACAGAAGTGCAAGCATGATCTGAATATGTCAAATAAGCAGCTTGAGAAATTTATAAAACAGAGAAACAGCAGGATTTTTCAGCTTATAGATATAATACTCACCAACATATGCCTATACTTTGACTTTTCCAGGTCATATCCCCTACAGAATCAGAGACAGTCAGTGAAGATGAAGATATCAGCATTAAAGTACAACCCTAAGTCATTCAACAAACCTTCTCTTTAGTAAACCCGATGACTTGCAAGTCCTCTTTATTGCGTCTACACGCTTCCGTGTTAGCGCAGAACTTGGGTCGTTATCATCAATCTGGACATGGTGATCCAACATATTATGCATAAAGTTGCAAGTCGCGACAACAGTCGTTATCATTTTAGGTTTTTAACGTTAATCAGGAGATGCGACCAAATATATTATGCATAAAGTCATAATTACGAAACAACAAAGATCGCCTTCAAAGGCCATCACTAACAGCATCATGGATCAGTGAATAGTTAGAAGGTCGGCTAAACTTTGGCATTTGGAACAACACCATCAGACGATCAAAAATAATGATGGCAAGATATATACAAACAAACATAAAGTTAAAAGTTAAACACAACATCATCTTGAAGTGAAGCTATACCTAGTTATGTATTTCTGAGATTAAAATAAACATTCTATGTGATCCATAAAACTACAGGACTTCTTAGCAAAACAATGGAAACATTGTTTCAGGTATTTATTTTTTTCACTTTTGTGTAACATGACATAACATCATTTCTTTTACATATACATGACAAAATATCGGAATCGTCTAGTACATGTATGCTATACTAGACACCATGTTTGTTTGGATAAGCATTCCAGACCATACCTTTGACTCTAGCAATGAAGAGAACTCATAGAAAGCAGAATAGACATCTGACATTGATTTTGTCTCATCAATTATTCGTGCAGTGAGCCCTGAGAGGTAAAGAGTACATGTTAAATCACAAATCAGGTAAAAAAGACATAAAGATAACTACAAGACTGAAAGATGTAAATTATTTAATAAAAAGTAACAGTTGGTTAAGGGGATAATAACCACTTAGAGGACAAACTATACTTATCTTCTTCCCAGATCTGTTTAGAAAATCTTAGGTTGTTCTACTCAACTGTGAACCCATCTGTCCGAGAAGAACAGAAAACCATGAACTGACCCAAAAGGTGCACAGATACACATATTTCTCGATCAAATGCCCTCAAACAAATGCATAACATGCCTTTTCTCGTGTTAACCAAACTCAAGTAAGTACGTCCATAATTTAACTACTGAATCATAATTCATAAAGTGGATTTTATGATACTTAGCGAATCAAATAAAATTAATAGCAAATTACCAATCACAGAAAAAGATAGGAGTTGTATTTTCTGGTGCAAAGGACCATCAAAACAGTCCATGGTGTACTTTTTTGTATCATTGATCAATTCCTAACCATATAAAATATGCACATAAAATGCATGTACTCCAAATGAGCTATACAAAAGTAGAGCATTGCATAATCTGTCCACATTAAATTCGTAAACATAGTGTGGCAATGTTGTCAATTGAATATTTTCTGGACAAATGAAGGCTAGTATAACTTGTCAACTTGAAGTAACTTAATATGTCTTACCACGCCTCATCTTAACAACTCCTCTAAAGACTTTCACATTATTGTAGCAAATAGCACATGTCCCAATTGCCATTATCTGAAAAAATGAAACAGTTAGCCATGAAACATTTCGAAGGCCACTGAGCCATGAATTACGACCAACGATACTACATCCTAAAACAGATAGCTCTTTGTAATAGAAATTATCTTTTACCGCAGAGAACTTTTCAAGTGGCTACAAAAATGTTAAGCATCTATACGAAAAAGAAAGTATAGCTGGTCTGAAAGATGATAACGGATCAATCCTGAAAGTAAAAACCTTGTACGCTGTACCCTTGGCTAAAACATAGCATTACTAACTTCCTCAATTAATAATAATATGTCAACTACACTAATATAGAAAACCTGTCTTTAAATCTTGGGTGGCTTTCAACACCAATTACATCCAGGACTCAGAAAGGAAGGTTCAATTACCACAAATCATGTCTAGTACCATAAATCTATTCTGAGTTACGACATGTACCACTATAGCGTGAGGTCTGTAATAGGAATAACAAGCACTTCAGTGTACCTGAGGTATTGCACAAAACCGAAAATTAGTATTATCCTTCAACGCAGACATGTATTGAAGACAGTCTTCGGCGTGGACCAAAGCATTAGTCACCATATCATTCAAGCATTGCACTGCCTTTTCTGAATTTTCCTCATACTTGAGGTCCTGATTTAGTAACCCAAAAATATTGCATTATTATAGATGAAAAAGTAGCAGAGTACTTAAGAAAAAGTGCAAAAAAGGATGAGAATGGTGGGACGATTATAGACTTTCACAGTTCAGTATGTAAATAGATTGGATTAGGTATTTAGATTACATTATTAACTGCTTAATTAAATATTTCGATACAGCCAAGTACCAGCTTTTATTATTTTTCTGAAGCATTGGAACAGGGGAATTGTGCATTTATTTATGACAGGATTCCAACGTAATTCCCTTGTTTCGACAGGACTAAAAATTGTGGACGTATGATAATTTGCATTTCAGAATATATGATACCTAGAGCTAGTAGGGAGGAATAGATATAAGCAAATGGATTGATATACCTCAAGTTTATCTGCATATTTACTCCATATTTCTCGAGGCCAAAACATACGGCACTTTGGTATCTCATTTATGTCCTCCAAATAATCCCTTATTATATTGGTTTTCTGCAATTGAAGCCCAACTATTAGCTACAGGGTAAATTAAAAAAAGGTTTCCATTCATTATGACAGTGGAAGTATAGATATATGATTAAAACAATAATTATAAAAATACCTGAAGAAACAAACCCATTGAATTCGAAAGTTGATCTGAAGCCAGATCTTCTGTCCCAGCAGCATGGAAGAGCCTGGAAAGTCCATAGCCTACTAGCCCTGCTACATAGTGGCAGTACTCATTATAGTCATCAATAGTTTCAACCTACAACAGGAAGTTGTTCCCAATTAGTTCAAACAAACACCAATGTCAGCATTTAATTGATATTAATAAATATATATACAAAACCATTGTCTACAAACACTACATTCTTCCTTTTCCCCAGAGCTAACTAATTATTCTTGCGGCCTTGCCAAATAAATCTCCTTTACTCCACAATTTTTTACTAGGTCCAGGTAAAATATCTAAAAGTACTTCTATTCAATAATGTCAGTACCCACGAACCATAGAAGTGACCAAAACATTAACATATTGCTATGACAGCCAAAAAGGAATTTCAAACTAAATAGTACTCCCTCCGTTCCTTGATATAAGGTGTATAGTTTTCTATAAAAAACTCCAGAATATAAGGTATATGGTGGGATCGTGGGATTTTTTTTACATAATTTAGGAGTCAAACTGATTTAGAGAGATGAGATACCGAGATTTCCCTATTTTACTCTATTTTCACATCGGTCACCTACATATACTAACATCTAGAAGTATCAAGTTTTTTCGTTTTAGCCTATGCGTTAATATTCGTGCAAGAAAACTATACACCTTATATCAAGGAACGGAGGGAGTACGTAGTAACAAGCAAGTGTGGCACAACTGAATGACTATGCCTTTGTGCATAAAGTGTAGTTATCAGGTGAATACTGGTACAGGTATTCATATCATTTTGAATGTGTTACAGGCTACTCACTTTTATGTAGCACATTCTCTCTTTTTTTCATTCATGAAATTTGATATGTTACATGACAAGTATCAGATATTTTAAAAGCTACAGAAATATGGCATTAAGGACAGAGCCGAATGAGCCATATACCATAAACATTTATACTGAGAGATGAAATACAAATGGCATCCTATATCGCTTAACAATTGAACAAGGCTCCGCTTCATACTAGAAATATAATGAATATTTATACATAAAATGATTATATAATAACTAATATTTTGATTGATCTAGGCTAACAAACCTCCTGGCATATAAATTTTGCCATTCCTGCTCCCATTCGCCTAGTGATTTCTTCAATTGCCTTTTGATATCTGAAAAAATGAAATATGATTATTTTCTGCAAAGGCTTCAAATGAACTTTAGTGAACTTAACTGACAAACTAGGGAAACACAAATGAGGGGAAAGAAAGCTTCATTTGCAGCATGTGAAGTTACTACGCTGACTTTAATAGTCCGGTTAAAGAGATGGAACGTGGATCTGCAACTTTAATGTGTTGTCAGCTTAAGGGCAAAACACATCTAGTGTATTAAAAGGAATCCAAAAGCATGGTTCACAAACTAAATGTCATTTTACATTTATAAACTATTGAATGAACCCTCTCAGTTTTCCAAATGGCACTTTGACGCCCACTGCACACAAAGGGCACGCAGATAACAGCATATCAGAGGCTCTGCCATTTGTACCGCTTGGAAGAGCTCCATACAAAATGCAAAAACTGGGATGGCTCTAGTGCTTATGATATCTGAGCACAGAAAAGAAACATTGCAACGTACAGCTATTTCCTACTATTCAAAGTTTTTTCACACCCCTGTTTTGTGTGAATCGCTTGTGACAACATGGCCAAAATGGTTCTAGCAGATGCTCCTGATGAATGTTAACTTGTATTGTAACATGAGCACTTTATATTTTCTACTCCACCTGTCCACCCTGACTATGACATAACGATTTCATATTTCGGCACTACAACCCAATGAAAGCTCCACATTTGGAGAGGTCTTATTTTTCTGAGTGACGTCAGTGCTGACTGAATGGTGGTTGGTCTGTTCCCTAAGACTTTGATGAAACAGCAACCCATATGATATGATGCCATTTGTTCCTACACCCTAATTGGGAACTAGGGGAAGTTCAGAAAATGGTAATCGGTCAGGAACTCAGGATAGAAATTACCCTTCGCCTAGCTCCAGGAAAGCCGTGGAGACGAGTCTGAACTTATCCATCAGCACCTTGTAGTGGTTTGTTCCACCTGAAGGCCAAACATCATCAGATCAACAGGAAGAACAATGTAATATATATACAGCACAAAAATCCTTCGTTCTTAGTAGAGATCCCCCGTGCATACATGAATAACGCCAGTCGGGGTTGTAGACATGGCGGTAGAAATCCCGAAGGATGGGCAGCTTCACGTCGTTGGGGATGCTAGTGTCATCCTCTGCACTCGCAGTAGTAATAAGAGTGAGTGTTGCTCTTAATACGGAAAGCACTGATGAACTCGAAAGGAAACCGCACTTCGAGTCAACGGGGGAGAGTAAAGCTAAACCAATCAAAAACCGCCCCGATTCTACTACCAGAGGCGGCAAAACGGATTCAAAGGCGAAGAGCGGGACGAGGAGGGGTAGTGCTCACCGACGGTGTCCAGGGCCCGGAGCACGAGGTAGAAGATGCACACCTGCACAACAACATGAGCGGCCGTGGTTCAGAAACTTTCCCCAAAATCTCACGAGGCTCTAGGGAGCTCTCGAATCGGAGCGGATTTGTGGGAGTGGAAGGGGGACTGCTTACGGCATTGCGGAGTTCGGGTCCGAGCTGCTGGATGACGAGGGCGAAGCTGCGGGAGACCTTCTGGAGCATGTCGTAGGCGAAGGCCCAGTGCTCCTCGGGCGGGATCTGGCGCTTGATCTGCCCCGCCGCCACCCTCAGCTTGACCAGCGCCACCACCTCCTCCGGCCGCGACAGCGCCCCCATCGCCGAACAACCGAAACCAAATCAAATCTCCACTCCTCCCGTTGACGACCAGCGATCTATCGACCAATCAAGCAGCTGCAGCAGGAGCAGCCGGATCGATCTTTATAGCTGGGGGGAGACCACAGCACGGACGCGATGATGCCAAGGCTTGGCGTGCGTGAGCGCGTGGGCGGGGCGGGGCGGGGGTGTCGCCGTCCGCCGCGCTGTCCCCTATTTGATCCGTGGCAGAGGCTGCAGCGCGCTCGTGGTGATCTGTTTCCACACGGCATGGGGAAGTGGAGCCCGGCTGGCTGGTGGTCATGACGGGCGGGGTCCTGCTAGCGGGCCCGCAGCGTCAGCCGGGCGTCGGATCTGGGTACGGACTCTTCAGAGGAAAGCCCGTGACGCGCACGTGGTGAACCACACCCACTGGAGTATGGTCGGTAGGCTAGACTGGATGCATCGGGATGCACGCGCGTAGCGACCTTGGACGGAGCACCAGATTTGTCGAGTTCGTAAACTGGTCAGCGCTCTACTCAACCTATGCCTGCCAACTAACAACCAAATACAGGTTAAAAAACAAATAATCTGTAGCAGAGGATTTCTCATTGAGGGCCAAATATGGTATTTCTCATTGAGTATGGAGAGTTAAAATAAAACAAGTAGATTCTGCTGTTTGGAAAGACTTGTTAAAAATCAAACAGATTTATGTGGCAGGGAGAAAATGGTGTTAGGGGATGGGAGAAGTACTTATTTCTGATATGATCAATGGCTTGGTAACTTCTCCTTCTGTGAAGTCTGTAATCAGCAAACTGGTACTGTCTGGATTGATTCTTTACCTTTAGGAGGTGGCTCACTCCTAGAATTTATTCTCGGTGGTTGGATATGAGGAATATGTTGGCTTTGATTAACTTGAATGATACTAGAGACAAGCCTCATTGAAGACCAGACAAACATGCGAGCTTCGCCTCGCTGCCTTCGTAACGTTTTTGCACAACATGGCCGTTATGGTATAGTTTGATGGTTATTTCTAGGTATTTGTAATTTTAAGTATAGATATGATAAATATTTTGAAAACATCTATTATCAAGACATGAAAAATGATGATTGCTAAGTACTGACCGGCCATTTTCCTGATAATTTAGAAACTATCATATTAGTATTTAATCACTTATGTAAGTACTGGACTACAGGTAGCTCATGTTCATCTAATCTTTACTACCATTTTTATTTTTATTGAATTTTAATGTTTCCGGTTGTGGAACAAACTGATGGCAACCTTTTGCATTCACTCCGCAAAAGAAGACCGAGCTTCTTTAATAGTGTCGTATATTTGCTTGTCATCTTGTATATCTAGTGCATGTTATCTTTCTAGCCTCAGTATTACATTGATAATGGTAATATAAAATATTCTTATAAAAAACACATCCTACAATTAAAAGAGTCATCCCAATGATAGATTTACAGGCAATCTTGCTTCATTTCAACATTTAACTACTTAACTTGTACCAAATGTGGGTAGATAGACACAGACAGAAGTCAGCTTGGGCTGCTACAGTGGCATTTCTCTTGGAATATCTGAAACGTATTTTCTGATTACACCAGAATTGTCATTAACTTAATATGTGGAGAAGTTGAGACAACTTGTCTTAAAGAGCCCACCCTAAAAATATTGAAAATGACAAACATATGATTGACCAATTGAAGCATCACGTTTCCTTTACCAGGCATTTTGTAGCCATCATTCTTAAACTTCACAAATTGGTACTGCAATGAAGATATGAAGGAAACATCCATCTTAACTTTCTATAAATCTTTGCGATTTCAGGGGGAGTCGCACACTAGTTTTCAAGAAAAAGGTTAAATGATACCGTGATGTCTGTTCTGGGACCTTCGGTCAAACAGGTGGTCGGTGGTAAAAGGAGTTGTCCTGCGACCACCACTGATGTGTCGCTGACAGGAAGCCCGTAAGTGGCACACCGCCGTTGAATCAGTATGCAGGCACCACGCGCCTGTTCCTGGTCGTCGTAGCTCGAGGTTGGGCACCTTCCCATCGCATCCCTCTCCTCTCGCCTCGACTCCTGGCTGGGGTGGCTCTCCTCGAGAGCGGCGGCTGCCGACAATCTTCTCTCTCTCTCTCTCTCTCTCTCTCTCTCTCTCTCTCTCTCTCTCTCTCTCTCTCTTCTCAGGTTGATCGATGGTGAGGGGGGAGTGGCGTCGACAGAGGGCGTGCAAGGGCAAGAAAGAAGTAAAAAAAATTAAGAAATGAGAGGAGAGCAGTCAAAGTCAAAATCCAAAAAAAGCTATGGGTGGAGCGGCTAGCACGCACCACCCGCCACCTACCTGCGTCACCTGTAGCGGACACGAAAAGGCAGTGGCACATATCGGCCGAGTCTCAGGTCCAGCGACTACATGCCCACTCATGCACGCAATAGATGACCTCACAGATCGGCTGAGGACCAGGTCCAGTGACTGCATGCCCAGGCATGCGCGTGGCTGTGCCAATGTAGGCTATCCAGTCACACCACCGATTGAGCAAGTATGGACAGGTAGTCCAGAAAATAAAGGAAACAGAGAAGACATTTCAACTGATCGAGATTGTTCATGAGAATCGTGGACCAAATATTTATGCACACATGCAATACGGGCTATCCAGTCACACGACCGATTGGGCAAGTATGGACAGGTAGTTCAGAAAATGAAGGAAACAGAGAAGGCATTTTAACTGATCGATATTGTTTATGAGAATCATGGACCAAATATTTATGCACACAATGTTCAGAAGTTATGCTTACTCTAGTGTTGGACGCTATGTCCAGTACCAAAGTCCACCTGAGGGTCTTCATACAAACGTTATTATGTAATAAAATAAAGGGTGGCAATCTTAAAAAAGGCATGCATGGGCAGATGGCCTCACAGCAGCTTTAGACCACCAGGGTTAAGCCTATAGTATATACACCAAATCTAGTATTTTCACTGTCAAATCTCTGTATAATAAAATCTCTGATGTGGATCCTGACATGTCCTTTAGACATCTGTGGAAAGCAAAATTGCCTCTTAAGATTAAAATATGATTGTGGATGATTTGGCATAATGTAATTGCAACTAAAGATAATATAAAGAAAAGAAAATGGGTTGGGAGCTATGTTTGTCGTTTTTGTCCTATGGATGAAACTATTAACCATATTTTCTTTGAGTGTCCTGCTGCTGGGTACACGTGGAGTACTATGGCGACTGTTTTGGGTGCTAAGAATAGACCTTCGTGCTTCACTAAGTATTTTTGGTGGATTGTGAAACTCCTTCCCTTTGGTTGTGTGGCTGCTTTGTGTTGGTACCTTTGGAAAACTAGAAATAAAGCATGTTTTGAAGGGAAATTGATTTCTTACACTCTGAGATTAATTTGGTATATGTGTGCATTTCTTCGATATTGGGCAGGACTTCAGAATGCTCAAGATAGGGAGGTGCTGATTGATGGAGTTGATCGCATCCAACAGTTGGCGTTGCGTGTGCATGAAGCGGCCAAGCAAGTTGCGACTCTGCGCATCAAGAATGGCGAAGTGGATGAGGACGTTGATGTCACTGGGGATTGAGTGGATGTGTGTTCGTCGTCGTGCGGAAAACCTTGTCCAGTTGTCCTTTGGTTGTAGTGTTGCCACTGGAAGTCTGGTTGGCTTTTGGTCCGTTGCTGGTTGTTGGTCTAAAAACTATGTCCTCTATCGGGATGTTGCTCCTGGTACTTTATTTTGGTTACTTTTGTTTGTGTTTTAGATTATAAAAGTTATTAAGACATATGTTCCGTTATCGTTCTGATAATGGAACCCAGCTTGTTGGAGTCATATGGAAAAAACAAATAATATGGTTGAACGGTAATAAGAAAAGCCGATGTTTGCTTGTAAGAACATGTACAACGGGAGGTGCTTATAGGAGTGCTTAACCATCTTTCTAATTATTGGTGCTTATTTCTATAGAACAAGTGCTTAGTTAGGCATCTACCTAGTATAAATAAGCGTCGGTGATTAAATAAAAACTGATTTATTTTGTTAAGCACTGTTCTAAGCATCTTGCATTGTACATGCTTTAATGGTTCAGAAGTAGCTAATCAACCCCTGCCGGTTTACAGACTGAATCTGCCAGACCTACGAAAGAGACGTCTGGTTCATAAAAAATGGAGCGACTCGTGGAGGAAGATATAGTGATGAAAACGTCTTAGACTTGGGCAACTTGCCTCATCGTGGGACTTAGGCGTTAGTTGTATCCGTTCATATTGGCTCTTTGGCCTCAGCGAATATGTTGTTGCAATCCGATATAGAGGAGCATGTTCAGTTGTTACACTCTGAGCTACTAGAGCTACTTTACGTGGATCCTCTTCGGCCTGAGGAGGTTCTCTATCCTCTTCAATAAGTTGTTGATTTCTTGCATGGCTGGCTGCGAGCAATTGGGAAGCTGCGTTGGGTAGGCTCTCCTGCCCGCCTACCGATCCTTTGGTTGTGCTGATGTTGATAAAGTAGGGGTGAGCGGAGGGGCCTTTATGGTTATTTCCCTCCTCATGCTAGGGCGAGCTCAGTGACCATGGCTCCAGTCATGCAGATCATGCCTCAGCTTCTGGTGTTGTGCGGTGGTATGGTTCTTCCTCCTTCCATTGAGGAAGTGCAGTCTGACTCGCGTGAGAGATTGCGTGAGATCTCAAGTATGACTTCTTTGCAGAGTGAGGCACTTGACTTTAAAAAGCGTGGTGATGTCAATATTGCACTCTCTCTCACCTTAGTCTGACATGCATGTGATTCCTGTAGGTGATGAAATTGCTAAATAAGGACTATTGACACCGCTTCCTGGAGATGTCATCGCCAAAGAGGTTTGCGATTTTCTCACCACCTTGGATGTTGCCTACCTTGGATCCAATAGAATGGCATCTGCAGTTGCTTAATGGGGGTCTCCTAGTGTCAAGGCATGTTTTTGTTGGCGCGGTGTAGGGTGTCATGTTTGGGGTGTTCGTTCATGTCGCTTTATGGTCTCTTGTGTTTGCTAGAGTGGGTGTGTGATGCATGTAAAATGCATACATAAACTTTGTAGTTTGTTAGTATGATTCCCACATATTAGCTACTTATATGATGTTATATCCTTGTTTTACATTGATTTATGGGGATTTACCAATGATCCCCTTTATTTTGGTCATAACTCAGCAAGACAGGAAAACCTTGTTTTGTGTATTTTTACCTTTTAGGGACCTAAACAAAGTCAAATGGAGTTGGGCTATCGGGAGCATTTTCCACCCATGCCTTTTTCCTCCTTGGCCGTCAATTTGCTTCGATATTTTGCCCACCATCTTCGTATGACCTAAAAAACACTATCTAAACACCAAAATAGAGCCAGAACCAGCGAAGAATGGAGGGGGAAACTACGCTGGAGCGATCTCTACCTTCTCCAACGTCTCCATCATCATAACCATGATGAAGAGGGATTAGTCCACCTCTAGACTATGGTTTTTTGGTCGTAGATCTCTCTCTCTCTCTCTTGTTCTTCATAGATCTAGTACCATATGAGCCACCCAATATGATTATGGTTATATTTGTAATTCCTATGTGGTGGATCTTTATTCTGTCATTTGATATATGATATTGGAATCTATTATGTGTAAGATGTATTGATGGATGCATAATATGTATCCCGTTCTTAAGTACTTGTTATGATCCAACTTGTATGCAAGAGCATGTGTGGGGAGAAGTGTGTATTAGATGGAGTAGCATAGTGGTAGTGATTGAATAGTAACAACAAATTCAAGATCTACTATGGTATTTACCTTTATTTTGCTACCTTACTAGGGATAAAGTGAATCCATGTGCTATAATTATCTTGTGACAACTAGATAATCTTGCTTTGTCAAGGTAGCATATTTGTGATTTAAACATAATGTCAAAATTCCTAAGGCTTTACTCTATTGATTCTTAATTCAAGTTTGCTTGGAGTTTTCCCTTTCTTGAGGATTATAAGAGATATGAGTTGCATCATCTCTATGTTAGGATGTGATGCCCATATGAATGCTTATCAAACACATGTTGAAGTTCCATCAATATTATGTCTTTGATGAATTGTTTGTGTCCATTATAACCCAAAAAGAGAGTAGACAAGTGAACCACGAACCCTGGTCCATTTTAAACCATAAGAAACACCTTTCCAACAACATTTCACACTTTATATTTTTTACAATTTATTATTTTTAAAATACAAAAACACTTTCTTCACTTGCAGACACACACAAAAACCCCCAAAAATATCTTTTATTGCTTTTATCTTGCTTGCCTAGTTTTTATTTGTTTTACTTTATTTATTATTGTTATTTCATATTACTAATACGAAACCTTTTGTTTGACAACCACACGGTGGAGTTGGGGACATAAGACAAAACTTTGCTCTGTAGGCTGCTTTAAGAGGAGAAGAAGAATAACCTTTGAGCCAATTCCATGAGAGTTTGATATAAATCCTCGAGTCACCCTTGTGAGGAAAAGATGCTTACTACAACACTCTGCACTTGGAGTCTCAACGAGTTGGTACAAACAAAGTTGTTGCCATCAGTGTGTCGCTTTGTGGTCTCTTGTGTTGGATACACTAAGTGTGTCATGTTGTCCAATGCCTGTTAGGCTTGGTTGTGGGTGTGTGGGTGTCCTGTTTGTGGGGTTTGGTCCTGTTGTTGTAGGTTTTTACCCGGTTTTTCCCTTAAAAATGTGCACTCTGACGTGGGTATAGCCTATAGGGTACCCACTGTTAGTATAGATACTTGTCCTTGATGTCTACGCACTTCTATTCTTGTAGACAGTTGTTGGGCATCCAAGTGCAGAGGTTTGTAGAACAGCAACAAGTTTCCCTTAAGTGGATTACCCAAGGTTTATTGAACTCATGGAGGAATTGGTCAAAGGTATCCCTCTCAAGCAATCCTGCAATCAAGATACAAGAAGTCTCTTGTGTCCCCAACACACCCAATACACTTGTCAGGTGTATAAGTGCACTAGTTCGGCGAAGAGATAGTGAAATACAAGTGGTATGGATATAATACAACGGTGCCGGAAAAGAGCTTTTGACGGGTGGAAAAGGTTGAAGACAATCTAAAATAAAGAAAGCAGCAAGCAAACATGTAACAGATCTAGTTGTAAACGGTGTTTCAATGCTTAGAAACAAGGCCTAGGGATCATACTTTCACTAGTGAACACTCTCATAAATATATTCTCTTCATGATACTACTCTTAACTACTCTCTAGTTGGACACTCTAATCCATGGTAGGACTATAACAACACTCATCAAATTCCGCCATCCCCATCTAGATAACCCCACATAGGAATCAGCAACGGCGATGGAGATGGTGGTGGAGATCAATGGAGATGGCTACGGGGGCACTTCCCCGTCCCGGCAGGGTACCGAAAAAGAGACTTCTGTCCCCCGAATCTCCCCTTCGAAGGCGGAGGCGCTGCGGACCCTTTTATGGATTTTTGCCCGCGTTAGGGTTTACGTCTTAGGGAGACGTATAAGTAGGCGAAAGGGCAAGGTCGATGGAGGGCAAGGGGGTCCACACCCCCTGGTGGCGCGGCCAGGGTGGGCGCGCACAACCCTAGGGTGTGGCCACCATGTTGCCCTACTCCGTCTCTGCTTCGTGGTTCCGTGTTGCTCCAGGAAAAATAGTAACTTTGGCTTTTGTCCCCTCCAATTCCAATAATAATCATTTTTAGCTTTTCTGAAACCAAAAACAGCAGAAAACATGCAACTGGCACGGTGGCATCTTGTCAATATGTTATTTTTAGAAAGTGTATAAAAAATACCTCAAAGTATAGACAAAACATAATACAAAAGATATAAAACAAGCATGGAGTATAAAAAATTATAGATATATTTACGACGTATCAAGTATCTCCAAGCTTAACTCCTGCTCGTCCTCGAGTAGGTAAGTGATAAAAACAATATAATTTTTTAGGTGACATGCACCATCATAATCTTGATCAAACCATTTGCAAAGTTGTAGGGTTCACAGCGTAGAAAACAAAAAAAATCCTACGATGGGAACTATGTACCAAGATCTATCTACTAGATACAAACAATGGGCGGATGTATATCCATAGAGAACATACCCTTGTAGACCACAAAGCTTAATGAGTTAAACTCGTGGTTGATGTAGATGATCTCTTGCTGATCTCAAGATCGAGAGGAAGTCCTAGCGCCGCAAAACAGCAGCGCATCCGTGCTCGCACACACGTACAAGACACCGAGCAACCTCCTCCTCCTCGCTCTAGCGATGCAGCGAAAGCACAACCCTTTCTTGCCGAATATCGGTATCTCCATACCTAGTTTGATCTCGTTACCGACATGCACTCTTTTCCCGTTCCCGTGATATAACATTCTAGTGATCAAATCACTTGCTTGCAAGCTAACCAATGTGATATCACCGAGAGGGCCCATAGTATATCTATCCGTCATCGGGATGAACAAATTCTGCTCTCGATCAATGAGCCTTAACATAACACTTTAGTAGTTCTGAAGCCATCTTTATAATCACCCAGTTGCGGTGTGACGTTTGATGTCATCAAGAAACTCTTCCGGTGTTAGTTATTGATATGATCTCATGGTCTAAGGATTAGGATCACTTCGTAAGTTGTTATAGCAATATAAACTCAATGACTTTGATCGTAATGCTATACTTCGGATGAATGTTCATCACATCATTACACTAATGTTGTGACCTCGTTATTAACAACATCCAATGTCTATGATCAAGAAACTTTGATCATCTTGTTAATCAACGAGCTAGTTTATGAGAGAGGCATAACTAGGAACTTTCTGTTTGCTTATTAAACACACATGTATTAACGTTTCCATATTAATACAATTATAGCATGTAAAATAAACATATATCATATACTTGGAATACACATAATAAACACTTTATTATTGCCTCTGAGGGCATATTCCCTTCAGTCTCCCACTTGCACTAGAGACAATAATCTAGTTATATAGTGATGTATCTAACACCCATGGAGTTCTGGTGTTGATCATGTTTTGCTCTAGGGAGGGTTTTAGTCAAAGGATCTGCTACACTGAGATCCGTATGTACTTTACAAATCGTTATATCTCCATCCTTGACATGTTCTCGGATGGAGTGAAACCGGCGCTTAATATGCTTGGAATACTTGTGAGACCTTGGTTCTTTGGCATTGGCAATGGCACCATTGTTGTCACAATAGATCACCATTGGGTCCAACGTGCTTGCAACCACACCTAGTTCGGATATGAACTCCTTCATCCAAACTGCTTCCTGAGCCGCTTCCGAAGTAGCAACATATTCGGCCTCCGTTGTTGATCCCGCCACCACAGGTTGTTTGGAGCTCCTCCAACTAACCGCTCTGCCATTCATGAGAAATACGTATCCGGATTGAGACTTAGAGTCATCCGTATCGGTGTCAAATCTAGCGTCGACATAACACTTAGCGACGATCTCTTCTTCACCTCCGTATACAAGAAACATATCCTTAGTTCTTCGTAAGTACTTAAGGATATTCTTGACCGCTTTCCAGTGTTCCGAACCTGGATCCGATTGGTACCTACTAGTCAAACTAATAGCATGTGCCACATCAGGTTTTGTACATAGCATGGCGTACATTATAGAGCCTATGGCTGAAGCATAGG
Organism: Avena atlantica; assembly: GCA_910589765.1. Classification (NCBI taxonomy): domain Eukaryota; kingdom Viridiplantae; phylum Streptophyta; class Magnoliopsida; order Poales; family Poaceae; genus Avena; species Avena atlantica. Next base: position 403,016,856 of record OU342736.1, on the reverse strand, counting down.
GAACTTTGTCCATTATCTCTCTTTCTTCCGCTGTAGCCGAACTTTGAGTCTTACTCAATATCATGCCTTGCAACATAGGTAAGAACCCCTTCTTACTTTCGTCCATTTTAAACTTCTTTAAAATCTTATCAAGGTATGTGCTTTGCGATAGCCCTATTAGGCGCCTAGATCTATCTCTATAGATCTTTATGCCTAATATGTATGATGCTTCACCTAGGTCCTTCATTGAAATTTGCTGTTTAGATAACTTTTAACACTGTTTAAAAGATCTATATCGTTTCCGATCAATAATATGTCATCCACATATAATATCAGAAATGCCACATTGCTCCCACTCACTTTCTTGTAAATACAAGCTTATCCATAAGTTTGGACAAATCCAAACTCTTTGATCGCCTCATCAAAGCGGAGATTCCAACTTTGTCATGCTTGCTTCAATCCATAGATGGATCGCTGAAGCTTGCACACCTTGTTAGCATCCTTAGGATCGACAAAACCCTTTGGTTGTATCATATACAACTCTTCTTCAATATTTCCATTGAGAACGCGGTTTTGACATCCATATGACATATCTCATAATCGAAATATGCAGCAATTGCTAACATAATCCTAACTGATTTTAACATCGCTACGGGAGAGACTGTCTCATCGTAGTCAACTCCTTGAATTTTTCGAAAACCCTTTGCGACAAGTTGAGCTTTATAGACAGTCACATTACCATCAGCATCAGTTTTTCTTTTGAAAATCCATTTATTCTCCACGGCCTTTTGGTCGCGAGGTAAGTCCACCAAGTTCCAAACTTGATTTTCATACATGGATTCCATCTCGGATTTCATGGCTTCTAACCATTTGTTGGAATCCGGGCTCATCATCACTTCTTCATACGTCGCAGGGTCATCATTTTCATCAACCATGAAATTCATGACGAGGTTTCCGTACAGCTCGGGAGCTGCACGCGTCCTGATAGACCTGCGAGGTTCGGTAGTACTTTCTTTCGAAGTTTCATGATCATTATCATTAGTTCCTTCTTCAATTGGTGAAGCCAACTCCGAAACGACTTCTGGCGCTGCGCTACTCGCCATGCTTTGAAGAGAAGGTTCAATAACCTCTTCGAGTTCTACCTTCCGACTACTCACACCTTTCGTGAGAAACTCTTTCTCTAGAAAGGATCCATTCTTGGCAACAAAAACCTTGCCCTCGGATCTGTGATAAAAGGAATACCCAATAGTTTCCTTAGGGTTTCCTATGAAGACACATTTTTCCGCTTTGGGTTCGAGTTTATCCGGTTGAAGTTTATTCACATAAACATCGCATCCCCAAACTTTAAGAAATGACAGCTTAGGTTTGTTTCCAAACCATAATTCATATGGTGTGTTTTCAACGGATTTAGATGGTGTCCGATTTAAAGTGAATGCAGCAGTTTCTAGTGCATAACCCCAAAATGACAACGACAAGTCCGTCAGAGACATCATAGATTGAACCATATCCAATCAAGTACGATTACGACATTCTAACACACCATTTCGCTATGGTGTTCCGGCAGGTGTGAGTTGTGAAACAATTCCACACTCTTTCATGTGATTGCTAAACTCGTAACTTCGATACTCACCTCCACGGTCGGACCGTAGAAATTTGATCTTTCTATTACGATGATTTTCCACTTCATTCTAAAATTCCTTGAACTTTTCAAAGGTTTCAGATTTGTGTTTCATCAAGTAGATATAACTGTATCTACTCAAATCATTCGTGAAAGTAACAAAATAACGGTATCCACCTCGCGCCGACACACTCATTGGACCACATACATCAGAATGTATGATTTCTAATAAATTTGTCGCCCGTTCCATGGAACCAGGAAACGGCGTTGTAGTCATCTTGCCCATAAGGCATGGCTTATATGTATCAAATAATTCAAAATCAAGTGATTCCAAAAATCCATCCGAATGGAGCTTCTTCATGCGTTTAACGCCAATATGACCTAGACGGTAGTGCCACATATATGCGGATATATCATCATTAAGTTTAATCCTTTTAACATCAACATTATGAATATGTGTAACACTATTATCGAGATCTAATAGAAATAAACCATTCATCATCGGTGCATGACCATAAAAGATTTCATTCATATAAATAGAATAACCATTGTTCTCGTATTTAAACGAATAACCACTTTGCATCAAACACGATCCAGATACAATGTTCATGCTCAGTGCTAGCACCAGATAACAATTATTCAAGTTTATTACTAATCCCGGCGGCAAGTGGAGAGGCAGCATTCCGACGGCGATCACATCAACGCTTGATCCATTGTTGACACGCATCTTGACCTCACCCCTTGCTAGTGGTCGCTTGTTCCGCAGCCCCTGATTCGAGTTACAAATATTAGCAACTGAACCGGTATCAAATACCCAGGTGCTACTTCGAGCACTAGTCAAGTACACATCAATAACATGTATATCATATATACCTTTGTTTGCCTTGCCGGCCTTCTTGTCTGCCGAATACTTGGGGCAGTTGCGCTTCTAGTGGCCAGTCCCCTTACAATAGTAGCACTCGATATCAGACTTAGGTCCAACTCGGGGTTTCTTTTCAGGCACGGCAACTGACTTGCCGCCATTACTTCCCTTCTGTTTTCCCTTCTTGTCTTTCTTGAAACCAGTGTTCTTATTGATCATCAACACTTGATGTTCCTTTTTGATCTCCACTTCTTCAGTTTTAAGCATTGACAGAAGCTCGGGGAGAGACTTCTTCATTCCTTGCATATTATAGTTCATCACGAAGCTCTTATAGCTAGGTGGCAGAGACTGCAGGACACGATGGATGCCTAAGTCAATGGGAATCGTTATTCCCAAGGACACAAGCTTATCGGCGTAACCCGACATCTTAGTACATGCTCACTTATGGAGATGTGCTCTTCCATCATGCAGCTAAAGAACTTTTCTGAAGCATTGTAGCTCTCTACAGCAGCATGTGTGTCGAAAATCATTTTTAACTCACCCATCGTATCAAATGAATTGCCGTTTTCGAAACGCTTTCGAAGTTCCGGCTCTAGCCCATACAATATACCGCAATGAATGAAGTTGTGGTCCTCCTGACGAGTCTGATAAAAATTCTTATCCTCGTCAGGGGAATCATTGAAAGGTGGGGGGCCTAGCAGCGGTTCTAGCACATATTGCTTTTGTGTAGCAGAGAGCAGAATCCTCAAATTCATGGCCCATTCGGTAATGTTGCTACCGTTCGTTGCAAGTTTCTCTTTATCCATGAACACATTGAAATTAAAAGATGGTGGTGCCATCTACAACAGAATTTGTAAAGCTTAGACTAAGTTTATGATAGATTGAGTTTAACTAATCCACAATACGAATGAACTCCCACTCAAAAACGACATCCCTCGTGCCTTTTTGGTGATTACATGAACCAAATCCACTACACCAAGTCCGATCATCACGTGAGTCGGTGTTGCTTCAAAGGCGAGCATAAAATGGGCACCATATCTACTATATGACTCATGCTTAACCTTTCGGTCCGTGTTCCGAGGCCATGTATGTACATGCTAGGCTCGCCAGGTTAGAACCTTAGTATTCACGTGTGTAACTGTCTTACACCAGAAATATGGTCGTGGATCCAAGAACACCCGATCATCACGTGATGTCTTGGAGCGACGAAAACATAATCGGTGCATACTAAAGGAAGAACACATTCTTATCTTGATATTTAAATGAGGGATCATCTTATCATGCTAATAAAACACAAAACAAGCAATATAAGATGCTATCAAACATCACATGTTTATTAGTTAAATGATATGGTTGCCGCATATGATCTCTATCATGTGCACCGTGGTATGATCACTATCATACTTTTATGTGTAAGGCCAAGGTATATGGAACTTACACGTTATGTATGCTGTAAGAGTATCATCTCATACTTCTACTTACAACATCACCATATCATAACACTAGCCCAGCAACAATCTAAACTAGACGCCTCTAGTTTATTCAATGCAAGTTTTACGTGGCTTAGGGCTTTCGAAGATAGAACCGTTCTTACCTACGAACATGAACCACAACGAGGATAACCAAATTGTTGACAACTCATTACAAAATAGATATTGACTATAGTAGTAGAGACAAACACCCGCTAGCCACTTATGCAAACTAGTTGCATGTCAAGCGTGGAACAAGTCTCATGTGCGAGGACATGTAAAGTTTGTCCGAGCCGCTTCATCCCACTATGCCACCAATATCCAAAATTACAACTAAAAAGCAACAACATTATCATCATCGCCCACATACTCATATGTGTACTACCTGTGTAATGAAGGGAATATGCCCGAGAGGCAATAATAAAGTGGTTATTATCATATTCCTTGTTTATGATAAATGTTTATTTTGCATGCTATAATTGTATTAATACGGGAACGTTAATACATGTGTGTTTAATAAACAAACAGAAAGTTCCTAGTTATGCCTCTCTCATAAACTAGCTCGTTGATTAACAAGATGATCAAGGTTTCCTGATCATGGACATTGGATGTTGTTAATAACGGGGTCACAACATTAGTGTAATGGTGTGATGAACATTCATCCGAAGTATAGCATTACGATCAAAGTCATTGAGTTTATATTGCTATAACAACTTACGAAGTGATCCTAATCCTTAGACCATGAGATCATGTCAATCACTAACACCGGAAGAGTTTCTTGATAACATCAAACGTCACACCGTAACAGGGTGATTATAAAGATGGATTCAGAACTAATAAAGTGTTATGTTGAGGCTCATGGATCAAGAGTGGAATTTGTTCATCCCGATGACGGATAGATATACTCTGGGCCCTCTCGGTGATATCACATTGATTAGCTTGCAAGCAAGTGATTTGATCACTAGAATGTTATATCACGGGAACGAGAAAAGAGTGCATGTCAGTAACGAGATCAAACTAGGTATGGAGATACCGATGATCGAATCTCGGACATGTAATATATCGCGAAACAAAGGGATTAAGATACTAGCGTAAAAGGTTCCGACGATCACAAGAAAGTCATCGTTGAATGTGTGGGAGTCAGTATGGGTCTCCAGATCCCGCTTCTGATTATTGATCCGAGAGGGGTCTCGATCATGTCCGCATTATTCGCGAACCGTAGGGTGACACACTTAAGAGACACCGACATCCATTTGGAGCAAAAGTTTCATGCCGAAAAGAAAAGGAAAGCGCAGGAATTTATTTCACTAGACACCGAAACTGTTTCGGTTGAAATTGCTGAAACTGGTTCTGCATGTGAAATGGAATACTAGCAAGGGGTTTTATGTGAATGTTTGTTAATTAAAGTAATTAACAAAATTCTGAATAAATAAATAAAAGAGTTTTATTTAAATGAGAGCTTGCATTAAATTTGGTGGAAATTTAATGCATGTGAGTGGATTTTTGAGTGGAGGCTTTTTAATGGGAGTGGAGGCTTTTCATTTTGAGTGGGAGCTCCACCCACATGAATGTGGAAGAGGTGGGGGCAGCCCCATGGCTGGGCGCCATGCCCCTTGGGTGCCCCCCTCTCCCCTATAAAAGGCCCCCCTCTCCTCCTCTCACACCACACCTCCTCGTGAAGGATCTCTCTCCCCCTCTAGAATTTATCCCCCATGGTCTCGTACTAGCGAGATACATGTTCCCGGTGGCTATTCGGCAAGAAAGAGTTGTGCTTCCGCTGCATCGCTGGAGCGAGGAGGCGGAGGTTGCTCGGTGCCTCGAACGTGTGTGCGAGCACGGATGCGCTGCTGTTTTGCGGCGCTAGGACTTCCTCTCGATCTTGAGATCGGCAAGAGATCGTCTACATCAACCACGAGTTTGGACTCGTTAAGCTTTGTCGGTCTTCAAGGGTATGTTCTCTACGGATATACATCCGCCCGTTGTTTGTATCTAGTAGATAGATCTTGGTACATAGTTGTTCCCATCGTAGGAAATTTTTTGTTTTCTATGCTGCGAACCCAACAGTGGTATCAGAGCCGGATCTATGCGTAGATGCTTTGCACGGGTAGTACACATATGATTATGTGGGTGATGATGATCATTTTATTGCTTCTTTGTTGTACTTTGGATATTGGTGGCATAGTGGGATGAAGCGGCCCGGACAAACTTTACATGTCCTCGCACATGAGACCTGTTCCACGCTTGACATGCAACTAGTTTTGCATAAGTGGCTAGCGGGTGTCTGTCTCTCCTACTATAGTCAATATCTAATTTGCAACGAGTTGTCAACAATTTGGTTATCCTCGTTGTGGTTCATGTTCGTAGGTAAGAACGGTTCTATCTTCGAAAGCCCTAAGCCACGTAAAATTTGCAATGGATAAATTAGAGACGTCTAGTTTAGATTGTTGCTGGGCTAGTGTTATGATATGGTGATGTTGTAAGTAGAAGTATGAGATGATACTCTTACAACATACATAACGTGTAAACTCCATAGACCTTGGATTTACACATAAAGGTATGATAGTGATCATACCACGGTGCACATGATAGAGATCATATGCGAGAACCATATCATTCCACTAATAAACATGTGATGTTTGATAGCATCTTATATTGCTTGTTTGGCGTTTTATTAGCATAATAAGATGATCCCTCATTTAGATATCAAGATAAAAATGTGTTCTTCCTTAAGTATGCACCGACAATGTTTCGTCGCTTCAAGACATCACGTGATGATCGGGTGTACTTGAATCCACGAGCATATCTCGGGTGTAAGACAGTTACACACGCGAATACTAAGGTTCTTACTTGGCGAGCCTAGCATGTACAGACATGGCCTCGGAACACGGACCGAAAGGTTAAGCATGAGTCATATGTTTTGATATGATGACCATATGGATGCTCGCCTTTGAAGCTACACCGACTCACGTGATGATCGGACTTGGTGTAGTGGATTTGGTTCATGTAATCACCAAAAGGACACGAGGGATGTCGTTTTTGAGTGGGAGTTCATTTCTAATTTGGATTAGTAGAACTCAATTTATCATAAATTAAATCAAAGTGAATTTGCATAATTTGTTGTAGTCATTGGCATTCGTTCACCACCTTATGCATAGTTGTAATTGAGATAATAGAACTATAGAATTCTGGATATTTACTTTACGAACTGGTATCGTATTGTGTTGAGTGTCAATCAAAGTTTAAAGTCCTATTGCAAACTTTCAGCAAACTCTATTTACTCTGTGAAATTTAATAATTGGTATTAAATCGAGAGTAACAATTCCAGTGTTAGTATCTTAAGTATCATGTTCGCCTCCATGATTCTTGATTGTTTTAATATCAAGTTTATCTAGGAGCTGAAAGAATTGTTTCAGAAACCATCATGTGTGGCAGATATAACGATATCTGAAACAATGTTTTGGTTGCAATATGATAGAGTATAATATATGTTCTCATATTGGATGAGAATTTACGAAGGTTGGAGATGCTAGACATCCTAATCATCCAAAAGGGTTTTGGAAAGTAATGTTATACTCACGATTCTCCTTTATAAGCTAAATTGGCTTGATCATGAAAGTCGTCATGATAAGGATGAATAGAAGATGTATGTAAAGTGTTTACTACACTAAAAGATTACTAAAGAATGGATTTTGAAAGAATACCGATCATTTTGATGATGGTGATCTACTTCAAAGTGCAAGTCCAAAGGTATTATTATTTGAATATACACGCTTTGGACTATGTGTCATGTATATGGCGCCACTTTTGATGTTGATAGATTCTTTTAAAAGGAAAAGGAAATGCTGAAAGAGAATCTATAAAATATATTTGGCAGAAAAGAAAAGATTGGAAATATCCAATTTAGGTATATGGATGATATACATGTTATGGTTGTATTCTTTGCTTGTTAAACAATGTGGTTCTTGGGTATTGGATACCGAATTGGTTGGTATGAAATTTCATACGGAATGACGCAATTCATGAACCACAATGGCCTAAGTAACTAGCAAGAGAATATGTGATGATGTTCATCGAAAACAAACAAACCGTTGTTTGTATTTCTCGTTGACATCAAAGCTTGACTTCAAGATTTGTTTTAATAATTGTTATTTGAATCAGGTATTATAAGAACAAAGGTTGTTCAAATAATTACCGTATTCCATATAAGATGGACGATTTACAAATCTAGTTGAAGAAATCACATCCATAAAACCTAATGCTAAAATGTCGCAAGACAAATGACTGAAAGATCACTTATGAAGTGACATCGCTGTTTAAATTATATTGGAAAGAAAACATGAAGAATCTCCATATTCATGGATTTTTGGAGTCTTTGATTTGATCAAGTGACACTTGTGAGACTTTCCACGTGATAATTAAAACTTCGTTCAAAGGCCAAAGAAGAACAAACGACTAAATTATTGGAATTTATACATATCGATGTATGTAGTCCATTATGTGTAGTCGTAAGCGATGGGTTTCAACTTCATATGCTTTCTCCGGAATTTTGAGTGAATGTTCACTTAATGATAAAGAAGTATGAAATATTTGAAAATGTTTCAAAGACTTTCAAGATGAAGTGGAAAATCATTGTAACAAGAAAAAAAATTATGATTTGATCATAAAGGGATTTATTTGAGTTACAAGTGTAACAAGAAAATAAATGAATTATGATTTTATCATAAAGGGATTTATTTGAGTTGCAAGTTTAGCAAAACACCTAGATTTACATCTCCCGAAACACCATAGGAGTATGGAGTGTTTGAGATTTGTAATGAAACCTTGTGAGACATGGTTGGATCAAAGGTGTTATTTATAAAACTGCCATTATGTTTTAAAAGATTAAAGCTTTAGAGACTACCGCTTTTACACTGAAAAGAGCTCCGTCTAGATCCGTTGAAATGACACCATGGAAGTTATGGTTTGGGGTAAAACCCAAGTTGTCATTTCTTAAATTTTGGTATGCTAAACATAAGTAAGATGTTTACAACCGAATTCGGATGAGCATGTCTTTGTAGGTTATTCCAAATAACAATTGGTTATTCCTCCATAACACCGAGGACAAAAGGGTTTGTCGCTTGAAATGTGAAGTTTCTTGAAAAAGGAATTTTTCGCAAAAGTTAAGTGGGAGGACAATAGAACTTTGATAAGGTTAACGAACCTTAGCTAAATGTGCTGAGTTGCGCAGCGCCGGAAATCGTTCTGGAGGCTGCCATAATGCTTATAGCTTATGTGCCTCAAAGGTTGTGGTCACGGAGATCTAAGTTCTTATTGAACCAAGTCGGTCGAATAAACAATCAAATACTAAGATTTGAGAGTAAATCATTATTGTTTGACAATGATGAACCGACTATATGCAAAGAAGCGATGATGGGCCCTGACTCCGTCAAATGGCTTGAAGCCATAAAATCCGTGATAGTTCCATACACGAGAAATCAAGTTTTGAACTTGGAAGACCCTCCGGATAGGTGTAAAAACCTATCGTTCGTATTTGGATCTATAAAGAAACAGACATGGATGTTTCACATCTATGAAATAGTCGACATGTCGTAAAGTATTTTATGACAATGTTCAAAGAGTTGACTATGACAAGATTTGATCTTTCATAGCGATATTTAGTCTGAACGGATTAAAGTAGCAACCACTACATATAATTTGGTATATGGTAGATGAATAAACAAAACAAAGTTCTTCTAATAGAATGGTTACCTAGGACGTGTACATGACACGGTCCAAAGGGTTTTGTTAAATTCAAAGGATGCTAAAAAGGCATGCAAACTTCAATGGTTGAAGTAAGCATCACGGAGTTGGAATCTTCACCATGATGAAAAATGAGTTTTTCATCTGGAGACGATGAAGATGCTTGCATTTGCAAGAAATTAAGTGGGAGCGCTGAGACATATTTCTAATACATTATGTGAAGGACATCTTGTTGATTAGAAATGATGTATCTTTTATTGACAAAGGTTAAGAATTTCATTTCGATGAAAGACTTAGGCAAAACCCGAATATTTAGCATGAATGTCTATAGTGGATAGACTGTAACGCTAATATGTTTATGCCAAACGTACATATATGAGATATTGAAGGAGTTCAATATAGAAACGACAAGAAACAGTTCTTGTTGCATGGAAAGGAATTGAATCAAGATTCAAGTGTATCGACACTTGATAAGTGAAACAAGATTCAAGTGCTTTGACACTTGATGAGTGCAATCACGAGAATGTTTTGATCAATCATACCATGATATGTACACATCCAGATATGTCCTATGCTCTAAGTGTTATGAGCATATACCAGAATGAATCATAAAATGATCATTGGACGATAATGAGGATATTCTTATGATCTTTTGGAAGAACTAAGAATATATTTGTGTAGAGGTGACAAACAATTACAAATAGTTCATTGTAAAGCGTTACATTGATACTAGTTTTATCACAAGATATAAATTAAGTTTATCTCAATTTAAACTATGGGTGGCACAATGTAATGGAAAGGAGATTCCATGATGGATTTGGAAGAGTTCCAAAGTTAAGACATTGTGACGAATACTACAACAAAAGGCTAAGTATATGACTGCTATAGTAGCAGCAAAGGAGGGAATTTGTGTCAAGTAGTTTGTTATCAAACTAAGGTGTGGTTCGCAACGGGCTAACACTAAAGATATATTGTATGACAATAGTATCGATGTGTTTTAACCCCAAGGAACTAAAGGTCTCACCAAAAGACCAAATTTATACAATGCCATCTCATTGGAGAATGAGTGATGCGTGGAGACGCAAAGACATGCAAATACACACGGACCTGAAGCGTCAGATCCGTAGATTATGTTAACCACTTGCAATTGCGTATATGGAACACCAGAAAGCCATAGGTGTTCAATACGCAGAGTTTTCAAACTAGATTATTGTCTCTAGTGCAAGTGGGAGACTGAAGGGAATATGCCCGAGAGGCAATAATAAAGTGGTTATTATCATATTCCTTGTTTATGATAAATGTTTATTTTGCATGCTATAATTGTATTAATACGGGAACGTTAATACATGTGTGTTTAATAAACAAACAGAAAGTTTCTAGTTATGCCTCTCTCATAAACTAGCTCGTTGATTAACAAGATGATCAAGGTTTCCTGATCATGGACATTGGATGTTGTTAATAACGGGGTCACAACATTAGTGTAATGGTGTGATGAACATTCATCCGAAGTATAGCATTACGATCAAAGTCATTGAGTTTATATTGCTATAACAACTTACGAAGTGATCCTAATCCTTAGACCATGAGATCATGTCAATCACTAACACCGGAAGAGTTTCTTGATAACATCAAACGTCACACCGTAACAGGGTGATTATAAAGATGGATTCAGAACTAATAAAGTGTTATGTTGAGGCTCATGGATCAAGAGTGGAATTTGTTCATCCCGATGACGGATAGATATACTCTGGGCCCTCTCGGTGATATCACATTGATTAGCTTGCAAGCAAGTGATTTGATCACTAGAATGTTATATCACGGGAACGAGAAAAGAGTGCATGTCAGTAACGAGATCAAACTAGGTATGGAGATACCGATGATCGAATCTCGGACATGTAATATATCGCGAAACAAAGGGATTAAGATACTAGCGTAAAAGGTTCCGACGATCACAAGAAAGTCATCGTTGAATGTGTGGGAGTCAGTATGGGTCTCCAGATCCCGCTTCTGATTATTGATCCGAGAGGGGTCTCGATCATGTCCGCATTATTCGCGAACCGTAGGGTGACACACTTAAGAGACACCGACATCCATTTGGAGCAAAAGTTTCATGCCGAAAAGAAAAGGAAAGCGCAGGAATTTATTTCACTAGACACCGAAACTGTTTCGGTTGAAATTGCTGAAACTGGTTCTGCATGTGAAATGGAATACTAGCAAGGGGTTTTATGTGAATGTTTGTTAATTAAAGTAATTAACAAAATTCTGAATAAATAAATAAAAGAGTTTTATTTAAATGAGAGCTTGCATTAAATTTGGTGGAAATTTAATGCATGTGAGTGGATTTTTGAGTGGAGGCTTTTTAATGGGAGTGGAGGCTTTTCATTTTGAGTGGGAGCTCCACCCACATGAATGTGGAAGAGGTGGGGGCAGCCCCATGGCTGGGCGCCATGCCCCTTGGGTGCCCCCCTCTCCCCTATAAAAGGCCCCCCTCTCCTCCTCTCACACCACACCTCCTCGTGAAGGATCTCTCTCCCCCTCTAGAATTTATCCCCCATGGTCTCGTACTAGCGAGATACATGTTCCCGGTGGCTATTCGGCAAGAAAGAGTTGTGCTTCCGCTGCATCGCTGGAGCGAGGAGGCGGAGGTTGCTCGGTGCCTCGAACGTGTGTGCGAGCACGGATGCGCTGCTGTTTTGCGGCGCTAGGACTTCCTCTCGATCTTGAGATCGGCAAGAGATCGTCTACATCAACCACGAGTTTGGACTCGTTAAGCTTTGTCGGTCTTCAAGGGTATGCTCTCTACGGATATACATCCGCCCGTTGTTTGTATCTAGTAGATAGATCTTGGTACATAGTTGTTCCCATCGTAGGAAAATTTTTGTTTTCTATGTTGCGAACCCAACATGTAAAGCATCTACGCATAGATCCGGCTTTGATACCACTGTAGGGTTCACAGCATAGAAAACAAAAAATTTCCTATGATGGGAACTATGTACCAAGATCTATCTACTAGATACAAACAATGAGCGGATGTATATCTGTAGAGAAAATACCCTTGAAGACCGACAAATCTTAACGAGTTAAACTCTTGGTTGATGTAGACGATCTCTTCCCGATCTCAAGATCGAGAGGAAGTCCTAGCGCCGCAAAACAGCCGCGCATCCGTGCTCGCACACACGTATAAGACACCGAGCAACCTCCGCCTCCTCGCTCCATCGATGCAGCGGAAGCACAACACTTTCTTGCCGAACAGCCACCCGGAACATGTATCTCGCTAGTCCGAGACCATGGAGGATAAATTCTAGAGGGGGAGAGAGATCCTTCACGAGGAGGTGTGAGTGAGAGAGAGGAGAGGGGGTGCCTTTTATAGGAGGAGGGGGCACCCAAGGGGGTGTCCGCCGGCCATGGGGGCTTCCCCCTACCCTCCTTCATTCATGTGGGTGGACACTCCACTCACAAAAATCTCTTCAATTCCCTCCACTCAAAATCCCACTCAAAATTGCTATTAAATTTCCATCAAATTTAATGCAAACTCTCATTAAATAAAACTCCTTTTATTTATTCAGAATCTTGTCAATTACTTTAATGACAAACATTCATATAGAACCCCTTGCTAGTATTCCATTTCACATGCAAAAACACTTTCTGCAATTTCACTCGAAAACCTGTTTCGGTATCTAGTGAAATAAATTCCTGGGCTTGTTATTCTTTCCGGCATGAAACTTTTGCTCCAATTGGATGCCAGTGTCCCTTAAGTGTGCCACCCTACGGTTCGCGAATAATGCGGACATGATCGAGACCCTTATCCGATCAATAATCAGAAGCGGGACCTGGAGATCCATATTGACTCCCACACATTCAACGATGACTTTCCTGTGATCGTCGGAACCTTTATGCTAGTATCTTAATCCCTTTGTTTCACGATATATTACATGTCCGAGATTCGATCATCGGTAGCTCCATACCTAGTTTGATCTCGTTAGCGACATGCACTCTTTTCTCATTCCCATGATATAACATTCTAGTGATCAAATCACTTGCTTGCAAGCTAACCAATGTGATATCACCGAGAGGGCCCAGAGTATATCTATCCGTCATCAGGATGAACAAATTCCACTCTCGATCCATGAGACTCAACATAACACTTTAGTAGTTCCGAAGCCATCTTTATAATCACCCAGTTATGGTGTGACGGTTGATGTCATCAAGAAACTCTTCCGGTGCTAGTGATTGACATGAGCTCATGGTCTAAGGATTAGGATCACTTCGTAAGTTGTTATAGCAATATAAACTCAATGACTTCGATCGTAATGCTATACTTCAGATGAATGTTCATCACACCATTACACTAATGTTGTGACCTTGTTATTAACAACATCCAATGTCTATGATCAGGAAACTTTGATCATCTTGTTAATTAATGAGCTAGTTTATGAGAGAGGCATAACTAGGAACTTTCTGTTTGTTTATTAAACAGATATGTATTAACGTTTCCGTATTAATACAATTATAGCATGCAAAATAAACATCTATCATATACTTGGAATACACATAATAAACACTTTATTATTGCCTCTCAGGGCATATTCCCTTCAAAAGCATGGATAGCTGGGATTAAAGTACTCTAAACATGAGCATGCAAGATGTAGTTCTAATAATAAGACATATCAACCAAGTTGCAACTTGAAAAGGTTACAAACAAAGATCATGAATAACAATGCATTGAAAAATGTTTTTGTTTGTTTCACATATAGAAAACATAATAAGAGTGGTATTCAGCTTGTCCCTCATGGTATAGCAAATCATAAATGCATAGGACACCTTCAAAGTTCATAAGGGTGACTAGATACAAATAGTTCAAGAACAAGCAATATCAACCTTATGAATCAATCAACAAGTTTTGGGACAATGCACATAGAACTAAGAATGTCAACTATGCTCTCTTAATTGGTGCATAAGGATAGAAGGTGGAGACTTAATATAATAGTGGAAAAGGCCCTTCAAAGTGAAGCGGGGATTTCAAGTTTCATAAAGAGCTTCCAAAAATTATGGTACTTGTTAACTTTGAGCTCTCATTGCCCCTATCATAAGCATCTTGAAGTGATTAAGGTTAAAGTGAACAAACTATGGAGTATATGCTTGACAAAGTATAAGTTGGCAATCTCATGTCCCTTGAGTACGAGGGCCGCTCCTCATGCTACTCAACTTTAGGCATCGGTAAGTTCTTTTCATAGTAAGTGCATGTGTACCATAGAGAACCACCAATGGGATACCCCTTGCACATGATACAGGAGCTATCCCATATCAAAATGACAAGGCAAGCAGACAATGAGCATCTCAGCGATCTTCTTATTTACCAAGGGAAAATAGTGTTTTTTCTCTCTTTCCTCTTTTCTCATCTTTTTTTTCCTTTTTCTCAATCTCTATCTCTTTTTTTATAAGAAGAATGCTTCATAGATTGCTCACTATGGTGATGATGCAAGTTTCCACCATGATTAGGCATGGCTTAGGCTAGCGGCCTAGGCGTTTCTCTAACACACATACATAACTCCATAGACTTACAAGCTCCCCTTTTATTTCACACCGACGACATCCATGAACAAAAGAGCATGATATCAACTGGGTAGATATTTACAAGTGTTGAAAGCACTCCCCGTGACAGCATGGTTCTGCTAATCCCAACTTCTAAGTGCAAGCATATATAACATAGATGACACAATGGTTCAAGTTTATTAGGGGCAATAAAAATAAAGTGTGCCATCAAGTTTGTGAGAGCTTTAATCACTAATTTTCACATAACAAAATCACTTTTTAATTGGAAGGTAGATAAAACAAGAATATACTTGGAATGGTGTAACACACCATGCATAGGAATTTATAGTGGACACTAAAAGACTGGGAGCGACCAACTAAGAGAGCAATAATGGTCATAATCATGTAGAGCGAAAAACATTACTAATCAAAGCACAAAGTGGTACCACAAGTCAAAAACTAAATGATCATAGAGGCTATGATGACTGGTTCATAGTCATAACATGGTGTGAGCATGTTCTAAGTCAACCTAAACAAAGCATCAAAGGAGAATACCACAATATTATGCTTTTGTATGCTAAAACAATGCATGATTCTTTCAAGGCACATTAAGCAATCCAAATTGTTTGAACAAGTCATGCTACAACAATAAACACTAAGCATATGGTCAAAACAACACCGAACATGACATGATAAGGTCTAGGCCATAGTCAAAACAAACTCCTTTTGTACCACTTATAAACATGAAGCTTCCTACTCCTTTCCAACACCAATCAACTTATTTGAAACAACACAACAAAAACGGGGGTCCAACCACTTTATTCAAGCAAACTAAGCAAACAAAAACCAAAAACAAAAACTAATACGCTCCAAGAACAATACAACAGTGCATGAAACAATAAAAACGAAGTGTCTAGAAAGACCTGAGATTTTTATTGATGAAGAAGGGAATGCCTTGGGCATCCCCAAGCTTTGACGCTTGTCCCTCTTGAATATTTCTTGGGGTGACACAAGGTGGCATCCCCAAGCTTTAGCTTTTGTCCATTCTTCATCTCATTACATCATTCTTTCCTTACACCTAAATTTTTTTCCTTCATACAAAACTTCACACAATCTTCATTAGCAACATTAGTGCATTCAAAAGATAATAGACCTTTGGGTTTAGTTTCAAAACAGCAAAACTTTCTGTAAATACACAATCTACTGTAGCAATTCTCTCAAAAATCTCAATTTCCCAAAAAGAACCCAAAAAGGAATCAATAAGAAGCAAATGCAAATAAGGACAGAAATCTGTCAAAACAGACCAGCAGGTAGAAACCGAATTTTCGAAGACCTTCTGTTGCTCAAATCAAAAAGTGTTGAACTAATTAAAGTTATCTAACAACCTAGGGGATTTATTTATAAAATTACAGCTCAATCCGACATACAAATATTTTTTACGAATTTTTACAGTGAAGCACAAAAAATCTGTTTCGGGATAGCAACTCCCCCAAATCTTACTTCTCTATCATTAGAGGTTATTCTTCGCAAAACATCAAATAAAAAGTATAAGGAGAGGTTATTACAGAAGTAATAACTTCCAAGACTCAAGAAAACTATTGGGTTATTGATGTCTACGCACTTCTATTCTTGTAGACAGTTGTTGGGCCTCCAGGTGCAGAGGTTTGTAGAACAGCAGCAAGTTTCTATTAAGTGGATTACCCAAGGTTTATCGAACTCAGGGAGGAAGTGGTCAAAGGTATCCCTCTCAAGCAACCCTGCAATCAAGATACAAGAAGTCTCTTGTGTCCCCAACACACCAAATACACTTGTCAGGTATATAGGTGCACTAGTTCGGCGAAGAGATAGTAAAATACAAGTGGTATAGATAAAAGACAACGGTACCAGAAAAGAGCTTCTGACGGGGAGGAAAAGACTAAAGAAAAAAGATGGAAGCAAGAAAACATGCAACAAATCTAGATGCAAACGGTGTTTCAATGCTTAGAAACAAGGCCTAGGGATCATACTTTCACTAGTGAACACTCTCAATAAATATATTCTCTTCATGATACTACCTTGAACTACTCTCTGGTTAGACACTCTAATCCATGGTAGGGCTATAACAGCACTCCTCAAAGTACGTTTTCCCCATCTAGATAACCCCACACTGTCACTTTGAGCGCTATACGGTTCCAACAAACACCACAATTGCATAGAGACATCCAACTCCAAATATACTCATGATAAAGATTTATGAATTCTAGCCTAAGTGCCAATACGGCGTGCACGTTGTCACTTTCACACATGTGGGGAGAGCAGAGATCTACTAAAGCACTTGAGTATTTATGTAGATTCTATCCTAAGTGCCACCACGGTGTGCACGCTGTCACTTTCACACACGTGGGGAGAGCCGGAGATCTATTAAAGCAATTGAGTAGTAGAGTAGATCTACTTGATTACAAAGCTCATGATCACATAAAGATCACGCTTAGAGAGAGATGAACACATAGATACCGGTAGAGCCCTTAGCCTCGAGGAAGAACTACTCCCTCCTCATCATGGGAATCAGCAACGACGATGGAGATGGTGGTGGAGATGGCTCCAGGAGCACTTCCTCGTCCCGGCAGGGTGCCGGAACAAAGACTTCTGTCCCCCGAATCTCCCCTTCGGTGGCGGCGGCGCTGCAGACCCTTTTATGGATTTTTGCCCGTGTTAGGGTTTACGTATTGGGAGGACGTATAAGTAGGCGAAAGGGCAAGGTCGGTGGAGGTAAAGGGGGCCCACACCCCCTGGTGGCGTGGCCAGGGTGGGCCCACGCCACCCTAGGGTGTGGCCACCCTGGTGCCCTACTCCGTATCCGCCTCGTGGTTCCATGTTGCTCTGGGAAAAATAGTAACTTTGGCTTTTGTCCCATCCAATTCCGAGAATATTCATTATTTCGCTTTTGTGGAACCAAAAACAGCAGAAAACAGACAACCGGCACTGTGGCATCTTGTCAATAGGTTAGTTCCAGAAAGTGTATAAAAAATACCTCAAAGTGTAGACAAAACATAATACAAAAGATATAAAACAAACATGGATCATAAAAAATTATAGATATGTTTGCGACGTATCAGGCCTAACTGGGGAGCCACATGATGGTTTGCTAAGGACCACGATGCCTAGATTCCTGGCATGTGAATAAGGACAAGCCCAAGATTATGAAATCCTAGTGTTTGCCCCTAACCTATAACCGACTTAGTCATGGTACCTGAGACCTACCCTCCTCTATAAAGGCTAGGAGAGGTTGTCGAGGAGAGTCTCCAACTCACGCATAATCTGCGCTATGCAAGACCCAATTTACACCTTGTGAAGTAGATGCAAGAGGGTGGATGTAAAAAAATTCCACACATGGTGTGATGATGCATTGCAACTAGTGTGGTGAACTTGCTCACAACATAGGAGGTTGCAAATATTTGAAAGTTGGAGTGGAATCACCAAGTTCATCAGAAACTAATGTTATACCTCAGGAATCTTAGGTAAATTCATCTTAGTTGTTATTGTTCTTAGTTAATGTGCAAATGATCCTAGTTAATGTGCTTGCCTATAATGTACTCAACAAGAACATGTCATACCTCAACATTCACAACCAGAAAATGCTACTCCCAATACCTAAGAAAACAATGTTGTTGATGCCATGTCCCAATAGCTAACTACTTGTAGTAATTTTATTTGTGTGAATCTAGTTCTCTATACTGTAATTGTTCAAAGTCTGAATTTTACTTGTATGAAATTTACAGAGGCCTTTGCCTAGATACACTGAAAGAATTCCAATTCCAAAATCTTACTTTCTTACTAATGCCCAAAGAATGATGGGGAACCCACAAGCAAGAGCATCAGAACTTAGTCAAGGGAAACTATCTCAACAGTTACAAGCTCTACAATAGGAGAGGAATGAGGCTCTTAAGGACAGAAAGATTCAAATTTTGGAAGATAAGTGTGAAAAAATTTACTAATAGAAGGACTGATCAGGAGGAAAGAGAAAGGACGAGCAAGCACAAGCTAAGGAAACTCAAGCTGCTACTAACATAGAGAAAAGGAAGTATGAAGCTGCCATCATCAAACCAGCCAGAGCTGAGAAAATAAAGATTATTTCAAAAAAAGAAGGATCTTGCTCAAGAAAAAGAAAAAAGCTAAATAAAAAAGTTAGCAAACAAGAGGTTAGCTGCTAAAATAGCCAAGTACAACAGAAATTTAGGTAGATGATGAGGCTACTCTCTTACCTCTACGTTACGATGTATGTCAATATTAGCTAGGAGGTCAAGGGCAGACTGCAGGTCAATCCTAGGATGGAGGTGTTCCAAAATTTATAAAAAGAATCAACATGTTTGATGAATTTAGGTAGTGTGCGTCCAAAAATCCTAGTTAGTCATCATTTTTCTCAGTTTCTAGGCTATGTAATGTCATCATATTGGCCACTGTAATACTTGTGCAAAACTCAGTTCTAAATGTTAGGATAGTTTATATGTACTTCCCATGCAAAACTCGATTCTAAATGCCATTATACTTTCTATGCAATGCCTATGGAAATCTTATTTTAAAATGTTAGGATACTATCCAGGTTGACATCTTCTTTATTGTTGTTCCCTGTAATTGTGTTCTTGTTCAGTCATTGTTGTCACATTTGTTCATTCAAGTGTGACCTTGATCAGTATTATGATCTCCCATGTACACTAAGGAAAAAGAGCTTGTAAGTGCACAAATAAAATGAATCTCATCCATGACATCGCAACAACACAAACATACAGACAAGATCTTTATTGTTCATGACCAATACATATAACACCAACAAAGATAACACCAACACACACACCACCAACACACACACCACCAACACACACAACACAAATTCACACAACAACACTATCACACATTACATCTTAGTTAATACACACATGCAGCAGACCAATACATAATTCATCTCTTTAGAACAAGGATCAAACAAACCACAAATAAAACACCTAATATGTTCTTGAAAAGAAGCACTGATTCTGTCATTAGTTTGACCATTGAGCTAATTTTGTTCATCATCATCTCATCATGCCTAGGCTGCGTTGCTTCTAGATCCTCCTTCCTCGGCTATAGCTCTGTCATTCTCTCTTCTTCCCATCTGATTTCTTATACGACATCTCCGCCTCTAAGAATGTAGTTGTACACTAGGTACCCAACATATTGAAGATCCTAGTACCGAAATTTGCAACCCTTTTGTCAAGTAAAAAGACTCAACATGCACACACCATGGAGATCCAGAACTTAGACCATGATTTTTTAGGTTGCATTCGGAACAAAGGAAACTCAAAGGAATTCTGCAGGATTTGTTTTCTCTAGAATTTTACATGTTGAGAGCGTTCAGAAACAAAGTAAATAACCCTTCCAATTCCTTTGGAATGGTAGAATTTCCTCTGATTTCACAGGAAACAGAACATGCACCCTGAACCAAACTTTCTCAAGCTTCATCTATCTTTCGATTTAAAAAGTATTTTGTTATGTGAAAACTAGTTAGTAAAGCTCTCACGAACTTGATGGCACACCTTATTTTCTTGCCCCTAATAGACTTGAACCATGGTGTCATTGAAGTTGTATATGCTTGCATCTATACGTTGGAATTAGCAGAACCGTGCTTTCACGGGGAACGCTTTCAACATTGTACCTGTACGTACACAGTTGATTCCATGCTCTTTTGTTTGCGGATGTCACCGGTGTGAAATAAAGAGGGAGCTTGTAAGTCCATGGAGTTATGTATTTTGTGTTAGAGAAACGCCTGAGCCGCTAGCCTAAGTCATGCCTAATCATGGTGGAAACTTGCAGCATCATCACAATGAGCATTCTATGAAGCATCCCCGATAAAAAGCTATGCACATAGTAAATAAAAAGATTGCTGAGATGCTCATTGTCTGTTTGCCTTGTAATTTTGGTTATGGGATAGCTCATGTACCATGTGCAGGGGGTACCCCGTTGGAGATTATATATAATACACATGTACTTACAATGACAAGACCTTACCGGTGACCAAAGTTGAGTAGCTTGAGAAGCGGCCCTCGTACTCAAGGAACATGAGATTGCCAACTTATATTTCGTCAAGCATATACTCCATCTTTGTGCACTTTAACCTTAATCATCTCAAGATGCCTATGATAGGGGCAACGAGGGCTCAAAGCTAGTAAGTACCATAATCTTTTGGAAGATCTTTATGACTTGAAATTCCTGCTTCCCTCTATGAAGGGACCTTTCTCCTATTTTCTAAGTTGAGTCAGTAAACCCACTTCCTCTCTATCTCCAGCAAGCATTTGAGTTGTTGTGTTTCAAGCATTCATATGGTGATTTATTTAATCATGTTCTTTATCTTCCTTGTTTGCACAAAACTCTTATCTATTGAGTATTACTTTGAAAGCCTTCATTGTGAAAAACCTTTTTGAGTAAAGAGTACTCCTGTTTTAAAACTTCTACAAAAAGTTGTATGTGAAACTGTTTACCAGTTGTTCTCTGACCAAGAACAAGAGTTTGCCAATTCCAATTATGATTTATCTTTATGCATCTCTATCGTGACTCATGTACTTGTTGCAAGCTAAGTTATATAATGGTGAGTTGCTCTCTTCTATGAGTTGTGTAATGGTAAGTGTGATGCTTCTTGCCTGTATTCTTTTTATCGACACTTCACTCCATAAACCTGTGGACATGTTTACTGAGCTCAGTTTTCACTTGGGGACAAGCGAAGGTCTAAGCTTGGGGGAGTTGATACGTCCAATTTGCATCACCTTTCTATATCATAATTTGCCTCTATTCATTGATATATGTCTTATTATGAGGTGTTACTTATGTCTTTTCCTCTATTTTTGCATGTTGGATGATTCTTGGAGGATGGACTATCGGAGTCAGGTTTCTGATGAAAAAGAGGTGTTTTGATGCAATTTAGCGAAGATTGGAAAAATGCCAGAAAAATATTGGAAAATTATATTTTCTCAAAAGACAGAGGAAGACAGAAGGGGAGGCGTAGCCGGGCCACAGGGGGCCCATACCCCCCTAGACGCGGGCCCACCTTGCCCCGCGCCTAGGGCAGGTGTAGCCCACTTGTCCGGCCTCCGACTCCGCCCTCTCGCCTATATATTCCTCACGAAACCCTAATACCAGGAGGGCAACCACAGAAATATTTCCGCCGCCTCTATGGGGCGGAAAACACCGAGAGAGAGAAAGAGCTCTCCGGCAGACAGATTTCTGCCAGGGAAATTCCTTCCCGGAGAGGGGAGATCATCGCCATCAACACCGTCATCAATCTAGACTTCATCGGGATCATCATCATCCACACCATCATCTCCACCAGCACCATCATCACCACTCCATCCCGCTGTAACAATCGTGTTGGATCTTGCATTAGTTCTTAGGGGAAACTTTCCCAGTGTTGATTACTATTATAGTTGATGCTTGTGAGTGGAACCATTGGATTATTGTTTATGTTCAGATTGTAATTCATCACCATATCATCTTTGATCTTGATTCATATGATGTCTTGTGAGTAGTTCGTATAGTTCTTGAGGACATGGGAGAATTCATGTTGTTAGTAGTGGATTTGTGTTGAGTTATTATTCAATGGTTTAGTATTTAAGTTGTGGTGCTATTCTTCTAGTGGTGTCATGTGAATGTCGACTACATGATACTTCACCATTTATGGGCCTAGGAGAATGCATTGTGTATTTGGCTACTAATTGTGGGGTTGTCAGAGTGACAAAAACCTGAACCCCTGTCAGGACACCTTTGCACAAGGGAGTGTAGGATCTCAGAGTTTAAGGTTGTGGTTAGGTTTATATCTTAATTACTTTCATGTAGTTCCGGATGCTTGCAGGGGGTTTAATCACAAGTATGTATTAGTCCAAGTAAGGTCGGTACATTAGCACAGGTTCACCCACACAACACTTACAACACCAAAGAAGAGTACTTAGCTATTTGAAGCGAAAGCACTTGACAGAATTCCCATATGTCCTCGAGAACGTTTGTTCCTTATAAGTATTTCCACCGGCTTGTCCTTTGCTAAGAAAGGATTGGGCCACTTGCTGCGTTTGTTCTTTGTCTTTATTACTTGCACCTTGTTTTGTTGCTTTATCAGAAAACCCCTAAAAATCCTTTTGCTAAGTATTTACAGAGATTTCCTGCTCCATGCCACTAGTCAACACATTCTGCTCCTCGTTGGGATCGACACTCCTATTTATAGAAAGTACTACGATACACCCCCTATACTTGCGGGTCATCAGAAATATTCTTGGAATTGGACGGGAGAAAAGCCAAAGTCAATATTTTATCGGAGAGAACACAGAGACCGAAGGGCAGCCGAAGGGAGTCCACAGGGTGGCCACACCCTAGGGCCGCGTGGGTCCACCCTAGGGCGCGCCGCCTAATGGTGTGGGCCCCTGGCTGGCCTCCTTAAGCGCCCCTTCGCCTATAAAGTCACCCCGATGCAGAAACTCTAAACACCCGATCAGATCTCTACGAAACAATCCGTAGCCGCCGCCACCATCGTCCCTAGATCGGGGGGATCTGAAGCTCTTCCCGGCACTCTGCCAGAGGGGAGAGATCATCCCGAAGGCCTTCTTCATCACCATGCCAGCCTCCGATATAATGCGTGAGTAGTTCACCCTTGGACTATGGGTCCATACAATAGCTAGATGGTTATTTCTCCTCCTTTGTGCTATCATGTTTAGATCTTGTGAGCTCCGTTCATGATCAAGATCATCTATTTGTAATCATACATGTTGTGTTTGCGATGATCCAATAAATATTGAGATACTATGTCAGATTGATTATTGATTCTATCATGTCATATTGATTATTGATTATATCATGTCTGTGTTATTTGTGATCTTGCATGTTCTCCGTTGCTAGTAGCTATGTTTGTAGGGTTCGCAGCATAGAAAACAAAAAATTTCCTACGATGTGAACTATATACCAAGATGTATCTACTAGATACAAACAACGGGCGGATGTATATCCGTAGAGAACATACCCTTGAAGACTGACAAAGCTTAACGAGTTCAACTCGTGGTTGATGTAGACGATCTCTTGCCGATCTCAAGATCGAGAGGAAGTCCTAGCGCCGCAAATCAGCGGCGCATCCATGCTCGCACACACGTTCGAGGCACCGAGCAACCTCCGCCTCCTCGCTTCAGCGATGCAGCGGAATCACAACTCTTTCTTGCCGAATAGCCACCGGGAACATGTATCTCGCTAGTACAAGACCATGGGGGATAAATTCTAGAGGGGGAGAGAGATCCTTCACGAGGAGGTGTGTGAGACAAGTGAGGAGGGGGGCTCCTTTTATAGGAGGAGGGGGGCACCCAAGGGGGTGGCCGCCGGCCATGGGGGATGCCCCCTCCCCTCCTTCATTCATGTGGGTGGACACTCCACTCACAAAATGCCCTTTAAAATCCCTCCACTCAAAAGTCCACTCAAATTCCCATTAAATTTCCACCAAATTTAATGCAAACTCTCATTAAATAAAACTCTTTTATTTTATTCAGAATTTTGTCAATTACTTTAATGACAAACATTCACAAATAACCCCTTGCTAGAATTCTATTTCACATGCATAACCACTTTATGCAATTTCACCCGAAAACCTGTTTCGGTATCTAGTGAAATAAATTCCTGCACTTGTTGATTCTTTCGGCATGAAACATTTGCTCCAATTGGATGTCGGTGTCTCTTAAGTGTGTCACCCTATGGTTCGTGAATAATGCGGACATGATCGATACCCCTCTCGGATCAATAATCAGAAGCGGGATCTGGAGACCCATACTGACTCCCACACATTCAACGATGACTTTCTTGTGATCGTCGGAACCTTTTATGCTAGTATCTTAATCCCTTTGTTTCACGATATATTACATGTCCGAGATTCGATCATAGGTATCTCCATACCTAGTTTGATCTCGTTACCGACATGCACTCTTTTCTCGTTCCTGTGATATAACATTCTAGTGATCAAATCACTTGCTTGCAAGCTAATCAATGTGATATCACCGAGAGGGCCCAGAGTATATCTATCCGTCATCGGGATGAACAAATTCCACTCTCGATCCATGAGCCTCAACATAACACTTTATTAGTTCTGAATCCATATTTATAATCACCCTGTTACGGTGTGACGTTTGATGTTATCAAGAAACTCTTCCGGTGTTAGTGATTGACATGATCTCATGGTCTAAGGATTAGGATCACTTCGTAAGTTGTTATAGCAATATAAACTCAATGACTTTGATCGTAATGCTATACTTCGGATGAATGTTCATCACACCATTACACTAATGTTGTGATCCCGTTATTAACAACATCCAATGTCCATGATCAGGAAACCTTGATCATCTTGTTAATCAACGAGCTAGTTTATGAGAGAGGCATAACTAGGAACTTTCTGTTTGTTTATTAAACACACATGTATTAACGTTTCCGTATTAATACAATTATAGCATGCAAAATAAACATCTATCATATACTTGGAATACACATAATAAACACTTTATTATTGCCTCTCAGGGCATATTCCCTTCAATGGGTGGTAAAGGTAAACTGTTTCTCTTTTTATATAAAAAGAGAGTGCTAAAGGAGTCAGTGATAGAAATCTCTAAGGTTGTAGATGTGTTGTTGCTACTAGGGAGAAAACAACAATCTTTTGTTCATGGAATAATTGTATTGTTTATTTTACACACATTGCCTAATGCAATTATCCCTTGCTTGTAACTTAATACTGGAAGGGGTTCGGATGATAACCTAAAGGTGGATTATTAGTCATAGATGTAGTTGGATTACGGTCTATTTATATTCTTGTAATGCCCAATCAAATCTCATAGGAATCATGATGTCTAGTATATGCATTGTTATGCTTGCTCAGTCTGTCAATTGCCCCGCTGTAATTTGTTCACCCAGCATGTTATTTATCTTAAGGAGAAAACCTCTAGTGAACTGTGGACCCTGGTCCAATCTTTACCATTGATTCATCATCTACTTTTACCATTTACTTTATACAAGCAACTATTATGTTCCACACTGTACGTTGAACCCTTTGTTTTCAGCAAACCAGTGAGATTGACAACCTCACGTAAGTTGGGGCAAAGTCTTGAGTTTGTGTTGTGCAGGATTCCAAATTATTCGCAACACCTTGGCGTTGTTTCCTTGCTCCTACTGGTTCGATAACCTTGGTTTCATAACTGAGGGAAAACTTGCTGCTGTGATAATCACACCTTGCTCTTGGGGTTTCCCAACGAGGCTCTATAGTCACCGAGCCGCATCAAGATTTTCTGGCGCCGTTGCCGGGGAGTTAAGGACAACTTTACAAGGGGAGTCTCTCACAACCACTCTCTTTACTTTGTTTTTGTTTTGCTTAGTTTCTTTTACTTTGTTTTGCTTATTTCTTTCAAAAAATACGAAAAAATAGTTTTGTTTGGTTTGCTTTTTCTTATCAAAAACACAAAACAAATAGTGCCTACTTCAAGTTGCTACCATGTCTAGTGTTGCTCCAATCACTGTGCCACCTATGGAAATGATCTTCACTTTCAAACAAGGAAGTGAAGAGAGTTTCAAAGAAGCTTGGTATTGAATTTCTGGTTCACATGAAAAACTGAGCCTAAAATGACTCTAGGCTTGGTTCTTAGCAGTTTCTACTATGGTCTTGCTCTTTGTTATAGATATGCTTTGGATGTTGTAGTAGGAGGAGATTTTCTCCAATGTAATGAGGATGAAGCTTTGAATGCCATAAAGAAGTTGATTACAATTTATAATTTGCCTAGCAAATCTAATTCTTCCTTTATAAACATCTATGCTAGGTTGAACACTCTTGAGACCAGTACAACTAGTTTAAAAGATTAATATAACATGCTTATAGAGCATCATGATTATGTTCCAATAAATTCCGACCCTTCAAAATGGTTTCCTATAAGAAAAGTTGTTATAAACAATGAAACTTTTGATGCTCATTGTGATATCAAGTCTGAATTTTGTCTTATGCCTGAAGATATCTATGAATCTTTTAATCTTTGGGGACTTTATAAAGGAGGAGAAGAAATATCTCTTTCCAATAATGCAAATATATTACCCTTTGGAATAGCTGAAGGAGTGTTTACAAAGATCTTAGGGAAAGTGGTATCTACTGATTATCTTGTTATTGAATGTGTAGAAAAAAGACAAATTACACTTGTGCCAAGAATAACCTCTAATGAGAGAGAAGTAAGATTTGGGGAAGTTGCTGTCCCGAAACAGATTTTTATGCTTCACTGTAAAAATTAATGAAAAATCTCTATATGTCGGATTGAGCTGTAATTTTATGAGTAAATGCTCCAAGTTGTTGTCTAAATTTCGTTAGTTCAACACTTTCTATTTGAACAACATAAGGTCTTCGAAAAAATCGGTTTTTACCTGCTGGTCTGTTTTGACAGATTTCTGCCATTATTTTCATTTGCTTCTTATTGGTTTCTTTTTGAGTTCTCCTTGATCACTTGAGCTTTTAAAAAGGAATTGCTATAGTAGCTTGTGTTCTAATGGAAGTTTTTCTAGTTTTAAAACAAAACCCAAGGGCCTATTATCTTGAATGCACTAATGTTGCTAATAAAGATTGTGTGAAATTTTGTATGAAGGAAATTTTCAAGTGTAGGGGAAGAATGATGTAATAAGATAAAGAATGGACAAAAGCTCAAGCTTGGGGATACCACCCCGTGTCACCCCAAGAAATATTCAAGAGATACAAGCGTCAAAGCTTGGGGATGCCCGAGGTATCCCCTTCTTCATCAATAAAAATCTCAGGTCTCTTTCTAGACACTCGTTTTTATTGTTTCATGCACTATTGTGTTGTTCTTGGAGCGTCTTAGTTTTCATTTAGTTTTTGGTTTTCTTTTGTTTAGCTTTCTTGAATAAAGTAGTTGGACCCCCGCATTCACTCTTTTGTTTCAAATAAGTTTATTGGTGTTGGAAAAGAGTAGAAAGTTTCATGCTTAAGTGGTA
Organism: Avena atlantica; assembly: GCA_910589765.1. NCBI lineage: Eukaryota > Viridiplantae > Streptophyta > Magnoliopsida > Poales > Poaceae > Avena > Avena atlantica. The sequence goes on along the minus strand of OU342736.1, from coordinate 402,988,661 downwards.
TAAAAGGGAGCTTGTTTTGACTGTGACGTAGACTTTATCATGTCATGCTAGATGTTGCTTTGACCTTATGCTTAGTGATTATTGTTGTAGCATGAATTATTCCAAACACTCGAGATTGCTTAATGCGCCTTGCAAAAAGCATGCATTGTTTTAGCATACAAAAGCATAATATTATGGTGTTCTCCTTTGATGCTTTGTTTGAGTTGATTTGGCACATGCTCACACCATGTTATGACTATGAACTAGTCACCCTAGCCTCTATGATCATTTAGTTTTTGACTTGTGATACCACTTTATGCTTTAGTTGATAATGATTTGTCGCTCTGCATGATTATGGCCATTATTTCTCTCTTAGTTGGCCGCTCCCAGTATTTTGCTAGCCTCCACTTGTATTGAGTAAGCTCTACTCATGCATCCAACTCCCAAGAAACCAAGTTATTCCAAAGAGTCCACTATAAATTCCTATGCATGGTATGTTACACCATTCCAAGTATATTCTTGTTTTATCTATCTTCCAAATTAAACTTGTTATGAGAAAATTAGTAATTAAAGCTCTCACAAACTTGATGGGACACTTTATTTCTCTTGACCCTAATAAACTTGAACCATTGTGTCATCTATGTTGTATATGCTTGCACTTATAAGTTGGGAATTAGAAGAACCATGCTGTCATGGGGAACGCTTTCAACACCTGTACATATTACCCAGTTGATATCATGATCTTTTGTTTGTGGATGTCGGCGGTGTGAAATAAAAGGGGAGATTGTAAGTCCATGGAGTTATGCATATGTTTTAGAGAAACACCTAGGCGTCTAGCCTAAGCCATGCCTAATCATGGTGGAAACTTGCAGCATAACCATAGTGAGCAATCTGTGAAGCATCCTCAATAAAAACCTATGCAAATAGCAAATAAAAAGATCGCTGAGATGCTCATTGTTTGTTGCCTTGTCATTATGATATGTGATAGCTCCAGTGTCATGGGGCAAGGGGTACCCCGTTGGTGGTTCTCTATGATACACATATACTTATAATGACAAGAAAGTCAACATATACATCAGCTCAAGTGAAGAATAAGTTGTTGATTAGATAAGAATAGAATCTCTAGCCATAGAACATATTTCTGTAGTGTATTACAATAGCAGCAATGCCAGACCATTAGTTAAGATATTAGTCCTAATAGTATTATAATTTTGGAGTTGTTTATTTCTGATTCTACTTTGTAAGAAGTTTCTTTCTCTCTCTTTAACCTAGAGTGTTCTCTGGATCTTGTGTGAAGAATTGAGTTGTAACCTATAGTCATGTCTTGGACCTGCTGTGTTTCTGTTGTACTACTCTGAGGGATGTAATACTAGTGAACGATGTTTCATTGGTGTTATGTCAACGACTATAGTGTACTACATCATGCAGTGGTATGCTGGGTCACCGCAGTTGGTATCAGAGCATATGCTTTGACCTTAGAATTAAAACCCTTTTAGGAAGATCTGTAGGTTGGATAGTGACTATAGGAGCCATCTTATCAAAACCAAATATTCATATGACTTGTGATGAGTATCCACTTGAGGATAATATTGTCACACCTAAGTCAGATTCTTAAGTCATTCTTCCTTAGGAGTAATTATTTTATCTTTTCTCAAGTTTATTGCTCTTTAGTGTCTTTCGAAGGAGACATAAACCACTAAGATACTTTAGGAAAGCTAATTGGTCATAGTAAATTAGGATCAAGTGTAAGATATTAGTGAAAGTAGTCTTAATGGTGTAGCCTAACTCTAGAATTCAAGTAGCACAATGGAATTTTATTGCTAGTTGTTAACCAAAGACAACGAGATGAATCTCACTAGGATAAATGTTGATGTAATAAGTAGTAAGCATGTGGGATTCACTTGAGAATTCTACGTGATGAAGTAAAATAATGATAAGACTTAATGCTAGTGTAATGAGAAACAAAGTCATCATGGTTAGATCAACCCCTAAATCATGATGTATAGGTAGACATAACCAGATCATGGTGAGATTAGCTTCGAAACCATGATGTAGGAGTAAGTATGACAAGTACTTAGTGATTTATCTTGGAGTAGAGGTATGAAAATTACATAGTAGAGTTATGATAGAAGTGAGGGGTGCTAAAAATTTCTAATAATCTTTGGTTTTAGTTAACAAATAGAATCTGATTAGTCATTTGGAGAGATCATGTGAGGTTAGTTGGCTAATAAAGAAAGGTTGAACATAGTTAATAATTCCAAAGGTGAAACCAAAGGTTAGTCAAAACCAAATTGAGACCACTTTGCTTAATATTATCCTATTGCACTTGAGCAATTTGGGTAAATATTGAGATAAAGGTTAGTTGACTTTATGTGCTAAGTATCACAATGCAAACCTATATGAGGAGGTGTCATATACTACACAACTAAGCCTGAATTCTAGAGATATTATACTCAACTACTATATTCCGGGCTTAGAAAATTGTGTGTTATATGTACCACATTTGGATTTATTTGTTCTTCTTGGATCTTCTTGTTTGACTAGATCTGTACATGAAGTTTGACTTGATGTGCAAAGGCATGTTGCAACATCCAGTTACTACTTGATGTTATAGACCTAGATAGTAATGGGAATTCGTGTAAGGGAGTGACGAGTTCTGAAGACCAAGATGAAGACCTGCATGAAGGGTAAAGCCAAGTATAAGGAGTATCAACTCAATTTGGAGGATGGCTCAAGCTTAGATCATTATTAGTCAGCAATAAGAAGGAAGATTAATGTACAAGATGTATGGGGCAACAAGAAGTAATAAACTTAAGATCCAATTAAAGTAAGTAATGTTGCTAAGATAAAGTAATTATGCAAGTTCATGGAAGTATCATGAATAAATACAAAGAAGTATCTTTGAAACCAAAATGGTATTCAAGCTCTGACAATTCAGAGAGAATGCCATAAGGATGCTACAAACCATAGGGTAATACATACACCCTAGGATGGTTCATAGCTGGTAAATATCCGCAGCTGGTACTTGATCCATAGTCGGTATTCTGATCCACAGTTGGTAATTGTCCGCAACTGGTATTTGGTTAACTTAGTTAACCAGATCTTCTTAGGAGTTGCATAAAGAGCATAAAATTTGGCCTAAGATAAGTAAGACACAAAGGAGTATAAAAATTGAAAGCGACCGTCTTTCGAGACTCTTCGCGAAAGTTGACCTATCAAAGTGAAAATGTACACATTGTAAGTAAGACAAATAATGCTAAAAGATTCACTTCAGAGATCCACAATTGTGTGGATACACCGTCCAATATTTCATCAGACCCTAATTAGGCAGAGTATAAGCTGGATAGAGACCAACATTCTAGTTATAAAGCCAATAAATACCAAATAGATAGGTTGAAGAATATTAGTAAACCCTAAGGGGGAGAGTAAACATTATAAATGAAAGTTGAAGAAGTACCATATGTAATAATGAAAGAATATCCAAAGCTTAGCATGGTAAAAGCTTAAAGGGGATAAAAGATTAATTCAAACAGACAAATCCTTAAAGAAACCATTCTTAAGTGACCCGTAAGAGGTAATAAAACACATCCAATTGGGCATGTGTAGAGAATAAGAAATTCCGATGGGTATGGACAAAATGAGTTCAAATCCAACCTTCGGAAGGACCACCAGTATAAATTTTGAAATGGCAAACCAAAAATTTAGTCTTTTTGTTACAACTATTGTCTAATAGAATCTAAAACCCTATTTTAATTACACTTCCCAGACCATATATAGTATAGCAAGAAAGTTTTATGATCAATTAAAATAATTGGATTAGGATACCTAATCAGAATAAGGAACTAAAGAAGAGACCCCAAATTTAAGGAATTATAATAAAGACATATCCCTAAGGGACTAAAGTAAAAGGAACTTTGGAGTATTGGAGACAACAAGATTAAGATTGCCAAGTATGGTAGAAATTCAAGAAAAGGATCTGGATATGGAATACTACCATTACTTCCATTTAAGGTTACCATGAAGTGGAGAAATACATTACCTAATACAAGTCAATTCCTTACTCCGAAACGTGAGAGTTTACGAACTTCGAGGACGAAGTTTATTTTAAGAGGGAGAGTCTGTAACATCCCAGGATTAGCACCTAGAATTATAGAGGACACATGTTTGTGCATTGCATTCATGCATAAGAAAATCCAGAGAATTTTCGCGCAAAACTAAAGAAACTATAGAGGGATCGATATCTCTCTTGTTCCGATAGAAACATCAGAGCAAGTGCGAAGGATTTCGACATGACCTCTATCGTACTTCTATGTTTAAGGGGAAAGTAATTCAATTTGAATATTCAAAAGATATATTTGAATTATAAAAGAATAGGTAGAAGGAAAAATAAATGAATTACAATAATACAGAAATAATTGAATTCTTATTTATAAATAGGATATAAATATTTACGAGTTCTAAGCTACATTAAGATAGAAGACATTTACTTTATTATTATCATATACATAATCTTACAAGAATAAGAAACCAATACTATTTATAATTATTACCATAAGAATATTCTACAATATTTATTGAATAATAACATGAGTGAAGAATAAAACTTTACTTTAACAAAAAGAATACCTTAATACAAAATATCATTAGTCAATATTACAACATTCTATATTTCACAAAGGAAAGAGAAAATTACAAAAATAATGAAAGGGAGAGTTCTAAACTATATTTCCTAAAGTAAACTTTTGGTATCTTCTCATCTTCTTTTGTACCTGCAAAACAAATAAATAAAAGATAAAAACAAAGAGAGGGGTTAATGTTAGTAATTTTGCTCTCAGTATGGCAATGAAATGCATTGCTATTCACATCATTGAGCATATTTAAATAGGGGCAAGTTTCACCAAATAAAGCATCTGTTCTTATCAGATGTGTAGCCTCAGTACAACCACATTGGCAGTAATTTATGGGGAAAATTTCACCAGAAAAATAGAAGAGTGGAAGTAAGATATTTTTTTGCCTTGCACTGATCCAGAACAGTGCAAGCAGCTCACACATACATGCAGGAATGTGGTGCTGTCAACACAGGAAGCAAACATGACAGGGGATAAGTATCAGCCGAAGCAGAGTGAGGATACTCTGCTAAACACTAGCTACAACACTCAGAACAACAAGAAACCATTTTATCATTAGCTCTCATCAGATTCACATCAACTCATCCCCATCTCATCAACCAAGATATTAGCCAGATCACCACCAACCAAACCACTAGCCAGATTCCATCACACCCTTAGATCTGGTTGCTCTCTGGAGCCATCCAAGAGCTAGGATAAGGAGGAAATCAAGGCAAGGCAGCAGCTCCAGGAAAAGAAGGGTAGGCCAGCAATCGCAAGGAGTAGCTGGTCATACACAAGTATCAGGAGAAGGAGGCATCGGCAACAAGAAATAGTAGATCCAGTATTAAGCCAGGAAGGATCAGTAGCTCAAGTATAAAAACTAGGATAACAAGCTGATTAAATCCAAACACATCCACAACAAATTTCAGCAACTTGTGCAGTACCAGGTAAATATCCATTCCTATGATCAATCATAGCATCTGTTCTTATATGAAAAGATTTTTAAAAGGGGGAAACTCTCAGTCTTGCATAGAAATGCTATGTAAGGCTCATCATAGAGCTTTGGAGCACTCAAGCATCTGTTCTTATTTAAATCTTGTGCCTCGGCCTTTGCATCATAGGCTGGAACTGGTTACACACATAAATTATCAAGAACAAATAACCTTTGACAAGTTACATTAGTCAAAGTAGTAGCAAATCATATTCATTATGGTCATGCTGTTGTGCACCCATTAATAAGGTTCCACAGTAGCAATCTCATAACTAATAAGGCCACTATAATTAACTAAATCATCTTATCATCAAAAGACAAATTTTAAGCTTATCTGCCAGCAAGTACAAATATCACATAAATCATCTTCCTAGACAAATAGTTTAGGAAACATTGATAAGGTCACCTTATTTACATAAGATAACATGTGCTTACAGCCTCAGTCTATGCATCCTTGGCCTGGGAAATATTCCAGTCAGCTGTAACACAACAGTAAGCCATGCTACCCAGCTGTTGCTGTGTACACTCTAGGTAGAGGCACCACAACAACAACCAGTGCATTAGATGTCACAAGAGCCAGACACTATACCCATTTCATTACGAAGCAGAGATCAATTAAATGAATCTAATCATCTTCCTAGCCACCAATCTAGAAATCATTTCATCTCTACAATCATTTTACCTAGCTTATGACCAGCTAAGGATAACCACCTTAGTATGTGTTTGACTCAAGATAAAACCTCAGCCTTTGCACCATTTGCTAGCCAAGTAAGTGAGCAAGATATGTTTTTGATCAATTTATGAGAGTAGGGTTGTTGTAGTAATACACATTTGATAGACAACAATTAAATCCATCCAGAATATATTTGTAAGTCACACAAGTACATCACAACCAATAGAAAATCCTTAATAAAACATATACACCATCATGGACCATAGCCCATGTATTTGGGTGATCAAGTGATTTGCAACAAACATCCCATACACATAAATAGAAGTAAATCATAGAAAGTTGGCATGCCTATAATTATCTGGACTAGTACCATCTTATCATTACCATCAGTGTATGTCCAAATGACAACCATATACATGCTCCTACTTATCATATTCACTTTTGCACAAAGAAAACAATATGCATTCTTTATCTTAAAAGAATAGGAGCTAGTACCAATATTTTTTTAAACATACTTGATTGTTTAGTCAAACAAAGGTATACTCTTATTATTATTTTAAAAGCATCATGTGTAGAGACTAGTCTGGGATCATACCGTTTTCACAATAAGCAATTAAGCAAATCAAATGTTCACACTTATAAATTGTGACACTCTGTAACTACAGATGCCAATATAAACAGCAGCATAGTACTTAGTAATATCCCTTATATTCCAGGAAAAATCCTAGGTATGTTAAGAACAACATCACTGGACCATAGTTTTGCACCTAAACGATTTCATCAGCTCAAAGGCCGGTTAGTTAAGCATTACCTGTCTGGAGACATGGTTGTGGTAGTAGACCAGGAGGCCGACGTCGGGGTTGCAAACGTTGCCGTCCCACCAGTGTCGGAGAAAGAAGCAGTCCCAGCAGCATCACTATTATTCACCATCATAGCAAGTTTCCTAGGCAGCAGGCTGAGGGCGCCGGGGTTGCGCTGCGGCACCGTCCCTCCGACATCGAGAATTGGGGTAAATCACAACAACTGCTGCAATACCACACCGCAGTGTAGGAGGCCACGGCCAGCCCATGGCAGGAGCGACGCCGTAAGCCAAGCCGATTCGACTAGGGTTTCCCGTGTGGGAGAGCATCGAAAGAGGCTAGGGTTTCTCCCAGGGTGATGTCGCACGGGTACCGGGCACCTCAGCAGAGGGGAATCAGAGGAGAGAGAGAGAGGCATAGCGGCGCTGGGAGGTGCCGACGAGGGCCGGCAAGGCAAGTGGCGGCGCTAGCGACGGTAACGACATCGCAAGGGGCCAGGAGGGGAGCGATGTGTGCGTGCGGTGCGTGCATGTACGGGGGTGTGTATGTGGTGAGGGGTGGGCCGGGGGTGATGGGTCTGGCGTGGTCCAGTTGGGCCAGGCCAGCCCACATACCCAACCAAATGACCCAAGTTGATTAGGTTTAGAAATAAAATAAAATAAATGAATGAATTACTAAAATAACCTCCAAACACTTTTATAGCTATAGAAAATTGTAGAAAAATCCTAAAAATACATATGATATATCAAAATGACCACAAAAATAATATCTACAAAATAAAAATATAATTTTAAGTGTTTAAAATAAATTTAGAGTAAAATAATTATTAACACCATTAAAACTTTAAATGAAAATTTATAAAAAAAACCTAAAAATAAGTAAAAATAATATTTTTTGTGTATCAAAATAACTCTATTATTTTATAAAAATACTCAGTTAGAGTTTTACAAATAAAGCAAATATATAAAGACACTTAATTCTTTGATGAATTGTATAAAAATAAAGATAATACTTAAAAATAAATAAAATTCATTTTTAAGGTATTGAATAAATATATTTCACTAGAAAAATATATAACACTAAATTCATAATCAAACTTAAGTATAACTTTTAACTTTAAAATATTCCTTTAAAAATCCTTCTAAATAAACATTGGGTATCACCCATTTATATAATATGGTGAATAATCATTATATCTTAACCACTATTAACATAAATTTAAATTCTAACAAATTACTAAGACCATCTAATTATGATTCCATTAAATAAATACATATTCCTTTCATAATAGCAAAACAAATTTAATCTAATCATTTACTTTAATAGAAAGTGAATAATCCCACACCTTAGTTATACCTATCATAAATCTAAAACTTGGGAATAATTAATTTATTTAATCTTTTAAAGTTAACTTTAGTCTCAAACCTTATAAACATCAGGTCTAATAAATCACTTATGTTTTTTATAGTTCACTTTGGTCCGTTTAACTTAAGACATAAAGCATCTCAAGTCCAAACTAATAAATCAAACACCAAAAGACATTGATCATGTTCTATTAACAATGATGATTGTTTAAATCTTAGAAAGGAAATATTTTCTTCAAATGTTATTCTTTTTGCCACTTCAAATAACAATCTTATAATAAGTCCTTCAACACTTAACAACTCAATCCCAAGGACTTTTATCATAGTCACCACATGACAATTCACCATAATCACATCATCTTATACCTTACTTACATATTTTGGATTGTTAACACTTAGGTTCCTTATAAAGGTCATTACTTATAAAGTAAAATTTGAAGATAAACCAACTCTAAAAAGAATCACTTGAATTCACTTCACTCAAAGTATTGGGGATTCAATTTGGGAGTTTTACAAAAATGCATAGCATTACTTATGCATAACTGCATATTGCTTCTTTAAACATTAGTCCTTACCGGACCAATGATGCAGATTTCAGATATTGGATCTTATGTCGTCTCAAAGATCGTGAGTGCATAATCTTGCAATCACAAAAGGCAAGTTCACACTTGCTCATGTCCTTTGATTATTTTCTGTAAAGTATTTTGCAAATCCGGTGTTGTCATCACCTGCATTTGAAAAAGGACAGAAAACAATATTTTCATAATAATGTGATTATAGGTTATTTACCATGAGTTAATAACCTACTATAAGAGTTCTGGTGGTAAAGGAACATATTATCTAGGACTTAACAACCAATGTCGCCAGTGATTCTTGCGCCGTATATTACGCGTTGACCATGAGATTTGGATTGGGACAAAGAAGTCAGTTGTATCTTTTCCCTCTCGCATGGAGCTGGATGTGCGGGTCGTGGCTGTTATCACTCGTAGCGTGCATATTATTTATAGTAATTCGTAGAGGATATGCATCATATAGGTGGGAGCCCTCAACGTCCCACGATAGTTCCGGCATCTGAACGGTCTGTACAAACCATTGCCGTAATTCAAAAGGTGGGCATGGTGTACACCAAGGAGACATGCGGTGTCACGGAGAAGGAAGTGATTGGCTTGGATCTTAGGTTGGGCCTCAAACCAAGGAAGTTTGAACGGGGACATACTCCCGCCCGTGCAACAAAACCTAATGTCTCTCATGGGTAAAGTGACACACCTTTGCAGAATGTAAGAACTGTAACTTGTTACTCCCTGTTCCGGGAAGGAGCTGCGAACGTGGCAGGAAAGGAACCCCATGAAGGTTCTGGTAAACCCGTGAAGGCTGACGGACAAGATTTTCAGAATAAAAGCAACCTTTGAAGAAATGTTTACAAAAACTTGCATTGCCTACGACCTACGGTCTGTGGCTATAGTTATAGTGCATCAAACACTCCTTTTCTAGTGAACTTGCTGAGTACGCTCGTACTCAAAGTATCTTCTTAACCCTTGCTAGGTTCTAAAGCTAGTACAGACGATGACTACATCAAGTCATGCTCCAGGAATCATCATCAAAAGCTAAAGCTCTTCAATGAAGTCAAGAAAGTCAACATGTACATCAGCTCAAGTGAAGAAGAAGTTGCTGATTAGATAAGAATAGAATCTCTAGCCATAGAACCTATTTCTCTAGTGTATTGCAATAGCAGCGATGCCAGACCATTAGTTAATATATTAGTCTTAATAGTATTATAATTTTGGAGTTGTTTATTTCTGATTCTTCTTTGTAAGAAGTTTCTTTCTCTCTCTTTAACCAAGAGTGTTCTCTGGATATTGTGTAAAGAGTTGAGTTGTAACCTATAGTCATGTCTTGGACCTGCTGTGTTTCTGTTGTACTACTCTGAGGGATGTAATACTAGTGAACGGTGTTTTACTAGTGTTATGTCAACGATTATAGTGTACTACATCATGCAGTGGTATGCTGGGTCGCCGCATTTATGCACCAATTAAGAGAGCATAGTTGCCATTCTTAGTTTTATGTGCATTGTCCCAAAACTTATTGATTGATTCATAATGTTGATATTGCTTGTTCTTGAACTATTTGTATCTAGTCACCCTTATGAACTTTGAAGGTGTCCTATGCATTTATGTTTTGCTACTCCATGAGGGACAAGCTGAATACCACTATGCTATGTTTTCTATATGTGAAAAAAACAAACTTCTTTCAATGCATTGTTATTGATGATCTTTGTTTGTATATTTTCATGTTGCAACATAGTTGCTATGTATTATTGTTATAACTACATCTTTCATGCTCATGTTTAGAGTACTTTGATCCCAGCTTTCAATGCTTTGCAAATGGTTTAATCAAGATTGTGATGGTGCATGTCACCTAGAATTTTTTTCTTTTTATCACTTACCTACTCGAGGACGAGCAGGAGTTAAGCTTGGGGATGCTGATATGTTGCAAACGTATTTATAATTTTTGATGTTCCATGCTTGTTTAGTATCAACTTTGTCATGCTTTGTCTACGCTTTGAGGTATTTTATACATTTTTTGGGACTAACCTATTAACAAGATGCCGCAGTGCCAGTTGCTTGTTTTCTGCTGTTTTTGGTTTTAGAAAAGCTAGTAAGAAAATATTCTCGGAATTGGACGGGACAAAAGCCAAAGTCAATATTTTACTGGAGAGAACACAAAGACCGAAGGGCAGCCGAAGGGGGGCCACAGGGTGGCCACACCCTAGGGCCACGCGGATCCACCCTAGGACGTGCCGCCCTATGGTGTGGGCCCCCTGGCCGGCCTCCTGCCTCGCCCCTTTGCCTATAAAGTCACCTCGATGCAGAAACCCTAAACACCCGATCAGATCTCCACGAAATAGTCTATAGCCACTGCCACCATCGTCCCTACATCGAGGGGGATCTGAATCTCTTCCCGGCACCCTGCCGGAGGGGAGAGATCATCCTGGAGGCCTTCTTCATCACCATGCCAGCCTCCGGTATGATGCGTGAGTAGTTCACCCTTGGACTATGGGTCCATACAGTAGCTAGATGGTTGTTTATTCTCCTTTGTGCTATCATGTTTAGATCTTGTAAGCTCCGTTCATGATCAAGATCATCTATTGTAATCATACATGTTGTGTTTGCGGGGATCCGATTGAGATACTATGTCAGATTGTTTATTGATTCTATCATGTCATATTGATTATTGATTCTATCATGTCTGTGTTATTTGTGGTTTTGCATGCTCTTCGTTGTTAGTAGTTATCTTGGCCAAGTAGATGCTTGTGACTCCAAGAGGGAGTATTTATGCTCGATAGTAGGTTCATGCCTCTAGTAATTTGGGGAAGTAACAGAAATCTCTAAGGTTGTAGATGTGCTGTTGCTACTAGAGAGAAAACAACAATCTTTTGTTCATGGAACAATTGTATTGTTTACTTTACACACATTGCTTAATGCAATTATCCGTTGCTTGCAACTTAATATTGGAAGAGGTTCGAATGATAACCTGAAGGTGAATTATTAGTCATAGATGCAGTTGGATTACTGTCTATGTATATTGTTGTAATGTCCAATCAAATCTCATAGGAATCATGATGTCTAGTATATGCATTGTTATGCTTGCTCAGTCTGTCAATTACCCCGCTGAATTTGTTCACCCAGCATGTTATTTATCTTAAGGAGAAAACCTGTAGTGAACTGTGGACCCCGGTCCAATCTTTACCATTGATTCATCATATTCTGTTATCTTTTGCTTTCTACAAGCAACTATTACCTTCCATACTGTATATTTAATCCTTTGTTTTTAGCAAACCAGTGAGATTGATAACCTCACTGTAAGTTGGGGCAAAGTCTTGAGTTTGTGTTGTGCAGGATTCCAAGTTGTTCGCAACACCTTATAGTTGTTTTCTTGCTCCTGCTGGTTCGATAACCTTGGTTTCATAACTGAGGGAAAACTTGTTGCTGTGTTCATCACACCTTGCTCTTGGGGTTTCCCAACGAGGCTCTACAGTCACCAATCCGCATCATGGAGCGGCTCGTCGGCGAAGTAGTCGTCATACAACAAGCAGTAGCCCTCTATCCTTTGCCTCCCCTTGCACTTTCGGCGACCCTACGCCGAACCTCCGCGCTTCGGCTTCGTCGTCTGTAGGTACAACTGGGCGAGGGAGGTGAGGATCTCCATGTGCTCTGCATCTTCGGTGACCTCGACGTTCTCCTCCTCGTCGGAGTCCATGGCCGAACCGGATAAATGCCAAACACTTGGTGGGCGTGGTGGTGGGAGCTCGCAGCGAAGCCGAGGTACGACGAAGTTCAGAAGGCGAAAGTGGCGGCGCGGCGACTACGACGAGCCTATCTAGAGGCGTGGACATGTCTCGGCGTCGAGGAGCTCCGCCAGCAAAGTCATGGCGACAGAGGCGCTGGGAGCTCTTCGCCGCAGTATGGGCGAGTGGATTGGGAGGAAAATGGGACTGTCTCGCCGACGGAGCTGACCCACGCCTGTTTTTGCTTCGTCTGGCGTTTCTAGAGCGTTTGCGGGATCCTAGGAATGTCCTGAAAAGTTCGGATCAAAGTTCGCACGAATCCGTACGAAAAGAGGTATCTGGAATCACCACTGGACCAATTTTCGCATCCGGACCAAAAAACGCCCTGAAATCGGCGTCCTAGGAATGCTAGTGGAGATGCTCCGAGGGTTTCTAATTTGGGACAAAGGAGCATATAGCCGCTGACCGTTTTACAGGAAAGCCCCTGATTAAATCCCTAGCTAACACTGAACGCCCCAGGTACTACTGACAGTGGGACCGCACTTTGCTACACGATGACACATTAGGCCGGCATGTCGTACTCCATAACCGTATGTTGCGTATTTGAGTGTAGAGTGACCGAGACAGGTTTGCGTGTTTAGTTACCTATATGGTGCAATTTTACTCTTTTATAAAAGGAAAATGATAGGACTCCCCCGGGGGATGCGATCCCCCGGTTCCTCCTCCCGTGCGGTGACAACGGTGGGCTGGGCCCACCCACATCCTTTACCAGGGAACGTACGTCTCTCCTTGATCTGTATTTTCTCTCTCTGCCTCCAACCTCTCTCTCAGATCTCATCGCGCTGACTTCCTCGGGTGGCTCCACCGCTGAGCTTTTTCGTGATGCCCTCCTCCACCGAGCTCCTCCGCGACGCCTTCCTCCATCGCGCTCACATGGTGCTTTTGGGCAGGGCGTCGCCGCGCGCCATCCTCCACCCCATCCTGCTCGCCTCCACGCCCACGAGGCCTTGCTGCTGCTGCCAAGGGGGAGTCAGGTCAAGGTGGCCTGCCTCCATGGCGGTCGAGGCCTACGCTGGCGTCCTCTCCGGCGGTACGTGTTGCAGGTGGCCTTCAATGGTCACTGATAACGCTACATATGACTAGCAGAGTTGCTACTTAATCGAAGTTTGCTACGTATGTAATCGAAGTTTGCTACGTACGTAATCAAAGTTTGCTACATGGGGTCGTGAGCGGTGCTATGTGCAGCCGCGGTGGTGCTACTAGTGGTGTCGTGTTTTGCTACATGCGGCCGACGGTGGTGTTAAAATAGTATAAATAGTTTGCTACGAGATCTCTGACGAGGTCTCCGGCGAAGTTAAATTTGCTACAATAGGATATTTTTTTTGCTACACCTGTTTAGTGGTTTTTCTATAATAGCGCAAATTTGTTGCTACATGGACTTCGATGAGGTCTAACGGCGAAAACCTCCTACGAGTCTCCGGCGAGATCGGATATGCTACATTAGCACAAATTTTTTTGCTACCACCATTTTGCGTTTTTGCTACAATAGCGTAACGTTTTTGCTACACGGTCTCCGGTGAGGTCTACCGGCGAAAGCCTCCGGTGAGGTCGGGTTTGCTACATTAGCTCAACTTTTTTGCTACACGGTCGCCGGCGAGGTCTCCGGCGAAATCTCCGGCGAGGTCCAGTTTGTTTTTTTATTTTCTGGACTGAACATTTTTTGCTACAATGTAGCAAAAGCGGGCAAATGTAGCAAAAGAGGGACAAATGTAGCAAAAGCGGGATTTTGAATTAAAAAAACGAACACGTGGTTGGCTAGGGACCGGAGGATAAAAACCATATATCCCCGGAGGACGCGTAGGCTGTCCTTTATAAAAACCGGACACGAGAAGCGCGAGCTCCCCTCCTGCCGAATAAAATTGTGTCCTGAGCCGCCCAGCTGGTTATCTTTGCATGCTCCGCCTCCAGCCCTCCCTCCGATCACGGCGCAGCGATGGAAGCAGTAGCAGCCGGCGCCATCGGCGGCGGGATGGAGATAGTGGTGTTCCCGTGGCTGGCGTTCGGGCACATGCTCCCATTCCTCGAGCTCTCCAAGCGCCTCGCCGCCCGTGGCCACGCCGTCACCTTCGTCTCCACGCCGCGGAACCTCGCCCGGCTCCCGCCCGTGCCGCCCCACCTTTCCGCTCGCATCCGCTTCGTGTCGCTGCCGCTGCCGCGCGTCGACGGGCTTCCGGAGGGCGCCGAGTCCACCGCCGACGTGCCGCCCGGTAAGGACGAGCTCCTCAAGAAGGCCATGGACGGCCTCGCCGCTCCATTCACCGCGTTCCTCGCGGACGCCGTTGCCGGAGGCAGGAGGCCGGACTGGATCGTCAATGACTTCTGCCACCACTGGCTCCCGTCAATCGCCGCAGAGCACAAGGTACGCGCTTGTCTTCCTGCTCTAGACATAGCATTCCATTTCTGACAATTTGGAATAATTACCTCATTTTTTCTTCTATTTTGAACTTTATATTCGGATGTTAATTCCAGCTTTCGTTAACCCAGTGCATCGTTTATAGGCCATAAGGCTGTCGAGATTTTTTTTTTTTTTTTTTTTTGCAAATTAGGCTGTCGAGATATTTGGTCCACTGTTTTAAAAAGAAGTACTGCTGATCATTTTTCGCTGCCCCTACTGGTGGACATGCACGTGGTTCGTGAATCCCAATACCACCACATACTTTACAATTAGCTAAATGTAGGCATGGTTCCAAGTTGCGCACTACAACCAAGAAATAGAAAACAAAAAGCTGAAAAAAAATGGAGTGCGCGCTACAACCAAGACCAAAATAAAAAAATCTGAAACGAAAGAAATTAAAATATGCATTGGTTTGTATGTTTCTTGCGGTGTTATGAACTTATGATATAGACGAAACTATTGATGCTGAAGTAGTACAAAAATAATAAATTATTGAATATCTTTTAAGAGCTCATTTGGTGCTGAAATCGTGGAACTCAACTAGATTCCCTGCCCAACGTATTTGTTTGTTATGGAATTTGAATCATCGTTTTAATTGGAAATTCCAGCGAATGGGTACCATGTGTTAAATCAATTCATGTCCCTAGCCCTACCATGTTCTAGAATTTGTTTTATTTCATAAATCCATGTGCCAGGCAAACATGATATTTTAACTTGGAATTTGAAAGTGGGCAAATGAAATGATGACATTTGTGCCATTTGATTTCTGTCAAATGAAATGAAACAATGGTGACCTGCTTTAAGCTATTTGTTCCACTTACTTCAATGGTGTGCCAGTGGTTTTAAGTAGCGCACTACATATATAAAGACAACACGAAGAGCTAAACATGACCCAAATACAGTTTAGTACCGGTTCAACAAGGAAAAGCCACCCACACCCGGGTAAGGATGACAATTTATACACACATCCGATATCCATGGATGCTAGGTAATGGTATGGAGGGCTGATTATGCCTACAGATTCCATGGGGCGGATATCCTCTAACTCATGTGGCAGGCACAAGTAGAGGCTTCGGTCCACGGATATTCAACAAATACCTAGTTGACACGTGAGACCCACATGTCAGCGAGACATTGTGTTTTGCCTTTACATGTGCCAAATTCACTAGAAGGTCCAACTTCCCCTACCCTGGCCCAAAGGCCCACCTAACTAATTGGCTATCGTCGCTAAACCCTACCTAAACTAATGTGCCTAAAAACCTTAAACTAATTGGCATCACTAACCCCGATCGCCCCTTACACGCACATGCGAAGGCAAGAGGCAGCCGCTAGGCACCAAGGACCTCTTCCCTCTATGTATGTAGATACTCGGGTATCTAGCGGATTTGGATTTGGGGAGACCCATAAATACCTTCTTGAGCAGGCTAGAGTGAGGCCGATGGATTTGGATTTAGATCTGGTTTTAGTCTACCCCTCTAACCCACCCCACATTGCCATTCTTAGACCCAGGTGATCAAACAAGCAAAATAGAAGCCCCAACAAATGTCTTCGTCTAGCATTTTGGCTTCAAAGTGACTACATCACTGTTAGAAGAAATTCTGTTTCATTGGTAAGTCAGCTGCAGTGCCGCACTGTCTATAGGTTTTCAGTTTTAGCTAGAGAATAAACCGTGACGTGAGCATGTTCATGACCCGGTCGTCATTACTGTTTCTAAGTAAATTAGATTGGCGCCACGATCTTGTAGTGGGATGGCACGAGGCAGTGAGATCATGGCGGTCAAGTAGGGCTACGAGCGAGGGTAGTGGGATGGCGTTGACCGTTAACTCACAAGTGGCCTGAATCTTAGCCAGAGTTTGTTAGAGTTGTAACAGACTATTAATAAGGCGAGAAAAACTAAAACTGCAACGATTGTACGCCCCCCTCCCTCCCTCCCTCCCTCTTTGTCTCCAGCCTTACTTAGCAGAGATAGATAATTATTTTGAAAATGCAATTAGCGGTCTGAGAAATAAAGGATAGCTCAATAGTATCTTATTTCCAATATTGCGCAAAGTCCAGGACAAGACCACAAAACAAATCCACAGTATCCTACGAGTGTGGCCTTCTGTTTAAAAGTGGCGCACTACAAGTCTACAAACATCATCAAAAAGAAAATAAAGCTGAAAAAACTGGGAAAGAAATCAGAGATAGCACAGATATTTTGGAGAAAACTATTGAAAACATGGGAGTTGCTAAAATAAAATGTACTAAATTCTAAAAAAAGTTCAGAAGTATTATGAAGAAAATTAGTGAATTCAATAAACTTAAAAACATTGTCTAAACACTCGTAAAAGGTCACCATTCTTTTTAGTTTTACATTAATGTTCATAAATTACTTATGAGTTTTCTTGAATTAAAAATGACGTTCATTATTTATGGATAAAACCGTAACATCCCCGGTTTGTCACTTCTGACAGCTCAATAGTATCTCTAAACTAACCCCACAGACCAAAACTAGTCTTTTCTACGCACTTTGACCTTACTCGTGCGTATCCGGTATCCACTTCCCGGTCGGTCACCCATCCTAGAATTGCTCTAGGCCAAGCACGCTTAACCTTAGAGTTCTTTCCGAATGAGCTTTCAAAAAAGAAGTTGCAACTTTTGGTATGAGTTTCCTATCAATCCTATTGAGCCATGCGCCAGGGTCTCATATATACCCATCCTTAGAAGATCGACATTCTCGTCGATCAACCACAAGCCAAGAACGTCCCCTCTTGGCACACGTCTGTGCGTCCAATGCCGGCACATTGCCATGCCGTGTCCACTCCGGGCCACACGCGCCATGCTACACATGTCCGCCACTGACCCGCACACGCCCATGTAACCGCGAGGGTTGACTCTGATACCACCTGTAACACCTCGGTCACTTCGGACCGACGGTTGTCACTTCTGACAGCTCAATAGGATCTCTAGACTAATGTGGCATCCCGCAAAAACCACTACTAGAAAATCGCGTTGAATTTGTGCATTGCATCGTCATCATCATGCATTGTTTGCAAAGCCCGTGTTGTTTTCTAAACGCCCCTCTCTATTCAAACATCAAAACCGGGTCCCCGGAATATTTTGTTTTGGCCGCTATCGGTTTGCATATGGCCCGTTTAAAACAAATAAAAAGTTCAATTATTTTTAGCGGGGGCAGTCGAACTGGCCGAATCGACCCGAACGACCACCCCCATTTTCCAAACGGTCCACCTACACCTGCCCTTCTAAATCCTAAGCCCACCAACTAGTCTACCCACACCCCTTGGCCACATCACCCCAACCAATCCCCTAGTGACACCTCACCCCTCCCTCTCCCTCACCCAATCCTATCCTGCCACCTAGACACCCTCCACACAACACCACACTGCACCCACGCAGCAGCACGCACGCCAGCCAACCGCCCCGCCTGCGCCTGGGCCCCACGCACGCTGTCCACAGCACACACCCACGCGACGCCCCACCCCACCGACACCCCGGGCCCACGCCCCTGGGCCCCACCCCGTCCCCCACCTCCCATCCTCTCTCTCTCTCTGGCCGCTCGCTCTCTTCCCCGTCTGCTCCCCGCCGCTCTCCCTCTCTCTCTCCGGCGCGGCGCCGCGCGGCCGCGCTCGCCAGCCTCCTCCCGCCACGCCTCTCCCCCCGGCCGCATCCCCCTACCTCGCCCGCAGGCCCCGTCCGCCGCCTCTCACATCTCCCTCTCTCTCCTCTCCGGCGTCGGCCGCTCCGCCCGCGCGCCGCCCTCCGCGTCCCGTCGCCGCCCCTGCCAGGATCGCTGCCGCCTATCGCCGTCTCCCCTCCCCGCGCGACCCCGACGCGCGGCCCGCACCGAGCCCGCCGGCGGTCCCTCTCCCCTCCCGCTCCGTCTCAGCAGCAGCGACCTGCCGGCCTCCCCGACCCGGACCGCCGCTGCCGCCCGCGGCCTTCCTCTCCGCCTCGTCTCCGGCCACCGCCGGCGCCCCCACCTCGCGCCCACCGCCCCGCCGCCGCCTCTGCACCGCCCTCCCCGTCGGCCCTCGCTCGACCCCGACCCCAAGCGCCGCCCCGACCTCGTCCGCTTCTGCCCCCTCGGCGCCCACCGACCCTCCGCCCGCGCTGGCGCGCCCTCGTCGTCCTCACCTCGCCCGCCGACGACGACCCCTGCCCTCCGTCGCACCTCGCCGCGCCCCTGGCCGCCCCGCCGCCTCTGGATGACCGCCGCCGCGGCCCTGGGATCCCCTGCCGCTCGCGGCCCACGGTCTCACCTCCCCTGCAGAGCCGGCCTCGAGGCCGGGCCCTCCTCGGCGCTGTCCGGCAAGCCCGCCGACCGAGCCATGGGCCCGCGATGTTCTGCCGCCTTTCGTCGCCTCGGCCTTAGTCGTCCGAGCGCGCCCTGTCCGCAAGATGTTCGAGTCAGCGTCCTCGGGAGGCATGCCTCGTGGGTTGTGCTGTTCTTGGTACCTCTGCCCGTGCCCTTCTTGTGGAGGGGTCGATATAACGGAGATGGCCCCGGCATCACGAGATCTTCACCAACGCAATGCAATCAAACGCGAACCCCCGGAACCCCAAGGTCTACCGCCATCGGACAAGCTCGCCGCGGACCATTGAAGCATGGACTCGATGGCCGAGGGTCTTCCACTTGGACGCCAAGATCGTCGCGACCACGGTGTTTCGAAGAATGGACCTGGCGCACCCGAAGACCCTGACGCCGTATCCAAGTTCGCCACCGGTGAATCAGGAGGAACCCCCAAGGACTTCGACACGGAACGTCAAGATCGCCTCACGGAATCCGAAGCCCCGAACCCGAAGGTATTCTACATGGAAGACAAGAACACCTACTGGACCCGGTGAAGCGGGCGCCTCAAGATCTACTTCACGGACGCGAGTACCCCGGTACCCGATTCACTCAAGCTCGCCATCGACGACAAGAACGACAGCGAGCAGGACGGGTCCGATGCGCCCCCGACGCCACACCAAGATCTGCCCCGTTGTTCGAGAACGATCCCGCCGAGACCGAACCCGTCGAACCCTGGACCCCGAGACCAACCCCGAACCCCGGAACCCCAAGATCGTCGAGCCCCCCAACGTGTGAACCCCTTTCCGAGACCCTATTTTATAATATAATACAAATTGCTGCATATTGAATTGTTCATCTCGCATGCATATTTGTGTGGTTTGGGGGCCTTATGCCGATTCCCCTCTAATTAAATATGGGGCCCATATGCGGACAAATCTAGCCTTATATTGGCCTCATCTAAACATGTGTAGCGAACCGGTTCCATCTGTTGCCTTGCTAAACAACATTTAATATGCGGGGTAGCTAAATAACATGAACCACCTAATTAATTTTCGGGACCCCGGTTCCACTTAAGATTGACCTAATTGCACCGCATCCTTGCCATGCCATACATCATACATGCATCATGCCGATCTTCTGCCGTTGTATTAAATACTGCATCCGGTGTTTCTTCTAGTGTTTTGCTTCTTCGCGGATAAGGCCGATGAGTTGATGTGAGCTTCGCCCGATCTTCGGTTGAACCCTTCGACAATGTTTTCAGGCGAGCATCTCCCCCTTTCTACCTATCTTACTTTGCTAGTATTTACTTCCCTCCTGTTGATCTTTGCTATCTGTGTTGCGATGCTCTAGATTTCGTACCCGTGATATCCCTTGCAGCCATATATAGCCTTGGACACATCCTATTACCTGTTGTTTGGTAGATAGTTGGACCCGCGTGTCGTAGTCGCTTGCTCAAGCGTTTTGCTTGTCGTCAAGTACCACCTTTGTTGGAGAATTGCCGCATGTTGACGTTGGAGATGATCATGGCTTTAATTATTGTATCACTTTAATTCCTGTTTAACAACTAAAATTGAATTAAGCAGAGGCATCGGTGGGTGATAGGTAAGATTTGGTTTCCGACCGCCCACTTGTGTCCCGTAGGACCCGAGTTCTTGACACCTGTTCCGAGATCGAGCGCGCTAACCACAGGTGGGGAGATATGGGCCCCCCATTGATTATTACCTGATTTCAAAGTATTGTACTGGGGGCCACAACTAGTTTGAGGTTTTATTTACTATCCTGTACTTATGCCATGCTTACTGCTTTATTTAAATTGTGCGACAGATAGCACGTGTACTGTTTAGGATCGGGACACGTTTTCGCGGTGTCGACAGTCCCCGTTTGGGGATTTGCTGTCGCTCACTGCCGTCCACCCAAACCCTGAGTCCGTCTCGGAGACCGGCCGACTCCGTTGCGGGTGTCGACTCGGTGGGGTGGCCCCCATGTACTTGCTTTGTGTCTGGGAACGTCGTGACTTAGGCCCCGCCGACATACCGATGGGTGTATGTTAACTGATCTGGCAAAAAGGGTCGAAGTGCCTGTGGATACTTTGGTGCACCCCTGCAGGGTTTAATCTTTTCGAGAAGCCGTGTCCGCGGTTATGGACGACTTGGAGCACAGTGCTTGATCATAGACAACTATAACTAAAGTTTATTGTTATAAATTGACTTGTATCCGATTTGACTAGTAATCAGCTTCACTACAACGGAATGGCTAAGTAAAAGTACCAACAACTGCTGGGTTTTGGGTTTATCTCATGCTAAATGTATCTGACTAGTAAGTGATGCCACTATAACGGAATGATTAACTAAAAGTGCACACTGCTTACTTTATCAGGATAAATATCTAAACCTGACTAGTAATTGCGGCAACTATAACTGAATAAGTAAAACTGCCAACTGTGTGAGTTCCTCGGTTGACTTCCTCGAAGGTCTCGAGGGGGAAACGCCAGGATGGGTTTGTTTGATGCTAGTATCAGGTTGGATCCGAATAGGTTTTTCTTACCCCTCTCTGATAGTCGCCAGTTGTGTCGAGTCTCTATAGGTTGTTAGTGCATGCTGCTGCTGCCGCTTCAGTCCACCATACCTATGTAGGCGAGGACCGCCGAATTCTAGCCTCGCCGTGTACTGGCCTCAGTACTGACGCTCCTTCTTTTTCCTTTGCCCTTTGTCGGCACCCCTTTTGTTTAAACAGGTTTTGAGATCGACGTCGTTAGCAGGGTTACCCTTCCGGCTTGGCCTGGGCAGGGTTATGGACGCCATTGGTTATTCTTCAGGGCTCTTAGCCCCATTTGCATCTTGTCCGTAGTCGGACGCCCCATCGTTTTCAAGGTGATTTGGATCTTTGTACCGTATATTTGTATTCTTGACTCTTCGAGTCGCTGTTGTATATATATCTGTTCTGTGGGTCCCATCGAGGACTGTTGTGTAATGTTATTACTTTGCTTTCCACCCGCACGAAAGTGCCTGGTGGGCACCTTCGAATCGTTTCTATGCGGGTTTGGCGAGTTTCGCTAAAACTTGCATAGGGCCGATTCTGAGGGTGTTACAGAGAAATACTAGCAAAGTAAGATAGGTAGAAAGGGGGAGATGCTCGCCTAAAAACATTGTCGAAGGGTTCAACCAAAGATCGGGCGAAGCTCACATCAACTCATCGGCCTTATCCGCGAAGAAGCAAAACACTAGAAGAAACACCGGATGCAGTATTTAATACAACGGCAGAAGATCGGCATGATGCATGTATGATGTATGGCATGGCAAGGATGCGGTGCAATTAGGTCAATCTTAAGTGGAACCGGGGTCCCGAAAATTAATTAGGTGGTTCATGTTATTTAGCTACCCCGCATATTAAATGTTGTTTAGCAAGGCAACAGATGGAACCGGTTCGCTACACATGTTTAGATGAGGCCAATATAAGGCTAGATTTGTCCGCATATGGGCCCCATATTTAATTAGAGGGGAATCGGCATAAGGCCCC
The DNA here is from genome assembly GCA_910589765.1 of Avena atlantica. Lineage (NCBI taxonomy): Eukaryota > Viridiplantae > Streptophyta > Magnoliopsida > Poales > Poaceae > Avena > Avena atlantica. Next base: position 402,965,697 of record OU342736.1, on the reverse strand, counting down.
CAAACCACACAAATATGCATGCGAGATGAACAATTCAATATGCAGCAATTTGTATTATATTATAAAATAGGGTCTCGGAAAGGGGTTCACACGTTGGGGGGCTCGACGATCTTGGGGTTCCGGGGTTCGGGGTTGGTCTCGGGGTCCAGGGTTCGACGGGTTCGGTCTCGGCGGGATCGTTCTCGAACAACGGGGCAGATCTTGGTGTGGCGTCGGGGGCGCATCGGACCCGTCCTGCTCGCTGTCGTTCTTGTCGTCGATGGCGAGCTTGAGTGAATCGGGTACCGGGGTACTCGCGTCCGTGAAGTAGATCTTGAGGCGCCCGCTTCACCGGGTCCAGTAGGTGTTCTTGTCTTCCATGTAGAATACCTTCGGGTTCGGGGCTTCGGATTCCGTGAGGCGATCTTGACGTTCCGTGTCGAAGTCCTTGGGGGTTCCTCCTGATTCACCGGTGGCGAACTTGGATACGGCGTCAGGGTCTTTGGGTGCGCCAGGTCCATTCTTCGAAACACCGTGGTCGCGACGATCTTGGCGTCCAAGTGGAAGACCCTCGGCCATCGAGTCCATGCTTCAATGGTCCGCGGCGAGCTTGTCCGATGGCGGTAGACCTTGGGGTTCCGGGGGTTCGCGTTTGATTGCATTGCGTTGGTGAAGATCTCGTGATGCCGGGGCCATCTCCGTTATATCGACCCCTCCACAAGAAGGGCACGGGCAGAGGTACCAAGAACAGCACAACCCACGAGGCATGCCTCCCGAGGACGCTGACTCGAACATCTTGCGGACAGGGCGCGCTCGGACGACTAAGGCCGAGGCGACGAAAGGCGGCAGAACGTCGCGGGCCCATGGCTCGGTCGGCGGGCTTGCCGGACAGCGCCGAGGAGGGCCCGGCCTCGAGGCCGGCTCTGCAGGGGAGGTGAGACCGTGGGCCGCGAGCGGCAGGGGATCCCAGGGCCGCGGCGGCGGTCATCCAGAGGCGGCGGGGCGGCCAGGGGCGCGGCGAGGTGCGACGGAGGGCAGGGGTCGTCGTCGGCGGGCGAGGTGAGGACGACGAGGGCGCGCCAGCGCGGGCGGAGGGTCGGTGGGCGCCGAGGGGGCGGAAGCGGACGAGGTCGGGGCGACGCTTGGGGTCGGGGTCGAGCGGGGGCCGACGGGGAGGGCGATGCAGAGGCGGCGGCGGGGCGGTGGGCGCGAGGTGGGGGCGCCGGCGGTGGCCGAAGACGAGGCGGAGAGGAAGGCCGCGGGCGGCAGCGGCGGTCCGGGTCGGGGAGGCCGGCAGGTCGCTGCTGCTGAGATGGAGCGGGAGGGGAGAGGGACCGCCGGCGGGCTCGGTGCGGGCCGCGCGTCGGGGTCGCGCGGGGAGGGGAGACGGCGATAGGCGGCGGCGAGCCTGGCAGGGGCGGCGACGGGACGCGGAGGGCGGCACGCGGGCGGAGCGGCCGGCGCCGGAGAGGAGAGAGAGGGAGATGTGAGAGGCGGCGGACGGGGCCTGCGGGCGAGGTAGGGGGATGCGGCCGGGGGGAGAGGCGCGGCGGGAGGAGGCTGGCGAGCGCGGCCGCGGCGGCGCCGCGCCGGAGAGAGAGAGGGAGAGCGGCGGGGAGCAGACGGGGAAGAGAGCGAGCGGCCAGAGAGAGAGAGAGGATGGGAGGTGGGGGACGGGGTGGGGCCCAGGGGCGTGGGCCCGGGGTGTCGGTGGGGTGGGGCGTCGCGTGGGTGTGTGTTGTGGACAGCGTGCGTGGGGCCCAGGCGCAGGCGGGGCGGTTGGCTGGCGTGCGTGCTGCTGCGTGGGTGCAGTGTGGTGTTGTGTGGAGGGTGTCTAGGTGGCAGGATAGGATTGGGTGAGGGAGAGGGAGGGGTGAGGTGTCACTAGGGGATTGGTTGGGGTGATGTGGCCAAGGGGTGTGGGTAGACTAGTTGGTGGGCTTAGGATTTAGAAGGGCAGGTGTAGGTGGACCGTTTGGAAAATGGGGGTGGTCGTTCGGGTCGATTCGGCCCGTTCGACTGCCCCCGCTAAAAACAATTGAACTTTTTATTTGTTTTAAACGGGCCATATGCAAACCGATAGCGGCCAAAACAAAATATTTCGGGGACCCGGTTTTGATGTTTGAATAGAGAGGGGCGTTTAGAAAACAACACGGGCTTTGCAAACATAGTTTTATGCAAACAATGCATGATGATGACGATGCAATGCACAAATTCAACGCGATTTTCTAGTAGTGGTTTTTGCGGGATGCCACAATTCGACACCACTAACAAGGGATCTCGCCCTCGAGATCCGCCTCATGGTACCGGAAGGAAAGGTCGGCGATCTGCGTCTTCTCGCTTCGTGTAGATCTTCGCGACACCACTAACAAGGGGTCGTTGATCCCGATCATCAAGAGAACACTCCGGAAAACAACGGACGAAGTTAAAGGTAAGGCCACCTCTAACTTCCATGGAAGGAGCAAATTGCATCGATCCACTATTCAACATACCGAGCAAATGATAAGAGTAGTGGTATGGTCGCGACTCCATCCCGCACTCAAAGCATTACTATGTACCCGAATAGACAGATTATGCAACCAACCCTCAGGATTCAGACTGAAGATCTCGACAAGCGAGGTTCGGAAACAAAGTGATGCGGACTCTGCATCGGATCTGGCGTAGATGATGTCGTCGCGTCGGAAAACACCGGAAGACACGAGAAGGAACAAGAGAAGTCCACCAGACGGAGGATTCCTCGGATAGCATGAAGACCAGATGTAGCAACACCGTTATCAGAGGAGGAAGCGAAACCCTGAAGGTACGACGGAAACCCATCCACGAGAATTCCTGGACTCGAAGAAAGGGAAAAGGGCGGATTCAAAACACGTCGGGATAAGAGGAGAATAGCAGAGGGGTAAGAAGTAAAATCAGACCTAATCAGAACTATCCAACCGATTTTGCAAAATAGTTTTGACACTCTACTTCGGCCGTTAGCTAGGTTATCCTATAGGCTGGACTTGTGGGGTATCGCAACTGCTGAGCTCTGATACCACTCTGTAACACCTTCGAATCGTTTCTATGCGGGTTTGGCGAGTTTCGCTAAAATTTGCATAGGGCCGATTCTGAGGGTGTTACAACTAACCTCACAGCCCAATACTAGTCTTTTCTGCGCACTTTGTCCTCACTCGTGCGCACCCGATACCCACTTCTCGGTCGATCATCGATCCTAGAATTGCTCTAGGCCAAGCACGCTTAACTTTGGAGTTCTTTTCGAATAAGCTTTCGGGAAAAAAAATTGCAACTTGTTGGTATGAGTTTTCTATCTATTCTATTGAGCCTATTTCCAATATTCCACAAAGTCCAGGACAAGACCACAAAACAAATCCACAGTATCCTACAAGTGTGGCCTTCTGTTTAAAAGTGGCGCACTACAAGTCTACAAACATCGTCAAAAATAAAATAAAGCTGAAAAAACTGGGAAAGAAATCAGAGATAGCACAAATATTTTGGAGAAAACTATTGAAAACATGGGAGTTGCTAAAATAAAATGTACTAAATTCTAAAAAAAGTTCAGAAGTATTATGAAGAAAATTAGTGAATTCAATAAACTTAAAAACAAGGTATGAACACTCGTAAAAGGTCACCATTATTTTTAGTTTTACATTAATGCTCATAAATTACTTATGAGTTTTCTTGAATTAAAAATGACGTTCATTATATTTATGGATAAAACTTTCCATGTTTTCCTTTTTTTTGCATATCTCAATGCTGAATACTCGTTAGTCACACCGGTTTGAGGGAAGTCGTGGACCAAAAGTGTCCAGTTTTGAGAGTTTAGGTCGAGATGCATGATATTGGAGCCGAAAGAACAAATTTTGAGTGGGTCAATAGTTGAGGGATAGAAACAAAATAGTTCTGAAACGAAAGCAAGACAGTTGAAACTAGAATGTTGGGATCGATAAACCACTACTAACTAAGCCTAGGCTTTTTACCCTTTTGGAAAAGAATAGTACTAACTATTCCTTCGCTCTAGTTCGGTAAGCTACATATTCCTTTAAAAGTGATATAAAAAATCGGCAACATGGAGACTAACCACATCTGTTCCGTTAAATTATATTGTATTTTGCTCACAAAATAAGAAATTATTGAATATCTTTAGAGCTTTTTTGGCAGCCATCACATCGTGCCGAATCTTGGAATTCAACCGAGATTCCATACCAAGTTGTTTGGCTGTCATGGATTTGAAATCATCATTTCAATTGGAAATTCCAACCTAGACATTATTTCGTTTTGTAAATCTTTGTTGTAGACAAACATGATTCTCATCTTATTTCGGAAGAATGTAGACGGACTAAATTTTTTGAACCCAAATTTTATTACATAGCGTCTATGTCTCGGTTGCTCAAAAACCGACTTCATCGTATATTCATTCTTTACTAACAAGTTAAGGATGAATGCAGGTGCCATGCGCGCTATTCCAGATTGTCCTCGCCGGCATGGTAGCCTATATGGGGTCGCGGTGGGCGAACAATAAGCATCCCCGTGCGGCGTTGGAGGACTTTGCCATCCCACCTGAGTGGTTCCCTGTCTCTTCCACCATCGTCTACAATCGCCATGAGGCGGGGTGGCTCGCTGGTTGCTTCCGGCCTAACGCGTCCGGTGTTTCCGACATCGAACGCTTATGGCAAATCAACGAGCAGTGTCACGTTGCCATCTACCGTAGCTGCGAAGAGATCGAGCCTGGGATGTTTGCGCTCCTGAACAACCTCTTTCAGAAGCCATCCATCCCAGTCGGTATACTTCCACCATCACATGAACTTGTTGATGACGACGAAAGCATCCGTTCTGATATCCTGCAATGGCTCGACGGCCAGCCTCCGAAATCTGTCATTTATGTGGCACTTGGAAGTGAGGCACCACTAAGTGTCAAGGTCCTCCAGGAGCTTGCGTTCGGACTGGAGCTCTCTGGGGTGCGCTTCATGTGGGCTCTCCGAAGGCCGAATAACACCAACGCTGATGTTGGTGGGCACACTGTGCTTCCCGATGGGTTTGAGGAGCGAACGCGCCATTGCGGTCTCGTGAGCACGGGGTGGGTGCCACAGGTGAAGGTGCTCGCGCACCGAGCAGTGGGTGCCTTTCTGACACACTGTGGGTGGGGCTCTACCCTTGAGAGCTTCATGTTTGGGCTCCCACTAGTGATGCTCCCTTTCGTCGTCGACCAGCCCCTCGTCGCACGGACCATGGTGGAGAGGGGGGTCGGCATAGAGGTAGCGAGAGAAGAGGGTGATGGCTCGTTTGATAGGGATGGTGTCGCAGCGGCTGTGCGGCGTGTTATGGTGGAGGAAGAAGGTAAGGTGTTTGCGATGAAGGCCGAGAAGTTGCGAGAGGTTCTTGCGGATGTAGGACGACAGGAGCGTTACATCGATAACCTTGTTGATAACTTGAGGCGCTACAAAGATGAAGCATACAATTGATGAATCTTGTGTGAGAAGCTGCGTCTTATGACACTAGCCGTTCTGAACGTTCATGGATATTTTAATGACATTTCCTTCCAACAATCGAAAACCCTATGTTCTTCCGATTAAAATTGTCTACAGTAGTAGATTGTTTCTTTTCCTCTGTATGTCTTTACTCGGGATTATGCCACCAAATCTTTGTGCCCGCCTGTTTTATTTGAATGTACTCGAAAGAACTTGAGACACAAATCTCAAACCCGTAACCTTTGGGTTTCATGATGTGTGAAGTTTACGAGCATTATCATCTATTTTTTACTCTCAATCAATGCTCCAGTAACATTACCACAAATGCAAGAGGGTACTGAAAAATCAATCCCCAGTTGAAATGCATCTATATCTATATAACAAAGAAACCATGCCACTGTTTAAGAATTTGTGTACTCTTTTTTTTTTGAAATGAGCATATATTAATATTGTTGGATAGATCTCAACGTGACTGGGCCCAACGGCCCAGCACGCCCCCTAACTGTGCCCTGATCGGGGGCGCCCATCCTTATCTAGGTTGGTGGGCCCCTGTTGCCAGCGCTATATAAAGTGGTGGGGAGCCGGCAGCACGACCTACGAGGTTAGCCGTGTCCTAGCCGCCCCACCTACAAGCCAATCCGATCTAGGCTAGCGTTGCGCCGACGGGAAGCTCCACCGCCGCCACCCTAGCCGCACGCTCGCCACACTCACCCCTTTCCACCCATGGCCAATGACGGAGGTTCTAGCTCCGGCACCGGTTCGGGCATTCCCTCTGGCTCTTGTCTGTCGAGCCAGGGAGCAGGTAGAGCGCGTCTCTGTTCTCTCTCTCTCTCTCTCCGTTCTTGATCTACAAAGGTGATGTTTTTAGTGCTACTGTTAGATCTAGACTAGATCCGTGGTAAAGGTGATTTCACAAATATCAAATGATATCAATTACACACAGCATCTGCAACAATGCATTGACCTAGCGGCCACACGGATGCACACAACAAAAAAAAGAACGATTATAAAAATAAAAAAATCCCGCTACAGTGACTCATTTATTGAAACAACAGTATTGCCACCACCAAGGCAGCACCAGAACTCCAGCTTCTCCAAAAAACGATGCCTCCAAGAAGGGAATAGTGCACAAACACCGTCATCGCCCGATCAAAGATCTAGATTTTCACCCTGAAGAAAGTCCGCGCTCTCAAAACAATACCTTCAACAAGGCCATTGCCAGACACAATCAATTAAGACCAGACCCTGGGTTTTCACCCTGAGAGGTAGGACCATGAACCTCTCCCGTGCAGTCGTCCCCACTTGCATGCCACTCCTCCAATTCATAAGTCACCTAGTCAATTCCTCATCACCACCGAGACTCGAACCATCATTGTCTGTCCTCAGATCTCGGTCTCCATGACTTTCTCCGTCAGCACCATGGAACGAGAACATGCCCCATGATAATAACAGCCGACAAAGCGTCGAACCACACCCTCTGAAAACCAAACGGCCAGGATAAAACATGGGTGCATACGACTGAATTCAATCCTTCCAGCAAATTCACGCATGATAGCACTTATGGAGTTCGCCGGCGGAGCCTTCCGAAACACGACACAGAAACCAGATCAATGGAGACCAAGGCAGATCATTGTCTTGGCTTGAGAGGGATCCAGGACCACCTCCTTTATTGAAACCGAGCCAGCAGCCCCCACACCACCCGCCGGAAACTAGCAGGATCCGTCGCAAGACGGCAAGACCACCCGGCCGACCATTCCGACGGAGAAGAAGGCCACCACCACCATGCCGGGGGCAGATGCCCCAAGCGCCCTAGTGTCACGGACAAGGCCCGAGTCGCCTGGGCGCCGGCGTCAAGGCCAACGTACGGGACAGATCGCGGCTAGGCCCAGATCTTCGCCATCGCCTGCCGCCATCTGGGCCGAGGATCACTGGCCCCGCTCGCCGCAACACCACCGCCAACCCAGCCGGGACAGACGCCGCCGCCTTCCCGCCAGATCACGATCAGGGATGCCGCCGCCGCCGCCACGCCCCCAGGTCTTTGCCTGACGACGATCCGGGCGGCGGCGGCGGGAAGGAGAGACCACGGGAGGGAGGACTCGGCGGGGAGGGGAGGCCGCCCGGCGCAGCGTGGCGCCGCCGCACGGTTGCAGGAGGAGGAGGGGTCAGGTGTACTCTTTGTTGGGTGAATTTGTGTACATTATAGCGAATCCCCACTCTACAAGCAAAATAAAACCATACTATAAAGAGAAAAACTTTACAATGAACTACTTGACACACATAACAAATGTTCCAGGTAGCTCGTCTCCCAACAAGTTTGCCTTTTTTAGTGTGTGGACGCACGCTCGATGTGAACTCTCTATAGAAGTAATCTTTACGGACAATTGAGTCAATAAAACTCGTTTTACCAGGAAAGTAAATGCACAATTGTGGGTTAGGGTCCTCCTGCAGCATGTTTCACTTTTGAAGTACCGGAGAATGAGAATGGCTCCAAATTCAAAACGAGAAAAATAGGTTACTATTAGTCCTCCAGGGGGCCGGGAGGCACTTTTATTATGGACGTGCAATTAGTTAAATCGGCATACTCACTAAACAGTTTGGTCCAAAGTCGCACACGACTACGTACACGAAGGCCAAAACTTGACGCAATGATTTTTGGACCTTTTAAGAACCATCTGCGCCTCGTGAAGATTCGCACAAGGGATGTCCAATTTTTCGTACTAACTGCAAGTCCCCACATCATCATGCCATAGATACCCGTCGTCAAATCCCAAAACCCGCTTCTCCTCGTTCTCTCGGAATTTCTCACATCTCTGGACCGTTTGCGATTTCGTCTAGTCTGAGAATCGCTCATTTGAAGTTGGATATCTTCTGCTCATCCATATCCCTTGCATTTTTGCTCATTTGATTGAAGTTGGATCGACGAGAATGTGCAAGCAATAGCCTAATAGGGGCCACTTCGTACAAAATTTCAAGGTGTGGCTGACTGCCTGCTACTCCTCCGTTTGAGATTATAGATCACGTACGGTTAACTAGGTTGTTAATTTAATCAACAAAATATAAATAGAATAACATAAAAATTATACCATTAAAAAACTTTAGATGCTATATTTTCTAACGGTATATTTTTTATACTATATAACTTATATTTTATTAGTCAAATTAACGATCTACGTATATGAGTAAGACCTATAATCCCAAACAGAGGGAGTACAGCCGTTCTGTTAAGTTTATTTTATAAAAATACAACCATTTCTTCTTGGGAGGCCATATACACTGCATTTTGCGCCGTTGTGGCCTTGCTCCGCAGGTAAATTCCAAATGGACCGGCCCAATAATTGAAACGCCTTTCTGTATTGAGAAACTGGTTCAGCTGTACGCTTGTAGCCAAGTTTTTTTTATCGAACCTGTATGTTTTTTTCATTGAACAGGGAAGGTTCTAGAGGACCCCGAAACTTTATCACAGCGGTGGGATACAATTATAAACAGGACCTCAGAAATATCTAGAATTACAACCTTATCGTCACAAATTACAAAAAGGACCTCACTAGAATTCCTGGAACATGATCCAACCCTTCTCCATTGTCGCCATTGCTGAGCTCGAGGCCATGACTGCCAATCCCACCACTGGGACGAACCACTTGGGGTAGAGACTACAATGAATGCCATGCAGAAGCGAAAGATCCTCGCAGATGGAGGGCGAAAATCCATCGAAGCAAGAGAATTCGAGGCACGGAGTGACCCCCATGATCAAGGATAACCGTGATGCACCTCGCTGTAGCTCGGGAACTTACTCCATCAAAGCTTTGCCAGCTTCTCCAATGTCCGTAGATCGAGTCACCCCCTCTCATGCTCGCCACCATGACGACTGAATCTTATGTATACACCAAAGTCTTATGTATACACCCCAAAATGAGTTTCGTTATATTTGCCCTCGCGCCGGTCGTGTTCCATGACTGTCGGCGAGGGGCCGGTTCTCGCTAATTAATCAGACAACTCTTTTCGGTTTAACCAATGAAAATGGCAAATGTTTTTCTTGTTTCAATTTTTTTTTTGTGAAAAAATATAAAAAATCATGATTTAAAAAATCATGAACAAAAATTCATGATTTTTTTAAGTCGTAGACAATTTTTGAAAACATGAACACAATTTAAGCAAGAAGAACGTTTAAAAAAAATCATAAACAGCATTTCAGAATCTGAACCATTAAATAAACAAAAAAAAATATAACAAAAAACAAAAATAGAAAAAAAAAACAACTGAAGCAAAATTAGCTGGCCCACCAGTGGGCGCCTCTGTGCGGTGCTACAGCGCGCGGGTGACATAGTAGTAACATTTGCCTTCCCTCTTCCTGACATGTGTGTCGTGTGCCTATGGCCCATGTTGGGCTGGGTTGGCGACTCATTAAACTGTGAGTTGGACCACGGTTCATTTTGGCACAACAATGTTGTTCGTTACGAAGATTCAGTCACTGCTTCGTCATTCTGTACGACTAAAAAAAATGCTTCGTTATTCTTAGAATATATTTTATCTCATACTCAAAAAGGTCACGAGAGGTAACGTTTACTTGTATACCCCACCGTTACCCCACCCACCCCAGTGCGGCGTGGTGGCTCTTGGTATCCACAGTGCCTTTTTTAACCTTAAAAAAATCGCATTCGAATGTTTCAAAAAAAGCAAAAAATTACTTAGGTGTATCCCACTATGTGTTCTTATCGATAATTCTACACCTACGGAGTGATTTTACGGAATAAAGCTACGGACAAAACGTGGCCTGATTTGGTTGGAGATATATATGTGTAGCATTACTCTGTTCTAATAATGTACACAATTTTTGGTTTAAATACTTTTTATTTTAGGCTTAGTAAAAGTGATAAAATCATGCTTTTGTCCCCAATGAACAATATTGAACAGTGGACTAAAGTAAAGATTTTATCATTTTATATGATTTTTATTATTTTTCTAAGTCCAAAATATGATGCATTTGAAGCTAAAAATCTACTCTCATAGAATACATGGTTCCACACGATGTATTCTATCAGCGTAGATTTCCACACTATTTTAGTTAAGATTCAGCAAACCTAAAAAATCATGCTTCGAGATACACCGGTACAACCTTATCTCTATCCCCTTCCCCCGCTACTGTAGTTGCTTCGGCCGCCAGGCGCGCTGGGCGAAACCGAAGTCGACCTCGCCGGTGTCACCGGTTGAGGGAGGCGGAGGTGCAGCACCGGATCCATTCTTGTATATAGTAGTTGTAGGGGCTGGCTTTGTGTCGGGTTTTGGCGTTCTGTCGGGCGGCGTCCGTCGCGTTCCTCTGGCCGGAACCGATGGCAACGTCCGCTACTCTTCAAAGCTGTCAGGACGGCAACAACGGGGAGTTCGTTGGCTGCTTGTGCCCCAAATAAGGCCACCTCCAGGCGTTGCCCCAGGGCGTTTTAGTTGCCGTCTTCTTCGGCCGGCCGTGGCGGCGGGGGAAAAACGAGCTGCGACGGCCTAACTATTGGAGTTCTTCGCCTACAGTCTCCTTTGTCATGGTCGCTTCCGCACAACGACTGGCTGCGGTCCTTGCTCCTCTCCGATGAGGCCCCTTGGTGGGGATTCTCTGTGAGGTGGGGAATGACTGGGAGCTGTGCAAATAAGTGTGGTGCTTCTTCAATCCGGGGCATCTTGCTGCTGCTTCTCTTCTTGCTGACCGGCCCTGGTGGCGAGGGAAAGAGGGGATGGAGCAGCGATGGTGCCTTTGCTCGTGGAGATGGAGTTGCTGCCGCTTCTCTGTCCGACCATGGTGGCGAGTAGAGGGGTGAAGTTAATTCCATGTTCTGCAGGTCTGAAGGTTTGAAGAAGGGTTCGTGGGTTCTACGCCAAGCTGATTCTCTTTGCCGTCTGTCTCTCACCCGTGGGAGGTGTCGCAAGTCGGTCGGCCGGGTAGCACCGTCGGGTTTGGTAAGGACCCCTCTGTTGTTGGTTTATTCTGCTAGATTCAGTGCCGGGCAGCAATGGAGTTGGGAGGCTATCTTCTTGAGCATCACCTCGGCAGTGGGTCATAGCCGTCCGACATCCAAGGTCAGCACATGGCCTATGAAAAAGCCGGTAAAGGATTCCGTCATTTTTCTAACTTCCTTCGAGAGGCCTTTGAAGTCAGCCGTCGCACTGCTCGTCGGCTCAGGAGCAAGTGTACGTCCCCGCTCCTTTGCATGATGGTGGCGTGTCTGTCTTCCTGCTCGGTGGTGGAGAAGAGGGAGGATCGGTTTGTCATTTGTCTTTTTCCAGAAAGGTCTTTTCTACCTATATCAGGGACCTATGTTTTTAGTCTTATTTGATGGGATTCTTTGTAATCTTTTGTAACTTCCACCGCTTGGAATATATGTGAAGCCTCTAGTCCCTTCGTGGACACTCCTTGTTTAAAAAAAACACGATTTTAGTTACCACTTGTTGAACATGCAGCCATTAGATAGTTAAGACCGCGCAGGTAACAGTACGGAGTATAGGTAAAAGACTCGAATTTATGTTGCAGCTTCTTGGCTCCTCTATCTCTCTCTGCCGGTACGACGCAGCATCGTGTTTAACTCGCGCACCTTCCTGGAGCTAGGTGCTAGCAGCCTCGACTGGATGCCAGTTTGAACCAAGACTTAACTCTAATATGTACAAGAGCGACCCAACCGCTCATCCTTGTTGAAAAAACAGCCCTAATAATACTAGTAGAGTTGCACGTGCGATGCACGTCTTGATACATAAAATTTAGCTAGGCATGTTTCAGGCAATAAAAGACAGATTCTTTAATCAGAATTGAGAAGCCTCCCTTTGTTAATATCTTTTGTTTAATTAATGAATTTATCTTTTATATCTAAATAGCAATCCCCCACTATAGGGAATTCTCTGCAATTTCGTGCAGCCACGTCACCCTATTAGTTTTGGCAGTCACGAGCAACGCTTTTTGTGTATCCATGTACGTGACGAGGCAGCCATCAAAATTATGTGCCGTGATTTAAGATCTCTAATCCGCTTCCTTTTCCGGTAACGCATTCACGCCACGGTGATCCGTTTCTAACCGCTCGATTCCTCCTTGCCTCTTTATGCTTCTTCATGTAAATCCTGATGCATGCCTCCCTAAACCATGGAACCTCTGCGCTTCTCTCACGACATGGTGCCAAGACGATTCCAGTTCGTCCCATCAAACCTGTTAGTGGACACCACCGGCAGCACCAGCTTGAATCTGGAGATCGGCGCTGCCGCTAGCTTTCTTGGTCGCCCACTCCTCCTCACGACTCCCTCAACTCTTGATTTTCTGATCTACTCATTCTCTCCTAATTTTTTGGAATACCATAATGCACCCATGCCCAATACCAGAAGCCATTTACATAATTATGGGGTATTGACATTGCAAAGAATACCACCCTAATTAAAAGCTCGTTCCATGGCCCCAAATCAGCATCAATTAAGCATGAAACCAAGTCCCCCTCGACTGCATTGAGTCTTAATTCAGAAATCCATTTGGCTTGTTATATTTCAGTAGTTTGAACATTGCCAAACCTACAAATAAATCAATCAAACCCAACTTTAGTAAATCACTTCCTTTCATAGTAGCACACCAAGATCACAATGCAATTTGAGGACAGACAGACGGTTTTAGAATATTTTTTTCCTGCACAAAACAATTTATTTTCGCACCACCCATGCACTTTAGATTGAGCCCTCTACATTACATGCTCAAAGAGTTAATATAATTAGCGCCCTAAACCTATTGGCGGACATAATACCTCTATGAATGAGCCTCCCACTCTATTTGCAATTCAGTATTCACCTCAAAAGAATTTGATATGTATTGTTCGGACTGAAAACACCGAACTCTGCTTTTTATTAGCACTCTGACAAGACCAAGGCTATAAGCATCAAGTATGAAATTCAATCTATGTGCATTCCTCCATCAGCTTTCATAAAGATCAGGCAATCATTAGCAAAAAAAAGTGAGAAATCATGATGCTCTTAGACTCACACCATTATAACTTTATAACACCGGTATTGGCATTGAAAAGAGATAATCAAAAGAGGGTGATAGATAAGTTAACAAGCTTACTGCATTTCAAAGATTTACAGTTTGTGTGCATCTTATCTGGAGGTAGGTGGACCTGACCTTTTGCATCTGATACAAGATACACACAGGGATCTATCGCAACAGGCTTAGAGTCTGCTTCCGTCTGCAACACCCAGGCACCCCCACTTCTAGAGAAAGTATAACCTATAAAATATATTACCATTCCCAAAACCAGAGAATGTCATCTCCGACCGATCCAGAAATTAGACAAATAAGAGATATTAACACTTTTTCATACACATACAGTGGTAAATTCAGTTTTGATTGCCTAATCTCTTGAAGCATTTAACTGTCAGATGCAGGCTCACATGAGCAATTATGCATTACAGCAATCTGTAATAGTGAGCTATAATAAACTATAGAAAAAATGACGCTTCTTCTCAACCACATCAAGAAAGCAGCTGAAATCAAGTGCAGAGAAAAAAATCAATTGGATTAATAGCCACGTACTTGCAAGATGTCCTTACGAGTGCTCCACCAAAGAAATAGCAACCAAATTGCAAGGTGCTTGTGCCCAGCGGAGAGACTCTCCGACGGACAGGACTGGATAGCCGCGGAGGATTTCTCTCTGTTTTCCTCCATGCGAGTACGCGAACGGACGAGCGGTCTACCAGCGGCAAGGCGAGGATGCGGTGGATGACGGGTGAGGGCGCACGACGATGGGGTGTGGACGACGGCATGACCGAGGTGCTGTTAGATCCCGCCTCGATGGGGGTGCCGACAGCGAGGATGCGGTCGTCGGCGTCTGCGGCGTCCGTGTTGGCAAGAAGGTTCGTGAGACTTCTCGAGAGGCGAGGATGGAGTGTGAGACGGCGAGGATTATGCGTGCCGGATGGAGTGAGAGAAGGATGGGAGAAAATTACGGGGGAGATGATAGGGGCACGGGGACAAATTGCGTCATGTTTTCTCCTTTGCGGGACCGCGTGCGAAAGAAAACTTAGCCCGCTCGGCGTCCGTCAAAGCTAATTGCTGCGTGTACCCAAGGACAATCTGGGCCTTTAGATCTAACTGAGTTGGATAATCTGGCGGTATTAATTAGATCGGGCGCACTTGATGGGGTACGTTTAGCTAAATTCTTGTTTGCTTCTCTTTATAAGTAGTAGAGATTGCAGAACAAAAAGGTCCGAGCAACTTTCTCGTTAGCTAACTGTTGCATGGAGCATCATTGGATCCGGATGGATGGTTTCCTGTTGCGGTTGAAAGTTACACGCACCAATGGTATTCATGGGTCCACCTAACTGACGGGAACATCAATCTAGAACCAATAGTACACGGCCAGCAAAGGAAGGGGCTCGGTACAAAGATGTCAACTTCAAACCGCAATTCCGTACTACTACTACTACTAGTGGCAAAAAGAAACATGTTAGTATTAGCAGGTCGGTCAACGCTGTCATTTGTTGCCACCGAGCTTTCGGCGCAGATAATGGTCACGTACGCCATATATCCATTCAAATCCACATGCTTTTTTGCCATGGTTCCAACCGACTCATTGCCCAAAGTTAGTTAGTACGAGCGTGATACGGCGCTGTTAGCTAGACGTGTTGTTGGCCTAGATCGACGTCCAGACATTTTGGCAGTGTTATGTTCATTTTCCCTGCGAATTTAGTTAGTACTCCCCCTATACATTTTGGAGTACTTGAAATAATAATACTTATGGGGCTTTGCTTTTATGTGAAGCTAACCCCCTAGACTAGACATGGACATCGCCACCGGTATAAACTCTGGCCATCACTTCCTGCCGCCTCCCTGCTCACACGCTCTGTCTCATTCTCGTCGTATCAATCATATATATATACACTCAAGGATCCAGTTGTGGCTGCCCTGCAATAATCAAAGCGTGTAGTATGCCAGCATAGCGTAGTAATACGCAGTTCATCACGAATAATCTGCGAATAATCTGCTCAAGGTTATGCCTCAGTCCACTCACGGTCGTTTTATCAACTCAGCCACATGCCTTCACAGTTCACACCTAATAAGCATGGATCCGTCCGACCCACCGATTAATTGGTCAATTCCCTCCCATCATGCTAACAAAGTCGGAAACTAACCCCTAGACTAGATAGGGACATCGCCACCGGTATAAACTCTGGCCATCACTTCCTGCCGCCTCCCTGGTCACACACTCTATCTCATTCTCGTCGTATCAATCATATATACACTCAAGGATCGAGTTGTGGCTGCCCTGCAATCAAAGCGTGTAGTCTGGCAGCATAGTGGAGTAAAACGCAAGCGCTAGTTCAACAGTTCATCAGACGTTAATCATCACTTTTTAAGATTCGCAGATTATCATGCATGGTTGACCAGCTCAAGGTTATGCATCAGTCCACTCACGGTTCGTTTTATCAACTCAGACTCAGTCCTTCACAGTTCACACATGCTTTTTTTTTTAACGGGGATAGGGTCCGAAGACCCTAGAAGCCGCATATATTGATCAAGTGGTGGTTACAAATTACATCAAAGCCCCAACAGGACAAGGGAATTTGGGATAAGGATTGAACATTAACAGAAGAAACCCTAGAAAAGATTTGTAAAAAGCAATCAGGTCCTCCTGGTTTAGCACCGCCGATGGAAAAATTCTCCGTTGACTTGCTCCGCCACAGTGAGGACACCGGCGCCGGGGACGAACCACTTGGTCCGACGTCGTGGCAGGAGTGGAAGATCTTCCTCTGAGGGAAGAAGAAGCTCGGACTCTCCCGAGCACAAAGTGGTTCTCTTTGCCGCAGATAGCTTCGGCTCTCGCGAAGCTTGGGAACTCCAAGATTTGCAGCTTGAGAAGGGCAAGGACAAGCCCGCTCTTCAACGATCCCCAGAGCAGGAAGAAGAGGCCTAAGCCAAGGGCGACCAACCACCAACACGCCATCACCTCGACAACATGGAAGAAGAAGGGCAACCCGGCCTTGCCGCCTCCGCCGCTCCACATGAACCACCCCCACCACCAGTGATTCAAAGGCCAACAAGCAGCACCTCCGCCTCTCCTCGCTGCCACGGTCGGCCAGAGGCTTCGATACCCCACAGTGGAAGACGTCGTTGCACCGTTCTAGCCCCTTGCCACCTCGGCCGGCCAGCAAGAACGCAGAAACACTCCACCCGAGCACCGCAAAGTGGCCCAGAGCCACATCTTTATCCAAGGAGATGCTGCCTTCCCCCTCCAGCGCCAGCTCCGGCCATCGGAGCAACAAAACGGAAAAGAGAATCCCTAAAGCAAACAAGATCTGGGCTCCAAGATCTGCTGCTCGTCTCCAACTACTGGGCAAAGAGCCCACTACCGCATACAACCATCTAAAGCTAGCCTAACTACTCCGACGACCCCCTTCTCCACCTCCAGCCGACAGCGCCAACGGAGAGGAGTCGGGGGCGGCTCGGTTTTTCTTCTGTGTGTAGCAAGGGTGAGGGGAAGGAGAGCTGAGAGAGAAGAGCCAGTTCACACCTGCTTGCCGCCGGTGTAAACATAGTCTGAAGCGGCCGTACGTACTCTGTGTTGCTGTTGCCCCACCACACAAAAGGTTTTGACCCCATGTAATGTCAGCATGGACAGCCCATGACTAATCGCTGTTGTTGCTTGTAATCAGCATGGATCCAACCCACCGATTAATTGGTCAATTCCCTCCCATCACGCTAACAAAGTCAGAATTTAGCATTACGGCAGACTAATCGCTTGGGTTATTATTGAGCATGGGTCCGATGGAGGCACCCGCGTACATAAATAGGCCTGATAGAATAGTACATGGTTCCACACGATTCCACTCTTGTTGAACATGCAGCAATGGACAGTTATGAACGAGGAGGTAACTGCTGTACTGGGAGTAAAAGACTCGAATTTATGTTGCAGCTTCTTGGCTCCTCTGTCTCTGCCGGTACGACGCAGCATTGCATTTGACACGCGCACCTTCCTGGAGCTAGGTGCTAGCAGCCGTGCTCCACCCTAATTTATTATATTGTCTTTTGCTTTTCTCAAACTGAGTGATTGACTCCTACATTTAGCTTCGACTAGAGATGCCAGTTTGAACCTAGACCTATCTCTAATATTTACTCCCTTCGTTTTAAAAATATACGATATTTTAGGTTTGTGAACTATCATATTAAAATAAGTCTAGATATATTTAGTTTACAAAGCTAAAACATCGCTTATAATTTGAAGCAGAGGGAATATATGTCAAGAGGACCGACCGCCCCCTCCTTATTGAAAAAACAGCCCTAATAATATTGCAAGACAAAAAGGTCCGTGGTGCAACTTTCTCGTTATAGCTAACTGTTGCATGCATCGAGCGTCATTAGATCATGGATGGATTCCTGCTGCGGTTGAAAATTACAGCCACCAATGGTATTCATGGGTCCATCAATCAATCTACAACCAACAAGTAGTAGTACACGGCGGTACATAGAGCAAGAGATGTTGGGCTCGGTACAAAGATGTGAACTTCAAACCGAACTCCCGTACTACTACTAGTGGCAAAAAGAAACATGTTATGTTAGCGGCTTGGTCAACGCTGTCATTTGTTGCCGCTGAGCTTTCGGCGCAGATAATGCTCACGTACGCCACATCCATTCAAATCCACATGCTTTTTGCCATGGCTCCAACCGACTCGTTGCCAAAGGTAGTTAGTACTCCCATGGCCTCTATGGGTTTTAACTAGTACTCCCTCTGTTAGGAATTATAAGTCATATGGACTACTTTGATAAGATTAAGAAAATCAATAACTCACCCTTTTGATTACTACATGCACCAATAGTTATACATGCATAAGAGAAGATAGAAAAAAGAAGAACATGCATCGAAAGAGAGAGACTAATAAATATGAGAGAACTTACAATCTAACATTTTTAAAAAGCTCTCGGGCCTTATAATCCCGAACGGAGGGAGTACGAGCATGATACGGCGTTGTTAGTTCCTCCTCGAATCAGTCTTTCGTCCTGCTATATACTACTAATATAGCAACCACACTGATACAAAAGTTCGAACAAAAAAAAATGCCAAGGCAGCAACATAAACATGCCTAAAAGAAAAAGAAATGAAGATAAAGGCGAATCGACGAAGAGATAATGACCCGCAACCGCTGCACCCTCCAACTTTGACCCACCACGCTTCAAGCACCCTGAAGTGTCTAGTGCCAAGCAGCACCTTCAAGAAAGGAAGCACTGTCGACATGGCGCTGCTGTCCGGACCAGACCGGTCCTAGGTTTCCCCCACACTCCAAGTATAGTGGTCAGGGATTCCCGAGACACCCTCCAGGAAGGAAAGGTGCCACTCGAGGTGGAGTGGCACCACGTCTGGTTCAGACTAGCCGACAAGGATATCTCCCGACACCCATCCACACAAAAAAAACCGGCACTACGGAGTACCACCAACCAGCTTTGCCGCCCACCAGCATACGCCACGACAATCTTGTAGTCATCATCACCCATCTTTTCGAGACACTCACCTGCGGTCTAAACGATGCAGGCACACGACATCACTGGGACTAGAAACAACAGCCTCACAACCACGCGAGAGGGACCCACCTCCACCACCGAGGGGCGGTCATCGACCGGACATAGCAGTGCAGGCACACCATGTCCAAGCAGGCACGGCTGGGCCCTGGCGGGCTTGTAAAGACCTACCGCTCTGCTACGATAGGCAGGCCACAATGCCGCCGTTCCTATGCACGAACTGGTCACCGCCGCCACCTCTAGGAAGCTAGGCAGTCGCAGCGCCCGGCCCGCCCGAGCCCATCTGAGGCCTGTCCAAACCCGTCTAGGTCGGGGCACCAAGACCATGGTCGTGGATGTAGCCGGCGAGCATCGCTGCACCAAGAAGCATGTCCCTGCCGCAAGATGCCGCTGCCAGCACCCCCGGCCGCGCCGGACCAGGGGCCTTCCGAGAAGCACCGCAACCATGTGGGAAGGGCCCCGACCCGCCTCTGAGACTCGGGGAGAGAAGGGCCGCCGCCGATAACGAGGCGAGGGGCTAGAAGGAGAGAGGCGGCCAGTATGGAGTGGAGGGGGGGGGGAGGGGAGGGGGAGGGGGAAGGGGGGGCAAGAGGGCGTCGGGGGTTGGTCCTCCAGGTTGCATCAACTTCCCTGCGAATTTAGTTAGTACTTGAAATAATACTTTGGATCATATTGTCCAGGTAGATTTTAAGTATACTCTACAGTGGAAAAAAACTATTTTGTTGAATATACTGTCCAATAAGTACTCCAGATGTAAGCATTTTGCAAACACCCCCCTCCTGGCCTTAATTACAGCTCCACCAGCCAAGGCAATGCTTCGATTCATGCCACAGAATTTATTGCAATGCCCTGCATCAGCGGCCTCTGATTGGATAGTGGAAACGAAGGAGACTAATGATTGGTACTGGGAGAGGACAATTACGGGAGAGAAGAGGAATTGAATCGTTGTGCTAGGCTAAAATCGAGACGTAGACCGGGGGCTAAATACAGGTGTACACTCTTTTGCGGACAAACGGAGAGCCTAAGGCTGGTCCTAGTGCTAATATCATAAGGTTACGTATCATGCATGCCAACTTGACAAACATATAATGTGGCAAAATAATTAATAAAGAGAGAGGTGGTTAGTGTATCATAGGTAGATACCGTATCATAGCATGTAAAACTAGAAATCATAATGACAAGTAAATCTTGTACAGACATTTTACATAGAGATTCTATAAATCAATAAATATATCCCTACTATGATACTACTACATGATACAATGCACTAGAGACATAGTATCATACACTAGTATTATATGCATGATACTAGTATTATGATACTCCCACTAGAACCAGCCTAAGACGGCCAGGATTTGATCCTGTACGTGCCCTAAGACGTGCACTCTTTTACGGACGGAGGGAGTATTTGGCTTTGCTTTTGACGTGAAGCTAACCCCTAGACTAGACAGGGACATCGCCACCGGTATAAACTCTGGCCATCACTTGATGCCGCCTCCGTGGTGGTCACAAGCAACACAAGCAACACGCCCTATCTCATTCTCGTCTTATATCAATCATATGCAGTATATCAATCATATGCAGTGGCGAAGGACGAAAAAAATATAAGGTCAGCCAAACTCTAAAACATTAAAAAATGATGCAAAAAATAGAATCATCTCGACACAAAGGTAATAACATAATTACATAGTACAATTATAATAGCAATGTATTTAAACATATTTCAATAGTTCAGTTGACCACAAAATCAAAAATTATACATGCCCCTTTGAAGTTGCACGTTTGTTCCCCTTCTTCCCATCTCTCCCAAAAATTCACATATCCTATAGGACACTAATGGGGCCAAAGATGGAGTTGTGGCTACCCTGCAATCAAGGCGTGTAGTCTGGCAGCATATATCGTAATACGTTAATTCATCACTTTTTAAGATTCGCAGATTACTCATTGTTGACAAGCTCAAGGTTATGCCTCAGTCCACTCACGGTCGTTTGACAACGTACTCAGGCCTTCACAGTTCACACCTGCCGGCCGCCGGTGTAAACACAGCGTGAAACGGACGTACTCCTACTCTGTGTTGCCCCCACCACAGAAGGTTTTGACCCCATGTAATGTTAGCATGGGCAGGCCATGACTAATCGCTTTGGTTGCTTGTAATGAGCATACATCCGACCCACGCGATTAATTGGTCAATTCCCTCCCATCACGCTAACAAAGTCAGAAACTAGTGACTAATCGCCTGGGTTACTGATTGATTGAGCATGGATCCGATGGCGAGGCAGCCGTACATAAATAAGGTCAAATCGCTCCCACCGGCACCTCCACCAAAATCTTAAATTCACCAGTTCCGTGGCCCTGTCAGTGCAGTGACACCCACCCACCCATCAACCACTCCAACCCCGGCCCGGGATCGGCCGGAGGAGTACACGCGCGCGCGCAGCCGGCCGCCCGCCCGCGGGGCCATAAATATAAAAGGAGACCGGCCGCAAGATTACTCATCATCTCTCTCCCGTGCCTCCCATTCTCCTCCTTCTTCCACCACCTGAGCTTGCCAACCCAGCTAGCGAAGAAGCGACGGCGGCATATGGCGAGGCAGGCCATGACCAACGGGCTCCTCAGCTGCTTCATGCACGCGGGGCTGAGCTTGGTGCTTCTCGTCTACCTCCCCGTCGTCTTCGTCTTCCGCCTCGTCTACAGGCTGCTCGTCAGGCCCTTCGTCTCCGGCGAGGACCTCCGCGGCAAGGTCGTCCTCATCACCGGCGCTTCCTCCGGCATCGGAGAGGTATGTCAGTTCATTACGGTACCTGCATGTGTACCTCTCTGTACGTACAGTTCATTACGGTGGCCACCCATGGCTTAATTGGTCTTGTATCAGTCTCCGGTAGTACGTCAGTCTTGACTGTTCGGACAGGTCTCGCGTCTGACGCGCGTACGAGCAACGGTTCATGGCTGCTTCTGCCCTCATGTCAGTAGCTAGTGAAGGTTTCTTGTTTCTATTCCATTATTCAAAGCATGCCGTATATGGTTCCATGGCGTGCGGTGTGCATGATGTGAATAGAATTGGGTATTTTATATGTTATATGGTTGGTGAGACTTTTGATACAATACAAGAGAGCGATTATTTAGTGATGATAGTTTTGTTTTGTCGTTTGAATCATATTAGTACTATTTCCTGCAAAAGAATCATAAATTAACATTTGCCATCAAATATTTCTCACCTTCTTTTTCTTTTCTGCGATGCCATCTTTCTTTTTGGGGGAATAGTGACATTCTGAAACCGTGGTTTAAGGACAAAAATGGTTGAAAAAAAAGAAATAAATAAAGACGAGATAGTACTAGTACTACATGCTGCCGGTACCATGGATGACATAGGACTATATAGGAGTAGTAGTAGTATCAATTGTTGGACCATATAATTCCCAGGTCATCTCGCCGCCCGTATTGAATTCTCACCCTCTATGGATCGATCGCTCCCATCAGCCTCCTGGAAACTTGCAACTCGATTGACAGCAGCATCTCTCCACTGCATCCTGATCGATGCTGCCAGCCATACCAGCTGCCGCATGCATGTGACTATGCAGTCACCGGAGTAAATGCATTGCCACCATCAATTATGCGACGGACGGTGGTCATGAATTAGTATTTGCGTAAACCAACCGTGCATGTGACTGCACGGACGGCACAAAAGGTGACGCGTCTACGGTCGCATCGCACATTCACTTCCTTGCCGAATTTCGCTAAATTTTGCATCAAAAAAAATCGCTAAATTTCGTGCTGCACAATCACCAAATCATCTCGGCAATCGGCATGCAAAAATCTCTATCCTACTGCCTATATATATGTGTGTGTTTATTTGCCCTAAAATTGG
Organism: Avena atlantica; assembly: GCA_910589765.1. NCBI lineage: Eukaryota > Viridiplantae > Streptophyta > Magnoliopsida > Poales > Poaceae > Avena > Avena atlantica. The sequence continues at coordinate 402,942,872 of OU342736.1, read as the reverse complement.
CTGCTGTTGCATGACTTGATTTGCCCTTTTCTGGTTTCATCTGCAGCACCTGGTGTACGAGTACGCGAGGAAGGGCGCGTGCGTGGCGCTGGTGGCGCGGACGGAGATCGCCCTGCGCGCCGTGGCCAAGACGGCGCGCGACCTCGGCGCGCCGGACACGCTCGTCGTGCCGGCCGACATCACCAACCTCGACGAGGCCAAGCGGGCCGTGGAGGAGACCGTCGCGCACTTTGGAAAATGTGAGTATGCCGGACTCACATATGAATTTTCGTTACTCAAAGAAATATCGCTATCATGAGTGGTGATGCATCTGAGGTCGTTCATTACTTCTTGCATCGAGTCTTTGCTGATCGATGGGAGTGTACTGCCACAGCTAATAATTACAACTGCTTGTACGGGCTGAGTGAGTGTGATGTACGTACGTCTGGTAATCAATACGTACGGCATGTCATATTGAGTACACCGGCAGTGATTGAGTAAACCGGCAGTGAAACAGTCCAAAATTACTCCATCCCAGAACATACATGTTACACTTTTTTTTTGGTCAAACACAAACTTTCTAAAGTTTGACCAAATATATGTAACACGTATTTTTTTTTGCAGGAAATGTAACACGTATTAACAATTACAATATCAGATTAATATGATTGTAACCACCGTGACATATATTTTCATATAGCATGGACAATTTTGGATGCTTAATAACTTTTTCCATATGCTTGGTGAAACTTTACAAATTGACCAACGCTTATATCCAACGTATATCAATGCAAAAAATAACTTGCTCCGGACTGCAGTGAATCACCTGGTGGCGAACGCTGGAGTGTGGTCCAGCTGCTTCTTCGAGGAAATCACCAACATAACCGCCTTCCATGACGTGATGGTAAGCAACACTCACACCAACACACAAAAAAGACATCATCAGTAATTTGCTTAATTCCCAATATATAGAAGCAAATTAAGTATAGTATAAGCACTCATGTTCTTCCTCCCTACATTATAGGGTCTCAACTTCTGGGGTGCGGTTTACCCGACCTACTTCGCCTTGCCTTACCTAAAAGCGAGCCGTGGCAACATCGTCGTCACGTCCTCAATCGCCGGCAGAGTCCCGGTGGCGAGGATGAGCTTCTACAATGTACGCAAGCATACTAGTTACCACGACAAATAATTCTTAGTCACCTCACTAAGCATGGATTTTTTTTACTGTGCTCACCTTCGTTATTTACTTTGAATTCATTGATACATATATACTCCTTATAGGCAAGCAAAGGCGCGGTGTTACGGTTCTATGAGACATTGAGGTCGGAACTCGGGTCTCACGTCCGCATAACCATAGTGATGCCGGGTTACGTGGTATCCAACCTCACCATGGGCAAGGGCATCCAGAAGGATGGCAATGTCGGCATCGACCAGGAGGCCCGCGATGTACATAAACATACATATTCCTTTGTCAATAGATCTTCAAACAACAACATCTGATGGCCGATGATGTATTGACCAAGGTATATTTCTTGGGGGGTTTGATTGCAGATAAATGTGGGGCCATTTCCAGTCGGGAAAACTGAGACATTGGCAGAGGTGGTGGTGGCGAGCGTGCGGCGGGGCGACGGCTATGTCACTTGGCCAGGGTGGTATTGGCCGTTCCACATGGTGATGTGTGCTGCGCCGGAGGTCGTCGACTGGTTCTCCAAATCGTTCTACGTCTCCAAGTCAAGCGCCAAGGACAGCGACGCCCTCAGCAAGAAGATTCTGATGGCATTCGGCGGCAACAAGTCGTACCCGCAGGAGACCATCTGCTCCCAAGTCATAAACGAAAACTAGCCATGAAGAATACATATATGTTGTATGTGGTCTGTTAAGCAAGAAAGTTATCTTTTGTATTAAATGAGAGTTGTGATGTTGAGTCGTTTCTAAAGATGAGAGTTGGGGATGTCGAGTCGTTTCCTAACACTTGGTACAAATCTTCTCTAAAAAAAACACTTGGTACAAATCAATATCTGACCCACCCACACTGTCCGATCACCCCTCGGGATTTTCCCTCAACGTTTGACCCACTCACACCACCCCGATCATCCCTCACATGTACACCATTTTGACGTGATCTTCTCGTTCCCGTTAACCTTGTGAAAATGCCCTCTCCTCCGCAATACAATCATGTGTAATGGGAAATCGATATAGCCGAGATACCTATGATCCTTCTGAATCTCTCGCGGACCTCGGGCCGCAGCTGCAAGCTACCAGCCTCTCTATTCTTCCTTCTCTAGTGTCCCGCAATCCCTAACTCAGCCTTATCCGAGAAAATTCATGATGGATTCTGAAGCATCCACCGCCAAAACCATTGAGGTCGTCGCCTTCCTGTTCCTGATTCCTTTCAGCATGTTCGTGTGCTAATTCTACTGATTGAGTTATTAGCAAGAGTGATTTGGTCAGAAAAATTCTACCAAATCTGAATTCAGATTATTAATTTGGCACGACGGTTTGCGTTTTGGTTCTAACACCGGGTTTTTCCAGTTTTCCAACTGGTGACATTGGGAGCCTTTCTATTGTATCATGTGCATGATGAATGGATAAATGCTTGGAACCATGAAACCCAGGGCCGGCTCTATGTTTTTCAGGGCCCTAGGCAAAATCGACAGCATAGACCCTTAAGGCTAATATATATATAGACATATTAATTTTTTATTATATATGTATTTACTAGCACTTTTAAAATAAAAGTTAACGTCCAACCAAATATTTTAGTCTCAAAATATAATAAGTAGTATTAGTTGCTAGTTTGATTACCTCAAATAAGAAATAATTCCAATGATAATAAGTCAGGAGTGAGGACCAAGGCCTGCCGCTGGTGAATTGGTGATCCCCGATAGACGATAGACGACCTGCGAATCTGCGATCGTCGATCGAGTCAGGGAGGAAGGGCCCTAGAGATCGAGGCACGGAGTCCGGCCAATTTCCGAAGAGTCGAGGAGAAGAGAAGAGAAGGGAGATCACAAGTTCACGACGCGTTGTAACCCATGCGGCCAGCGTCGTAACGCGTCATAACTCGTAAGCCTGGTGCCTCGTGTCGTAGTGAGCCTTTTTGATTTCCTGGTCGCGTGACGCGTTGTGCCCGGTTTCCAGGGCCCTTTGCAAATAAGTGTATGTCTAGCATTTGGTCAAGTTAAAGTTTGTTAAATTTGACCAATTTTATGGATAAATATAGCAACATATATTACATCAAATTAACATATTATGAAACTAAATTTAAAAACATATTTTTTTATTAAAAAAGATATGTTTTAAAAATATATCTATTGGTATTAATTTAGAGTCATAAGTATTCCCCACTCCGACCAAGACAGAACTTTTACCAAAAGTTTATTGTGATTTTTTTGTTCAAATAACAATTAAGGTGAAGCAGGATCAAGGAACAACGAATCTCTTTATAATAAACAGATGCATTTTGCAAGTTCACTACGTTTTTCTATAAAAATTAGTGAAACATTATTAACTTTGACTTAAAATAAGGCTAGAAGTACACTTATTTGTGGATGGAGAGACTACAAGTAAGTGAGTATAAATTTTTGGGCCCCTTCGGCCGTGGGCCCTGGCCGATGCCAGGGTTGCCATACCTCAGCGCCGGCCCTGATGAAACCTCAAAGGCGTCTGATCCAGTACAACCCCCTCCCTCCTAAACTCGTACACATATATATCCAAACCCGTATCTAAACGGAGTATACCCATGTATATGCATTCAGATGGCGACGTATAAGCATCCGGTCTACACACCACTGCCGCACATGACCCCGACCCGCCTACACCCCCTGCGCCGATCACCATCGCCCCGGCCATCATCGCAATCACCATCGCTGACGACCATCGTCACAACCGCCGCCGCCACTGTGATTCTTCTCCGCCGGACAGTCTTGCACAATCTGCCGGACAGTCTTGCATAATCTGCAACATGTCCGGCGACACCTAGTTGCGCTGTTAAAATTTCATCGGAACTACTCGCCGGAAAATACACAAGACAGTCCGGCGTGATACCAGACATGTCGCTGGATCGTCCGGCCGGTCAACGCGCCGGCAGCATGCTTGCGCGCCGCCTCCGTGCAGCCGCCAAATCCCGCCGCTGCAACGCCGGCCGTGCCACCGCGTCGCCTCCACAAGGCCAGGCCGAGTCACCACCACCACCTCGACGGACCTAACCGCCATAGCCGTCGATGGCGATGGTTCGGCGTGTAGCCGTATTAGTACGAATACGTTGCTAGAAAGACGTATAATTATGTTGAGCTATACGGGTTTTATACAATGCTATGTATATACCTATTTATACTAATAACGAAGGGGTATCAAGCAATCTGGACTGTTCTTGTGTTTGAGATTATACGCGTTTGATACGAGTTTAGAGGGAGGGGTTGTACTGGATCAAACGCCAACCTCAAATTGTAATACCATACTTTTTTTTCACCGGCCAAGATGCGTACCAAAAACCTCGTGGATGTGTGAGATTCCTATAAATAAGAAGCAAGATCCCCAAATACATTACGGTTCGATCCCAAATCCATTTTCTTAAAACCTTAGCAGCGGAAGCCGGCGCACCAGTAGCCAACGTCGCACCCTATCTACGCCGACCTTCAAACGAACACCGACAATCTTCCCCTCGTCTTCAGGAGATAGGACCACACCAAACTATAGCTCCGGCCACGGAGGGACCGGAGGAGGAGAAGAGGAGTAATAGAAGCAATGACACTGAGAGGAGCAACAGAAGCAACGACGCTGACAAACAGTGTCTGGGTTTCGGCCATCATAGTAACACGTTCGAAGAACGACGGTCATGCCGTTGCGTGTGCGACAATAGTGTAGGTTTAGGTAGATTTATCCACTTCCGGTTAGGATGAGTGGAGAAATATATACATTGGTATGCTTATCCTTTGGATAGATGGATAAATCTACAAATAAATATTTGAGGGATGATACATTAGGTCATTGTGTTCAGAAAAATGGGTTCTTGCAGGGCCTAATGAAAATGAATCGTCCTTTTCTAGCTTGTTGCAAAGTGCAAGATGGAAATGGTGCAAAACAAGATTTTAGGAGGATAATTGGCACCTAGAATATTGTTTAGCAAAAATGTTCCCAAGGTTGTATGTCTGCATTATGTTTCATTGGACCACAATGTCACTGTTCGGAAAATATACTCTCTTGGGTTGAATTATCTGACTTTTAGAAGAAATTCCGTGGACGGGAGGCTTGTTGAATGGAACAAACTGGTCACTCAATATGTAGCCCTCTGAACCAATACAAGTTATTCATAAAATTTGTTTTTGGATTAATTGGTGGGCTAACTTGCAGGGGCGGGAGGATGCAAAAATGGAACTCAAAATCAGCGCAAGGTGGTGGCTCGAGTCACTGATGAAATCAGCGCAAGGTGGGGCGAGACCAAGGTTTGGGAAATGAAAAGTTGAAGCTTATTGGCGAGTTCTCAGCGAAGATTTTGTGTCTTTGGCTTTAACAGATTTGAGTTAGATATTTGGGAATCCAAGAATGTGTTGTGGCATATATAGCTCCTTTTCGTGGATGTTGCTTTTAGTTACATCTACACTAATATTAAAAGACCCAGAGGGTCAGATCCAACAGATCGCGACCGTACAATCTATTAATCCAACGGTCCAAAACTATGCCGTCTTTATCGGCTCATCAAGCCTGAGCGGACAACTCGCACGTCCTAATCATCTAGACCACTCTGCCTACCCCAGTCGTCCTCTCCTCCACGACTCACCAAAACCGCTGCCGCCGACAAGACTCGCGCTGCCCCGCGCCTGTCGCCACCACGACTCGCCCCACCCCGTACTTGCCGCCGTGGACCACTCTGCACCCATCCCTCCCTGCCAGCGCCGCCATGACCCGTGCACCCTTGGACCCTCCCTCTCAGCGTCGATGTTGCATCTAGGGAACGATCGTCGCACCCCACGACAGATCCGCACCACCATGATCACCCTCGACACCCTTCTTCGCGCCTTCTAAATGATGCAGATGGCCTATGCCGCCAAGATCTCTTCAACCGCCCAGCATCCCAGGCCGTCATGGCTACACCAGGATCGAGAGCTCCTTCAGGCGACACCCCCGTGCCCATCATGTCTCTGTTGTTCACCCGCACCAGCAAGCGAGACTGAACTAACAGAGTGTATTTACGCTTATTTTCGTTATTGCTCTGTCTGTGTTTAGGTATGGATAAACAATCGTCATCAACACCGTGAGGTCCCCTGATCAAATAAGTCTGAATTCATGTTACATATTCCTCTTGTTTGCTTTCATTACAGCAGTTTCGATTTAGAAACTTATTGTTCAGTTGCATGAGGATTATTTATTAAGAATTTGAGGTACATTACAGTTTCCTCGATTCTTGACATGAGGGTACTATTTAATGTTACAATTCTTTTTCTCACAATTCCAGTCTTATGATCCAACAGATGCGAATTGCATTGGTAATTTTCTCAAAACATAAAGAAACTAATCCATTCAGATGATCTCTCATATCAAGTAAGGTTGTAAATTTGTAGGTTTCCTAATGTCAAACACAACAACATGATCAGAACGGCCAAATTCAGTCTTTCTTTATCTCACCTCAGTTTGATGCGGGTTTATTTGCAGATTAGTGCAGATGGGTTGATGTGAAGAGTGGTTTGAAGCCAATGTTTGGAACCACTATGACTCGCACAACTCCTTGGAAACAAGATTGAATGTCACAACAGTACGTGCCAGCAAGATTGAAGATCCTAGATATGTTTACTTCGCCCTATGATCCTGTAGTAGTGTAACTGCTTCATGAAGTTTCGTTTACCATCCATTTTTATTATCCCAGCCTCAGGTTGGTCATTCTAGATGCTATTATAGGGATGTGGCACTGCAAACAAATCAAAGTATTTGCTACACCTATAAACCACCAGGGATAATAGCTACTCACCTTCGACCGTAAGGTGATTCATTCCTATTTTTGTCAATAATTCACGGTGATTAGCTTTCAACATGTTGTTTGAAAATTTCCTTTGTATATGTGTTCTTTTTTATGATTATGTTTTGTCACATTGGTCTCGGATTCTAGATCGGAGGTAATTTGTTTTACATTGGTGTCGGTTTGTGTTAGTTTTGTACAGTTTCCTGGTCGATACTTACCTACTTGTTTTTCTTACTTCTTGAGTAATCATTGTTTTATCTAAGTAAACTACTTATAAAAGCACAGAGAAAATCTTTTACTGACAGGCCGAGTGACTTTCATGATACTTTGATCTTGAGGTAATGCATTGAGTAGGAATTGTATTTGGTAATAACCATCAGGACGTAGCCTTTTTATTTTTTTTAGAAAACCATCACCCACCATATATCATCGGTACAAACATTTGGCAACATTAGAAGAGCCAGGCTTAGAGTTGACAGTTGTACATGAAAATAACCAGAATGGTAAGATACGCTTTCTGTTGGGTCATTGGAAAAGAAATTCATGTGTTATTTGTTTTTGGGAGTTGGGGTTACAGTTAGACATGAAGATATCCATCATGCAGTTATATATATTTTTCTAGATTTGCTAACAACGTTAGTAACAAGCTATTGAAGAGATTGTAGGTTATTGGTAGCATCATGTTATCTAGGTTTAGTTGAATACCATGGAAGAAAATATGTGCTTGTGTATTTTTGCTGAATACCATGGAAGGAAAGATGTTAAAAACGGCAAGTGGAGATAACAAGGTAACAAACCAAAGATCGGAGGTAGATAATTGTACAACGATGCTCCAAATACTTTTCTATTGAACGTGTTGTAGTAAATGTCGGTTCTAAAATGCAAAACTACGGTGCTTTCATTGATTTTGTCTTTGTTAGGAATTACAAGGTAAGCAGAAGTTTCTGGCACGCATACTCCCTCTAGGATACTCTCGAGCTTATCAGCAGATGATAAAAAATTTCAGCTCGGTACATAGCTTCATCCGTGCATCATCTGATATTTGTTCAAATAAAGTTCCTGCCTCATGCAGCTGGAGTTGTTTTTGTTGTTGATGCTCGGTTTTTCTGTCTAGGACGCAACCTGCTGTAGAGTAATTTTTACTGACTTCATTTCTGTTCTCAGAAATAGCTGCAACATCTATCATCTACACTTTAATTTCCGGACGTTTTTAGCATCAACTATTCGGTTCGTAGATATATGGCTTCTTAGAGAAGTACCCGATGTGAGGGCTTCAGGTGAAAAACTTCTAACTTGCCATCTCATATGCTAGATCTGTGTTATGTAGAGCCCATGTACCACTATATGATAGCATATCTCTTTATGAAGCAGAAAAAGAAATATTAGTTCTGGTTTGTTTGTCGATGATTTGGCATTGCTGTGCGACTTTATGCAGTATTACACTCTTCACGAGCATGACTGGATACTTATTTGCTAAATAGTTTGGGTATTGATTTGTCATTCACGATGGTTTTTGTCTCTATGTCTGATATGAAGAGTCCCGCTAGAAGCTATAGCTAGCAAAACCTATGCACAAATTTTTATCTTTTTCTCTTAACAGGGCGATGTCCATATTTACTTGAGGCAGTATGTGAGACTCTGGTGTATTGATGTCTTGGTGCTAACCTGAATATGAGATTAGGTCATGCATATGGAACTATAAATAATTGCAGGAGAGATTCTATGTTTTTTGAAGATGAAAGAATTTGCATTATTTGACTAAAGATTATGTTATTCACTCTGTATATTCCAATAATATTTTCTATGTCCGAATATTTCAATAAAAATTTGTTATTCAGTCTAAAATTATGTTATTCAGACATCCAATAAACAAAGTGTTATTGACTGATTGTATAGACGTGCATTGCACATGCACTTTTACTAGTTAGTCTCAAACATGCAAGTTTCGTCCAGTTTTCTCCAAGAGCGGAGCTTGCATAGGCATACCATGCACGTTTTTCTAGTGTTTTATTAGCCCCAATCCAACCTAGATTTATGAAATTTGATGAAATCGAGAGAAACCGTGCAGTTTGAATTGCGAAGCACAAAACTAAGTGAAATCGATGGATGAAACATGCATGGTATTTCTTGTGCACACGGTAGAAGGATATTTCATGGTTTTCTCTTCTTTACAACTAGATTTTCCGAAGTATAGATTAAGTTAATATTCTCCTTCTCGAAACAGGCTTTCTCCCAACTACTCCCTCTGTTAGGGATTATAAGGTCTATGGACCATTTTGATAGGATTAAGAAAATCAATAACTTACCTTTTTGATTACTACATGCACCAATAGTTACACATGCATGAGAGAAGATAGAGAAAAGGAAGAGCATGCATTGGAGGAGAGAGACTAATAAATAGGAGGGGACTTATAATATCTAACATTTTTAAAAAGCTCTCGGGCCTTATAATCCCTAACGGAGGGAGTATATTAATATAGCAACCAACCGATTGATACTGCTGCTGGGCCAGACATCACAACATAAAAAAACAAAGAAAAGAACGAAGAAAAAAGAGGAGAAAACAAAGCCGATAATAATGGCTTGACGAAAACGAGGAAGACCCGTCACCGCTGCGTCCTCCTGAGAATTTCCACAATGCTCCTTTTGCTTCGAGGCGTCATGTACCAAGCAGCACCTCCAAAAAGGAAAGCGGCAACAATGACGCTGCTGCATGGACTGGTCCTAGGGTTTCCAGTGATACGCTACGGGTGGTGGGAAAGGGATACACTCGACGCTCTTCAGGCAAGACGGCGACACCCGCAGGCATCACCATATCAGTGTCTAGACGATAAGGATTTCTCCCGACCCCTCAAAAAACCACACTCTCGGACGCTTCGAATTGCTCCACCAAGCTTGCCGCCCACCAGCACACGCCACCACCGTCTTGCAGTCTCCGCCATCGCCTCACCGTGAGCCACATTACAAGGCCGGTAAGACCAAAAAAGAGAAACTTCAGCAAGGGTTGGCGATATAGCAGCACACGGGAGAAAACTACCTCCACCACCAATGGGTTGTAACCGACCGGGGATAGCAGCAGGGGCAAACCAGGCCCTCTCTAGCCCGTCCCAGCCCGGCTGGACTCGTGAAGCCCCGCCGCACTGCATGCAACCATAATCGCTAACCCCAACACCTACCCTTCCATGATTCCGTCCCTCGAAACCACTTAGGGCATCTCCACTCTGCTACCCAGGACGCCGAATTTAGCTCTGAACACCGAAAATCAGCCCAGTCGCGTACCCAGGAACCTGTTTTTGTCCGGATTTAGGCGAACTTTGGTCCGGACTCCCCAGGCCATTCCTAGGATCCCGGGTATGTCCTGGGAACGCAGGACGAAGCGAACTCGGCGAAAAAAACGAATCGGCGTGTGGACCCGCCGAGTCAGCGACGGAAGTCGAGTCGTCGTCATCCACGTCACTTCGGCCACGTGTCGCTGAATTGCCGTGGCACCGCCGTCGCCTCGGCTCACGCAACGGGTCAGCGGGCACTAAACTTCCCGCCGTTTTCCATTTTCCGCCCTCGCCGCCCATCTCGGCCTATAAAAATCGTACCCCTCGCCGGAGTTTCTCACACTCTCCCACAGCTCCCAGCCCAAAACTCCGGCGAACTCACAGCTCTCCTTTCCCACTAAGCAATGGCGGCGAACGACCGACGCACGCTGCAGACGTGGGAAGCCTGGTTGCTCCACGAGGCGGGCTATACGGCACCGCCGGACTGTCGTCTCCCCTTCGCCTGGCAACTCAGCGCTGGCAGGATCCCTATTCCGCCGGTGCCAGCCGACGAGGACATCGTCGGAGAGATCCAGGCGGCTATCGCCGCCATGCAAGATCCGGATCTCGCCGAGGATCCTGGCAACCTGGTCTTCTGGATGCAGTTCTTCGCCGACAGGCGCCTCCATCTCGCCCGACACGAGGGACCGCCGGGCTCGCCGCCGCCGCGTCACAATGCGGCTTTTCGCTGCCGGTGGTGGAGCGTTCCAGGGCGAATTCTCGTCGCCGTCATGGAGCACATCCAGGCCGGCAACCATCCCCCGCCTTGGCCTGTAGAAGCGGCGTTCGTCTTCGACCACGGCGACGGGGGCCTTTTCTAGTTAAATTCGATATAATATGCCCTAATTAATGAAATCCGCCTATATTCGCCCAAACTTCGTCGTGTTTAACTGAATTTCGCCGAACGTGGAAACTCGGCCTGGGAACACGACTGGAAAACTCGACTTCCTCAGGCAAAAACGAGTTTCGCCCAGCCAAAATAAGGTCTGAATTTTGGTCTAGGTTCACCCACGAGTGGGGATGCTCTTAGATTCGTTTTGTTTCGGCCATAGAATGGGGACCTTTATACAGCTCATGGCTGGGACTAATATATATTATCTTCAATAAAAAGCTTAGTTGGGCAGTGGGCACACGCAGGCACCTAAAATGCTCTGCTAGTGGTTAGCCTTAGGCACGAATCACACAATGATGCGCACAAAACAGGAATTCAAGTGTTAGAAAACATGGCGCGAGAATACCGTGCTCTGCAGAATTAATATAAGTACACACCAATCGCCATCGAATCGATCCATCCTCCACTGCTCAAGGTAGAATCCACCGAGACTTTTGGAGTCTTCCCCGGTCCTCCCATCCATCACAAACGTACGTACGAATTACTATGGAAGCAGCTGCCGGGGCCGGCGGGATGGAGGTGGTAGTGTTCCCGTGGCTGGCGTTCGGGCACATGATCCCGTTCCTCGAGCTCTCCAAGCGCCTCGCCGCTCGTGGCCACGCCGTCACCTTCGTCTCCACGCCGCGGAACCTCGCCAGGCTACCGCCCGTGCCGCCGCGCCTGTCGGCTCGCCTCCGTTTCGTTTCGCTTCCGCTACCGCGCGTCGACGGGCTGCCGGAGGGCGCCGAGTCCACCGCCGACGTGCCGGCCGAGAAGATCGAGCTCGTCAAGAAGGCGATGGACGGCCTCGAGGCCCCGCTCGCCGCGTTCCTCGCGGACGAGGCTGCCTCCGGGAGGCGTCCCGACTGGATTATCCACGACTTCTGCCACCACTGGGTCCCGTCCATCGCCGACGAACACAAGGTGCCGTGCGCCGCGTTCATGATCGTCCAAGCGGCCTTCGTGGCCATCCTGGGCCCGCGGTGGGCGAACGCCAAGCACCCGCGCGTCACGGCGGAGGACTTCAACGTCCCACCCGGGTGGATCCCGTCCCCTTCCATCATCGCCTACCGCCGACGCAGCGAGGCCGAGTTCATCGCGGCCATGATCCGCGTCAACGCGTCCGGCGTGTCTGACTTCGAACGCGTGTGGGACATGTTCGAGCGCTGCCGCCTCGTCATATACCGAAGCTGCGAAGAGGTCGATCCCGGGATGTTCTCGCTCCTCAGTGACCTCTACCGCAGGCCCGCCGTTCCCGCTGGCGTCCTGCTCCCGCCAGTCATCGCCGCCTCCCACGGCGGCAGAGACGAGGTCCTGCGGTGGCTGGACGAGCAGCCTCCCAGGTCCGTCATCTACGTCGCGCTGGGGAGCGAGGCGCCGCTGACGCTGAAGAACCTGCACGAGCTTGCGCTCGGGCTGGAGCTGGCCGATGTGCGCTTCATTTGGGCTCTACGCAAGCCAGCAGGACTGTTCGACGCCAGCGGCAACGCGGACGAGCGCGGCGTGCTGCCCGACGGGTTCGAGGAGAGGACGCGGGGCCGCGGCATGGTCCTGACGGGGTGGGTGCCGCAGGTGGCGTCGTTGGCGCACCGCGCGACGGGCGCGTTCCTGACGCACTGCGGGTGGGGCTCCACCGTGGAGAGCTTCGCGTTCGGGCTCCCGCTGGTGATGCTCCCGTTCGTACTCGACCAGCCCCTCGTCGCGCGTGCCATGGAGGAGAAGGGGATCGGCGTGGAGGTGGCGAGAGACGACGACGACGGCTCGTTTGACAGGGATGGCGTCGCAGCGGCGGTGCGGCGCGTCATGGTGGAGGACCAAGGGAAGGTGCTCAGGAACAACGCCGGGAAGCTGCGGGACGTCCTTGCAGACAAGGCGCGGCAGGAGCGGCACGTCGACGAGCTCGTGGAGTGCCTGAGACGCTACAGAGTCGACGATGCCTGCTAAGTGGTGCAGGTGCGTCGCGTGCTCCAAATTGTAAAGATGTTTACTCTCTTTTGTTCAAAAAATAAATTAACCTTTTTCTAAAAATGATGATGTCACTGTAAAAATTAGTTCATTTTGTTAAGTAGAGAGGGTATGCTAATATTGACCCGCTTGCATCACTTCCAAATTGGTTCAGAATGATCTTTCAGACATGATTCTCTGATGGTCTGGTTTTTTTTTTACATCAACAGGGAAACATCCCGGTTCCATTTTAGAAAATAAAACCAAAGCAAACCAGTACCTCAGGTGCCAAAAACAAAACAAAATAAACTAAAGCTAAATTGGAAACCAATTCCAGGGCCCTTAAGGGGAAACCCAGAAAGCACAAACACGTGCAGAAAAGCTAGAAATTCAGAATTTTAAGAGATTACATTCTAAACAGAGGAAGGCAGAGGAGAGAACAGGCTAAGCATCACGAAACTCTGACTCACAGAACCACGTGAACCTCATCAGCAGCCTCAGGATGTGTCTCCAGAAACGACAGAGAGGCACGTCCCCCATAGCTCGACGAAGCAGTGGTTTTCCAAGTAGAGATCCACTCGAAGCCATTGCAGATCAGGCTGCCATGAGCTCCAGTGGGTTCCTCAGCCTGTTTATCATCCGTTCCATGAACAGAATGAACCTCCCCTCCTCCAACTCTTTGAATGGGACCTTCCAATTCCTTAGATATAAAAGGACGAGACGCCAGACCTGTTTCATGTTAATCCAGGGAGCATGATTAAAAACTATGTTATTCCTATTATTCCAGATGCCCCAAAGAACTGCAGCAGAGACTACATTAAACTGTAAATGTTTCTTACTAGCAAGCCATCTTGAAGCAATAGATTCGAAATTAACAACTAAAATGCCAAAGATATCCTGAACATCAGTCCAGATCATCCTTGAAACCACACAATCAAAAAATAAATGTTTAACAGATTCAAGTTCTTTACATAGAGAGCATTCCATTGGTTTTGGGACACCTCTGGCTCTAAGATTATCCCTAGTAAGAATTTTGTTTTGGAAAAAAAGCCAAAGAAAAATCTGAATCCTAAGGGGAACTTTGAGCTTCCAAACTGCAGGCAAATAAAGAGGAGTAACCCCTCTAAAGTTTACCAAAGCATACATGGAACTAGAAGAATAAACACCCTTAGACTCATACTGCCAAATAAGTTGATCCTCATCCTCTGTCAGAGAAACTGATTGGGCAATTCCCAAAATTTCCTGCCACTGGACCATCATCTGGTCAGTAAAAGTTCTTCTAAAGTCACATCTAAGATTACTACCATTCCAGATATCAGCTATAGTTTTGGTTTGTTGGTTGGAAACCAAGTAAACTTTTCAGTATTGAGTAGCCAGATTAGAGTTACCAAACCACACGTCCTCCCAAAATTTGATAGATTTACCATTACCTACTTGCCATTTATACCCTACTTCCACAGCTCTAGAAGCCCACATCACACCTTTCCAAAAAAGTGGAAGGGTGAATATCATGGCAACAAAGAACATTAGGATTTTTAGTTCTATAATTAGCATCTATATTTCTTTTCCATAATTTTCCCTCACCCTGAATATACCTTTTAATCCAAGATCCTAACAAACACAAATTAAGGTCTAACAAATTTGGAATTCCCAGACCTCCAAACTCTCTTTTCAAACAGACCGAGGGCCAGTTAGCAAGGTGAATTTTATGTCTATCTTCTTCATCATTCCAGAAGAAGTTAGCCATATGAGAATCCAGGAGCTTAATGGCCCACACTTGGGGAATTTAAAGAAAGAAAGGAGGTAAATAGGGATGCTTGATAAGCAAGGCTGAATCAACACTCTTTTAGCAGCATAGAAAAGGAGTTTACCTCTCCAGCCAGTAATCCTTTTAAGGAGGTTTTCTATAAGAGGTTGGAGATCCTCCCTCCTCAGTTTATCAAAGTGCAAGGGGATCCCCAAACATTTAACAGGAAAACTACCCCCAACACATTCAAAAATATCTAGAAAAGGTCTAAACTCATCATCATCTAAATTAATTGGAATGAGCTCACTTTTATGATAGTTGACTCTCATTCCAGAAATTTGTCTGATGGTCTGGTTGAACTAATTGATCACGTTCTTAAACATTCTCTGTTGGTATGATAAATTGATCCCTCAAGCTCAACTAGAATAAAAATGCGGGATGGCGACTGTCCTGATCCCTCGGCTGCTCCGTGCCAACAAAATATTTTTCTTTTGAATTGTTACCCTTTATGTTTTTTTCTTTTGAAAATTACCTCAAAGACCCGGTCTCTCCATTTAAAACCAAATGGTCTATCGATTTGGTCCGGACCTTTCCAATATTTACAGCAAATATATGGCACCATATGATTTATCCTTCGGACAAAGAGTATTGAAGAAAAGATTGTTTACTACGAGTACAAATCTATCTATTCTATACCTAATCTATACCTAATAATAAAGCACGAAGTGTTTCTCCCGGTCCAACACTTTTTTAGACACTTTTACCCTCTCATAAAACCACGTATTACCCACCAATGCCACCGCTTATTGATTCTGCTTTACCCGTAATAAGTAAAAACACGGTTCGTCCTAAAAAAACCGTTAGCAAGTCTCGAACCGATCAACTTTAATGAGCTGCTTCTTACATCGAGTATAGATCGGATCGGGATGAAGCGAGGCTGGAGAAGAGCGTGCAGGCAATGGGCTGCCGTTCCCAAGCCATAAGACATTGGCATCGTGGTTTCTCTGGAGCGGCGGGTGCTTTTCCAAGCAAACCAAAGCACTTTGGGCGTCGCTGCTGGTAATTCTCTAGGTCGCGACGACATTGGATCTTGCCGTTATACGTGTGAGCGCTACGGCTGCATGCCGCCCGACCATCCCGGCCGATCCACGAGGAGATGCGCGAGGCCCATGCGTGGTCACCATGCGACGCGTGGAAGCGGCAGGACGTCTTTCATGTAAAGCCAGACTACTTTGCATGACTAGCTAGGGTCCATCTGATGCCTCGCTGAATGCGCTTTGGTCGTAAATGGAATATATGGCAAAGAAAATATTAATTTCCAACAAATATTCTAGCTTTGCCGATTAAATAGGAGGCTAATGCAGTATGAGTACCTCCATTAACATAGGAATTAACCTCACTGCCACCGATAAGTGAGAACACACGGGCGGGCGTGCTTGAGACGGCCGGTGAGCGAATCGTACTAGCCGCTCGTCGCTATGCCGCTGCCGCTGAGCCTGAGAGCTCGTGGCCGGTGAGCATGTCGTGTTGGCCGCACGTCAGCATGCCGCTGCCATTGAGAGCTCACAGCCGGTGAGCGCGCCGTGTTGCCCGCCCGTCGCCACGTAGGTCAGCAAGCTCCAGCGCCAGCATGGCTACTCGAGGCTCCCCTCAAATATGAAATTTATTCTTTATATCATAGGAATGTATTCTTCATGAGCTGGCCTTGGCTGATCAACAGAATGGGCCTGGGGCAAGGAACTCGGCAAGTGGAAAATAACGGCCCAAAGAAAATACAAAAAATAAACAAGAAGAAAAGGAGGGACAGTTTTTCAGGTTTAGTCCCACCCTGCCCCCTTATATCCAGCCGCACCAGTTTATATACGACACAAATTGTCTGGATATCAGCAAGCTTATGTAATTTGCCACACCTTACCTGAAGTGAGGCAACCGAATGTGTCGGCTTAATTAAAAGCGAGGAAAGCAAATTTGTGGGCCGAGGGAAACGATTGTGAGCTGCCTTGTATGTGGGCTTAATTAAAAATGCAAGAAGGACATGAAGTGAGGGAATCGATTGTGAGCTGCCTTGCATGTGGGAGTGAGTGAAGCACTGAGACATGAAGTGAGGGAAACGATTGTGACCTGCCTTACATCGGACACTGCTTGATTAAATGAGTATATCAAATGAGGAATGATGATGATAATTGGCCTAAGTTAAATATGATGGTGGACCACCTTGCATGGCTGGCACATAGAGTCGTCCACACATTCTATGTCTATACATATTTTCTAAGGGAAAAATAATACTTTATGTGGTTTGTGTAAAAAGATAAAAAATATCTCTAAATATTTGTGTTAGAGCATGAAAATTTATCTTTTTACTTAGAAAATGAAAAAATGGTTTTTACCAAAAATTTATGTGCGAACATAGAATAACCGAATGTACATGTCACTATTTTTTCTAAATATTTTTGACATATCACGATCAAGGAAGAGTAAGAGGGGTTTGGAGAAAGAAAATATCCTATTTACGAATTGGAAAAATTAATTGATCGAGGAGCGGATGTCACGGAGCAACTATCTATGATGCCTTACATCGGACACTGCTTGATTAAATGAGTATATCAAATGAGGAATGATGATGATAATTGGCCTAAGTTAAATATGATGGTGGACCACCTTGCATGGCTGGCACATAGAGTCGTCCACACATTCTATGTCTATACATATTTTCTAAGGGAAAAATAATACTTTATGTGGTTTGTGTAAAAAGATAAAAAATATCTCTAAATATTTGTGTTAGAGCATGAAAATTTATCTTTTTACTTAGAAAATGAAAAAATGGTTTTTACCAAAAATTTATGTGCGAACATAGAATAACCGAATGTACATGTCACTATTTTTTCTAAATATTTTTGACATATCACGATCAAGGAAGAGTAAGAGGGGTTTGGAGAAAGAAAATATCCTATTTACGAATTGGAAAAATTAATTGATCGAGGAGCGGATGTCACGGAGCAACTATCTATGATGCCTTACATCGGACACTGCTTGATTAAATGAGTATATCAAATGAGGAATGATGATGATAATTGGCCTAAGTTAAATATGATGGTGGACCACCTTGCATGGCTGGCACATAGAGTCGTCCACACATTCTATGTCTATACATATTTTCTAAGGGAAAAATAATACTTTATGTGGTTTGTGTAAAAAGATAAAAAATATCTCTAAATATTTGTGTTAGAGCATGAAAATTTATCTTTTTACTTAGAAAATGAAAAAATGGTTTTTACCAAAAATTTATGTGCGAACATAGAATAACCGAATATACATGTCACTATTTTTTCTAAATATTTTTGACATATCACGATCAAGGAAGAGTAAGAGGGGTTTGGAGAAAGAAAATATCCTATTTACGAATTGGAAAAATTAATTGATCGAGGAGCGGATGTCACGGAGCAACTATCTATGATGCCTTACATCGGACACTGCTTGATTAAATGAGTATATCAAATGAGGAATGATGATGATAATTGGCCTAAGTTAAATATGATGGTGGACCACCTTGCATGGCTGGCACATAGAGTCGTCCACACATTCTATGTCTATACATATTTTCTAAGGGAAAAATAATACTTTATGTGGTTTGTGTAAAAAGATAAAAAATATCTCTAAATATTTGTGTTAGAGCATGAAAATTTATCTTTTTACTTAGAAAATGAAAAAATGGTTTTTACCAAAAATTTATGTGCGAACATAGAATAACCGAATGTACATGTCACTATTTTTTCTAAATATTTTTGACATATCACGATGAAGGAAGAGTAAGAGGGGTTTGGAGAAAGAAAATATCCTATTTACGAATTGGAAAAATTAATTGATCGAGGAGCGGATGTCACGGAGCAACTATCTATGATGCCTTACATCGGACACTGCTTGATTAAATGAGTATATCAAATGAGGAATGATGATGATAATTGGCCTAAATTAAATATGATGGTGGACCACCTTGCATGGCTGGCACATAGAGTCAGTCCACACATTCTATGTCTATACATATTTTCTAAGGGAAAAATAATACTTTATGTGGTTTGTGTAAAAAGATAAAAAATATCTCTAAATATTTGTGTTAGAGCATGAAAATTTATCTTTTTACTTAGAAAATGAAAAAATGGTTTTTACCAAAAATTTATGTGCGAACATAGAATAACCGAATGTACATGTCACTATTTTTTCTAAATATTTTTGACATATCACGATCAAGGAAGAGTAAGAGGGGTTTGGAGAAAGAAAATATCCTATTTACGAATTGGAAAAATTAATTGATCGAGGAGCGGATGTCACGGAGCAACTATCTATGATGCCTTACATCGGACACTGCTTGATTAAATGAGTATATCAAATGAGGAATGATGATGATAATTGGCCTAAGTTAAATATGATGGTGGACCACCTTGCATGGCTGACACATAGAGTCGTCCACACATTCTATGTCTATACATATTTTCTAAGGGAAAAATAATACTTTATGTGGTTTGTGTAAAAAGATAAAAAATATCTCTAAATATTTGTGTTAGAGCATGAAAATTTATCTTTTTACTTAGAAAATGAAAAAATGGTTTTTACCAAAAATTTATGTGCGAACATAGAATAACCGAATGTACATGTCACTATTTTTTCTAAATATTTTTGACATATCACGATCAAGGAAGAGTAAGAGGGGTTTGGAGAAAGAAAATATCCTATTTACGAATTGGAAAAATTAATTGATCGAGGAGCGGATGTCACGGAGCAACTATCTATGATGCCTTACATCGGACACTGCTTGATTAAATGAGTATATCAAATGAGGAATGATGATGATAATTGGCCTAAGTTAAATATGATGGTGGACCACCTTGCATGGCTGGCACATAGAGTCGTCCACACATTCTATGTCTATACATATTTTCTAAGGGAAAAATAATACATTATGTGGTTTGTGTAAAAAGATAAAAAATATCTCTAAATATTTGTGTTAGAGCATGAAAATTTATCTTTTTACTTAGAAAATGAAAAAATGGTTTTTACCAAAAATTTATGTGCGAACATAGAATAACCGAATGTACATGTCACTATTTTTTCTAAATATTTTTGACATATCACGATCAAGGAAGAGTAAGAGGGGTTTGGAGAAAGAAAATATCCTATTTACGAATTGGAAAAATTAATTGATCGAGGAGCGGATGTCACGGAGCAACTATCTATGATGCCTTACATCGGACACTGCTTGATTAAATGAGTATATCAAATGAGGAATGATGATGATAATTGGCCTAAGTTAAATATGATGGTGGACCACCTTGCATGGCTGGCACATAGAGTCGTCCACACATTCTATGTCTATACATATTTTCTAAGGGAAAAATAATACTTTATGTGGTTTGTGTAAAAATATAAAAAATATCTCTAAATATTTGTGTTAGAGCATGAAAATTTATCTTTTTACTTAGAAAATGAAAAAATGGTTTTTACCAAAAATTTATGTGCGAACATAGAATAACCGAATGTACATGTCACTATTTTTTCTAAATATTTTTGACATATCACGATCAAGGAAGAGTAAGAGGGGTTTGGAGAAAGAAAATATCCTATTTACGAATTGGAAAAATTAATTGATCGAGGAGCGGATGTCACGGAGCAACTATCTATGATGCCTTACATCGGACACTGCTTGATTAAATGAGTATATCAAATGAGGAATGATGATGATAATTGGCCTAAGTTAAATATGATGGTGGACCACCTTGCATGGCTGGCACATAGAGTCGTCCACACATTCTATGTCTATACATATTTTCTAAGGGAAAAATAATACTTTATGTGGTTTGTGTAAAAAGATAAAAAATATCTCTAAATATTTGTGTTAGAGCATGAAAATTTATCTTTTTACTTAGAAAATGAAAAAATGGTTTTTACCAAAAATTTATGTGCGAACATAGAATAACCGAATGTACATGTCACTATTTTTTCTAAATATTTTTGACATATCACGATCAAGGAAGAGTAAGAGGGGTTTGGAGAAAGAAAATATCCTATTTACGAATTGGAAAAATTAATTGATCGAGGAGCGGATGTCACGGAGCAACTATCTATGATGCCTTACATCGGACACTGCTTGATTAAATGAGTATATCAAATGAGGAATGATGATGATAATTGGCCTAAGTTAAATATGATGGTGGACCACCTTGCATGGCTGACACATAGAGTCGTCCACACATTCTATGTCTATACATATTTTCTAAGGGAAAAATAATACTTTATGTGGTTTGTGTAAAAAGATAAAAAATATCTCTAAATATTTGTGTTAGAGCATGAAAATTTATCTTTTTACTTAGAAAATGAAAAAATGGTTTTTACCAAAAATTTATGTGCGAACATAGAATAACCGAATGTACATGTCACTATTTTTTCTAAATATTTTTGACATATCACGATCAAGGAAGAGTAAGAGGGGTTTGGAGAAAGAAAATATCCTATTTACGAATTGGAAAAATTAATTGATCGAGGAGCGGATGTCACGGAGCAACTATCTATGATGCCTTACATCGGACACTGCTTGATTAAATGAGTATATCAAATGAGGAATGATGATGATAATTGGCCTAAGTTAAATATGATGGTGGACCACCTTGCATGGCTGGCACATAGAGTCGTCCACACATTCTATGTCTATACATATTTTCTAAGGAAAAAATAATACTTTATGTGGTTTGTGTAAAAAGATAAAAAATATCTCTAAATATTTGTGTTAGAGCATGAAAATTTATCTTTTTACTTAGAAAATGAAAAAATGGTTTTTACCAAAAATTTATGTGCGAACATAGAATAACCGAATGTACATGTCACTATTTTTTCTAAATATTTTTGACATATCACGATCAAGGAAGAGTAAGAGGGGTTTGGAGAAAGAAAATATCCTATTTACGAATTGGAAAAATTAATTGATCGAGGAGCGGATGTCACGGAGCAACTATCTATGATGCCTTACATCGGACACTGCTTGATTAAATGAGTATATCAAATGAGGAATGATGATGATAATTGGCCTAAGTTAAATATGATGGTGGACCACCTTGCATGGCTGACACATAGAGTCGTCCACACATTCTATGTCTATACATATTTTCTAAGGGAAAAATAATACTTTATGTGGTTTGTGTAAAAAGATAAAAAATATCTCTAAATATTTGTGTTAGAGCATGAAAATTTATCTTTTTACTTAGAAAATGAAAAAATGGTTTTTACCAAAAATTTATGTGCGAACATAGAATAACCAAATGTACATGTCACTATTTTTTCTAAATATTTTTGACATATCACGATCAAGGAAGAGTAAGAGGGGTTTGGAGAAAGAAAATATCCTATTTACGAATTGGAAAAATTAATTGATCGAGGAGCGGATGTCACGGAGCAACTATCTATGATGCCTTACATCGGACACTGCTTGATTAAATGAGTATATCAAATGAGGAATGATGATGATAATTGGCCTAAGTTAAATATGATGGTGGACCACCTTGCATGGCTGACACATAGAGTCGTCCACACATTCTATGTCTATACATATTTTCTAAGGGAAAAATAATACTTTATGTGGTTTGTGTAAAAAGATAAAAAATATCTCTAAATATTTGTGTTAGAGCATGAAAATTTATCTTTTTACTTAGAAAATGAAAAAATGGTTTTTACCAAAAATTTATGTGCGAACATAGAATAACCGAATGTACATGTCACTATTTTTTCTAAATATTTTTGACATATCACGATCAAGGAAGAGTAAGAGGGGTTTGGAGAAAGAAAATATCCTATTTACGAATTGGAAAAATTAATTGATCGAGGAGCGGATGTCACGGAGCAACTATCTATGATGCCTTACATCGGACACTGCTTGATTAAATGAGTATATCAAATGAGGAATGATGATGATAATTGGCCTAAGTTAAATATGATGGTGGACCACCTTGCATGGCTGACACATAGAGTCGTCCACACATTCTATGTCTATACATATTTTCTAAGGGAAAAATAATACTTTATGTGGTTTGTGTAAAAAGATAAAAAATATCTCTAAATATTTGTGTTAGAGCATGAAAATTTATCTTTTTACTTAGAAAATGAAAAAATGGTTTTTACCAAAAATTTATGTGCGAACATAGAATAACCGAATGTACATGTCACTATTTTTTCTAAATATTTTTGACATATCACGATCAAGGAAGAGTAAGAGGGGTTTGGAGAAAGAAAATATCCTATTTACGAATTGGAAAAATTAATTGATCGAGGAGCGGATGTCACGGAGCAACTATCTATGATGCGACGTATCACTGATTTAAAAAAGAAACCTCACCACCGGCATAACGAAGACTAATTTTTTCCGCCGCAACGCGCGGGCATTTTGCTAGTCTATACCTATAATAATAAAGCACGAAGTGTTTCTCCCGGTCCAACACTTTTTTAGACCGTTTTACCCTTCCAACAAATTACATATAACGTACTAATAACACCGACCACCGTGCCAGTTCCCCGTGCCGGTTTCCTCAGATTTTTTCCGCTCGTATATCATGTACGCTAGAAAACACAAAACAATGTACTTGTCCTACGTCTGGCTGCCTCTCTGGCGCCTCCTTCTTGGACTGGGCTAGGTCCTACGTCTGGTTGCCTAGAAAAACACGTTACGTGGGCTGCCATTGTGTCATGGGCTTAGGCACATATGCATAGAGGCCTAGGGCGCCAACCGGAGGTGCATCGGTTTATTTGAGTTATCACGTGCAATCAAACCTGATACATAACAGTTTACGATTTAGTCCCACCCTGCTGCACTACAACGAGCCCCACCTATTTATAAACGATTATTTGTGCAGACTATCAGCAAGAAATTGGCAAGGAGCAATAAAACGAGAGTGATCGGCAAGGAGCAATAAAACGAGACTGATTGTGGGATAATTAAATGGGATCTGTGGCTTATTCACAATATGCTTGTCGGGCCGGGCTCTCGCAAGATGTTGGCAGGGGCACGCTCTGTAGGAAGGAACCTCCAGGAGGTGAAGGATATGGTTGATGGCATAGCGAGATTGGCTGCGGGGACTTGGTCTCGCACGGGGTTGGTGAAGATGCAGGGTTGGAGAAATTGGGTCGCCCACGTGCGTTGCGTGGTGGTTGTAGGTAGGGCTGCAGTCGACTGGTTGTTGTGCATGCTTCTTGGGCCGTGTGGTCTAGGAAAAATTTCCCCCCAATTCCTCTTTAACCATTTTCTTTTCTTTTTTGTCTGAAAAAAGCAAGGTTTTAAAATTAGGGAAAATTTCTCCACTTCCCCCTTTAACCAGTTTGATTCGTCAAACTAAACAGGGCCATCACCTAAACATTTCTCTCTCTAATAGAACTTTCTTATTTTTGTCTTAAAAAGCAAAGTTATCAGCAGATTAAATGGAAAAATCAAAACAAATAGCAACTAAACGGATTGTGATTTGATTTTTAAAAAACTCACCACCGGTATTAACAAAGACTAACTTGTTTCGCTGCAACGCACGGGCATTTTGCTAGTAATAATAAAGCACGGAGTGTTTCTCCCGGTCCAACACTTTTTTAGACCGTTTTGCCCTCCCATCTAGATGAAAATAACCCACCGCTGCAACCCGTAGATAAAAGCTTTTAACTGTCGCGCGGCCGGCTTCGTATGTATCCACCTGGATTGCTTGTCTCGGTGTTTAGCGTGTGCGTTCCAAACTCCTAACCCCCAGTTCTATAGTATATTGGCAACCAGGACGTACGTGAGATTGACCACCAAGAAATCTCTAACCACGGTCCCTCAAAAAAAAAAAAGGCTACCTATCCACGGCGGGGCAGCTCTACAAGGCGCACAAGGAGCGTTGGCCACGCCCGCGTCGGTCTCGGCCGATCCGATCCGCACGTTAGGGTCGAAGCAGTCGGCGGGGCAGGAGTGTCTTGCGGACCTCGAATACGCCGATCCACGCGTTGGCCTCTGTTGCAGAGGCGGGTGGGTAGAGATCCTCTGGCCTCTCGATCTTTCGATCTTCCGCCGTACCGGGCGTTCGCCTACGCCTCTGTTCCAACCACTGTCGCTGCATCATGGCACTGGCACGGGAAGCATCGTTAGGTGACGCTGGAAGCCGACGAAACCAGCCCTACGGCGGCCGCCGATGCCGCTCCACGGGTAAGAAGGGGCCCTCCAGGGACGTGGAGGTGGGTGCGGAGGGCGGCGCAGGAGGCGTCGATGCACGCGCTGCTGCTCTGCTTCACGGGCCTCCTGGCCCTCAAGCTCGATGGCATTTTCTTCTTCCGCTCCTTGTGGTGATCCCACCTCTCGAATTTTTTTGGATGTGAAAGAGTAGGCAAAAGAAGATGTTGCTCGAAGAGCTAAGGTTGCAGCAGCGGGGATCTCAAATGCCGGTAAGTTTGATCCAGTCCAGCAGAGAGCCATAGATGTCGTAGCCATCTTAGGATTACAAGGTACCCGTTTATTGTTTGTGTCTACTTCTGCATTTAGTAAATTATCAAAAAATAGAAGCATACGATGGCGTGTTGTAATATTTGCACATGCAACAAAATTATGCAAGAATATATTTACATATCTATTTACTATGGAGTTACATCTTTTTTTTCTACACTCTAATGGATAATGGAGCAACAAATCAGGTACTTGAAATGTTGTATTTTTATCCACGTATGCAGGTTGATCTAACGATGGTGGCTAGGCCAACATCAGCGACGAGATTATCTTGGATGAAGTGGTTGACTTTATCAAGTCAATGTTGAAGACAGGTGTCGAGGAGGTTGCGATATGGACAAATTGGACAAGGCCAACAGCGTGATCTGTCACACCGGCAGAGAGTAAGAATACACCCTTCTACAAACTCAAGGGAGACTTGATAAAGGACATTGGGGAGCACCAAGTGCAAATTATCACCGGAGAGACAGGCTATATACCCTGTACCTCCGCGACGCCGGGTACATGGCGAAGGAAACGAGATAGTGTGCTTTCGAGGGTGGGTAGATAACGGCCGTGAAAGTACCGTTATTCTTGATGGACGATGGTAGCATGAGAAGTCGGAGTCGGTATGTTTGAAACAGACTCCTAGCTTTTATTTTCGTTGCAACGCACGGGCTTTGTGCTAGTATATACTAAAAGCAATATAAGTATATTTTTCGAGGCACCACGTTGATCCACGTTATCAGAGTTATTTACGATAGTTAGATCTAAAATATATGGTTAGGATTTAATCTAATAAACGTAACATAATTATGGTTCCATATACATGTATTTAGTCATGTCACGTTTTTTATCTCTGGCGAGGGTTTTTTTGCACATCAGGGTGCATAATGGGACGTGATTCGTTGCCATATCTGTAATATAAATCAACAAAAATCTAGCGAATTTTATGGTAGTAGGAATTGTAACCACATAATATTTGTCACGTTCACGTCAGACAGTCTCCCTCCTGTAAGTAAAATAAAAAAATTGGTCGGTAGACTTGATGACACCATAATAGATGGCATGCCTAGACGTGTCCCAATAGGACTCTAGGATCGTCAAAAAACAAAAAAAATGGATGCACCGGACGTACATAAACAAATATTGATTTTTTTAACTCACCATGCACACATCTTTACTATTAAAAGGAAGTTGGTGATCGTAGGTCGCCCTTAAACATCAAACATTGGAGCAATCTAGACCGTTAAACACAAATCATAAAATATTCAGAGGATCGTAACCCTTGGATCACCTTCTGTACTCCGCTGTACGTGCGCCCAATTTGGTAACCAACAATTAGAGCACCCACAATTATGCTAACAATCAAATCAGGATCGCCACAATCACAGAAAGTTTCGCGAGTACCCGCACAACTGCGTAATGAGGACGACGCCCTCTCACGCCAAGCGGCCTCAAAGCGCCATGCCAGCCGACCACAGACCTCGTTCTCGAGGAACGCGAACAGCCAACACGCGCCGAGGCGGGATCCACAGCCGACATCTGCCTTCACCGCCTCTCATGAATGCCGTGCCCTCGGTTTAGCGGAGCAGAAGACCGCGCTCGCACCCTTGGCTCAGGGGTGCCGACGCCCCACGCCACCTGAGCCCATCTTCGTCAGTGAGGGGAGCGCCAACCGTCCTTGCAGCGTCCGTACACCCAGGCCGGGCTGGACTCGTTGTTGCCACGCGCCGCCTACCACTTCAATGATCTATCTCAGAAGGTACTCCAACCTATCACCCACATATCCGTCCTTGCTCTTTTAAACATATTCGTGTGTACTACATGTTTGATGGAATGCTCATGGTCAATGAGATTAGAATTTGTGGTCGGTGGCTCAGTGCCGGCGGCAGACTTTCTGTTTTGGCACTGTAAATTAAAAAACTGGATTAAGTCTAATACTTCTAGCATGTGCGGCTCTCTGTATGTTGGCAAGTTGGGAAATGATTACGATGAGAGACGGCAGAAACAACCTACAAGTTATGATCAAAGTTGAAGGAATTAAGACCCCTTCTATTGGAGAACGTAAAACTCAATACAAACTCAATTGATGCTCTTACTCTTTTTGGTTTCCAGGTACAATAGGCAAGGAACCAGGTTGTGTCTGCTTTTAAAGTGGTAATAAGATTCAACATCGATTATTGATGGAAGCACCCACCATGTAGTTGAAAAAAAGGGTGGCTCACATGACAGGCCAAGTCAAGGTATAGTTAGCCCAACTGTTTGATGCAAAGCATGGAATTGTTGTATGACTTTTTATGTGTACATATGATACAGGAGAAACTGCAGTTACGAATTGGTCTCTTTCCTTTTGTGAGGAATGAATATGGTCATCTTAATGTTGTGATGCTTTTCATTTATAATTTACAGAATACAAAGGAGAGGTGTAAGATAATACTGGGTCATGGGATCACATTGATATAAATGTGCAATAATCAATTAGTTCATGAGCTGTCACATATATTTTCAGTTAAGTAAGAAAAAATTGTGCAATTAGCATTTTATGCCGTTGGTGTGCATGATTTTGAAAACTGACAGCAAGGCTAATAGAAGGTCAGTGCTTAGCAATCGTTGAGTTTTGAAAGATAAGAATGTGAAGATGCCCTTAGTCCAACCATGGTATCGCTACGCAGTCGTAAATTATATTGTGTGAAGTCATGTAAACTACACTCTTCCATTTTGTTGTTATAATTTATATTTCCAGGTATATTAGGATGGCGTTGTAGTTGGTGAGGTAGAGCAAGGACATGATATTTTGATGATCAGGTTCAAGGTTGTATCTTTTGGTGAGTTCTCGGCTTGATTAACACGAGACCAAAATTTTATCGCTCTAATTATTTTTCTTGTCAGTCTAGCTATCATGGGACAAACCATTCTTATCATGGTTATTTTGATTTGAAGAAATAATGCAGTACATACCATAGTGAACTGATTACAAGATATGTGACAGCTAATTATATTCTTATCATGTTGATCTATTTTGTACAGTGATGCTTTGTTTGATCTCAATAGCCAGGTTTGTTATTGTGCGCTGCCAAGTTTCTTCAGCTAAGGCAAGTTTACAGTCTATTCATGGACTTTAAACTCTCATATCCCGTTTAACAAAAAAAAAGTCCCCTTTCTATCTCTTACTTCCCAACATTTTTGAAATGTCAGTCGGAAAAACCTGAAAACTATATCACTGAGCTAAAATTATCCGGATTTCATAAGTATGAACATCAACATTATTTATTGTTCTGCTAACGCGGTGATTTTTTTGTCCCAACATTTTAGAAATATTGTTCTAATGTCCAACGCATTGAAGCTGTAATCTACTTTCTTACCAACTTATTGAATTGCTAAAACCTAAAAGTTTGTGTTTTTGCATTAGACATGACTCTGTGCTATTCATTGTTGTGTTGCTTGAACACATTTGGCATGATATTTCCTGCAACCAATGGTGAGAAGCAGATGGACATACTGTTTATCCATCATGCATTTATGTTGTTGTATTCTCACTATAGTGTCGCTCTTTTTTGCTGCTGAGGAGGACTATGAATTTGAAAGATTTATACACTCGGTCTATCACTGTTATGTAATTGCCTTCCCTTTAGAGATGTCACTCCCAGCCATCCTTAGAAGGGAAGTAGCCAGTCAATAACTTTGGCCAAGGTTTGAATCTTTATCGACTAAATCTATGATGTGATAAGCCGCAATATATCATGTAAGGTTTTCCTAAATATACTAGAAGTGTGGGTTGTTTGAATGCAAAAAAAAATTATGTTTCAAACCAAGTGTCTGCTCCTTTTTCTCAATAAACCAAACTAGAAAGCAATCATGGTTAATCGTTGCACGATCCTAAGTTCTTGAATTTCGATCCTAATTTCATTATGCATGAATACCATGGTTTTAAATAGCGTGCTAAGACATTTAGTGGTATCCTACCAAAAATGCTAAATCGCCGCTATAGCGCGCTATTTATGGGTTTTGGCATATTTTAGCGCGCCGATGCACTTAGTGGCGTGGAGAAGAAGCTATAGCCCGCTATTTAAAACCATGAAGAATACCCTTACGCATTAAAGGTATGGACTATAAAGAGATGACTATGAAATAAACTATGCTCTATCTGCCCAACTCAGAAAACAAAAAGAGCTAATTAAGGATGTTAGCCATGTAGGTTTGTGTTTCATCTTTTTTTGTGTTCTTTTTTTTCTCGTGGATAGCCTCATATCAATTCTGGTCAAACATATTTTGTGCAAAAAAATGACCGCAGAGCTCAGCGATAAACTTGGCACAAGCCCCCGTTCATATGTGTCATCGTTGTCTTCCATGACAGCCACCACCGGCTAGGCGACCACGGTTGTCCCTCTCAAGCGCATCACATCCCTTTTCCTCGCCACCTCGTCCTCTTACAACGTATGTCGCTGCTATAGGTCACCATCTGATATTTCCACAGTTGCCAACGACTGTCAGGAGGGACTGCAGCGGGGCTGCGTTGGTTCTGGATTGTTGAAAAGGTCTAAGAGTCGAGTCGTTAACATCTTCACATGTATCACCTCATCCGAAGTGCCATCAACCGGGAGGAGGGGTGAAACTGGATTGGAGCAACGACACTTCACCCATTGCGTGTATTACCTACAAGAGAAGGTCAAAGCACGGGGAGTGCCAAATGTTGACAATCTTAACCAAGTTCAGAACGTGATACATATTCGGCTATCCAATCTTCTGGTGTTTCTGTTCAAAAAATCGTCCGATATGCCGATTAATCATCCGATTTATCGCTACTCGAGGGTGGTTGATATGCCGATTTTTTGATTTATCATCCGATTTTCCTATTTATCGTCCGATAAATCGGCCGATACACTGAAAAATCACCAAATTTCAGCCGACCGATAAATTACCGATAAGTCGATATCCTTAACATTGGGTGTTTGATGATTTATTGCTAGATGGCTAGCCCGCATGCATCTTGTAGATGATGTGTTGTGTGTGAATGTTGTCAATTTGAGCCAAGACGACATATATACTAGGATAGGAGAGGATTCTTGATTTAGCACAACGAAGTCGAAAAAGAAGAAGAAAGAAGTATGACAAGAGGTTGGCACTGGTTGTTGGAAGCAAGAATCGAGACACATCATGATGTTTTGTAGCGATGTGGTAAATCACATGGACATTGCCTATGATATATTCTGCACATATTATTGTATTCCGTAGCAACGCGCGGGCATTTAGCTAGTATATCTAACACGATTCTAGCAGACTCTAAAAAAATTATGTATTGTTTTCCGGCCATTGTCCTAATTCCTACCTATTTTAGAGGCACCATGTTAATCCACATCTCAGAGTTATTTAAGATATTTAGATTAAAATACTGTATATGGTTAGGATTAAATCAATCAAAGTAACATAATTATGTTTTTATATACACGGATTCAGTCCATGTCACCTTTTATATCTCTCACGTACACGGTTTAAGAAAAAAATCTGTTCGACAACACGTTCTCTGGTCCATCTCCGTAGACGGTAGAAGAAAAAAATTCTAAGACCCTCACTCCCACATGCACGATTTACTGAGCTCTATGAAACTTAAACGCAAAGGAGAAGATTGTTTTTTTACCAAAAATATACGGATAAAATCATGTCTTATATTAAGAAGAAATCTTTCTCGCTATCAATCCCCTTTGCCCCTCATTTTTTGAGAATCTGCATGATATTTTCCATTTCTTCATTAGGAATCTTCTATCTTCGACTTATTGATTTTGCTTTATTCTTGATTTATTTTATTTCAATTTTCCCTATTCCTCTATGTCTGCCAATCCTCTAGGTATAGCTTCTACATCAATACAAACCATTTTCCTCTTCGAAGAGAAGTCACATGTGCTCTTTTAGTAGGGTGTATTCACTCATCCCTTTAATCTATTCTATATTTCCCTTTGCATTCCTAAATATAGAAATAAAAAAGGTTAAGCCTAGCCAACCTGCAGGTGTTCTTCTCCTTTACGGATTTATCCAGATTCAAAACAGACCAAAATCGTTTGATTTTAAGAATTAATCTGAACGCATGTGGGTTATATCTTACGGCATACAAGATCTATAATTAATGATAGATTTTACCAGAGACTGTGTGTACTATATTGGCATGATCTCATATATAGATAGAGTCCGTGTCAAATAATATTCTCTCCGTCCAAAAATAAGTGACTTGAATTTGTCTAGATTCACATATATCTAGACGTGTTTTAATGTGTAGATACGAGCAAAACTATACAAATTTGAGTTACTTATTTTCGGACAGAGGAAGTACAATACTTGGCAATCATAATCGATACATTCCATTGGCCTAGAACGATTCGTGATTGACTGTATGAATCAAACCCCTAATTTTTCCGGATCTTCCTGTAGGGGTTCGTAGCATGGAAAACAAAATTTTCTATCGCATACAAACAAACAAGCCAAGATCTATCTACTAGATTGTAGCAACGAGTCGATGGAATAACTTACCCTCGAAGATTCCAAAGCGGTTAACGAGAGCAGATTCTCGTGGGTGATGTAGTCGTACTCTTTCCGATCTCAAGATCGCGTAGACGATCCTTCCGGCTCCACGTTCCGGCAGCGCTCCCGCAGTCGGTCACACGTTCGGTACTCGACGAAGACCTTCCTCTCTCTTGTTCCAGCAGGCAGCGGAGGTTGTAGTACTCTCCTCGCGATTCCGGCAGCACAACGGCGTGGTACCGGAAGTAGAGGGGAGATCTCGCAGGGCTTCGCCTTAAGCCGGAGCGAGTATGGTGGAGTATGAGAGAGCTATTAGTGGTCTAGGGTTTAGACACACCAATTAGAAGGCTCTAAACCGAAGGCTAGGGCAATTAGAAGCTCTAAACCAAAACGGCTCTAAACCGGAGGCTGTGGCTAGGGTTTAGATTTAGAGGATAGGAACTTGTGTGTCTAGAGGAGGAGGCCCTGCCCCTCCTTTTATAGGTGGGAGGGGCGGCCAAGGGGAGGGAGTCCCTCCCCAAGTCGGCCTTGGGTGGCGCGCCGGCTTGGAGAGGAGGGACTCCTCCCCCAAGTCGGTTTCAACCTCCTCTTGCTTGTTTCCCTCAGTTTCCTGTTTTAGCCGTTTGACTTTCAAACTGGCCATTTGACTTTTCAGTTTTAGGATTCAATTTAATCCTTTATTTGGAACAGCGAGAACACTTAGTACATGATGCAATCATTCCAATATGTAATGACACATTCATGTACCCCTTCCCCCCGGGAGTGCCGGACATTCCGGAACCTTCTAGAACATTCCCGATGAAAACACCGGAATCATTTCCGAACTCCGAAACGGTACTTTCCTTATATGAATCTTATTCTCCGGACCATTCCGGATCACCTCGTGATATCCCGGATCCCATCCGAGACTCCGAACAACATTCGGTCTCTTTCTTATAATACCATAACTACTCAAACAACGTCGAATCCTTAAGTGTGTCTCCCTACGGTTCGTGAATTATGCGGATATGATTGAGACACTTCTCCGAACAATAACCAATAGAGGAATCTGGAAATTCATATGGCTCCCACATATTTCTACGATTACTTTGCGATCGAATGAACCACTTACATACGATATCAATTTCCCTTTGTCTCACGATAGTTTACTTATCCGAGGTTATGATCATCGGTATCTCTGCATACCTAGTTCAACCTCGTTACCGATAAGTACTCTTTTCTCGTTCCCGTGATATGTGATCCCTTGTGAGCCAGTCACATGCTTGCAAGCCAATTGGATGACATTCCACCGAGAGGGCCCAGAGTATATCTATCCGTCATATGGATAGACAAATCCCACTCTTGATCCATGTGTTTCAACCAATACTTTCTAAACACTCAATGCCACCTTTATAGCCACCCTGTTACGGTGTGGTGTTTGATGACATCAAAGCATCCATCCGGAAAAGGTGATATGCATGATCTCATGGTCGAAGGAATTAGGTTACTATGTATCAGAAAGCATATAGCAATTGAACTATTGAAATGACTTGATCTTTATGCTACACTTATCTATAGGAGTATGTCCATCACATCATTCTCCTAATGATATGATGCTGTTAATAACATCTCTATGTTCATGATCAGGAAACCATGATCATATATTAACCAACAAGCTAGTTTAACAAGAGGCTTTACTAGGGACTCTTATTTTAGTTTACAAATCACACAAGTATTAATGTTTCCGGTTAATACAATTATAGCATGGTATGTAAACATTTATCATAAGTGTGAAGATATGATAATAACCACTTTATTATTGCCTCTTGGGCATATCTCCAACAGTCTCCCACTTGCACTAGAGTCAATAATCTAGTTTCAAACCTTTGTGTATTCAACACCTATGGCTTTCCGGTGTTGTATGTACACGATTGCTAGTGGTCAACTGATCTCCGGATCTGACACTTCCAGGTCCGTGTGTAATTGCATGTCTTTGCGTCTCTACGCATCACTCATTCTCTAATGAGATGGCTTTGTACAAATTTGGTCTTTCGGTGTGACCTTTAGCTCTTTGGGGTTAAACCATGTTGATAATATTGTCGCACAATATATCTTCATAGTATTATCCCACTGTGAACTACACCTAGTTTGATAACAAACTACTTGACACAAATGCCCTCTTTTGCTGCTAAAATACCAGTCATATACTTAGCCTTTTGTTGTAGTATCTGTCACAATGTCTTAACTTTGGAACTCATCCAAATCCATTATGGAACTCACTTTCCATTATATTGTGCCACCCTTAGTTTAGATTGAGATAAACTTAATTTGTACTTTGTGACAAAGCTAGTATCAATGTAGTACTTTTACAATGAACTAACCATCTATTTGTCACTTCTACAAATATTATACTCTTAGTTCTTCCAAAGATCATAAGAATATCCTTACTATTGTCCAATGATCATCTTACGAATCATTCTGGTATATGCTCACAACATTTAGAGCATAGGACATATCTGGATTTATACATATCACAGTATGATTGATATAAATACTCTTTGTGATTTCATACATCAAGTATCAATCTATACTTGATTATTTGTTTCACTTTACCAAATGTCAATACACTTGAATATATCATCAACATTGAACTCATTCAATCCTTTCTGTGCGACAAGAACCTCTCTTGTAGTTTATATATTGAACTCATTCAATATCTTATCTATGTACTTCTGGCACAACCATATTAGCGTCTATTGATGCCAAATATTTGAGTTTTGCCTAAGTCTTTCATCGGGATGAAATTCTTAATATGTGTTAATAAAAGATACATTATTTCCAATCAACAATATTTCTTTCACATAATGTATTAGAAACATGTCTTAGCGCTCCCGCTTAATTTCTTGCAAATGCAAGCATCTTCATCGTCTCTAATGAACTTTTAAACTCCTTTAACAGTTTCATCACAGTGAAGATTCCAACTCCGCGATGCTCACTTTAACCATTGAAGTTTGCATATGCTTTTAGCATCCTTTGAATTAACAAAACCCTATGGACCGTGTTATGCACATGTCCTAGGTAACGATTCTATTAGAAGAACTTGTTTTGTTTATTCAACTACCATATAACAAATTATATGTAGTGGTTGCTACATTAATCCGTCTAGACTAAATATCACTATGGAAGATTAAATCTTGTCATAGTCAACCTTTGAACATTTTGTGAACTCTTTTCCAGCATGTCGACTATTTCATAGATGTAAAACATCCATGTCTATTTCTTTATAGATCCAGACACAACTTTAAGGTCTTACACCTTTCTCGAGGGTCCTTCAAGTTCAAAACTTGATTTCTCGTGTATGGAACTATCACGGATTTTATGGCTTCAAGCCATTTTACGGAGTCAGGGCCCATCATCACTTCTTTGCATGTAGTCCGTTCATTATTCTCAAATAATGATTCAACCCTCAAATCTTGGTATTTGATTGTTTACTCGACCTACTTGTTTCAATAGGAACTTAGATCTTCGTGACCACAACCTTTGAGGCACGTGAGCCATGAGCATTGTTGCTGCCTCCGGAACACTTTTCGGCACTGCGCAACTCTGCACATATAGCTAAGGTTCTTTTAACCTTATCAAAGTTCTATTGTCCTCACACTTATCTTTTCACGAAAAATTCCTTCTCAAAGAAACTTGACGTTTTAAGCGACACACACTTTTGTCTCCGGTGTTTATGGAGGAATACTTAACAGTTATTCGAAATAACATACAAAGACAGGTTCATCCGACTTTGGTTGCAAACATCCTTTTTATGCATAGCATGCCAATGTTTAAGAAAGGACAACTTGGGTTTTATCCCAAACCATAACTTTATATGGTGTCATTTCAACGGATTATGATGAAGCTCTTTTCAGTGGAAAAACGGTAATCTCTAAAGCTTTTAATCTTTTAAAATACAATGGCAGTTTTATGAATTACACCTTCGATCTTACCATGTCAAACAAGGTTTAATTACATATCTCGAACGCTCCATACTCTTTATGGTGTTTCGGGAAAATGCAAATCCACGGAACGATTCCTTAAATCTTAGGTATTATGCTAAGCTTGTAATTAAAATATCTTCCTTTATGATCTTATCATAAACTATTTATATTCTTGTTACAATGATTTTGCACTTCATCTTGAAAATCTTTGAACTTTTCAAATATTTCACACTTCATCCTTATTAAGTAAATATTCATATATTCACTCAAATTTTGGAGAAAGCATATGAAGTTGAAATCCATCGCTCTTGACTACACATAATGGATTTCATACAAAAATATGTACAAGTTACAATAAGCTAGTCATTCGTTCCTTTTTGGCCTATGAACGAAGTTTTAATTATCTCTAGGAAAGTTTCACAAGCGTCATGTGATAAAAAATCAAAGACTCCAAAATTCCATCCACATGGAGTTTCTTCATGTTTTCTTTCCATTATAATTTAAACGGCGATGTCACTTCCTAAGCTATCTTTCAATCAATTTGTCTTTCGACATTTTTAGCACTAATTTTATGGATGTGATTTCTCCAACGAGATTTGTGAATCATCCATCTTTTATGGATTACGGAAATTATTTGAACAACCCTTTTGTTCTCATAATACCTGATAAAACAAATCCTGAAGGCAAGCTTTGATGTTTAACGAGCAACACAACAACCCTTTATTTGTTCTCGATGAATATCATCACATATTCTTTTGCTAGTTACTTAGGCCATTGTAGTTCATGAATTGTGTTGTTTCATATGACGATTCACACCAACAAATTCAGTATCAAATACTTGAGAACCACATTGTTTAATAAGCAAAGAATATAGCCATAACATGTATATCATCTATATACTTAAGCTGAACAATTCTAGTCTTTTCCTTTCTGCCATATACTTATGAGATTTTCTTTCAATATTTCCATTTCTGTTTGAAAGAATCTATCAACATCAATAGTGGAGTCATACATATGACACATAGTCCAAAACATGTATAGTTAAATACCAATGTCTTTGGACTTGCACTTTGAAGTAGATCACCATCATCAAATGTTTGGTGTTCTTTCAAATTCCTTTATTTAGTAATCTCTTGGTGTAGTAAACATTTTACCTACATCAAATATTCATCCTTATCATGGAATCGTCCATGATCAAACTACCTTTAGCTTATAATGATGAATTACGAGTATAA
This sequence comes from Avena atlantica, assembly GCA_910589765.1. NCBI lineage: Eukaryota > Viridiplantae > Streptophyta > Magnoliopsida > Poales > Poaceae > Avena > Avena atlantica. The sequence continues at coordinate 402,905,887 of OU342736.1, read as the reverse complement.
TGTTGCTATCCAAAACCTTTTGGAGGATTAGGACAACAAGTGTCTACAACCCTTTGCAAATTCTCATCAAAATATGAGAACATGAACTTTGCCATATTATACTCTATCATGTTGCAACCAAAACTTCGTTTCAGATATCACAATATCTTCCACACATCATGGTTTCTGAAACAACTCTTTCAGATCCTAGATAACCTTAATATTAAGAGAATCCTTTGAATATCAAGAATCATGGAGACAAACATGATACGTATATACTAACACTTGGAATTGTTACTCTTGATTTAATACTAATTATTAAACTTAATGGAGTAACCGGAACTTACTGAAAGTTTGCAATAGGACTTTTAAACTTTAGATTAACACTTCAAAACAATACGATACCAGTTCGTAAAGTAACTAACCAGAATTCTATAGTTCTATCATCTCAATTATAACTAAGCGCAAGGTGGTAAACGGATGCCAATGACTACAACAACTATGAAAATTCACTTTGATTTAGTTTATGATAAATTGAGTTCTAATTAATAATTAAATTAATCTAGGTGAATTCCCACTCAAAACAATATCCCTCACATTGTTTTAGTGATCACACGAACCAAATCCACCACATCAAAACCGATCATCACGAGAGTTGATATAGCTTCAATGGCGAACAATCAACATGTTCATCATATCTACTATATGACTCATGCTCTACCTTTCGGTAATCCGTGTTCCTAAGGCCATGTCTGTACATGCTAGGCTCGTCAAGATCAAACCTTAGTTTCCGCATGAGCAAATCTGGCTTGCTCACGTTGTATACACTTGTAGAATCTAACACACCCGATCATCACGTGGTGCTTCGAAACAACAAGCTTTAGCAACGGTGCTAACTAAGGGTGAACACTTTGTGACTTGAAATTCATGTGCATGAGGGATCATCTTATAATGCTACCGTCGTCTACTAAGCAATACAAGATGCATAAAGGATTAACATCACATGCAATTCATAATATGTGATATGATATGGCCTTTCTTCTTTGTGCTTCCGATCTCCATCTTCTAGCACGAACATGATCTCCATCATCACCGACATTGCATCAAGGTCAATGATGCTTCTCCATGGTTGTCGTCCACCGGCTTCAACTATTACAACTACTTTGAATAGACACGCGGGTCTTAACAGAAATTAAAGACAACCATATGGCTCCTGCCGGTTGCCGACTTACAATAAGGAACATTGCATACATCATATATAATCACAATCATGGCCATATCACATCACTGCACACCCCTGCAAAACAAAGTTAGACGCCTCTACTTTCTTTGCATGTTTTACGTGGTTTGGGGCTGTTAATAAGTGTCGTTCTAACTTACGAACAAGAACCACAACATTGATACTAGTATTGTTAATCACCCTTTGTAAATTGGATCTTAACTATGCTAGGAGAAACAGGCACCCGCAAAGCCACGTATGCAATACAAGTTGCATGTCAAGCGTGGAGCAAGTCTCATGAACGATGTCATGTAAGGTTAGCCCGGGCCGCTTCATCCCAACATACCGCAAGATGCAAAGTACACAAGAAGCAATCGACAATAAAAGCATCAACGCCCACAATGACCATTGTGTTCTACTCGTGCAACAGATCTACATATAGACACGGCTCTGATACCACTGTAGGGGTTCGTAGCATGGAAAACAAAATTTTCTATCGCATACAAACAAATAAGCCAAGATCTATCTACTAGATTGTAGCAACGAGTCGATGGAATAACTTACCCTCGAAGATTCCAAAGCGGTTAACGAGAGCAGATTCTCGTGGGTGATGTAGTCGTACTCTTTCCGATCTCAAGATCGCGTAGACGATCCTTCCGGCGCCGCGTTCCGGCAGCGCTCCCGCAGTCGGTCACACGTTCGGTACTCGACGAAAACCTTCCTCTCCCTTGTTCCAGCAGGCAGCGGAGGTTGTAGTACTCTCCTCGCGATTCCGACAGCACAACGGCGTGGTACCGGAAGTAGAGGGGAGATCTCGCAGGGCTTCGCCTTAAGCCGGAGCGAGTATGGTGGAGTATGAGAGAGCTATTAGTGGTCTAGGGTTTAGACACACCAATTAGAAGGCTCTAAACCGAAAGCTAGGGAAATTAGAAGCTCTAAACCAAAACGGCTCTAAACCGGAGGCTGTGGCTAGGGTTTAGATTTAGAGGATAGGAACTTGTGTGTCTAGAGGAGGAGGCCCTGCCCCTCCTTTTATAGGTGGGAGGGGCGGCCAAGGGGAGGGAGTCCCTCCCCAAGTCGGCCTTGGGTGGCGTGCCGGCTTGGAGAGGAGGGACTCCTCCCCCAAGTCGGTTTCAACCTCCTCTTGCTTGTTTTCCTCAGTTTCCTGTTTTAGCCGTTTGACTTTCAAACTGGCCATTTGACTTTTCAGTTTTAGGATTCAATTTAATCCTTTATTTGGAACAGCGAGAACACTTAGTACATGATGCAATCATTCCAATATGTAATGACACATTCATGTACCCCTTCCCCCCCGGAGTGCCGGACATTCCGGAACCTTCTAGAACATTCCCGATGAAAACACCGGAATCATTTCCGAACTCCGAAATGGTACTTTCCTTATATGAATCTTATTCTCCGGACCATTCCGGATCACCTCGTGATATCCCGGATCCCATCCGAGACTCCGAACAACATTCGGTCTCTTTCTCATAATACCATAACTACTCAAACAACGTCGAATCCTTAAGTGTGTCTCCCTACGGTTCGTGAATTATGCGGATATGATCGAGACACTTCTCCGAACAATAACCAATAGAGGAATCTGGAAATTCATATGGATCCCACATATTTCTACGATTACTTTGCGATCGAATGAACCACTTACATACGATACCAATTTCCCTTTGTCTCACGATAGTTTACTTATCCGAGGTTATGATCGTCGGTATCTCTGCATACCTAGTTCAACCTCGTTACCGATAAATACTCTTTTCTCGTTCCCGTGATATGTGATCCCTTGTGAGCCAGTCACATGCTTGCAAGCCAATTGGATGACATTCCACCGAGAGGGCCCAGAGTATATCTATCCGTCATATGGATGGACAAATCTCACTCTTGATCCATGTGTTTCAACCAATACTTTCTGAACACTCAATGCCACCTTTATAGCCACCCTGTTACGGTGTGGTGTTTGATGACATCAAAGCATCCATCCGGAAAAGGTGATATGCATGATCTCATGGTCGAAGGAATTAGGTTACTATGTATCAGAAAGCATATAGCAATTGAACTATTGAAATGACTTGATCTTTATGCTACGCTTATCTATAGGAGTATGTCCATCACATCATTCTCCTAATGATATGATCCCGTTGTTAATAACATCTCTATGTTCATGATCAGGAAACCATGATCATATATTAACCAACAAGCTAGTTTAACAAGAGGCTTTACTAGGGACTCTTATTTTAGTTTACAAATCACACAAGTATTAATGTTTCCGGTTAATACAATTATAGCATGGTATGTAAACATTTATCATAAGTGTGAAGATATGATAATAACCACTTTATTATTGCCTCTTGGGCATATCTCCAACACTTCCACCATCACACTCTACTCTCTTCCTAGCCGTTTAGTTGAACCACACTATTCGCCTCAACTAGCTAGACTGCGAGATGATGAACATGGCATCCGCTTCTTCGCGAGTAATTTGCAAATACACAGTCATTGCATCCCGAGCCTAAGTCAGGTTCATTATAACCTTAGCTGCTAACTCATCCTGACTATCCGTGCTACCGGCGGGGTTTTCTTATGCTAGGAGGCCAGAAGCAATTGTTGCAGGAGCAGAGCATGAGATATGACAAAGTCACATAACATATGGCCAACGGGTAGAAGATAACGATGATAGGTATGTTCGTAGGGTGCTCATCTGGTGTTAGGCTGGTGGTCAAGGCAGAATCTCATTTATAGGACCAAGCCTCCAAATTATTTGTGCATCAATTTGTTATGGGGCGTTGTGTGCTTATTAGTGGTTTGATAATATCCGTGGGGCTGAAAAATAGAAAAGGAAAACCCTATATCTTTGTATGCTATTTTGAAACCAACTAATTATGTTATCAATGGCAGGACATGTAATGATGTATGCATGATACATTGTTTTATTCATGGAGCATGAAACTTTGTTGGTCCAATGTGCGTTAATTTAGTAGAATTTTTGGTTTGAAGGTAAATATAGGTGCACATCACTACATCAACACTACCAATAGATATGTAGTGACACTTTGATTCTTAATGTTTATAGAGTTAGTTGGATCTCCTTATGTCAGCTGATATTTTGCCCAATAAGTTCCTATGAATTAATTGCTGAGAGAAAAGAAAGAGCCATTAGAACATTGCCTATTTGCCTTAGGTGGGATACATTAGATGTTCTGCATAGAACAAAAGGATAGACTTGGGACGATTATGTTGCTGGTATGACTTGAATCGAGAAAAGATGAATGTGGCAGAATTTATCCTTCACGCTTTGCTTTCTCAAAGAGCTAAGAAATCCAGTTTGAGTTTATTTAAATTTGAATTGAGAGTTCTAATTGCTATGTTGGACACAGTGAGGTAAATTTCAGTGGCCTTTATTCTATTTTCTTCATTTTAATGGTGCCTCATCTTACCAACATTGATAATGTAAAAGATACTGACTCTAACATTACAAGGAAGTGTCGATACGTGACCTGATTGAAGTTTTAGTTGGTCCAAAGCTTAGTGGCATGGTCACCCATAATAGTTTTTTAACGATTAGTGTCAAATGAAAGAAGGAGATTCAGTACAGATGTTCATGGAGGTCAATGCTCAATGGTCGCTACTAGGTATTGCTTACACAAGAGTTTGCGATGACCCATCTTATAAATATAAATACCATGCTATTGTCTTACGGATATTCATATATGTTAAATGTTACAAAAACAAATATGTGAGCGAGAGAATATAACAAACTTGACCGTGAGTAGAAATAAATGGCGATCTAGAAATCTTGCAGGTAGCCTCCCCCGGCTTTGTTGGTGATATAAAATACACAATAAAAATGTCCAAAATACAAAAATATCACTAAATTTTGGTTAAAAATATTTTATAATGATTTACTTATTTTTTTAGAAAGATACATGTAAAAAATTATGGTCAAATTGTTGGTTGGAATTGTTCATGTCTAAAGAACAAAAAATAATGTTGTATATTTTAGTTGAAAGAAAATGAAGAAGAGCAAGAGAATATGCATATTTTAAAATGAGAATTTTTTTTGTAATTGTCCAACCTTTTAATGATGAAATTATCTTTTGTTTTACTTTGATTTTTTTTTGCCATTTCATTGAAAAAGGCCGCCTCGAGTCATCGCACCATTACTTGGGTGGACCATAATTATTACTTGATCATAACATATTGATTTTGTTGCTATACATACATCTACTATAAATTGATCACAACATGAATCTTAACCTCGCATACTACTCTAACACCATATAAAAAGTATAGAATGTGTTTAGGATTTTTTAAATATGTGTTGAGCTAATATCTCATATGGGCGATATGTATGGTCATTAAACTAGAAGGATACCCTGCATGATGCAGCGAAAATCTCTTTAAGAATTTTAATTTGTAAATTAAAGGGAGAAAGCATGGTTCAACTATCACAGTAGTCCAAATTTAACTAATGTGAGAATATTGTGTATTTAACCAAATAAAGGTTGCAATGTTTAGAAGTACACTTGATGGATGCTAAATGAGGGTAATTGAAGTTGTAGATAAGTTGAATTTGATGTCCTAAAGAAACCTATGACGTGGATAGTTTGCACAGAGAGATGGACTATAATAATTACAATTTTAGGGGTTTTAATTCATAGGATAATAGTTTTCATGTTTTTTTTCTAAATGGAATACCATCACTTATTTGTGTAATTACAGATTATTAATCATGCCTCTCACATTTTCGCAAAAAAACATGTCTCTCACACATGTGATGTTCTACTTAGCATAGCATTTGGAATGGCTATAGAAAAATATTATTTTCCTTTATATAATATATATATCTATAAAATGTGTAAAAAATTAGTTATTTTCGACATATCAAAGATGACACCCTCGCAATTGCGAGGGCCACCTTGCTAGTAGTATACAAATTCAAAGAATTGTTGCAATATTAAAGTATGTTAAAAAATTGGTTAAATATTTTATACTATAGATTGATTTGCAACAAAAAACACTAATAATTTTAACAAAAACCCGTCAATGGATACAACAAAAAATATTGTAGTAATAAAAAAGTGGTTTAGCAACAATGTTTTCCCTACTCAATCATCCGCAATGAAGAATTGCCAAATATTTCAACTAAAGTCATAAACGATAACAACAAAAAAACATGTGTTTATAGCAGTTTCAAATATCTTGAAACATATGTCGCTCCAAATTGGTCCAGAATGATCTTTTAGACACGATGGTCTAAGGGTCTGGTTGAACAAATTGATCACTTTCATAAAGATTCCTGGTCCCTTTGTCGCTCCGTGCGAACAAAATAGGAAATCGTTGCTGGTCCCTCTACCCATAGGACATCTCAAGCGGTCCCATTTCAGACACGGATGTTTTAATCCATTTGGGTCGATCCGTGGACAGGAAAATGTCCACTGTCCAGTCTGGGCGAGTGGCGGTCGTAGCGGCTTGACTCTTTCTTTCATAAAATTTTATTAGGAGAAAAACTTAATTTACATATAGAAATAAAAAAGTGTCCTAGGAAGAACTAAAAACCCTAGCTAGGGCATGAGGAGGCGCCGCCACCTACTTGTCGTCTTCATACTGGGAGAGGTCTATGTATGGCGACAGATCACATGGCATCGGAGGCCAGTGCACCGGCACGCGCTGATGCACTGGCAGGCGACAGGGATTGTGCATGCGACACCTCCTACTCCCACGGATGTGCCTGTTGGCCTGACCATGACTGTTCGGGCTGTTGGTGCTTGTGCTGGCTACTCGGCCACCCCAGACCCAGCAGCTGTTGGAAGCTCAATAGGATATCGATATTGACCCTACATACCAATACTAGTTTTTTGGGCACCAAGCACGCTTAACCTAGAGTTCTGTGTGAGTATCCTATCAATCCAATTAAGCCATACGCTAGGATCTCGCATACACCTACCCTTAAAAGATCGACGTCCTCGTTAATTAACCCAAATTCTGGAACGTCCCCACTTGACACATATGTGCATCCAATGATGACACATGTGCCATGTTGTGTGCCACGAGGGGCTGCACACGCCATTCTCCACATGTTTGCGCCCTGGCCCAGACATGCCCCGTAACCGTGAGAACCTGACTCTGATACCACTTGTAACCCCCGACCACCCTAGGACCGGCAGCTCAACATAATTTCTAGACTGACCTCACATATCAAGACTAGTCTTTTTTGCGCACTTTGTCTTTACTCGTGCGCACCCGGGAAAAATTTCCCGGTCGGTCGTCCATCCTCAAATTGTTCTAATCCAAGCACGGCTAACCTAGAGTTCCATTGAAGATGAGCCCGAAAAAGAAGTCGCAACTTGTTGGTACGAGCATCATATCATCCTAATAAGATATGCACGAGGATCTCACACTAGACCACACAAACAATGATGGTTGTTGTTGCTGTTGCCACTGCTGTGCAGCCATCGCCGACTAGTTGGACGGAGCTTAAAATAGATGCATCCATATACATGAGCAAACACACCCCTTATAGTTGGTTCCAACGCTCTCTAATCATTGCCTTATCGACTCAAATGTGTATTGCATGTTTTCTTATTTCGGTACTATATTTTTATGTGTTTACTTATTTTGTTGCCTTCTACATTCACTAACACAAGATACATGCAAAAGCTAAACAAGATAGCCTTTACGAAGTTCAACGTAGTCGTCTGCATGCTTCTCTCATTCATCGAGAAGATAAGAGAATTTCAAACGAGCTTCACGAGCCCCTTACTCGGCTTTGTATTATATGTAGATTGTTATATAGGATTTTAGGATTAGTCGTCAGATTATTCGTTGTCTGTAATTTCATGTATGTATATTTTGCTTTACTTATTTATGTGTATTTATGTCCCTTGGTGTTCTGCACTCCATTCTTATATGTCTGCGTATCTGTGTTAAAAAAAAGCTTACTGTGTCGCATGTTTTGATTTTTTATTGTAGTTGTTCAGGATACTTTACGCATATGATCGTGCGACAAGAATATCTCCACAACCTCGCGCACAAAGATATCTCCATTGCCTCGTACAACGATTGTACTTTTAGGTTTGAGTAGAAGACGTCGCTTCGTGAGTCGTATCGTGGGTACCGGAGAGTGGAAACCCTGTCTCTTATGTTTGGACGTACACGGCCCGCACGCTCGTAAAAACATCACTTATACCATCCGCGGTTTCATGTGCTAGAAATCTAGAAGTTTAGTTTCACCTCAACAACTTAAAGCGATTTTAGCCAGCTTATAAACCCAGCAACGAGAGTCCAGCCAGCCAGATTTAAGACTTTATCTTAGAAAACTTTAGTCTCTAGAAGAAGGTCTCAAGTATGTCTTTTATGATGCATAACGGCATAGCCGCCAGCTAGCTAGCCAGCCGCGCCCCTGGGAGCAGAGAAAAGACTAGTTTAACTAATAGCACCGGTTTTCTGCCTGAGTTGGTTGCAAGCTGTATGAAGTACGGCAGCCCACATGCCTTGATTTAAGGAACGATCAATCATATTAGAGCAAGTACAATAGTGGGCTATAAGCCTGCTGCTAAATATTTTTGTTTACGTGAAGACAAGAGATAAATAAAAATATAAGTTATTGGCTCTCATGCAAGAGTCATCTCTACACTTGCTTTTAGGTAAAAACATTAAATGAGAAGAAAGAGAAAGAGAAAAAATAGCAACTGCATACTTCATAACATGACAACCTCGTATAGCCAACTTGCTAGTAGTACTAATCTAATAGTCTACCCTATAGCCAGCACTACTATACAAGCTAACTCTTGATGACATGACAATTTTATAAATACTCGGTGCCATTTGTGCACACATACTTAATTTAATTAAGCAGTTTAGTAAATCGTTTGACGTCATATGCAATTTACAAAGACACAGTTCATGACATGGAAGATCACAAACGCAAGGTATGATGCATGGTAGCTTAATAAAAAATAATGAATGGAGGGAGGGCGAGATGTCTGTAAAACCATGTGTATGTAGCAAACTTCTCTATTTACAAGAATTCTATCATCACCACTGCATGGTTCTGCTTCTTACAATAACTAGTAGTCGAGGTTGCTTAATTGCAATCCATGTCCAGTCACGTCCAGCATGTCCACCGATGGATGCTCGGAAAAACCATGTGCATGTAGCGAACTTATTCTTTTTTTACCTAAAGTCTACCATCACCACTGCATGGTTTTGCTTTAATTTACTGTCCATGTCTAGCCACAGCCAGCATATCCACCTATGGATGCTCTAAAAAACCATGTACATGTAGCGATCTTATTTTTTTCTTATCTAAAGTCAACCATCACTAGTGCATGGTTCTGCTTCTTTCAACAACTGGTAGTTGAGGTTGCAGTCCATGTCCAGCCACCACCCATGGATGATGCTCTGAAACTCCTGTGTATACGCATGATTTATCAAAATAAAAAGGATATCAAGTTGGACTCGCAATCGATGTAAGCATATGTTAGAGTAGGTGTTGTAAGCCCGAGGTAAAGAACATTGTATTGGATGTGTTTCTGAACTCAGAAATCAAGCCGTCCCTCGCAACGGTAGGACGATGTGCAGCGTTAAGCTTCCCACGTCGCCCGCAGAGTGGCATCTTATTCTTAGGCTCCGTTCGATCCACAGGTTTGAAAAACAAAGAAATCCAAACAAGTACAGGAACTGGGTTAGTTGTATATGACAAAACTGCAGGTTATCTCAACTATGGGATAAAAAAAGGACAGGCGTTTGGTCCACGGGAAACCCTGATGCCACCGTTTCATTTGATACTAGTGGATGTTCTATTTCCTTTAAAAAATACGGGATAGGAAGAATTTCCAAAGAAACGGCTCGAATGCATTCTTTTAAATCGAACGGGCTTACGGGGAAATTTTCCAAAAGAAACTGCGCCCGTAAAATTCCTTCACAATTCCCGTGAACCGAACAGGCCCTCAGAATGGATTAGTTATGCAATGCCACATGCATGTGCTACCGTTCTTCGGACACGCAACTTGGAATATGGTTGAGATCGGATAAACCTAAGGTTAGTCCTAGTGGGAGCAGGAACGAAGCTAGAAGAAAATACCAATGGGGTCATGTCTGTAATTTCTCTATTTGTATGGGGTCATCCTCTACAAATAATCACTAGCTAGTCCAAATAAATGAAGGTTTTTGGGTTTTGCATTGGGGTCAGCTGACACCATCACCTCTAAGGCAGATCCGTCCCTGAATGGGAGTATCATATATTGGTATCATATTGAAGGGAATATGCCCTGAGAGGAAATAATAAAGTGTTTATTATGTGTATTCCAAGTATATGATAGATGTTTATTTTGCATGATATAATTGTATTAATACGGAAACATTAATACATGTATGTTTAATAAACAAACAGAAAGTTCCTAGTTATGCCTCTCTCATAAACTAGCTCGTTGATTAACAAGATGATCAAGGTTTCCTGATCATGGACATTGGATGTTGTTAATAACGGGATCACAACATTAGTGTAATGGTGTGATTAACATTCATCCGAAGTATAGCATTACGATCAAAGTCATTGAGTTTATATTGCTATAACAACTTACGAAGTGATCCTAATCCTTAGACCATGAGATCATGTCAATCACTAACACCGGAAGAGTTTCTTGATAACATCAAACGTCACACCGTAACAGGGTGATTATAAAGATGGATTCAGAACTAATAAAGTGTTATGTTGAGGCTCATGGATCGAGAGTGGAATTTGTTCACCCCGATGACGGATAGATATACTCTGGGCCCTCTCGGTGATATCACATTGATTAGCTTGCAAGCAAGTGATTTGATCACTAGAATGTTATATCACGGGAACGAGAAAAGAGTGCATGTCGGTAACGAGATCAAACTAGGTATGGAGATACCGATGATCGAATCTCGGACATGTAATATATCGTGAAACAAAGGGATTAAGATACTAGCGTAAAAGGTTCCGACGATCACAAGAAAGTCATCGTTGAATGTGTGGGAGTCAGTATGGGTCTCCAGATCCCGCTTCTGATTATTGATCCGAGGGGGGTCTCGATCATGTCCGCATTATTCACTAACCGTAGGGTGACACACTTAAGAGACACCGACATCCAATTGGAGCAAAAGTTTCATGCCCGAAGAATGAACAAGCGCAGGAATTTATTTCACTAGATACCGAAACAGGTTTTTGGGTGAAATTGCATAAAGTGGTTATGCATGTGAAATGGAATTCTAGCAAGGGGTTATTTGTGAATGTTTGTCATTAAAGTAATTGACAAAATTCTGAATAAAATAAAAAGAGTTTTATTTAATGAGAGTTTGCATTAAATTTGGTGGAAATTTAATGGGAATTTGAGTGGACTTTTGAGTGGAGGGAATTTAAAGGACTTTTGTGAGTGGAGTGTCCACCCACATGAAGAGGGGAGGGCAAGGGGGCAGCCCCATGCGCCGGCCACCCCCTTGGGGTTCCCCCCTCCTCCTATAAAAGGAGCCCCCCTTCTCACTTGTCTCTCACACCTCCTCGTGAAGGATCTCTCTCCCCCTCTAGAATTTATCCCCCATGGTCTCGGACTAGCGAGATACATGTTCCCGGTGGCTATTCGGCAAGAAAGATTTGTGCTTCCGCTGCATCGCTGGAGCGAGGAGGTGGAGGTTGCTCGGTGCCTCGAACGTGTGTGCGGGCACGGATGCGCTGCTGATTTGCGGCGCTAGGACTTCCTCTCGATCTTGAGATCAGCAAGAGATCGTCTACATCAACCACGAGTTGAACTCGTTAAGCTTTGTCGGTCTTCAAGGGTATGTTCTCTACGGATATACATCCGCCTGTTGTTTGTATCTGGTAGATAGATCTTGGTACATAGTTCCCATCATAGGAAATTTTTTGTTTTCTATGCTGCGAACCCTACAGTGGTATCAGAGCCGGATCTATGCGTAGATACTTTACACGGGTAGTACACATATGAGTATGTGGGCGATGATGATCATGTTGTTGCTCCTTTGTTGTAATTTTGGATATTGGTGGCATAGTGGGATGAAACGGCGCGGACAAACTTTACATGTCCTCGCACATGAGACCTGTTCCATGCTTGACATGCAACTAGTTTGCATAAGTGGCTAGCGGGTGTCTGTCTCTCCTACTATAGTCAATATCTATTTTGCAAACGAGTTGTCAACAATTTGGTTATCCTCGTTGTGTGTCATGTTCGTAGGTAAGAACGGTTCTATCTCGAAAGCCCTAAGCCACATCAAACTTGCAATGGATAAATTAGAGGCGTCTAATTTAGATTGTTGCTGGGCTAGTGTTATGATATGGTAGTGTTGTAAGTAGAAGTATGAGATGATACTCTTACAACACACATAGCGTGTAAACTCCATAGACCTTGGATTTACACATATAGGTATGATAGTGATCATACCACAACGCACATGATAGAGATCATCTGTGGGAACCATATCATTTCACTAATAAACATGTGATGTTTGATAGCATCTTATATTGCTTGTTTAGCGCTTTGTTAGCATAATAAGATGATCCCTCATTTAAATATCAAGATAAGAATGTGTTCTTCCTTTAGTATGCACCGATTATGTTTCGTCGCTCCAAGACATCACGTGATGATCGGGTGTTCTTGGATCCACGATCATATTTCGGGTGTAAAACAGTTACACACACAAATACTAAGGTTCTAACTTGGCGAGCCTAGCATGTACAGACATGGCCTCGGAACACGGACCGAAAGGTTAAGCATGAGTCAGATAGTTGATATGATGCCCATTTGATGTTCGCCTTTGAAGCTATACCGACTCACGTGATGATCAGACTTTGTATAGTGGACTTGGTTCATGTAATCACCAAAAAGGCACGAGGGATGTCGTTTTTGAGTGGGAGTTCATTCGTAATATGGATTAGTTGAACTCAATCTATCATACACTTAGTCTAAACTTTACAAATTCTGTTGTAGATGGCACCACCTGCTTTTAATTTCAATGTGTTCATGGAGAAAGAGAAACTAGCAACGAACGGTAGCAACTTTACCGAATGGGCCATGAATTTGAGGATCCTCCTGTCTGCTGCACAAAAGCAATATGTGCTAGAAGCGCCGTTAGGCCCCCCACCTTTTGATGATGCCCCTGACGAGGAAAAGAATGTCTATCAGACTCGTCAGGAGGACCACAACTTAGTTCATTGCATCATATTGTATGGGCTAGAGCCAGAACTTCGAAAGCGTTTCGAAAACGGCAATGCATTTGATACAATGGGTGAGTTGAAAATGATTTTCGACACACATGATGCTGTAGAGAGCTACAACGCTTCAGAAAAGTTCTTTAGTTGCATGATGAAAGAGCACATCTCCGTTAGTGAGCATGTACTCAAGATGTCGGGTTACACCGATAAGCTTGTATCCTTGGGAATAACGATTCCCATTGACTTAGGCATCCATCGTGTTCTGCAGTCTCTGCCACCTAGCTATAAGAGCTTTGTGATGAACTATAATATGCAAGGCATGAAGAAGTCTCTCCCCAAGCTTCTGTCAATGCTTAAAACTGCAGAAGTGGAGATCAAAAAGGAACATCAAGTGTTGATGATCAATAGGAACACTGGTTTTAAGAAAGACAAGAAGGGAAAACGAAAGGGTAGTAAGGGCGGCAAGCCTGTTGCCGTGCCTGAAAAGAAACCCCGAGTTGGACCTAAGTCTGATACCGAGTGCTACTATTGTAAGGGGACTAGCCACTGGAAGCGCAACTGCCCCAAGTATCTGGCAGACAAGAAGGCCGGCAAGGCAAACAAAGGTATATATGATATACATTTTATTGATGTGTACTTGACTAGTGCTCGCAGTAGCACCTGGGTATTTGATACCGGTTCAGTTGCTAATATTTTTAACTCGAATCAGGGGCTGCGGAACAAGCGACCGCTAGCAAGGGGTGAGGTCAAGATGCGTGTCGGCAATGGATCAAGCGTTGATGTGATCGCCATCGGAACGCTGCCTCTCCACTTGCCGTCGGGATTAGTTATAAACTTGAATAATTGTTATCTGGTGCCTGCACTGAGCATGAACATTGTATCTGGATCGTGTTTGATGCGAAGTGGTTATTCATTTAAATCCGAGAACAATGGTTGTTCCATTTATATGAATGAAATCTTTTATGGTCATGCACCGATGATGAATGGTTTATTTCTATTAGATCTCAATGATAATGTTACACATATTCATAATGTTGATGCTAAAAGTATTAAACTTAATGATGATATATCCGCATATATGTGGCACTGCCGTCTAGGTCATATTGGCGTCAAACACATGAAGAAGCTCCATTCGGATGGACTTTTGGAATCACTTGATTTTGAATCATTTGATACATGTGAGCCATGCCTTATGGGCAAGATGACTAGAACGCCGTTTTCTGGTTCAATGGAACGGGCGACAGATTTATTGGAAATCATACATTCTGATGTATGTGGTCCAATGAGTGTGTCGGCGCGAGGTGGATATCGTTATTTTGTTACTTTCACGGATGATTTGAGTAGATACGGTTATATCTACTTGATGAAACACAAGTCTGAAACCTTTGAAAAGTTCAAGGAATTTTAGAATGAAGTGGAAAATCATCATAATAGAAAGATCAAATTTCTACGGTCCGACCGTGGAGGTGAGTATCTAAGTTACGAGTTTATCACTCACATGAAAGAGTGTGGAATTGTTTCACAACTCACGCCTGCCGGAACACCACAGCGAAATGGTGTGTCGGAACGTCGTAATCGTACTTTATTAGATATGGTTCGATCTATGATGTCTCTGACGGACTTGCCGTTGTCATTTTGGGGTTATGCACTAGAAACTGCTGCATTCACTTTAAATCGGGCACCATCTAAATCCGTTGAAAAGACACCGTATGAATTGTGGTTTGGAAACAAACTTAAGCTGTCTTTTCTTAAAGTTTGGAGATGCGATGTTTATGTGAAGAAACTTCAACCGGATAAACTCGAACCCAAAGCGGAAAAATACGTCTTCATAGGATACCCTAAGAAAACTATTGGGTATTCCTTCTATCACAGATCTGAGGGCAAGGTTTTTGTTGCCAAGAATGGATCCTTTCTAGAGAAAGAGTTTCTCGCGAAAGGTGTGAGTAGTCGGAAGGTAGAACTCGAAGAGGTTATTGAACCATCTCTTCAAAGTATGGCGAGTAGCACAGCGCCGGAAGTTGTTCCGGAGTTGGCTCCACCTATTGAAGAGGGAACTAATGATAATGATCATGAAACTCCGAAAGAGAGTACTACCGAACCTCGCAGGTCAAACAGGACGCGTGCAGCTCCCGAGCTGTACGGAAATCCTGTCATGAATTTCATGGTTGATGAAAATGATGACCCTGCGACGTATGAAGAAGCGATGATGAGCCCGGATTCCAACAAATGGTTAGAAGCCATGAAATCCGAGATGGAATCCATGTATGAAAATCAAGTTTGGAACTTGGTGGAATTACCTCACGACCGAAAGGCCGTGGAGAACAAATGGATTTTCAAAAGGAAAACTGATGCTGATAGTAATGTGACCGTCTATAAAGCTCGACTTTTCGCAAAGGGGTTTCGACAAATTCAAGGAGTTGACTACGATGAGACATTCTCTCCCGTAGCGATGCTAAAATCAGTTAGGATTATGTTAGCAATTGCTGCATATTTCGATTATGAGATATGGCAGATGGATGTCAAAACCGCGTTTCTCAATGGTAATATTGAAGAAGAGTTGTATATGATACAACCAAAGGGTTTTGTCGATCCTAAGGATGCTAACAAGGTGTGCAAGCTTCAGCGATCCATCTATGGATTGAAGCAAGCATCACAAAATTGGAATCTCCGCTTTGATGAGGTGATCAAAGAGTTTGGATTTGTCCAAACTTATGGAGAAGCTTGTATTTACAAGAAAGTGAGTGGGAGCAATGTGGCATTTCTGATATTATATGTGGATGACATATTATTGATCGGAAATGATATAGATATTTTAAACAGTGTTAAAAGTTATCTAAACAGCAAATTTTCAATGAAGGACCTAGGTGAAGCGTCATACATATTAGGCATAAAGATCTATAGAGATAGATCTAGGCGCCTAATAGGGCTATCGCAAAGTACATACCTTGATAAGATTTTAAAGAAGTTTAAAATGGACGGAAGTAAGAAGGGGTTCTTACCTATATTGCAAGGCAAGACATTGAGTAAGACTCAAAGTCCGGCTTCGACGGAAGAAAGTGAGATAATGGATAAAGTCCCCTATGCTTCAGCCATAGGCTCTATAATGTACGCCATGCTATGTACAAGACCGGATGTGGCACATGCTATTAGTTTGACTAGTAGGTACCAATCGGATCCAGTTCGGAACACTGGATAGCGGTCAAGAATATCCTTAAGTACTTACGAAGAACTAAGGATATGTTTCTTGTATACGGAGGTGAAGAAGAGCTCGTTGCTAAGTGTTATGTTGACGCTAGCTTTGACACCGATCCGGATGACTCTAAGTCTCAATCCGGATACGTATTTCTCATGAATAGCGGAGCGGTTAGTTGGAGGAGCTCCAAACAACCTGTGATAGCGGGATCAACAACGGAGGCCGAATATGTTGCTGCTTCAGAAGCGGCTCAAGAAGCAGTTTGGATGAAGGAGTTCATATCCGAACTAGGAGTGGTTGCAAACGCGTTGGACCCAATGGTGATCTATTGTGATAACAATGGTGTCATTGCCAATGCCAAAGAACCAAGGTCTCACAAGCATTCCAAGCATATTAAGCGCCGGTTTCACTCCATCTGCGAGCATGTCAAGGATGGAGATATAAAGATTTGTAAAGTACATACGGATCTCAATGTAGCAGATCCGTTGACTAAAACTCTCCCTAGAGCAAAACATGATCAACACCAGAACTCAATGGGTGTTAGATTTATCACTATGTAACTAGATTATTGTCTCCAGTGCAAGTGGGAGACTGAAGGGAATATGCCCTGAGAGGCAATAATAAAGTGTTTATTATGTGTATTCCAAGTATATGATAGATGTTTATTTTGCATGCTATAATTGTATTAATACGGAAACATTAATACATGTGTGTTTAATAAACAAACAGAAAGTTCCTAGTTATGCCTCTCTCATAAACTAGCTCGTTGATTAACAAGATGATCAAGGTTTCCTGATCATGGACATTGGATGTTGTTAATAACGGGATCACAACATTAGTGTAATGGTGTGATGAACATTCATCCGAAGTATAGCATTACGATCAAAGTCATTGAGTTTATATTGCTATAAAAACTTACGAAGTGATCCTAATCCTTAGACCATGAGATCATGTCAATCACTAACACCAAAAGAGTTTCTTGATAACATCAAACGTCACACCGTAACAGGGTGATTATCAAGATGGATTCAGAACTAATAAAGTGTTATGTTGAGGCTCATGGATCGAGAGTGGAATTTGTTCATCCCGATGACGGATAGATATACTCTGGGCCCTCTCGGTGATATCACATTGATTAGCTTGCAAGCAAGTGATTTGATCACTAGAATGTTATATCACGGGAACGAGAAAAGAGTGCATGTCGGTAACGAGATCAAACTAGGTATGGAGATACCGATGATCGAATCTCGGACATGTAATATATCGTGAAACAAAGGGATTAAGATACTAGCGTAAAAGGTTTCGACGATCACAAGAAAGTTATCGTTGAATGTGTGGGAGTCAGTATGGGTCTCCAGATCCCGCTTCTGATTATTGATCCGAGAGGGGTCTCGATCATGTCCGCATTATTCACAAACCGTAGGGTGACACACTTAAGAGACACCGACATCCAATTGGAGCAAAAGTTTCATGCCGAAAGAATGAACAAGCGCAGGAATTTATTTCACTAGATACCGAAACAGGTTTTCGGGTGAAATTGCATAAAGTGGTTATGCATGTGAAATGGAATTCTAGCAAGGGGTTATTTGTGAATGTTTTTCATTAAAGTAATTGAAAAAAATTCTGAATAAAATAAAAGAGTTTTATTTAATGAGAGTTTGCATTAAATTTGGTGGAAATTTAATGGGAATTTGAGTGGACTTTTGAGTGGAGGTAATTTAAAGGACTTTTGTGAGTGGAGTGTCCACCCACATGAAGAGGGGAGGGCAAGGGGGCAGCCCCATGCGCCGGCCGCCCCCTTGGGGTTCCCACCCTCCTCCTATAAAAGGAGCCCCCCTCCTCACTTGTCTCTCACACCTCTTCGTGAAGGATCTCTCTTCCTTTCTAGAATTTATCCCCCATGGTCTCGGACTAGCGAGATACATGTTCCCGGTGGTTATTCGGCAAGAAAGAGTTGTGCTTCCGCTGCATCGCTGGAGCGAGGAGGCGGAGGTTGCTCGGTGCCTCGAACGTGTGTGCGAGCACGGATGCGCTGCTGATTTGCGGCGCTAGGACTTCCTCTCGATCTTGAGATCAGCAAGAGATCGTCTACATCAACCACGAGTTAAACTCGTTAAGCTTTGTCGGTCTTTAAGGGTATGTTCTCTGGGGATATACATCCGCCCGTTGTTTGTATCTGGTAGATAGATCTTGGTACATAGTTCCCATCGTAGGAAATTTTTTGTTTTCTATGCTGCGAACCCTACACATATATATGATATTTTTCATATGTTACTATCCCTCTAATGCATAGTATCATATAGTAGTATCATAGTTGTATAGTATTTAATGATTTGTAGAATTCTAATACAAATATGTGTACATGATTTATTTGATATTAAAATATCTAGTTTTATAAGCTATGATACCGTATCATAATATGATATTACCACCATCTATTTCTTTATTAATTGACATGTCACATCATATTTTTACCAACATGGCATGCATGATACGAGTTATGATACTTCCACTACAACTAGTCTAAAGGAATCATTTGGTTTAAAATAATATTCTACTCCTATCTAAAATTCCGTTTAGTTTGAGGTGAACATGGAGACAGGTTGGACGCATTATCATACTCTCTTGTTAAGAGATGGAGAGCGCGAGGCTAGGCGTATATCTCCTTGTTTTCATTTAAACTAAAGACCCGACGTTGTGTACGTGCAATAAGATGCGATGCTAGAGCATCGCGTGCATGCGCTGCATGCTATATATTCAGTTTTAATCTGAGACTTGATGAAACCGTCACAACACACAAAACTAACTGAAATCAATGGACGAAACATGCATGGTATTTCTCGTGCAAACGAGGGATATTTTACAGTTTTACCCTCTTTACAACTATAGATTTTTCTAAGTACAGATTCAATTAATATTTCGGCCACTATCGAAACCACTGATATTCTGTTTGCATTTAAGCCATAGAATTGGGATTTTTATATATACTGCCCATGGCTGGGACTAATTTATCTTCAGTAGAAAAACTTAGTGCACCTAATAATCCTCTGCTAGTGGTTAGCCTTAGGCACGATATATCATATTGATCGCGTGGTTGACACAAATTGCACAATGACGCGCACAAAACAGAAATTCAGATGTGAGAAAACATGGCGCGAGAATCCCGTGCTCTGCATAATTAATTACCTAGATGCTTAAGCCTGGTAATGACCCAGACAGCTGAGGCCGCTCCCATCTCCCGGTAGGTGTGTTCGCAACCGTTGGATCTTTGGATGGAAGCCATCTGCGTCGTTGATTTAGGCTGGTAAGTTATAACTTTTTCTATCACAGGCAAGGCTGCTTCTGACCGAGGATTGGGAATATCCACAACCTAGCCCACGATGACATCGACCGACTGCTTTTCTCTTCCGGGAAAAAAACGATAGCGGTGGATTCCTCCCTCTCGACTCGACCATCCCTGATTCCTGTTGGAAATATGAGAAATTTACCATATGATTTAATCCATAAAAATAGTAGATAAAGCATGAATAATAACATAGCGATAAAATTAATCACGGCATCTAACATATAGATTGTAAATAGCAAGTTTAAACAGATTGCTACACATATACTTCAAGAGATATAATTTGCAGCAGCATGAATATGATCTGAACAAGATGGATAAATAAATCATACGATGTAGAAGATGAAACACTCACGTTAATGTTGGTGTCAGTCATGTCGTTGAAGAGGTTGTCGATGTCGGGGAAGATATCGTCGTTGTCCGTGAAGGAGTCCGTAATGAAGCCATTAGTCGTGCTGCAGTGCTCCCCAAGAGAGGAGCGACCTATCTTATATAAGCACAGGAGGTAGGATGTGCGATGAGACGAAAAGAGGATTCGAGAGACAAATAGGTAGCGTAATTAAATAACCACTCATATTCACTCTCCACCGAGTCCATAAATAACCCACTCGCGTAAAATGTTCAGATTATTGCCACGACAAATCCACTTGGAGTAAATTGCCTATAATAAGGTATTTTAATTGTTGGAAATATGAGCAAGTTACCATATGATTTAATCAATAAAAACAATAGATAAAGCATGACTAATAATATAGCGAGAAAAGTAATTATGCCATCTAACAGATAGAATGTAAATAGAAAGTCTAAACAAATTGCTAGACATACTACAAGAGATATAATTTACAGTAGTAGGAATATGATCTGAACAAGATGGATAAATATATACGATAGGTTTAAGCGTGGTGAGCAGCGGCTCCGCTGAGGCTATCAGCGTGCGCGCTGCCGTCCAGTGACGCTGGCTTGTGGGCCATGGGGAACCAACGCCATCGCTAAGTTTCGCTTGATTAAAAAAATACTCCTGCCCCCGAGCACCCAATCCCGATTGAACCTGATGCGTCCGGCGCTACGCGGCACCGGATGTAAACCGTCGTCGCCCTACCATCCTCCCATCGAGGTAGCCGCCGCCGCCCTATCATGACCCTCCCGCGGCGAGGCACAAACCGGTTCTATCCCGATACGGACCGCGCCCCAGGTTCCTCGCCCCTGTCTTCCGCTTCCTGAGCCTAGCCTTGGGAGGCGCCGATGACGCGGGGATCTCGACCTGCCTGAACCTAGCCTCGGCGAGAGTCGAGGACGTGGGGCTCCTGATCCGCCTGAGCCCAGTCTCATCGAGTGCCAATGATGCTACCCGTGCCCCGTTCTAGCCTTGGTCCGCCGGAGAGAAGTGGAGGGTCGCCTCGCCGCGCGTGCCCGAGCCCAGCCTCGGTCGTATGGCATATGTCGGCGTGCTCAGAGGCTATTGTTTGTGATGTCCGGGTCCAACGCGAAGCCGCTCTTGGTCTGCTTCTCCGCTCGAGACAAGGGGAGATGAGTTCATCATGTTGGTCCTGCCCAAGCCAGAGCCCAGCCTCGGTTTATGGAACGCGTATCGACGTGCATGAAGGTTCCTGCTTTCCTAAGAGAGGTCTTGGGTGTTGGGTTCAGCAACCGTTGCATGCCCGACCAACATGAGCAGGGCCACGAGCGTGTTGCTTGAATTGGGACAAGAGAAGAGAGAGCTTCGTAGAGGAAGAAATACGCAGCAGGCAAGGCGTTCGATGATATGCCAAACCCATCTTTTGCACTGTATGTTGCTGCTATCCGGGCTGTCGAGCAAAGTGGGACATGAGATGGTGGACCTAGAAGGTTAGACGATGTCCACGCAAGGATGGGGCAAGACTACCATCCTTGGAGAGGAATCTGAATCAAGCTCGATTGGTCCACCAGCGACGACAAGGACCAGGTTGTGCTGCGGCAAAAGTCCCACCCCATGGTCGTGTTGCCGTCGCCCCACAACATCGTCTTCATCAATGTTGATCTGAAGCCGAGAAAGGATGGGGTGAAGGCGGGTGGCACGTGTTCTGGGGTCCATGAGCCATCGCCGCAGGTACAATAGTTGAAACATAATATCTGAACTTGATTCTTGACGAGGTACGCTTCAGTTGTTGCTTTCTATTGGTCCTCTGCTGGTACAGAAAATAGAAATTATCTTTAAATGGAAATTCAGTCTAAGCTTTTCTCATTTGCAATATGGTGACATCCGTTGAAAACGTAAGATAGTGAGTTTTCTCTTCATCTTTTTAATATTATACGACGAGGAAAGCTAGATCAAGCAGTCTAAATAAGCGGATTGGTTTATTAAGAATAATGGCTTCTGATTGCGAGTAAGGCATAGATGCCATGGTATGGGTATAAAAACAACGAAATATATGTCTGCTTGTGGCAGTGGAAATATGTGGGATCCAAGTTAGTAAATACTCTTTTCTTGGTAGATATCCTGTGGTTTGGTACCTGGATGATATTTCTTCTATAAGGGGGTCAGCGTGGAAGAGTGATGCGGCTGTTTGGAGCCATTTATTCCGAACCCTTAGTACCAACGACTATAATGATTCATGGAGTTCCATGTAATTATTTTAAAGCAACTGACTGTACCCCATCCATTCTTAATACATATGTTGGTAGCTCTGGGGCACATGACATGTATGTGATACTCTATTCTTTTTTCTTTTGGCATGTAGAAACGTTGAATCCCATATTCCCATGAACACCCTTCATTCTATGATTTCTATCTCAGATACAGTTCTGAGTTTACGGTGAATAGATAAAAGGCAAGAATGGGCTGGGTATAATGGTTTTTGTTCAACACACTATTAATATTCAAAGTACAGATATCCAAACTGTGGAAGTTTATTTTTTACTCCCCAGATGTCCTATTTTAGTTTTTTCGTTAAAACCTAATGAGAAAGGATTACGGTAATCTATCCATAATTTTATTTTTGGAATAAGCTATCACATTTTATAATAAAATAATGAACAATCATAAAAGATAAGAAACCATACTAGCTCAAATTGTTTGCGAAATCAGCCGATGTGATCTTATAATGTTCTTGATCTTATTAAAATGTACGTTAATGAATAATTTGGCATGTCTACTACATTACCTGGCTATTGTCTTGGTGAATTTAGTTTCAGAATGCATGCACTATCTGTTTATCACGCTAATTAAACCTACGCATTTCCTGAACTCTTATTTAGTATCTTTAGACAATGCCATATGACCATCCACATGAAGTTCTCTGTGAAGAGAAATTGGGTGGCCTGTCCATATGCACATACATCTTATATATTTGGGATGGTTGAATTGCAGCTATGCCTGCAGAGCTCCTCCAAGAATTACAGCCTTGCAAGTTCTAAATGAATAGTCTCCTGGGATGCATGATGATTTGTTTTATCTGCCATCCTAAAACTAAACTTGTCATCCGGTGGACTCATTGGTGAAACTGATGCTTCTATTGGTGAGCTAACGTTGAGTGTGGCAATAATTCTTTACTAAATAGTAATGCTAGCATATTTGAAGATGTATGGTCATCGATCACTCACTGCTTAGTCCCTTACAGTAAACTTCAACTGCTCATTTAAGCATATATGAGGACCGATGTGTTTTTTCTTAATAGATATATCGTATGTTTTCCTCATGGAACAAAATAATTTGTTTTGTTTCTTCTTTCTAAATTCGACATGTTCATTTCTTTGTAGAATGTAGTGAAAGAAATATTCTACTCCCTCCGTCTTAAATTAAGTGTCTTCACTTTGTTTAGATATGGATCTTTACACTAAAATATATCTAAATACATGTGTATCTAGATAAAGTGAAGTCACTTATTTTGTGATGGAGGGAGCATATTATTTGACATGTCCCGAAAAATATTATATTACGATCCAAGTCATCGTGAGATGACTATTTAACAGTTTCTGTTAAGGCCATATGTCAATAAATCATTGAAAGGAAAATAAGTAGCTTAGTTTATAAGTATATTCATGGTCATATGGTCCTAGATTATAAGCATGCATGCAACTACATAGGTCTTCGACTGAGGAGTGAGAATACCTTTATCTGTGTATCTAACAGTGTTACATATGGAGCCACTAACTCAAAAAACTGAATAAACATTATAATGTAGTTTCTAAGAAAAAATTAATGTTACTACTAAAACCGAACCGCAATGGCTACCAGCCTACCACGGTAAGCCTAAAAGAACTCTAATTGGCAAGGTAGGCACCCTTGGCCATCTATTTAATTTATGTGCATCATTAAGAAAAGCGTTACAACAAACAGCTAGGCATTTTAAAACACATGCAAGCCGCTCACGTCTATCAGACAATGTTCAAACGTGTTGTAGATGGCGCGGCGAAGCGCGCATATCCATCTAGTATAATATAGTGTAGAGGATGAATCGCTCGCGTTGATGTTGGCGTGATTCATGTTGTCGAAGAGGTTGTCGATATCGGGGAAGAAATCTTTGTTAGGGAAGATGTCGTCCCTGTCCGTGAAAGAGTCTGTCATGAAGCCAGTAGTCATGTTGTCGCGCTCCCCAAAAACCTTGTCGTCTCTCTCTCGTACAAGATCGTAAGAGCCGGGGTTCCGGAGGCCTACTGTTCCGTCCTTCGGTGCATGCCGCAAGCAGGGATGGAAAAGACTTGGAGATTTCTCAAGGCTATGGAACCGAAGGCGCTAGGTGTTGGTATGTTGTGTAGAGAGGAGCGACCTCTATTATATAGACACGTGAGGTAGAGGAAAACAGGATGTGCGAGAAGACAAAAAGAGGAGTCGGGAGATGAATAGCCAGCGAGATTAAAAACCCACTCGTATTCATTCTCCACTGAGTCCATAAAAAACCCACTCGCAAATTGTTCAAATTCGGTGGCCCTTTCATATTCCTGCAGGCAAAAAGAAACTCGGCTCGGAGAGATCCCCATAACCCACAACCTGCGGCATACGTGTGTCGGGTCGTGACGCGTCGTTTAGGAAGTATGATTTATATATCATTAGTTTAGTCAACTCTTTTACTTGCGCAACTGATTGCATATGTGTCCCAGTACATTTATATCTGGCAGTGAAAAAGTATGGATCTATCCTTAGTTCACTGCCAGAGTGTTGCCCATGGGACATAGCCATGTTCTCTCTTTTGAAGCAAAAATGTCAAATATACCGATCCCGATAGACCGATAGAAATTAGTGGTTAAGAAACAATAACCTTTCATGTGATGGGCTGCACATTTAAAATAACTATGATATATTTTCTTTGTACTTGATGTTCCCATTAAAAGTATCTACTCCCTTCATCCGAAAATAAGTGATTTGGATTATAGATTCGCACCTGTATAGATACCTATGCATCTAGATGGGTGGAAATCACTTATTTTTGGATGGAGGAAGTATTTTAATTTTATTTTGTGTGACTACTATAGATTTTAGCTTATCAGCTAACTAGGGTACCCAGATCTAGATCTCTATAGGTTATGCAATATTGTTGCTCTACCGGATAGGTAGTGTAGGACAATAGAGAGGAATAGGTGGAATATGTTGGA
This sequence comes from Avena atlantica, assembly GCA_910589765.1. Lineage (NCBI taxonomy): Eukaryota > Viridiplantae > Streptophyta > Magnoliopsida > Poales > Poaceae > Avena > Avena atlantica. The sequence continues at coordinate 402,880,383 of OU342736.1, read as the reverse complement.
TGTATTATTGAGCCTCATGGAAGAGTATATATAGACGTATATGAGATCATCTTGGAATACAAGACAAGACATAAATCCTATATCTACCTGATTTGCCCCTAACTGATATTATACTCTAAAATCCCCCGCAGTCGTAGCGGTAGCGTCGTGAACAACTTGAACGTCACGAACGGTTAGACTGGAGATAAACCAAAGTAGAACCAGTGGGCTGACATCCCCCATAGTAGGAGCAGGAACGTCGCGGACGGTGTCGTCTCACGGTAGCTTGGACTGTACAGGAAGCTGATGATGTTCAGGTGAGGTGGTAGCCCTTGTGCCGATATCGAGGGAACCGATCAAGAGCGTTGGGAAGTGACATGGTCGCGGTAGCCGTGCAAGGGGTCACCATGGTCGATGTCGTGGTCAGGGATGCCGGTGTCGAGGTAATCGCAAAGCAAGCCGCATGTGCATACTGCGTGAGGAGCATGGCGGAGACACATCAAGGCAATCATCGAGGATATTGATGTCGAAGATGATGTAGTCTGAGTCGTCGAGGACGAGGTGCGGCCGTAGTTTTGCTAGAACTACGCGCCCGTTGGGGAAGAACGTACACTCCGGTTTTGCCAGAACCGAGTATGCAAAGAAGAACTCGTCGATGACGTGGTTGAGGCAGTCGTAGAGGGTTTGATACCGAAGAAGACATTTTTGAAGCCGATGAAGACGAGGCATCGATTCGATCTTGCCAGACTCAGGAACGCATCGGGGACGAAGGCACTCCCGATGTTGCCTGTACCAGGTGTGCGAGGGGCAGGAACCATCATGAACTTGTCGCCATGTCGGAGAGACTAGCAGAGGAGGCCTCCAGAGCATTTTCAAGGCGTAGAGCGACAAAGGAAGAGATGCCGATGTTGTTCACGGTTGTCGGAGTAGAGGAGCAGGTGGTGTAGCAAAATTGTAGTGGAGGAAGACGTAGAGGGCGGCGAAAATAGTGGTGACCTGGGGTGGTCATGCTGGATGCCTAGAGTGGCGATGGGGTAGTCAGTGAGCCCTGCGATAGCAAGAGGTCGCCCTGTAGGTTACCTTGTGAAGTGCGACGGCAATGTTCGAAGTAGGGATGGAAGAACCCGGTGGCGTGTAACACCCTGAGAATCGGACCTATGCAAGTTTTAGCGAAACCCGCCAAACCCGCATAGAAACGATTCAAAGGTGCCCACCAGGCACTTTCGTGCGGGTGGAAAACAAAGTAATAACATTACACAACAGTCCTCGATGGGACCCACAGAATAGATATATACAACAACGACTCCACGAGTCAAGAATACAAATGCAATATACAGAGATCCAAATCACCTTGAAAATGATAGAGCGTCCGACTACGGACAAGATGCAAATGGGGCTAAGAGCCCTGAAGAATAACCAATGGCGTCCATAACCCTGCCCAGGCCAAGCCGGAAGGTAACCCTGCTAACGACGTCGATCTCAAAACCTGCTTAAACAAAAGGGGTGCCGACAAGGGCAAGGGAAAAAGAGGAGCGTCAGTACTGAGGCCAGTACACGGCGAGGCTAGAATTCGGCGGTCCTCGCCTACATAGGTATGGTGGACTGAAGCGGCAGCGGCAGCACGCGCTAAACAACCTATAGAGACTCGATACAACTGTTGGCTATCAGAGAGGGATACGAAAGACCTATTCGGAACCAACCTGATGCTACCACCAAACAAACCCATCCTGGTGTTTCCCCCTCGAGACCAAACGAGGAAGTCAACCGAGGAAACTCACGCAGTTGGCAGTTTTATTTATTCGGTTATCGTTGCAGTAATTACTAGTCAGGTATAGATAGTCATTCTGATAAAAATAAGCAGTGGGCACTGTTATTTAACCGTTCCGTTGTAGTTGCAACACGTACTAGTCAGATACAATTAGCATGAGATAACCCAAAACCCAGCAGTTGTTGGTACTTTTATTTAGCCATTCCGTTGTAGTTGCAATATTTACTAGTTAGGTACAATGGTCGCAAGCGACAATCCAAACAAGCAATTGTGGGCAGTATTATTTAGCCATTCCATTATAGTGAAGCTGATTACTAGTCATTATAAAGTCAAATTTATAGTACTACTTTAGTTATAGTTGTCTATGATCGAGATACTGTGCTCCAAGTCGTCCATAACCGCGGACACGGCTTTTAGAAAGTTTTACCCGGCCGGGGTGCACCAATAGCAACACACACTCGATCAACCTCGGAAAAACCAAATCAAAACCCAACGAGGCCTTCACGACAAAGCAATCATAGGATTCAGAAATATTTCAGGGGGCCACCCCATTGAGTAGACCCGCAACGAAGATAGCTGACTCCGAGACGGACTCAAGGTTTGCGACAATGGCTGTAAACGACTGGGAACCCAAAACTGGGCTTGTCGATACCGCGAAAACACTCCGCTTACCTAAACAGTACAGTGTGCTCCTCGCACAATCGTAAATAAAGCAGTAAACATGGCATAAGTACGGGATAGTAAATAAAACCTCAAACTAGTTTGTGGCCCCAAGAAATAAGACTGAATCAAGCTCTGGCTCAGGGGGGTCCCATAATCCTCCCGGATGTGGATAGCGCGAAAATTCAAGGAATAGGTATCAAGTACTCGGGGTCCTACGGGACACAAGTGGACGGTTAACAACCAAATAACATCTATTGCCCACCTGTGCCTCTGCTTACTTACTTCAATTTTAGTTGTTAAACAGTAAATAAAGTGAACGATAAGTAAAGCCAAGATCATCTCCAACATCAAACATGCGGCAATACACCAACAACTGTGGTACATGGCGACACGCAACAACACTTGAGCAAGCGACTACGACGCGCAAGTCCAACTATCTACCAAACAACAGGTAATAGGATGTGTCCAAGGCAATATAAGGCTGCAAGGGATATCACGGGTACGAAAACTAGAGCATCGCGACACAGATAGCAATAGATCAACAGGAGGGAATAAATACTATAAAAGTAAGATAGGTAGAAAGGGGGAGATGCTCGCCTGAAAACATTGTCGAAGGTTCAACCGAAGATCGGGGCGAAGCTCACATCAACTCAACGGCCTTATCCGTGAAGAACCAAAACACTAGAAGAAACACCGGATGCACTATTTAATTCAATGGCAGAAAATCGGGCATGATGCATGTATGATGCATGACATGGCAAAGGTGCGATGCAATTAGGTCATATTAAGCGGAATCGGGGTCCCGACAAATAATTAAATGGTTCATGTTATTTATCTACCCCGCAAATTAAATGTTGTTTGGACATGGCAAAAGATAGTACCGGTTCGCTACACAAATTTAAATGAGGCCAATATAAGACTAGATTTGCCCGCATATGGGCCCCATATTTAATTATGAGGTGAATCGACATAAGGCCCCAAAACCACATGACAATATGTATGCAGGAATGTTTAATATGCGACAAGTTGTATGATATGATAAAATAGGGTTTCGGGAAGGGGTCCACACATTAGAGGGTCTCGACGAACTTGGGGTTCCGGGGTTCGGGGTCGGTCTCGGGGTTCAGGGTTCGACGGGGTCGGTCTCGGACAACAGAAGTAGATCTTGGCGTTCCACGTAGAAGGACTTGGTTCGGTGCCAGGGCGCCTCGGACTCGTCCTGGTCGGTGTCGATCTTGTCGTGGCGAAGATCTTGTTGGGTCCGCGTATCGGGTCGGTCCTGGCGTTCGGGATGCAGAACTTGGCGTTCTGCGGCGGAGTGCTTGGCGTCATTTGGTTCCATGTCGACGGTCTTGGTGTCCTTGATGGAGAACTCGGTGTATCCGTGTCGGCGGCCTTGGCGGTTATCGGGTCCGGGCTTCGGAATCCGTGAGACGTCCTTAGGGCTCCGAGAAGAAGATCTTGTTGAGGGCCTCGCTTAAGATCGATGGTGACTTGCAAAGGTCTCCTAGGGGCACCGTGATGGTTCTCCGGGTCTCGACTTGTCAAGGCGTCGATCTCGGTCCAACCGATGGCGGGTTCGAGAAGATAGGGCGACAAGATAACATAATTGGGCGGCCAATACCACGGTATCGGAGGCGATTCGCTGGCGTCGGCAACTGAAACAACATACACGAATGTCCACAAACGACACACACGGGTACTTGTCGACATCGCGCTGCAGGCCAGAGAGGCTTGTAGGCGTGCCCGCAACAGGAGGCAGGTCTTGGCAGCACGATTCCCTGGCGACGGTGTGGTGTCCTTGAACGGCGAGGATGGGGCCGGGGAAGACGAGCGGCGGGCGCTTCGGGAGGCCGACACGGCGCAGGCGACCAGCGAGGGACGGTGAGGACGGCTAGGGGCCGGCATGGCCGCGGGCCAGAGCGTCGGCGGGCTCGCTGGCGGGATGGACGACGCCATAGGGACGACCCGCGAGGTGCGGCGGCGAGCATGGAGGTGCGGTTTGAAGCGGGCGCGGCGGCGGGGTCTGCAACAGAGCCCGACGAGGTGGGGGAGGCATCACGGCGCCATGGGTCGAGGAGCCGGCGGAGCGGGCTCGACGGAGGGCCTGGCGGGGCCCGCAGGGCGACATCGGCGGGCGGCCGGACGCGGCGCAGAGGACGCTTGCGGAGGGGGCCGCGCGGAGGATGGCGAGGTCGGCGGCCCGGCGGCCAGCGGAGCAGGGAAAGAGGCCGCGTCGGGAGCGGCCACGGCGGCGTGGGCGACGGCGCCGTCTCCGGGCGGCGGTGGCGGGGTCCTGCGGGCCTGGAGAGGAGGCAGGCGCCGGCGGGGAGAGAGTCCAGGGGGGCGGCGAGCTCCGCCGACCAGAGAGGAGGCGGCGAGCGAGGCCGGCGCGGGGTCGAGGGAGGCGTGGCCTGGCCGGCCACGGGAGCGCGGACGGTGGAGGACGAGGCCGGGGCGGAGAGAGGAAGGGGAAGCCGACGGCGGAGGTTGCAGGGATGGCAGCGCGGGGACGCAGCCAGGGCCGGGGAAGAGGAGGGACGGTGGCGGCCGGGATGGGGAGGAAGAGGGCAGAGGGGAGGCGGGGCGGCAGCGTCGGTGGTGAGAGGAGGGAGACGCGGTGGGGAGAGAGGGGCGCGTGGGGGAGGGAAGAGAGGGAGTAGGGCCGGAGGGGTGGGTCCAGGCGAGTGGGACCCGCAGGGAAGTGGGGTTGACCAGGGGGAGAGAGGGGGTGACTGAGGGCTGGGGCCAGGCGCGGGTGGGGCCCAGGTGCAGAGAGAGTGGAGAGTGGGGGAGTGGTGAGAGGTGGGACTGACGGGTGGGGTTGAACCAGGAGGTGGGGTCGGGGTGTAAGGGAGAGGGGTAGGTGGGAGCTGGGTGTGAGAGAGGGAGTGGAGGGAAAAGGAGGGGGGTTGATGAGGTGGCAAGGTGGGTAGGGAATTGGGGGAGGGGTGAGGTGGCGAGCTGGGATAGGTGGGTAGAATAGGATTGGGTAGTTTTAGGATTCGGGTAGGCTGGTTTAGGTGGACCGATTTTAATCCGGGGGTGGTCGACTGGGTCGAATCGGCCCGTTCGACTGCCCCACTAAAAATAATTAAATATTTTATTTATTTCAAACAGGGCTTTTGCAAACCGATAGCAGACAAAACAAAATAATCCGGAGACCCGGGTTTTGCGTTTGAATAAAGACGGGGCGTTTAGAAAACAAATTAGGTTTTCCCGAAAAATAGTTTTATGCGAACAAATGCAAGATGATGACGATGCTCAAATGCAATGTGGCATGATGACATGAGCATGCGGTCATGATGATGCAATGCACAAAAACAACGCGATTTTCTAGTAGTGGTTTTGCGGGATGCCACAATTCGACACCACTAACAATGGATCTCGCCCTCGAGATCCGCCTCATGGTATCGGAAAGAAGGTCGGCGATCTGCATCTTCTCGCTTCGTTTAGATCCTCGCGACACCACTAACAAGAGGTCGTTGTCCGTGATCGTCGGGAGAACACTCCGAAAACAAAAGGTCGAAGGTAGAGGTATCAACAAACAAAGCCACCTCTAGCTTCCGTGGACGGAGTAAAATCGCTAGATCCACTGATTCGATGTACAAGAGCGAATGATAAGAGTAGTCGGATGGTGATCAGTCCATCGCGCACCCAAACCATTACTCTGCACACGAATAGGCGGATTATGCAACCAACTCTCGGAATTAGACTGAAGTTCTCGACAAACGAGGTTCGGAAACAGAGGGGTGATGCAGACTCTGCATCGGATCTGGCGTAGATGATGTCGTCGCGTCGGAAAACACCATAAGGCACGAGAAGGAACAAAGAGAAGTCCACCAGACGAAGGATTCCTCGGATAGCATGAAGACCAGATGTAGCAACACCGTTACCAAAAGAGGAAGCGAAACCCTGAAGGTACGACGGAACCCAACCACGAGAAATCCTGGACTCGAAGAGAGAGAAGAGAGCGGATTCAAAACGCGCAGAGGTGAGAGGAGAGCAGCAGAGGGGTAAGGAGCAAAATCAGACCTAATCAGAACTATCCAACCGATTTTTCAAAAATAGTTTTGACACTCTACTTCGGCCGTTAGCTAGGTTATCCTACAGGCTGGACTTGTGGGGTATCGCAACTGCTGAGCTCTGATACCACTCTGTAACACCCTGAGAATCGGACCTATGCAAGTTTTAGCGAAACCCGCCAAACCCGCATAGAAACGATTCAAAGGTGCCCACCAGGCACTTTCGTGCGGGTGGAAAACGAAGTAATAACATTACACAACAGTCCTCGATGGGACCCACAGAACAGATATATACAATAGCGACTCCACGAGTCAGGAATACAAATGCAATATACAGAGATCCAAATCACCTTGAAAATGATAGAGCGTCCGACTACGGACAAGATGCAAATGGGGCTAAGAGCCCTGAAGAATAACCAATGGCGTCCATAACCCTGCCCAGGCCAAGCCGGAAGGTAACCCTGCTAACGACGTCGATCTCAAAACCTGCTTAAACAAAAGGGGTGCCGACAAGGGCAAGGGAAAAAGAGGAGCGTCAGTACTGAGGCCAGTACACGGCGAGGCTAGAATTCGGCGGTCCTCGCCTACATAGGTATGGTGGACTGAAGCGGCAGCGGCAGCACGCGCTAAACAACCTATAGAGACTCGATACAACTGTTGGCTATCAGAGAGGGATACGAAAGACCTATTCGGAACCAACCTGATGCTACCACCAAACAAACCCATCCTGGTGTTTCCCCCTCGAGACCAAACGAGGAAGTCAATCGAGGAAACTCACGCAGTTGGCAGTTTTATTTATTCGTTTATCGTTGCAGTAATTACTAGTCAGGTATAGATAGTCATTCTGATAAAAATAAGCAGTGGGCACTGTTATTTAACCGTTCCGTTGTAGTTGCAACACTTACTAGTCAGATACAATTAGCATGAGATAACCCAAAACCCAGCAGTTGTTGGTACTTTTATTTAGCCATTCCGTTGTAGTTGCAATATTTACTAGTTAGGTACAATGGTCGCAAGCGACAATCCAAACAAGCAATTGTGGGCAGTATTATTTAGCCATTCCATTATAGTGAAGCTGATTACTAGTCATTATAAAGTCAAATTTATAGTACTACTTTAGTTATAGTTGTCTATGATCGAGATACTGTGCTCCAAGTCGTCCATAACCGCGGACACGGCTTTTAGAAAGTTTTACCCGGTCGGGGTGCACCAATAGCAACACACACTCGATCAACCTCGGAAAAACCAAATCAAAACCCAACGAGGCCTTCACGACAAAGCAATCACAGGATTCAGAAATATTTCAGGGGGCCACCCCATTAAGTAGACCCGCAACGAAGATAGCTGACTCCGAGACGGACTCAAGGTTTGCGACAATGGCTGTAAACGACTGGGAACCCAAAACTGGGCTTGTCGATACCGCGAAAACACTCCGCTTACCTAAATAGTACAGTGTGCTCCTCGCACAATCGTAAATAAAGCAGTAAACATGGCATAAGTACGGGATAGTAAATAAAACCTCAAACTAGTTTGTGGCCCCAAGAAATAAGACTGAATCAAGCTCTGGCTCAGGGGGGTCCCATAATCCTCCCGGATGTGGATAGCGCAAAAATTCAAGGAACAGGTATCAAGTACTCGGGGTCCTACGGGACACAAGTGGACGGTTAACAACCAAATAACATCTATTGCCCACCTGTGCCTCTGCTTACTTACTTCAATTTTAGTTGTTAAACAGTAAATAAAGTGAACGATAAGTAAAGCCAAGATCATCTCCAACATCAAACATGCGGCAATACACCAACAACTGTGGTACATGGTGACACGCAACAGCACTTGAGCAAGCGACTACGACGCGCAAGTCCAACTATCTACCAAACAACAGGTAATAGGATGTGTCCAAGGCAATATAAGGCTGCAAGGGATATCACGGGTACGAAAACTAGAGCATCGCGACACATATAGCAATAGATCAACAGGAGGGAATAAATACTATAAAAGTAAGATAGGTAGAAAGGGGGAGATGCTCGCCTAAAAACATTGTCGAAGTTTCAACCGAAGATCGGGGCGAAGCTCACATCAACTCAACGGCCTTATCCGTGAAGAAGCAAAACACTAGAAGAAACACCGGATGCACTATTTAATTCAATGGCAGAAAATCGGGCATGATGCATGTATGATGCATGACATGGCAAAGGTGCGATGCAATTAGGTCATATTAAGCGGAACCGGGGTCCCGACAAATAATTAAATGGTTCATGTTATTTATCTACCCCGCAAATTAAATGTTGTTTGGACATGGCAAAAGATAGTACCGGTTCGCTACACAAATTTAAATGAGGCCAATATAAGACTAGATTTGCCCGCATATGGGCCCCATATTTAATTATGAGGTGAATCGACATAAGGCCCCAAAACCACATGACAATATGTATGCAGGAATGTTTAATATGCGACAAGTTGTATGATATGATAAAATAGGGTTTCGGGAAGGGGTCCACACATTAGAGGGTCTCGACGAACTTGGGGTTCCGGGGTTCAGGGTCGGTCTCGGGGTTCAGGGTTCGACGGGGTCGGTCTCGGACAACAGAAGTAGATCTTGGCGTTCCACGTAGAAGGACTTGGTTCGGTGCCAGGGCGCCTCGGACTCGTCCTGGTCGGTGTCGATCTTGTCGTGGCGAAGATCTTGTTGGGTCCGCGTATCGGGTCGGTCCTGGCGTTCGGGATGCAGAACTTGGCGTTCTGCGGCGGAGTGCTTGGCGTCATTTGGTTCCATGTCGACGGTCTTGGTGTCCTTGATGGAGAACTCGGTGTATCCGTGTCGGCGGCCTTGGCGGTTATCGGGTCCGGGCTTCGGAATCTGTGAGACGTCCTTAGGGCTCCGAGAAGAAGATCTTGTTGAGGGCCTCGCTTGAGATCGATGGTGACTTGCAAAGGTCTCCTAGGGGCACCGTGATGGTTCTCCGGGTCTTGACTTGTCAAGGCGTCGATCTCGGTCCAACCGATGGCGGGTTCGAGAAGATAGGGCGACAAGATAACTTAATTGGGCGGCCAATACCACGGTACCGGAGGCGATTCGCTGGCGTCGGCAACTGAAACAACATACACGAATGTCCACAAACGACACACACGGGTACTTGTCGACATCGCGCTGCAGGCCAGAGAGGCTTGTAGGCGTGCCCGCAGCAGGAGGCAGGTCTTGGCGGCACGATTCCCTGGCGACGGCGTGGTGTCCTTGAACGGCGAGGATGGGGCCGGGGAAGACGAGCGGCGGGCGCTTCGGGAGGCCGACACGGCGCAGGCGACCAGCGAGGGACGGTGAGGACGGCTAGGGGCCGGCATGGCCGCGGGCCAGAGCGTCGGCGGGCTCGTTGGCGGGATGGACGACGCCATAGGGACGACCCGCGAGGTGCGGCGGCGAGCATGGAGGTGCGGTACGAAGCGGGCGCGGCGGCGGGGTCTGCAACAGAGCCCGACAAGGTGGGGGAGGCGTCGCGGCGCCATGGGTCGAGGAGCCGGTGAAGCGGGCTCGACGGAGGGCCTGGCGGGGCCCGCAGGGCGACGTCGGCGGGCGGCCGGACGCGGCGCGGAGGACGCTTGCGGAGGGGGCCGCGCGGAGGATGGCGAGGTCGGCGGCCTGCCGGCCAGCGGAGCAGGGAAAGAGGCCGCGTCGGGAGCGGCCACGGCGGCGTGGGCGACGGCGTCAGCTCCGGGCGGCGGTGGCGGGGTCCTGCGGGCCTGGAGAGGAGGCGGGCGCCGGCGGGGAGAGAGGCCAGGGGGGCGGCGAGCTCCGGCGACCAGAGAGGAGGCGGCGAGCGAGGCCGGCGCGGGGTCGAGGGAGGCGTGGCCTGGCCGGCCACGGGAGCGCGGACGGTGGAGGACGAGGCCGGGGCGGAGAGAGGAAGGGGAAGCCGACGGTGGAGGTTGCAGGGATGGCAGCGCGGGGACGCAGCCGGGGCCGGGGAAGAGGAGGGACGGTGGCGACCGGGAAGGGGAGGAAGAGGGCAGAGGGGAGGCGGGGCGGCAGCGTCGGTGGTGAGAGGAGGGAGACGCGGTGGGGAGAGAGGGGCGCGTGGGGGAGGGAAGAGAGGGAGTGGGGCCGGAGGGGTGGGTCCAGGCGAGTGGGACCCGCGGGGAAGTGGGGTTGACCAGGGGGAGAGGGGGGGTGACTGAGGGCTGGGGCCAGGCGCGGGTGGGGCCCAGGTGCAGAGAGAGTGGAGAGTGGGGGAGTGGTGAGAGGTGGGACTGACGGGTGGGGTTGAACCAGGAGGTGGGGTCGGGGTGTAAGGGAGAGGGGTAGGTGGGAGCTGGGTGTGATAGAGGGAGTGGAGGGAAAAGGAGGCGGATTGATGAGGTGGCAAGGTGGGTAGGGAATTGGGGGAGGGGTGAGGTGGCGAGCTGGGATAGGTGGGTAGAATAGGATTGGGTAGTTTTAGGATTCGGGTAGGCTGGTTTAGGTGGACCGATTTTAATCCGGGGGTGGTCGACTGGGTCGAATCGGCCCGTTCGACTGCCCCACTAAAAATAATTAAATATTTTATTTATTTCAAACAGGGCTTTTGCAAACCGATAGCAGACAAAACAAAATAATCCGGAGACCCGGGTTTTGCGTTTGAATAAAGACGGGGCGTTTAGAAAACAAATTAGGTTTTCCCGAAAAATAGTTTTATGCGAACAAATGCAAGATGATGACGATGCTCAAATGCAATGTGGCATGATGACATGAGCATGCGGTCATGATGATGCAATGCATAAAAACAACGCGATTTTCTAGTAGTGGTTTTGCGGGATGCCACATGGCGTGACGAAGACCATGCACATATGGCGGTGATCTACATCGTAGGAGATGGCGCGGTGGAAATCGAGGACGTCGGTGCGCGAGGATGACGAAGTAGACTGCGTGCAGCGACGCTACAACCCGAGAGGGCGACATAGCTGCAGGGCGCAAGTTGGTGCAGCGACTAGAATACCACTAACGACGTACACGCCAAGGAAGGCGCGTTGGAAGCCGGTAGCATGGACCAAAGGCGGGGGTGATGCAACGACAGCCCGCAGCTCGATCGATGGTAGGCGCATGCTCGGGGACGTGCTTGGCGTAGACAGGCGCGGGATCGGTTAATCAGACCGACGTTGTGCCATATACGCCATGGCATGAATGAGCATAGATCATAGTCGATGGCGACTGTTAGGAATAGGCAACTTGTATTCCTCTGGGGGCCAAAGGCCATAATATATAGTACATGTACAGGTATAAATATGCAGGAAGCCCCCTAACATCTGGGGATACTACAATATACAAATATATACATCTAACACACCCCCCCCCTCAAACTCATGGTGGATCCACAACACTGAGTTTGGAGAGTAAGAAATCATGCTGCGCTTTGGTCTGGGTCTTCGTAAAGAAATCCGCCAACTATAAATCTGAAGGCACATACTGAAGCGCAACAACCTGAGCCTGCACCAGAGCACGTGTATAGAAAGCATTAACACCAATATGCTTGTTAAGCTCATGCTTGACCGGATCACGTGCAACACTAATAGCACCTATACTGTCAGACAAAATCAGAGTATATGTGGTAATAGAGACCCCAAAATTCGCAAGTAACCACCGTAACCAGGCCACCTCAGCAGTCAACAAGGCCATAGCACGCAACTCAGCCTCAACACTCGAACGGGAAACCGCTGTCTGTTTCTTCATCTTCCAAGCAACGAGTGAACCACCAAGAAACACACAGTAAACAGAAAGTGAACGGCGATCCGAAAGATCACTCGCCCACGTAAAGTCCGAATAGCACAGGAGCTAGAGGGAGCTAGAACGAGGAAAGAAAAGACGACGAGTGATCGTACCACGAAGATAACGAAGAACACGGAGAATATGACTATAGTGAACAGTGGTAGGAGCAGAAACAAACTGACTCAGAATATGAATAGGATAAGAGATGTCAGGACGAGTGACAGCAAGATAAACAAGACTCCCAACAAGATGATGATTACGCTCGGATCAGGAAGAGGATCACCATCAGTAGGTTAAAGCTTAACATTAAGCTCCATAGGGGTCTCAACAGTGCGCTCATCCCCAAGAGCAGCACGAGCAAGAAGATCCTGAATATAATTTTCCTAGGAGATGTAAAAGCCATCAGAAGTGGAGGAAACCTCAATCCCAAGAAAGTATCAAAGAGGACCAAGATCAGTCATAAGAAACTGATCACGAAGACGAGCCTTAACAAAGGCGATATACTCAGAATCATCACCAGTAATGATCATATCATCAACATAGAGAAGAAGAAGAGTGCGTCCACGAGTACTGATCGCAGGGCCAGGCCGGTCGGGATGGTAGCGAAGCCTGAGTCGATCTAGAGATTTGTCGGGGACAGGGTGAATCGATCTGGACAGGGGAATCGATCGGGGACAGGGAGTTGTCGGCCAGGCGGGTGGAGTCCCGCGCGAGGTGGCGTCGGTGGAGTAGTCCCGCGCGAGGTGGCGTCGATGGAGTAGTCCCGCGCGAGGTGGCGTCGGTGGAGTAGGTCCCGCGCGAGGTGGCGTGTCGTCCAGGGAGACGGGGAGGCGCAGGGAACCGACGAAGAAATCGATCCAGGGAGTTGCAGCTCGATCTGGATTTAGATCTGAATCCTGATCGCCCGCGTGGTAGAAGACCGATCTGAAAACGTCAAGGCAAGGCGTGAACGGGCGGCGACCGGCGGCGACGTCGACGGCAAGGCAGGCGGCGACAGGGACGGTGGCGGCTGACGAAGTTGCGAGAAAGAGGACGGGGCTAACCTGTAGGGTCTCGTAGCATGGAAAACAAAAAATTTCTACCGCATACAAACAAACAAGCCAAGATCTATCTACTAGATTGTAGCAACGAGTCGATGGAATAACTCACCCTCGAAGATTCCAAAGTGTTTAACGAGAGCGGATTCTCGTGGGTGATGTAGTCTACTCTTGCCGATCTCAAGATCGCGTAGACGATCCTTCCGGCGCTGCGTTCCGGCAGCGCTCCCGCAGTCGGTCACACGTTCGGTACTCGACTAAGACCTTCCTCTCCCTTGTTCCAGCAGGCAGCGGAGGTTGTAGCACTCTCCTCGCAATTCCGGCAGCACAACGGAGTGGTACCGAAAGTAGAGGGGAGATCTCACAGGGCTTCGCCTTAAGCCGGAGCGAGTATGGTGGAGTATGAGAGAGCTCCTCGGCGATCTAGGTTTTAGACACACCAAGGAGGAGGTGCTAGAGCCGGCGGCTAGGGTTTGGGGCACCCCAAGTCGGCGGCTAGGGCAACCCTAGGAGGCGGCGGCAGCTGCAGGAGGTGGTGGCGCCAAGCTAGGGTTTGGAGGAGAGGTACTTGTGTGTCCTAGGAGGGAGCCCTGCCCCTCCTTATATAGGTGGAGGGGCCGGCCGGCCAAGGGGAGGGAGTGGAGTCCCTCCCCAACTCGGCTTGGGTGGTGCGCCGGCTTGGGGAGGAGGGACTCCCTCCCCAACTCGGTTTCCCCTTCCTCCTCTTTTCCTCTTTCCAAATTTAGCCGTTTGACTTTTCAATTTAGCTATTTGACTTTTCAAACTAGGATTAGAATTAATCCTTTATTTGGAACAGCGATGACACTTAGTACATGATGCAATCATACCAACTTGATACAACACATCCATGTACCCTTCCCCTCCGGAGTGCCGGACATTCCGGAACATTCTAGAACATTCCCGATAAAAACACCGGAAACAATCCCCAACTCCGAAACGGGACTTTCCTTATATGAATCTTATTCTCCGGACCATTTCGGATCTCCTCGTGATATCCCGGATCCCATCCGGGACTCCGAACAACATTCAGTCTCTTTCTCATCATTCCATAACTACTCAAAACAACGTCGAATCCTTAAGTGTGTCTCCCTACGGTTCGTGAATTATGCGGACATGATCGAGACACTTCTCCGACCAATAACCAATAGAGGAATCTGGAAATTCATATGGATCCCACATATTTCTACGATTACTTTGCGATCGAATGAACCACTTACATACGATATCAATTTCCCTTTGTCTCACGATATGTTACTTATCCGAGGTTATGATCGTCGGTATCTCTGCATACCTAGTTCAACCTCGTTACCGATAAGTACTCTTTTCCCGTTCCCGTGATATGTGATCCCTTGTGAGCCAGTCACATGCTTGCAAGCTAATTGGATGACATTTCACCGAGAGGGCCCAGAGTATATCTATCCGTCATATGGATGGACAAATCCCACTCTTGATCCATGTGTTTCAACCAACACTTTCCGAACACTCAATGCCACCTTTATAGCCACCCAGTTACGGTGTGGTGTTTGATGTCATCAAAGCATCCATCCGGTAAAGGTGATATGCATGATCTCATGGTCAAAGGAATTAGATTACTATGTATCAGAAAGCATATAGCACTTGAACTATTAAAATGACTTGATCTTTATGCTACGCTTATCTATAGGAGTATGTCCATCATATCATTCTCCTAACGATATGATCTTGTTGTTAATAACATCTCAATGTTCATGATAGGGAAACCACAATCATCTATTAACCAACAAGCTGGTATTATATAGAGGCTTTACCAGGGACTTCAAATTAAGTTTACAAATCACACAAGTATTAATGTTTCCTTGTTAATACTATTATAGCATGAATGTAAAAATTTATCATAAACACAAAGATATAATAATAATCACATTTATTATTGCCTCTAGGGCATATCTCCAATAGTCTCCCACTTGCACTAGAGTCATCTAATCTAGATTACATGGTAATATACCGAACACCCATGGCAGTTTGGTGCTGGTCATGTTTTGCCCTTGGGAGAGGTTTAGTCAACGGATCCGCCACATTCAGATCTGTGTATACTTTGCAAACCTTTATATCCCCATCCTGGATATGTTCTCGAATAGCGTGAAAACATAGCTTGATATGCTTCAGCTTCTTGTGTGACCTTGGTTCTTGCGCATTGGCTATGGCGCCCATGTTATCACAGTAGATAGACATTGGGTCCAGCGCACTAGGAACCACACCCAGCTCTGTAATGAACTCTTTCATCCATATCGCTTCTTGTGAAGCCTCCGAAGCAGCCATGTATTCCGATTCAGTTGAAGATCTCGCCACAACGCTTTGCTTTGCACTCCCCCAGCTAACTGCTGCACCATTCAAAATAAATACGTGTCCAGATTGTGATTTAGAATCATCCGGATCGGTGTTCCAACTAGCATCGGTGTAACCATTAACAACGAGCTGTTCATCACCTCCATAAGAAAGAACCATATCCTTAGTTCTTCTCAAGTACTTAAGGATGTTTTTAACCGCTGTTCAATGATCCACTCCTGGATCACTTTGATATCTGCTAGTTAAACTAACAGCATATGCAATGTCGGGTCTAGTACATAGCATGGCATACATTAGTGATCCTATGGCTGAGGCATAGGGAGTCTTACTCATCCTTTCTCTATCTTCTGCCGATGTCGGACTTTGAGTTTTACTCAAGGTCGTATTGGGCAACATGGGCAAGAACCCTTTGTTGCTATCTTCCATTCCAAACCTCTTTAGAACTTTGTCCAAATATGTACTCTGTGACAATGATATTTGGCGTTTCGATCTATCTCTATAAATCTTTATGCCTAATATGTAAGCTGCTTCGCCAAGATCCTTCATTGAAAAACTATTATTCAAATATTCCTTGACACTATTAAGAAGGTCTACATCATTCCCAATCAATAATATGTCATCCACATATAGTATTAAGAATGCTACAGAGCTCCCACTCACTTTCTTGTAAATACAAGCTTCTCCATAAGTTTGTATAAAACCAAAACTTTTGATCACCTTATCAAAACGTTGATTCCAACTTCGGTATGCTTGCTTCAATCCATAGATGGACCGTTGAAGTTTGCATACCTTGTTAGCATCTTTAGGATCGACAAAACCTTTGGGTTGCATCATATACAACTCTTCATCAATGTCTCCATTGAGGAATGTTGTTTTGACATCCATCTGCCATATCTCATAATCGTAATATGCAGCGATTGCTAACATAATCCTCACAGACTTTAGCTTCGCTACCGGTGAGAAAGTCTCATCGTAGTCAACTCCTTGAATTTGTCGAAACCCTTTTGCGACAAGTCGAGCTTTATAGACAGTAACATCACCATCAGCATCTGTTTTCTTCTTGAAGATCCATTTGTTCTCGACAGCCTTCCGGCCATCCGGTAAGTCCACCAAAGTCCATACTTGGTTTTCGTACATGGATCCAATCTCGGATTTCATGGCTTCTTGCCATTTATTGGAATCTGGGCTCATCATCGCTTCCTCATATGTCTCAGGGTCATCGGTGTTGTCCACCAACATGACACTCATAACGGGATCATACCAATCTGGAGTGGTACGAGTTCTCGTTGACCTGCGAGGCTCTGTAGCAACTTTAACCGAAGTTTCATGATCATCATCATTAGCTTCCTCTCTTATTGGTGCAGGCACCACAGGAACTTCTTCCGGTGCTGCGCTACTCGCAATTTTGAGAGAAGGTTCGACAACCTCGTCGAGTTCTACTTTCCTTCCAGTCACTTCTTTCGAGAGAAATTCCTTCTCTAGAAAGGATCCATTCTTGGCAACGAAGATTTTGCCCTCGGATCTATGATAGAAGGTATACCCAATAGTTTCCTTCGGGTATCCTATGAAGACGCATTTTTCCGCTTTGGGTTCAAGCTTGTCCGGCTGTAACTTCTTTACATAGGCTTCGCATCCCCAAACTTTAAGGAACGACAATTTAGGTTTCTTCCCAAACCATAATTCATACAGTGTAGTTTCAACGGATTTAGATGGTGCCCTATTTAAAGTGAATGCGGTTGTTTCTAATGCATAACCCCAAAATGATAGCGGTAAATCTGTAAGTGACATCATAGAACGAACCATATCTAAGAGAGTTCGATTACGACGTTCGGACACACCATTACGCTGTGGTGTTCCCGGCGGTGTCAACTGCGAAAGTATTCCGCATTTCTTCAAATGCTCGCCAAACTCGTAACTTAGATATTCACCTCCACGATCAGAACATAGAAATTTAATCTTCCTGTTACGTTGATACTCTACCTCACTTTGAAATTCCTTAAACTTCTCGAAAGTTTCGGACTTATGTTTCATGAAATAGATATACCCATATCTACTCAAGTCATCCGTGAAGGTAAGAACATAACGATAACCACCGCGTGATGCTACACTCATTGGACCACACACATCGGTATGTATGATTTCCAATAAGTCCGTAGCTCGCTCCATCATACCAGAAAATGGAGTCTTAGTCATTTTACCCATCAGACATGCTTCGCATCTATCAAGTGATTCGAAATCAAGTGATTCAAGAAGTCCATCGGAATGGAGTTTCTTCATACGCTTCACTCCAATGTGACCAAGACGACAGTGCCACATATAGGTCAAGTTATTGCTCGATTTCAAACGTTTAGCCTCAATGTTATTAATGTGTGTATTTCCACTATCGAGATTCAATAAGAATAGACCATCTATCAAAGGTGCATGTGCATAAAACATATTACTCATATAAATCGAACAACCATTATTCTCGGATTTAAACAAGTAACCGTCTCGCAATAAACAAGATCCCGATATAATGTTCATGCTCAACGCAGGCACCAAATAACAATTATTTAAGTATAAAACTAATCCCGATGGTAGATGAAGGGGTAGCGTGCCGACCGCGATCACATCAACCTTTGATCCGTTTCCCACGCGCATCGTCACCTCGTTCTTCGCTAGCTTCCGTTTATTCTGCAGCACCTGTTTCGAGTTACAAATATGAGCAACCGAACCAGTATCAAATACCCAGGCACTACCACGAGTACTAGTGAGATACACATCAATAACATGTATATCAGATATACCTTTCTTCTTGATGTTGCCGTTCTTCAAATCCGCTAAGTACTTTGGGCAATTCCGCTTCCAGTGACCTTCTCCCTTGCAGTAAAAGCACTCAGTATCAGGCTTAGGTCCAGCCTTGGTCTTCTTCGTCGGCGTGGTAACTTTCTTACCACCCTTCTTGAAGTGTCCCTTCTGCTTAGACTTGCCTTTCTTGAATTTGGTGGTCTTATTGACCAACAACACTTGGTGCTCTTTCTTGATCTCCACTTCTGCAGACTTCAACATGGCAAAGAGTTCTGGCAACGTCTTGTTCATGTTCTGCATGTTGTAGTTCATCACAAAGTTCTTGTAACTTGGTGGTAGTGATTGGAGGACACGGTAAATCCCCAAAGCATTAGGAATCACTATACCCAAGCTTTGAAGTTTGTTTGTGTGCCCAGACATCTTAAGCACATGCTCACTGACGGAGCTGCCCTCTTCCATCTTGCAGTTAAAGAAATTTTCAGAAGCCTCATAGCTTTCAATTGCCGCATGAGTCTCAAAGATCAATTTGAGATCCTCGACAATATCATATGGGTCTGAATTCTCAAACCTTTTCTGAAGCTCCGATTCTAAACCATACAAGATAGCACACTGAACTGTGGATTACTGAGTCTTCCGAGTGAGGTAAACATTCTTTATTTCATCGGAAGCATCAGCTGCAGGTGGGTCACCCAGCGGTGCATCCAGCACATAGGTCAAATTACCAGCTGTGAGGACAATCCTCAAATTGCGGAACCAATCCGCGAAGTTGCTTCCATTGTTTTTCAACTTTTCTTTCTCTAGGAACGCATTAAAATTGATGGTAGGGGTTGCCATTGATCTACAACATATTTGCAATAGTTTAGACTAAGTTTATGACAAATTGAGTTCAAATTAATATTAAAATTAATCTAGGTGAACTCCCACTCAAAACAATATCCCTCACATTGTTTTAGTGATCACATGAACCAAATCCACCACATCAACACCGATCATCACGAGAGTTGATATAGTTTCAATGGCGAACAATCGACATGTTCATCATATCTACTATATGATTCATGCTTTACCTTTCGGTGATCCGTGTTCCGAGACCATGTCTGTACATGCTAGGCTCGTCAAGATCAAACCTTAGTTTCCGCATGAGCAAATCTGGCTTGCTCACGTTGTATACACTTGCGGAATCTAACACACCCGATCATCACGTGGTGCTTCGAAACAACATGCTTTAGCAACGGTGCTAACTAAGGGTGAACACTTTATGACTTGAAATTCATGTGCATGAGGGATCATCTTATAATGCTATCGTCGTCTACTAAGCAATACAAGATGCATAAAGGATTAACATCACATGCAATTCATAATATGTGATACGATATGTCCTTTCTTCTTTGTGCTTCCGATCTCCATCTTCTTGCACGAACATGATCTCCATCATCACCGGCATTGCATCAAGGTCAATGACGCTTCTTCATGGTTGTCGTCCACCGGCTTCAACTATTACAACTACTTTGAATAGACACGCGGGTATTAACATAAATTAAAAACAACCATATGGCTCCTGCCGGTTGCCAACTTACAATAAGGAACATTGCATACATCAAATATAATCACAATCATGGCCATATCACATCACAGCACACCCCTGCAAAACAAAGTTAGACGCCTCTACTTTCTTTGCATGTTTTACGTGGTTTGGGGCTTTCAATAAGTGTCGTTCTAACTTACGAACATGAACCACAACATTGATACTAGTATTGTAAATCACCCGTTGTAAATTGGATCTTAACTATGCTAGGAGAAACAGGCACCCGCAAAGCCACTTATGCAATACAAGTTGCATGTCAAGCATGGAGCAAGTCTCATGCACGATGTCATGTAAGGTTAGCCCGGGCCGCTTCATCCCAACATCCCGCAAGATGCAAAGTACACAAGAAGCAATCGACAATAAAAGCATCAACGCCCACAATGACCATTGTGTTCTACTCGTGCAACAGATCTACATATAGACACGACTTTGATACCACTGTAGGGTTTCGTAGCATGGAAAACAAAAAATTTCTACCGCATACAAACAAACAAGCCAAGATCTATCTACTAGATTGTAGCAACGAGTCGATGGAATAACTCACCCTCGAAGATTCCAAAGTGTTTAACGAGAGCGGATTCTCGTGGGTGATGTAGTCGTACTCTTGCCGATCTCAAGATCGCGTAGACGATCCTTCCGGAGCTGCGTTCCGGCAGCGCTCCCGCAGTCGGTTACACGTTCGGTACTCGACGAAGACCTTCCTCTCCCTTGTTCCAGCAGGCAGCGGAGGTTGTAGCACTCTCCTCGCGATTCCGGCAGAACAACGGCGTGGTACCGGAAGTAGAGGGGAGATCTCGCAGGGCTTCGCCTTAAGCCGGAGCGAGTATGGTGGAGTATGAGAGAGCTCCTCGGCGATCTAGGTTTTAGACACACCAAGGAGGAGGTGCTAGAGCCGGCGGCTAGGGTTTGGGGCACCCCAAGTCGGCGGCTAGGGCAACCCTAGGAGGCGGCGGCAGCTGCAGGAGGTGGTGGCGCCAAGCTAGGGTTTGGAGGAGAGGTACTTGTGTGTCCTAGGAGGGAGCCCTGCCCCTCCTTATATAGGTGGAGGGGCCGGCCGGCCAAGGGGAGGGAGTGGAGTCCCTCCCCAACTCGGCTTGGGTGGTGCGCCAGCTTGGGGAGGAGGGACTCCCTCCCCAACTCGGTTTCCCCTTCCTCCTCTTTTCCTCTTTCCAAATTTAGCCGTTTGACTTTTCAATTTAGCTATTTGACTTTTCAAACTAGGATTTGAATTAATCCTTTATTTGGAACAGCGATGACACTTAGTACATGATGAAATCATACCAACTTGATACAACACATCCATGTACCCTTCCCCTCCGTAGTGCCGGACATTCCGGAACATTCTAGAACATTCCCGATGAAAACACCGGAAACATTCCCCAACTCCGAAACGGGACTTTCCTTATATGAATCTTATTCTCCGGACCATTCCGGATCTCCTCGTGATGTCCCAGATCCCATCCGGGAATCCGAACAACATTCGGTCTCTTTCTCATCATTCCATAACTACTCAAAACAACGTCGAATCCTTAAGTGTGTCTCCCTACGGTTCGTGAATTATGCGGACATGATCGAGACACTTCTCCGAACAATAACCAATAGAGGAATCTGGAAATTCATATGGCTCCCACATATTTCTACGATTACTTTGCGATCGAATGAACCACTTACATACGATATTAATTTCCCTTTGTCTCACGATATGTTACTTATCCGAGGTTATGATCGTCGGTATCTCTGCATACCTAGTTCAACCTCGTTACCGATAAGTACTCTTTTCCCGTTCCCGTGATATGTGATCCCTTGTGAGCCAGTCACATGCTTGCAAGCTAATTGGATGACATTTCACCGAGAGGGCCCAGAGTATATCTATCCGTCATATGGATGGACAAAATCCCACTCTTGATCCATGTGTTTCAACCAACACTTTCCGAACACTCAATGCCACCTTTATAGCCACCCAGTTACGGTGTGGTGTTTGATGTCATCAAAGCATCCATCCGGTAAAGGTGATATGCATGATCTCATGGTCAAAGGAATTAGATTACTATGTATCAGAAAGCATATAGCACTTGAACTATTAAAATGACTTGATCTTTATGCTACGCTTATCTATAGGAGTATGTCCATCATATCATTCTCCTAACGATATGATCTTGTTGTTAATAACATCTCAATGTTCATGATAGGGAAACCACAATCATCTATTAACCAACAAGCTGGTATTATATAGAGGCTTTACCAGGGACTTCAAATTAAGTTTACAAATCACACAAGTATTAATGTTTTCTTGTTAATACTATTATAGCATGAATGTAAACATTTATCATAAACACAAAGATATAATAATAACCACATTTATTATTGCCTCTAGGGCATATCTCCAACATAACCTTGCTCTGATACCATGTTAGGAATAGGCAACTTGTATTTCTCTGGGGGGTAAAGGCCACAATATATTGTACAGGTACAGGTGTAAATATGCAGGAAGCCCCCTAACATCTGGGGAAACTACAATATACAAATATATACATCTAACAGCGACATTGTCGGTGAAGTCCCGTACGATGATGATGAAGACGATCCGAGGTAGGATGGCCGCGACAACCTTCCAAGGAAGGCGTAGCAGTGGTCTGCGGTGCGCGGCAGCCTGCCGAGGCAGGCGCTGCAGCGGAGATGGCAGGCGCACATGCACGATGTAGATCATCGATGCTAATGGTCGGAGTAGAGACGCGAGTGGACGATGGCGGTGGGCGATTCAATCCGATCTAAGATCGGTAAAAAAAATAAAACTGATCAAGAGATCGAAAAAGAGACTCATAGGAAAGCCACGAACCCTGTACGGGTTATGCATCCCCCGGCGGAGATCATGGAGATCGACCTCTCCGGGGGCAGCATGGCGGAAACGTGTTGCTTGGCTAGTGTGGCGCCATAGAAGGAGGCAATACAAGGTTGGGGAGAGGCGGCAACGGCGCTAGGGTTTTGGTGGCGGCGGCTCTAGGATAGGATCGAATTTAGGGCCAATACAATGTAGAAAGATAAAGAGGGATAGACGAAATATGTTGGATGTATTTTTTAGTCTCGTGGACGAGTATATATAGATATATATATGGGATTATCTTAGAGTACAAGAGGAGAGATAAATCCTATATCTAACTGATTTGCCCTAACCGATATTATATAGGTTCTTGATCGTGGGTGTTGGTTGACTTCTACTACTACACGTTATGCTTCTATTGAGTTCGTATAAGCGAGAAAAGTCAGCCGTTTGAATCGAATGAAACACATGTCAAGCCAGCTGAAGCTTACAACGCCAACCACGCGATGTCAAAACGCACTGTAGGTGACGGGGCGAAGCGCGTATATCCTAGTATAAGTAGTACACGCCAATCGCCATCGATCGACCCATCCTCCACTGGTCAGGCTAGAAGCCACCAAGACTTCTAATTTCCAGTCTTCCGCGATTCCTCCTCCCTCACGCGAGCCATTGTCGCCGTACGATGGAAGCAGCTGCCGGGGCCGGCGGGATGGAAGTGGTGGTGTTCCCGTGGCTGGCGTTCGTGCACATGATCCCATTCCTCGAGCTCTCCAAGCGCCTCGCCGCTCGTGGCCACGCCGTCACCTTCGTCTCCACGCCGCGGAACCTCGCCAGGCTACCGCCGGTGCCGCCGCACCTGTCGGCTCGCCTCCGTTTCGTTTCACTGCCGCTACCGCGCGTCGACGGGCTTCCGGAGGGCGCCGAGTCCACCGCCGACGTGCCGGCCGAGAAGATCGATCTCGTCAAGAAGGCGATGGACGGCCTCGCCGCCCCGCTCACCACGTTCCTCGCCGATGAGGCCGCGGTCGGGAGGAGGCCCGACTGGATCATCCACGACTTCTGCCACCACTGGCTCCCGCCCATCGCCGACGAACACAACGTGCCATGCGCGGCGTTCCTGACCCTCCAGGCCGCCTTCGTCGCCTTCGTTGGCCCGCGGTGGGCGAACAACATGCACCCGCGCGCCGCGACGGAAGACTTCAACGTCACGCCTGGGTGGATCCCATCCCCGCTCACCATCGCCTACCGCCGACACAACGAGGCCGAGTCGCTGGCCAGCTTGTTCCGCACCAACGCGTACGGCGTGTCTGACATAGACCGCGTCTGGGGCATGTTCGAGCGATGCCGCCTCACCATATACCGCAGCTGCGACGAGGTCGATCCCGGGATGTTCGCGCTCCTCAGCGACCTCCTCCGCAGGCCCGCCGTCCCCGCTGGCGTGCTCCTGCCGCCAGCCGTCGCTGATGACGGCAACCGTGGCAAAGACGAGCTCCTCCGGTGGCTGGACGAGCAGCCTCCCAAATCGGTTATATATGTCGCGCTGGGGAGCGAGGCGCCGCTGACGCGAAAGAGCCTGCATGAGCTCGCGCTCGGGTTGGATCTCGCCGGCGTGCGCTTCCTGTGGGCTCTATGGACGCCTGCCGGCCTGTTCGACGCTGGCGCCAACGATTGCAGCGTGCTGCCCGACGGGTTCGAGGAGAGGACGCGGGGTCGCGGCATGGTCAGCTGTCATCACCTCGGAACATCTAGGCAGAAGCCCACACGTGGAGAAAATGATTTGTTTATGTTTATAACTTACTTGTGTAATAGAGGCGAAACTAGGCCACGATCCCCTTCCCTCCTCTTCCAAATTGCAATTTTCTATTACCACGTATACTCACCCTTGGTGGCCCAGCCTTTTTTTACTCTCTCTAACCCATATTACTTAACTTGGATTTATTAAAATTTAAATAAACATATATACTACTAAATAGTGTCTAGATTTAATCAAATCTAGAAATTTCAATCAACTAATATGGATCGGAGAAAATATTAATTTTTCCTAATTCGACCAAAAAAGCCAATCAAATTGACATCCTTGACCAGCCTGCCGCAACACCCTTGCCAGGTCTTCCTCAATTCCTCCCTCTCAGCGTCCTCACTTTGTCGCTCATCCCCTCTTACTCAATCTCCTTATTGTCTTCTCCTTATCACAATCGTTGATACCAGCTGACGCCGACACACCATACTGCTGCTGCTCCGCCCCAGCAGACCATCGCAACCGCCAAGGCGTCGATCGCCCGAGTCGAAACCGAAAAAGGCATTGCAAACCTTTTTTATAGTAAATTTTTTGTTTCGACAGAACAGATCCTGTATATCTATACCGCAAAACGGAATATCCCGTGAATATACCATCGTCTTCCTCGCACGCGTGCAGGTCCCTCGCGCATGTCCTCTGCTCGTCCCTGGCGCACGTCCATGTCCCTGCGTGCATGCGGCAGGCTCCCTGTACGTACGTGCTGGCTGCTCTGCTTGATGCGCTGCTTGCTGCTTGATGCTACTCTAACTCTGCTTGATGCGTGCGGCTCCGGTTCTGGCCGGCCGGCCGGCGAGCTACTGCTGCTCTGGGCAGCGACCACGGCGGCTAGAAACTGATAATAGATGTGGAATCGAACCTACTAACTGAAAAAAAAAAGATTGACACGGAAATCGAGACTCCCCGTCATGGAATCAACCTTCGGACGCGGTGGCGCTGGTGGAAGCGGTTGGTGCTGAAATTTATGTCCCGTCGAGTGTTGACCGGTTTATGGTTTTGCTTTAAAAACATACTCGAAAACTGGATATATTCAATATTCAGAGTAGTTATGCGGAAAACTGCAAAGACAATTATGGTTTTGATCACGGTATTTGTTATGTCTATTTTTTCCGACTAAACTGCAAAAGTTTATAAAAATTGCGGGGTTGACCACTTTTACGGTATCTTCTAGAGATGTTTTTAGGTAATTAGATGTATTTATCCAAATTTCTGTTTTCTTATTTAAGGCAGCCGTGGAAAATACCAAAAGTTGCAGTGCGTTGGTTGTAAGCAGGCAGGTTTAAAATGATTGCAACACACACTGATTCATTGATAATGTGGGGTATAACTACATGTAGAAGTAGAACCAATGCTAGGATCCGGCTCATCTGTAACTGAGTTAACTACCAATCTATTTAATCCACTAAATAGGCTTAAGTCAAACATGTTAAATTAGACCGTACAATATCATTTAAGAAGCACGTCATGGGATTAATGCAGGACCATGTATACATAAGAGTGATAACATTCTTCATTAGCATTTAGCATTGTTCTTTTATTTGAAACAACAAAAATGACTTGTCCACAATATACTTAGGTATCTATGAACCAGTATCTACTGTTTTGTGTCAACACAAAATTTGTACTATCATAACAAAAGTGCTTCATTTTTTCTATTCTATGACTTGGCCTTTTTATATGTATTTGTGTTACTTATGGATTTTTCTCTTCCTGTGTTTTGTTCACGCTCCGCTGCATGTGCCCGCAGGCCTCCCTGCTCCTCCACATGAGTATGTCCCGCCAGCACATGTGTGTATTCCTATTGGTTGTTGGGTTAGGCTTGGCAGTCCTCATGTTCGACTCATGATTACCGGTTTTTGAGTCACACTGTGTGAAATATAAATCATTTTGTTACTTCTTGGAAAGTTTCAATATGTTCATTTTGTATAGATTTGTAATTGTATTTTCTCGTGTGCAATAAACCCACTTTACTTGCACAACTGCATCGAGAACAACGATTATATCATTGTTGGTGATGGATGGATTTGGACATGTACTTTACATAAGCCATGATCCACATTCACGTCCACGTGGACGCCAGGTGGAGGCCCACACTCAGAAGCTCAACCTACCTGATCTATCGGGTTGCAAGACGACTCTGGAGGATCCCACCGACCAGATGTACATCCAAGACAGAATGAAGACCAATTTAACATGCAAGGCAAGATGAAGACCTATCGTGACTAAGGAAGACTTCTACACCACTGACGACTATATGTACGTAATTTTAGATTTTACATGTAATATATTTTTTAATTGATGTTATTTATCATGTTAACTTGCAATGGGGCTTGTAGTTGTTTGTTTTTATTGGCTTTTTTCGCAAAAACGCAAAAGCCTTATATTTTCATTTATTAATAGAAAAAGAGAGTTTTGTACAAAGTATACAAAGGCACCAAAGGGTGCACACCCGACACACTCAAGACGGTACATGGTCGAGTCCGCTAGGCGAAAACATTACAACTAACGACACCAACCAAACCTAGTCTAGATGCGCACACTGAATACGATCCTGCCATGAAGGGAGAATCCAATCCACAAAGAAGGGAAGAGTTGGGCCACTTCGGTTTTGGGGAAGACGCTCAGGAAGCAGTACCATCGCCCAACACTACAATCTACGTTGTTGCAACATCAGCCATCAGACGTCAACCACCCCCGTCGAGTGAATCCATGCAACCGAAACACCGCAATAGAGTATGCTCTGCAATCCACAAACCTTGCCAGAAGGGTAGCTAGATTAGCATGACATCGGGGCTCCAAGGATATGCTCACCGGAGTCAAAGCGTGCGCCATCACCATGTGTGTCACCCAGGGCCGTACCACCAAAAACAACACCTCCAAGGAGGGAGCGACGTCCATGATACCATTGTCATCCGATCTAGCAAGCCAGATCTAGGTTTTCACCCGGGGAACTGGACCACGAGGGTTGGGGTGAAATAATCTCCTCACCAACGTCTCCAAGGAGGGGACAATGCCCTAGGGTGCCTCCATCGTTGGCACCAACAAAGGTTGAACAGGGCTTTTTCCTGGAGCATCACAATCACCACTCACACATCAGCGCAACCACTGAGACCCGACAATAAGATATTGTCACCGAGAACACCACACCGTTCTGAGAACCCGATTGCTTACCAACCCACTAGAGAAGGCCAACCCAAGATGCAGGTTTCACAGCGACATAAAGCATCGCCCGAGGTGGAAACCTCGTCGCATGAGCACCCATGCACCGGCCAGCTCCGATATACGACAGAGATGCCCGAATCAGCAACACAGAGATGGTGCACACTGCTGCAACCACCTAACTCCATGTGTGTCAGCACACGGAAGCGGCCATTGGATTGTAAGAGAACACAAAGGCTCCACCTTGCACATCTCCACCACCTAGTTAGTAGAGATCTCAGTCTGCTAGATTCAGGTCAGATTAGGTACCAAGCAACGAGCACGCCACCCTCCCATTCATGCCAACACCCCTGCCCGCCGAAAGCCGCCGCCAAGGCCTCGCCCTTCCAGGGCAGCTGCACACAACCTATCCATGATCAACATAACCTAGAACATGCTCAACATTACCAGAAACACTAGATCACAACCTATCCATGATCAACAGTAGTAGAATCCTAGAAATTGGGGAAAATCGAAGAACGAGAAGGACAATAAATAGAGAAGTGAGAAGAGTCACTTACCATATGACAAGCCATGGCAGGGATCTTAGCTCGACCATGCAATAGATAGAGGCAGAGACAATGACCACCACGGTGATAGCAACATAGGGAGTTACTAGATGGGTATGTCTACCTATGCTAGGACACGCTGATGACAAGGCATTGTCGAAGGCGCACACGAACACCAGGAGGAATCGGAGAAGCGCTATGGCACGGTGATGACACCGCCGACCAAAACCATAGTTAGGGTTGGGTACCTCCAAAAGAGAGAGTGCAAGGAAAATCGAGTTGGATAGGATTGTAGAGATGGAGGAGGCGAGTAATTATGCTAGAGCGCGGTGGCAGCAGCGGATGGAGATGGACATGGTGGCCGAGCGACAACGCAGGCGACTGCGATTGCCACATAGAGAGTGTGGAGGGCGATATGAGTAAGAGAGAGGCAGAGAGTGGGTCAGATCAGGATGGACCAATTCAGTACAGTCACCTAACTAGTTGAATGACTGCTGGTCCTAGGGGTATTTTGTTCATTTCCAAAATACTGAAAACCTAAATAATTATTTCTCTCACATAATAAGTCAAAACAAAATTGTGTGTAGAATCTAAAAAGCTTTTTGTGGAATTTTTAAAAATACTTTTATTTGGATGAAAATTCATGGCATTTAAATCACCAAAACGAAATACATAATAATCCTAAAATAAATTTTGATACCATAAATTTTCGTAATTAAAACCAAAATAATATTTAGAACAATATTCTTCAGTAATGAAAATTCTGAAGTAAAATTCAAACAAATCAATAGTACAAATTTATTTAAAAGATTAATAAATCCAAACAAATGCTAAAAGGGCAAATTGGTAACTAAACCTAAACTAAGAAGAAATCCACAATTAAGGAGGAAAACAACAACACACTTAAGAAATGCATCTCATAGTAACCATAGTATCATCCATTTGCTTCTTTAAACATTGTCCTTAATAGATAACAATGCTATTTTAGAACCCGAGGTCTAGGGTGATATAGAACCTTCAAACCGCATTATCTTCCATACCAGGAAAGTTCAATCTTGAATGTCCTTTGGATACTTTATAAAAAGTACTACCACTTGCATTACAAGCAAAAAACTCTCTTATGAATGAAATGAAAAGGTGGGCATGGGAATCATCGTTGGAATATATGATATGAAATTATATGGTGGAGATTCCATTTTACCAAAAAAGTTCGGACTTAACAACAATTGTAGTCAGTGATACGCCGTAAACGTATCTATAATTTTTTATGCTCCATGCTTGTTTTGTATCAACTATCTTATGTTTTGACTACACTTTGAGGCATTATACATTTTCTGGAACTAACCTATTGACAAGATGTCGCGGTGCCAGTTGCCTGTTTTCTGATATTTTTGGTTTCAGAAAAACTAGTAAAGAAATATTCTCGGAATTGGACGGAACAAAAGCCGAAGTTCCTATTTTTCCAGACGCAACACGGAGCCCGGAGGAGATACGAAGTGGAGCCATGAGGCGACCACACCTAGGGTTGGTGCGGGTCCACCCTTGGCCACGTCGCCCTATGGTGTGGGCCCCTCGGGCATCCATCGACCTTGCCCCTTCGCCTATATTGACACCCCGAGGTATAAACCCTAAGCACATGATTAGAAATCCACGAAAAAGTCTGTATCCGCCGCCATCTCTATCCCTAGATCGGGGGATCTGAAGCTCTTCTCGGCACCCTGCCGGAGAGGGGAGATCATCCTGGAGGCCTTCTTTATCACCATGCTAGCCTTCGGTGTGATGCGTGAGTAGTTCACCCTTGGACTACGGGTTCATACAGTAGCTAGATGGTAGTTCTCCTCCTTTGTGCTATTATGTTTAGATCTTGTGAGCTCTGTTCATGATCAAGATCATCTATTTGTAATCTTGCATGTTGTGTTTGTTGGGATCCGATAGATATTGAGTACCACGTCAAGATTGATTATTGATTCTATCATGTCTTTGTTATTTGTGATCTTGCATGCTCTCCGTTGCTAGTAGATGCTTTGGCCAAGTAGATGCTTGTAACTCCAAGAGGGAGTATTTATGCTTGATAGTAGGTTCATGCCTCTAGTAATCTGGGGAAGTGACAGAAATCTCTAAGGTTGTAGATGTGTTGTTGCTACTAGGGAGAAAACAACAATCCTTTGTCCAAGGGCAATTGTATTGTTTACTTTACACACTTTGATTAATGCAATTATCTGTTGTTTACAACTTAATACTGGAAGGGGTTCGGATATCACCTGAAGGTGGATTATTAGTCATAGATACAGTTGGATTACGGTCTATGTATTATGTTGTAATGCCCAAACAAATCTCATAGAAATCATCATGACATGTATATGCATTGTTATGCTTTCTCTACCCTGTCAATTGCCGAACTGTAATTTGTTCACCTAACATGCTATTTATCTTATGGAGAACACCTCTAGTGAACTGTGGACCCCGGTCCATTCCTTTCCATTGATATTCCATCTAGTGTTTACTGTTTACTTTCTATAATTATCACAAGCAATTACTATCTTCCATACTATACGTTTAATCCTTTGTTTTCAGCAAACCGGTGAGATTGACAACCTCACTGTAAGTTGGGGCAAAGTACTGTGGTTGTGTTGTGCAGGTTCCAGGTTGCTAGCAACATCTTGGGAGTTGTTTCCTTTCTCCTACTGGTTCGATAACCTTGGTTGCATAACTGATAACCCACAAATATAGGGGGTGTATCGTAGTACTTTTGATAAATAGGAGTGTCGATCCCAACAAGGAGCAGAAGGTGTTGACTAGTGGTATGGAGCAGGAAATCTCTGCAAATACTTAGCAAACGGATTTTTAGGGGTTTTCTAATAAAGCAACAAAACAAAGTGCAAGTAATAAAGACAACGAACAACTGTAGCAAGTGGCCCAATCCTTTCTTAGCAAAGGACAAGCCGGAGGAAATACTTATTGAAGGGAATATGCCCGAGAGGCAATAATAAAGTGGTTATTATCGTATTCCTTATTTATGATAAATGTTTATTGTACATGCTATAATTGTATTAATACGGAAACGTTAATACATGTGTGTTTAATAAACAAACAGAAAGTTCCTAGTTATGCCTCTCTCATAAACTAGCTCGTTGATTAACAAGATGATCATAGGTTTCCTGATCATGGACATTGGATGTTGTTAATAACGAGGTCACAACATTAGTGTAATGGTGTGATGAACATTCATCCGAAGTATAGCATTACGATCAAAGTCATTGAGTTTATATTGCTATAACATCTTACGAAGTGATCCTAATCCCTAGACCATGAGATCATGTCAATCACTAACACCGGAAGAGTTTCTTGATAACATCAAACGTCACACCGTAACAGGGTGATTATAAAGATGGATTCAGAACTACTAAAGTGTTATGTTGAGGCCCATGGATCGAGAGTGGAATTTGTTCATCCCGATGACGGATAGATATACTCTGGGCCCTCTCGGTGATATCACATTGGTTAGCTTGCAAGCAAGTGATTTGATCACTAGAATGTTATATCACGGGAACGAGAAAAGAGTGCATGTTAGTAACGAGATCAAACTAGGTATGGAGATACCGATGATCGAATCTCGGACATGTAATATATCGCGAAACAAAAGGATTAAGATACTAGCGTAAAAGGTTCCGACGATCACAAGAAAGTCATCGTTGAATGTGTGGGAGTCAGTATGGGTCTCTAGATCCCGCTTCTGATTATTGATCTGAGAGGGGTCTCGATCATGTCCACATTATTCGCGAACCGTAGGGTGACACACTTAAGAGACACCGACATCCATTTGGAGCAAAAGTTTCATGCCGAAAAGAATAACAAGCGCAGGAATTTATTTCACTAGATACCGAAACGGGTTTTCGGGTGAAATTGCAGAAAGTGTTTCTGCATGTGAAATGAAATACTAGCAAGGGGTTTTATGTGAATGTTTGTCATTAAAGTAATTGACAAAATTCTGAATAAATAAAAGGAGTTTTATTTAATGAGAGTTTGCATTAAATTTGGTGGAAATTTAATGGGAATTTGAGTGGGTTTTTGAGTGGAGGGAATTGAAAGGCATTTGAGTGAGTGGAGTGTCCACCCACATGAATGTGGAAGAGGTGGGGGCAGCCCCATGGCTGGGCGCATGGCCCCTTGGGTGCCCCCCTCTCCCTATAAAAGGAGCCCCCCTCCCTCTCTCTCACTCACACCTCCTCGTGAAGGATCTCTCTCCCCCTCTAGAATTTATTCCCCATGGTCTCGGACTAGCGAGATACATGTTCTCGGTGGCTTTTCGGCAAGAAAGAGTTGTGCTTCCGCTGCATCGCTGGAGCGAGGAGGCGGAGGTTGCTCGGTGCCTCGAACGTGTGTGCGAGCACGGATGCGCTGCTGTTTTGCGGCGCTAGGACTTCCTCTCGATCTTGAGATCGGCAAGAGATCGTCTACATCAACCACGAGTTTGGACTCGTTAAGCTTTGTCGGTCTTCAAGGGTATGTTCTCTACGGATATACATCCGCCCGTTGTTTGTATCTAGTAGATAGATCTTGGTACATAGTTGTTCCCATCGTAGGAAAATTTTTGTTTTCTATGCTGCGAACCCTACCGTGGTATCAGAGCAGGATCTATGCGTAGATGCTTTACACGGGTAGTACACATATGAGTATGTGGGCGATGATGATCATTTTATTGCTTCTTAGTTGTACTTTGGATATTGGTGGCATAGTGGGATGAAGCGGCCCAGACAAACTTTACATGTCCTCGCACATGAGACCTGTTCCACGCTTGACATGCAACTAGTTTTGCATAAGTGGCTAGCGGGTGTCTGTCTCTCCTACTATAGTCAATATCTAATTTGCAACGAGTTGTCAACAATTTGGTTATCCTCGTTGTGGTTCATGTTCGTAGGTAAGAACGGTTCTATCTCGAAAGCCCTAAGCCACGTAAAATTTGCAATGGATAAATTAGAGGCGTCTAGTTTAGATTGTTGCTGGGCTAGTGTTATGATATGGTGATGTTGTAAGTAGAATTATGAGATGATACTCTTACAACCACATAGCGTGTAAACTCCATAGACCTTGGATTTACACATATAGGTATGATAGTGATCATACCACGATGCACATGATAGAGATCATCTGCGGGAACCATAACATTTCACTAATAAACATGTGATGTTTGATAGCATCTTATATTGCTTGTTTGGCGTTTTATTAGCAAAATAAGATGATCCCTCATTTAGATATCAAGATAAGAATGTGTTCTTCCTTAAGTATGCACCGACAATGTTTCGTCGCTTCAAGATATCACGTGATGATCGGGTGTACTTGAATCCACGAGCATATCTCGGGTGTAAGACAGTTACACACACGAATACTAAGGTTCTTACTTGACGAGCCTAGCATGTACAGACATGGCCTCGGAACACGGACCGAAAGGTTAAGCATGAGTCATATGTTTTGATATGATGACCATATGGATGCTCGCCTTTGAAGCTATACCGACTCACGTGATGATCGGACTTGGGGTAGTGGATTTGGTTCATGTAATCACCAAAAAGACACGAGGGATGTCGTTTTTGAGTGGGAGTTCATTTCTAATTTGGATTAGTAGAACTCAATTTATCATAAATTAAATCAAAGTGAATTTGCATAATTTGTTGTAGTCATTGGCATTCGTTCACCACCTTATGCATAGTTGTAATTGAGATAATAGAACTATAGAATTCTGGATATATACTTTACGAACTGGTATCGTATTGTGTTGAGTGTCAATCAAAGTTTAAAGTCCTATTGCAAACTTTCAGCAAACTCTATTTACTCCGTGAAATTTAATAGTTAGTATTAAATTGAGAGTGAAAATTCCAGTGTTAGTATCTTAAGTATCATGTTTGCCTCCATGATTCTTGATTGTCTTAATATCAAGTTTATCTAGGAGCTGAAAGAATTGTTTCAGAAACCATCATGTATGGCAGATATAACGATATCTGAAACAATGTTTTGGTTGCAATATGATAGAGTATAATATATGTTCTCATATTGGATGAGAATTTACGAAGGTTAGGAGATGCTAGACATCCTAATCATCCAAAAGGGTTTTGGAAAGTAATGTTATACTCACGATTCGCCTTTATACGCTAAAGTAGCTTGATCATGAAAGTCGTCATGATAAGGGTGAATAGAATATGTATGTAAAATGTTTACTACACTAAAAGATTACTAAAGAATGGATTTTGAAAGAATACCGATCATTTGATGATGGTGATCTACTTCAAAGTGCAAGTCCAAAGGTATTATTATTTGAATATACACGCTTTGGACTATGTGTCATGTATATGGCGCCACTTTTGATGTTGATAAATTCTTTTAAAAGGAAAAGGAAATGCTGAAAGAGAATCTATAAAATATATTTGGCAGAAAAGAAAAGATTGGAAATATCCAATTTAGGTATATATATGATATACATGTTATGGTTGTATTCTTTGCTTGTTAAACAATGTGGTTCTTGGGTATTGGATACCGAATTGGTTGGTATGAAATGTCATACGGAACAACGCAATTCATGAACCACAATGGCCTAAGTAACTAGCAAGAGAATATGTGATTATGTTCATCGAAAACAAACAAGCCGTTGTTTGTATTTCTCGTTGACATCAAAGCTTGACTTCAAGATTTGTTTTAATAATTTTTATTTAAATCAGGTATTATGAGAACAAAGGTTGTTCAAATAATTACCGTATTCCATATAAGATGGATGATTTACAAATCTAGTTGGAGAAATCACATCCATAAAGCCTAATGCTAAAATGTCGCAAGACAAATGATTGGAAGATCACTTACGAAGTGACATCGCCGTTTAAATTATATTAGAAAGAAAACATGAAGAAACTCCATTTTCATGGATTTTTGGAGTCTTTGATTTGATCAAGTGACGCTTGTGAGACTTTCCTCGGATAATTAAAACTTCGTTCAAAGGCCAAAGAAGAACGAACGACTAAAATATTGGAATTTATACATATCGATGTATGTAGTCCATTATGTGTAGTCGTAAGCGATGGGTTTCAACTTCATATACTTTCTCCGGAAATTTGAGTGAATATTCACTTAATGAGAAAGAAGTATGAAATATTTGAAAAACGTTTTCAAAGACTTTCAAGATGAAGTGGAAAATCATTGTAACAAGAAAATAAATGGTTTATGATTTTATCATAAGGGATTTATTTGAGTTACAAGTGTAACAAGAAAAATAAATGAATTATGATTTTATCATAAAGGGATTTATTTGAGTTACAAGTTTAGCAAAACACCTAGATTTACATCTCCCGAAACACCATAGGAATATGGAGTGTTTGAGATTTGTAATGAAACCTTGTTTGACATGGTTGGATCAAAGGTGTTATTTATAAAACTGCCATTATGTTTTAAAAGATTAAAGCTTTAGAGACTTCCGCTTTTACACTGAAAAGAGCTCCATCTTGATCCGTTGAAATGACACCATCGAAGTTATGGTTTGGGGTAAAACCCAAGTTGTCATTTCTTAAATTTTGGTATGCTAAACATAAGTAAGATGTTTACAACCGAAGTCGGATGAGCATGTCTTTGTAGGTTATTTCGAATAACAATTGGTTATTCCTCCATAACACCAAGGACAAAAGGGTTTGTCGCTTGAAATATGAAGTTTCTTGAAGAAGGAATTTTTCATAAATGTTAAGTGGGAGGACAATAGAACTTTGATAAGGTTAACGAACCTTAGCTATATGTGATGAGTTGCGCAGCACCGGAAAATGTTCCGGAGGCTTCCATAATGCTCATAGCTTATGTGCCTCAAAGGTTGTGGTCACGGAGATCTAAGTTCTTATTGAACCAAGTCGGTCGAATAAACAATCAAATACTAAGATTTGAGAGTAAATCATTATTGTTTGACAATAATGAACCGACTATATGCAAAGAAGCGATGATGGGCCCTGGCTCCGTCAAATGGCTTGAAGCCATAAAATCCGTGATAGTTCCATACACGAGAAATCAAGTTTTGAACTTGGAAGACCCTCCGGAAAGGTGTAAAAACCTATCGGTCGTATTTGGATCTATAAAGAAACAGACATGGATGTCTCACATCTATGAAATATTCGACATGTCGTAAAGTATTTTATGATAATGTTCAAAGAGTTGACTATGACAAGATTTGATCTTTCATAGCGATATTTAGTCTGAACGGATTAAAGTAGCAACCACTACATATAATTTGGTATATGGTAGATGAATAAACAAAACAAAGTTCTTCTAATAGAATGGTTACCTAGGACGTGTACATGACACGGTCCAAAGGGTTTTGTTAAATTCAAAGGATGCTAAAAGGGCATGCAAACTTCAATGGTTGAAGTAAGCATCGCGGAGTTGGAATCTTCACCATGATGAAAAATGAGTTTTTCATCTGGAGACTATGAAGATGCTTGCATTTTCAAGAAATTAAGTAGGAGCGCTGAGACATATTTCTAATACATTATGTGAAGGACATCTTGTTGATTAGAAATGATGTATCTTTTATTGACAAAGGTTAAGAATTTTATTTCGATGAAAGACTTAGGCAAAACCCGAATATTTAGCATGAATGTCTATAGTGGATAGACTGTAACGCTAATATGTTTATGCCAAACGTACATATATGAGATATTGAAGGAGTTCAATATAGAAACGACAAGAAACAGTTCTTGTTGCATGGAAAGGAATTGAATCAAGATTCAAGTGTATCGACACTTGATAGGTGAAACAAGATTCAAGTGCTTTGACACTTGATGAGTGCAATCACGAGAATGTTTTGATCAATCATACCATGATATGTACACATCCAGATATGTCCTATGCTCTAAGTGTTATGAGCATATACCAGAATGAATCATAAAATGATCATTGGACGATAGTGAGGATATTCTTATGATCTTTTGGAAGAACTAAGAATATATTTGTGTAGAGGTGACAAACAATTACAAATAGTTCATTGTAAAGCGTTACATTGATACTATTTTTGTCACAAGATACGAATTAAGTTTATCTCAATTTAAACTATGGGTGGCACATTGTAATGGAAAGGAGATTCCATGAGGGATTTGGAAGAGTTCCAAAGTTAAGACATTGTGACGAATACTACAACAAAAGGCTAAGTATATGACTGCTATAGTAGCAGCAAAGGAGGGAATTTGTGTCAAGTAGTTTGTTATCAAACTAAGGTGTGGTTCGCAACGGGCTAACACTAAAGATATATTGTATGACAATAGTATCAATGTGTTTTAACCCAAAGGAACTAAAGGTCTCACCAAAAGACCAAATTTATACAATGCCATCTCATTGGAGAATGAGTGATGCGTGGAGACGCAAAGACATGCAAATACACACGGACCTGAAGCGTCAGATCCGTAGATTATGTTAACCACTTGCAATTGCGTATTTGGAACACCAGAAAGCCATAGGTGTTCAATACACAAAGTTCTCAAACTAGATTATTGTCTCTAGTGCAAGTGGGAGACTGAAGGGAATATGCCCGAGAGGCAATAATAAAGTGGTTATTATCGTATTCCTTATTTATGATAAATGTTTATTGTACATGCTATAATTGTATTAATACGGAAACGTTAATACATGTGTGTTTAATAAACAAACAGAAAGTTCCTAGTTATGCCTCTCTCATAAACTAGCTCGTTGATTAACAAGATGATCATAGGTTTCCTGATCATGGACATTGGATGTTGTTAATAACGAGGTCACAACATTAGTGTAATGGTGTGATGAACATTCATCCGAAGTATAGCATTACGATCAAAGTCATTGAGTTTATATTGCTATAACATCTTACGAAGTTATCCTAATCCCTAGACCATGAGATCATGTCAATCACTAACACCGGAAGAGTTTCTTGATAACATCAAACGTCACACCGTAACAGGGTGATTATAAAGATGGATTCAGAACTACTAAAGTTTTATGTTGAGGCCCATGGATCGAGAGTGGAATTTGTTCATCCCGATGACGGATAGATATACTCTGGGCCCTCTCGGTGATATCACATTGGTTAGCTTGCAAGCAAGTGATTTGATCACTAGAATGTTATATCACGGGAACGAGAAAAGAGTGCATGTCAGTAACGAGATCAAACTAGGTATGGAGATACCGATGATCGAATCTCGGACATGTAATATATCGCGAAACAAAAGGATTAAGATACTAGCGTAAAAGGTTCCGACGATCACAAGAAAGTCATCGTTGAATGTGTGGGAGTCAGTATGGGTCTCCAGATCCCGCTTCTGATTATTGATCTGAGAGGGGTCTCGATCATGTCCACATTATTCGCGAACCGTAGGGTGACACACTTAAGAGACACCGACATCCATTTGGAGCAAAAGTTTCATGCCGAAAAGAATAACAAGCGCAGGAATTTATTTCACTAGATACCGAAACGGGTTTTCGGGTGAAATTGCAGAAAGTGTTTCTGCATGTGAAATGAAATACTAGCAAGGGGTTTTATGTGAATGTTTGTCATTAAAGTAATTGAAAAAATTCTGAATAAATAAAAGGAGTTTTATTTAATGAGAGTTTGCATTAAATTTGGTGGAAATTTAATGGGAATTTGAGTGGGTTTTTGAGTGGAGGGAATTGAAAGGCATTTGAGTGAGTGGAGTGTCCACCCACATGAATGTGGAAGAGGTGGGGTCAGCCCCATGGCTGGGCGCATGGCCCCTTGGGTGCCCCCCCTCTCCCTATAAAAGGAGCCCCCCTCCCTCTCTCTCACTCACACCTCCTCGTGAAGGATCTCTCTCCCCCTCTAGAATTTATTCCCCATGGTCTCGGACTAGCGAGATACATGTTCCCGGTGGCTTTTCGGCAAGAAAGAGTTGTGCTTCCGCTGCATCGCTGGAGCGAGGAGGCGGAGGTTGCTCGGTGCCTCGAACGTGTGTGCGAGCACGGATGCGCTGCTATTTTGCGGCGCTAGGACTTCCTCTCGATCTTGAGATCGGCAAGAGATCGTCTACATCAACCACGAGTTTGGACTCGTTAAGCTTTGTCGGTCTTCAAGGGTATGTTCTCTACGGATATACATCCGCCCGTTGTTTGTATCTAGTAGATAGATCTTGGTACATAGTTGTTCCCATCGTAGGAAAATTTTTGTTTTCTATGCTGCGAACCCTACACTTATAAGGACCAAACGTTATCGAGGACACATGGGAATTCTGTCAAGTGCTTTCGCTTCAAATAGCTAAGTACCCTCCTTTGGTTTTGTAAGTGTTGTGTGGGTGAACCTGTGCTAATGTACCGACCTTACTTGGACTAATACATACTTGTGATTAAATCCCCTGCAAGCATCCACAACTACAGTAAAGTAATTAAGATATAAACCTAACCACAGCCTTAAACTCTGAGATCCTACGCTCCCTTGTGCAAAGGTGTCCTAACGGGGGTTAAAGTTTCTATCACTCCGGCAACCCCACAATTAGTAGCCAAATACACAATGCATTCCCCTAGGCCCATAAATGGTGAAGTATCATGTAGTCGATGTTCACATGACACCACTAGAAGAATAGAACCACAACTTAAATACTAAACCATTGAATAATAACTCAACACAAATCCACTACTATCAACATGAATTCTCCCATGTCCTCAAGAACTAAACGAAATACTCACAAGACATCATATGGATCAAGATCAAAGATGATATGGTAGTGTATAACAATCTGAACATAAACAATAATCCAATGGTTCCACTCACAAGCATCAACTACAATAGTAATCAACACCAGGAAAGTTTCCCCTAAGAACTAATGCAAGATCCAACACGATTGTTATAGCGGGATGGAGTGGTGATGATGGTGCTGGTGGAGATGATGGTGTGGATGATGATGATGATCCCGATGAATCCTAGCTTGATGACAGTGTTGATGGCGACGATATCCCCTCTCCGAGAAGGAATTTCCCCGGTAGAAATATGTCTGCCGGAGAGCTCTTTCTCTCTCGGTGTTTTCCGCCCCGCAGAGGCGGCATAAATCTTTCTGTGGTTGCTCCCCTGGTATTAGGGTTCCGTGGGGAAGATATAGGAGACAGGGCAGAGTCGGGAGCTGGCCAGGTGGGCCACACCTGCCCTAGGCACGGGGCAAGGTGGGCCCGCACCTAGGGGTGTGGGCCTCCTGTGGCCCGGCTACGCCTCCCCTTCTGGCTTCCTCCGTCTTTTGGGAAAATATAATTTTCCAATATTTTTCTGGTATTTTTCTGATCTTCGCAAAATTGCATCAAAACACCTATTATTCCATAAAAACCTGACTCCGGCAGTCCATCCTCCAAGAATCATCCAACATGCAAAAACAGAGGAAAAGACATAAGTAACACCTCATAATAAGACATATATCAATGAATAGAGGCAAATTATGATATAGAAAGGTGATGCAATTTGGACGTATCAACTCCCCCCAATCTTAGACCTTCGCTTGTCCCCAAGCGAAAACTGAGCTCAGTAAACATGTCCACAGGTTTATGGAGTGAATTGTCGATAAAAAGAATACACACAAGAAGCATCACACTTACCATTACGCAACTCATAGAAGAAAGCAAGTCACCATTATATAACTTGGCTTGCAACAGGTATAGGAGTCACAATAGAGATGCATAAAGATAAATCATAATTGGAATTGGAAAACTCTTGTTCTTGGTCAGAGGATAGCTGGCAAATAGTTTCACAAAAAGCTTTTGAAGAAGTTTTAAAAACAGGAGTACTCTTTGCTCAAAAAGTTTTTCACAATGAAGGCTTTCAAAGTAATACTCAATAGATAAGAGTTTTGTGCAAACAAGGAAGATAAAGAACATGATTGAATAAATCACCATATGAATGCTTGCAACATAACAACTCAAATGCTTGCTGGAGATAGAGAGGAAGTAGGTTCACTGACTCAACTCGGAAAATAGGAGAAAGGTCCCTTCATAGAGGGTAGCAGGGATTTCAAGTCATAAAGAGCTTCCAAAATATTATGGTACTTACTAGCTTTGAGCCCTCATTGCCCCTATCATAGGCATCTTGAGATGATTAGGGTTAAAGTGAACAAGGATGGAGTAAATGCTTGACGAAATATAAGTTGGCAATCTCATGTCCCTTGAGTACGAGGGACGCTCCTCATGCTACTCAACTTTAGTCACCGGTAAGTTCTTTGTCATTGTAAGTACATGTGTATCATAAAGAACCGCCAATAGAGTACCCCTTGCACATGGTACAGGAGCTATCCGATAACCAAAATGACAAGCCAAGCACACAATGAGCATCTCAGCGATCTTTTTATTTACTATGTGCATAGCTTTTTATTGAGGATGCTTCACAGAATGCTTATTATGGTGATGCTGCAAGTTTCCCCCATGATTAGGCATGGCTTAGGCTAGCGGCCCAGGCGTTTCTCTAACACACATACATCACTCCATGGACTTACAAGCTTCCTCTTTATTTCACACCGTCGACATAGTTAAACAAAAGAGCATGATATCAACTGTGTACAACGTACATGTGCAATGTTGAAAGCGTTCCCCGTGACAACACGGTTCTGCTAATTCCAACGTATAGATGCAAGCATATACAACTTCGATGACACAATGGTTCAAGTCTATTAGGGGCAAGAAAATAAGGTGTGTCATCAAGTTTGTGAGAGCTTTACTAACTAGTTTTCACATAACAAAATAGTTTTTAATTCGAAAGATAGATGAAGCTTGAGAATTTGCTTGGAATAGCAATAATGCTAATATGTAGATAAGGTGGACACAAATGGCATAGGTTTTGGTTCAAAGGGATTGGATGCATGAGAAGTATGCCTTCTCAAAATAGGTTTTTGGCTAGCAAGGCTGGGTAACAAGCAAAAGAGTTGAAAGAAACAAGCAAACCTACAAGTGAGAAAGCCAAACATGCAATATTCCTTGTAGACACAAAAGATCTTAAATAAAGAATACTAAGCTTATGAGCTAACAAGAAAGAAAATAAATGATACAAAATACCTGTAAGCTTTTCCTCTTTTCCTTTCAAACCTCAGAAAGTGTTGCTACTAACCAGAGCTCGGTTTGCCAAAACCAATTTAGATTTACTTGATGCTCCCAAATTGATGCCAATACTGATCAACAAGATCCATCATATATTGCAAACTAAAATAAGAAGTGCAAAAAGTAAAAGATGAAACTTCTCATTAATATTCTATAAATGCACTCACACCAAGGGATACATAGATAATCAACTAAAGGAGAGATACTTCCACATGCAAACCAACCTATAAGATAACACCTCTACCAAAGATATGAATCCACTAAAAAGGTAAAAGATAAAAGATAATGATTGTGATACCGCGGCACTCCCCCAAGCTTGGAACAAGCCAAGGGGATGCCAAACCTGAAGACGAATTACTCCGTCGGTGTTGGTGGTGTTCTCTTGATAAGCTCCTCAATCTCGAAGGTCATAGTACGAATCAACTCCGAATTTTGCTCAATGCGGTTCATGATCATATCGGACCAAGAGCCCCAGTCCTTACTATTATTTCCCCATTCTTCCTTCTTAGTGTGTTCCTCCCTTGCATGGTTAGAACGAGGCATATCCCACATCGAGGGCAAGTTCCCTTTGGGAACCTGTTGATATTTATGCTTATGTATAAGAGTATGGAAGGGAATCTTGGTACGTGGAGGAGATGACCGTGGAGAGAGGATATGACGCAGGGTTTTCCCTCCTATAGACATCCGTGTTGTCCTCTTAAGCTTGGTAGATTTGTCCACCACTCCAATGCTTGCGACAATAGCACAGGTGTCCGGTTGCTTGTCCTCCTCCATGTCTTCTTCATCCCCAACCAAAATCTCCTCCTCCTTGGGATCTTGAGGATCATCTTCCTCGGGCTTCTTGCCTTTGTCGTTGGCGGAGACCATGGTGCTCTAAACTTGGGAAGATTTCCTGACAGAAACAGATCGAAACAAAAACAAGACGAGAACATGATGCACGAACCTCGGGGGATCCGGGGGTATATATTACGAAGTTTCAATGCATAAGGAAGGTACTGATACGAAAACAAGGCGGAGACGGAGCTTGGGGGGTCACACCCCCTCCAGGGGTGGCTAGTTGGGGGCCGCACCTGGGGTGGGTTTGGCAACCCCATCCTCTGTTTACTCCTCCGTTCCGTATCATAACTTTCCTTATGTAATAAAAACATCAAAAATATAAAAACATTGGGTTTTCACGAACCT
The DNA here is from genome assembly GCA_910589765.1 of Avena atlantica. Taxonomy (NCBI): domain Eukaryota; kingdom Viridiplantae; phylum Streptophyta; class Magnoliopsida; order Poales; family Poaceae; genus Avena; species Avena atlantica. Next base: position 402,836,893 of record OU342736.1, on the reverse strand, counting down.
TCTGATTTCACCACTTTTACCTATTCAAAGACGAACTCTGCAGACTCCTTTTCTCCTTCTCCTGGAAATTCCTTTTCTCACAAGGAAATACACAAACTTCAATGGCAACATTAGTGAAAGCAAAAACAATAAACCTTTAGGTTCACACTTCAACTGAAATCCATCAAAACAAAGGCTTCTGTAAGAGGCAACTGCAAATGATAACAGAAATCTGTCACAACAGACCAGCAGGTAAATATTGATTTTTTCAAAAATCTTCTGTTGCTCAAATAAAAAAGTGCAAAACTAATGAAAGTTGGGTAACAACCTATAGAACAAGCTCAGAAAAATACAGCTCCATCCGACGTACTGATATCCTTCATGAATTTTTACAAAACAGCACAAAAATCTGTCCCAGGACAGCCACTTTTCACAACTCCTCCACTTCTAAAAAGTAGTTGATCTTGACACAAAAACCAAAACAAAAAGGATAAGGAGCGGTTATTACTGAGGTAATAACTTCCAAGACTTGAAAAAACTCTTGGGTTATCTCCCAACAAGTACTTTTCTTTATTGCCTTTAAGTTAGGCTTGAAAGTTTCAAAGATGCTCACAAAGGAGATATATATCTGAAGTGAAAGAGAGCATCAAGAAGCAAATAACCAACACATTTGAGTCTAACCCACTTCCTATGCATGGGAGTATCATGAGAAAACAAATTGTTGAAACAAAAAGGCACTAGCATAGGAAGACAAAACGAATGCAACTTCAAAGATTTCAACATAAAACAGGGAAACTTAACATTATTGAGATGCATAAAACCATGTTTCTCTCTCATAATAACTTTCAGTAGCACTTTGAAAAAATTTGACAATATAACTGTCACAAGAAACAACTTTATCATCAGAATGAGCATACTTACAATCACCAAAAAGAGTTCCAAGGTCATAAACTGGATCAATAGAAGCAAGTTGTTCCATCTTGAAATCTTCATTAGGCAAGCTATTTTCACAAGGAGCTTTAGAAAATTTGGAAATATTAAACTCATAAGAATCTCCACCAAACTTAGTTAAAAATTTCTCCTTCTTATAATCCATAATGGCTCCACAAGTGTTCAAGAAAGGTCTACCAAAAATGATAGGACAAGTTTTGCTAGCTGCTGAATTAAGCACTAGAAAATCAGCAAGATACTTATTCTTACCACAGAGAACCTCCACATCTCTTACTATACCAATAGGGAAAATGGTTTCCTTATTAGCAAGGTGAAAAACCACATCAATGTCCTCAAGCTCACAAGGACCAATTTCATGCATAATTTCCCTGTAAAGCTCATAAGGAATATCACTAGAATTAGCACCAGTATCACATAAACCATAATAGCAATGATCACCAATTCTAACAGAAAGCACAGGGACGCTAGATTTTCTAGTCTTACTAGGATGAGAAATAATATTAGAAGCGTCTTCACAGAAGACAATATGCTCATCCTCTATATTTCTAGTGACAGGGTCTTTCACAATAGCTACCACAGGTTCAACATTCAATTTCTCATCAGGCTCCACATTTTTCTTAGTACCTTTATTATTTGCACTAATCATCATAGAATACTCCTTTACCTTAGCTAGGAAAGGTATTTTCTCAACATAAGGTTCATGCACAATATGATTAGTAGTACAAACTTCAGTGCTTCTAACAGGAACATGATTAACAACATCTTTATAAGGTGCATGGTACTTGTTCCACTTATTCTTAGGAATTTCTATGTAAGAGGCAAAGGCCTTAAAACAGTTGGCAATACTTTTGGAATCAAGACCAAACTCATTACTAATATCACAGAAGTCATCAGTTCCCATAAAAGATTTAATGCATTCATAATCATAATTTATACCTGACTTTCTTCCTTTGTCATTCTCCCAAGCTTAAGTGTTCTCTTGAATATGGTCTAGGAGATCCCATTTAGCTTCTTCCTTCATACATGTGAATGATCCAGCACAAAAAGCATCTAGTAAATCTTTATCATGAAGAGAAAGCCTAGCATAAAAATTATTGATAATAATATTGTTAGGGAGTTCATGAATAGGACATTTAAGCATTAGTAACTTTAATCTCCCCCAAGCTTGAGTTGTACTCTCTCCATCACGAGGCCAAAATTTATATATCAGATTCCTATCCTTATGAATCTCACTCAGAGGATAAAATTTATAATAAAAGAGAGATGCCATTTCCTCCTATTCCATGGATTGTCCATTCTTCAGCAGCTTATACCATTCTTCAGCTCTCCCTTTCAAGGATATGGAGAGTAACTTCTTATTCACATGTTCAGTTGTGATACCTGCACACTTAAACAACCCGCATAATTCATGGATAAAAAGCAAGTGATACCAGGATGGACAGTTCCATCCCCAAAATAATAATTATCCATAAAACGATCAACAATACTTGTAGGTATCTTAAAAGGATCTATCTCAATAGGCGGTGGTTCATCTACTACCCTAACAGTGGTAGTAGTTTTCCCAAACAGAAAACCAAGTGGGTTATGCATATTGTAAACAAAGTAACAAACAGAAACAAAAAGCAATACTCACAGTAGAAGTTTCCTTTACCAGTTCCACTCTTCAATAGCGCTTCACTCCCCGGCAACGGCGCCAGACAATAGTCTTGATGACCCACAAGTATAGGGGTGTATCGTAGTACTTTCGATAAATATGAGTGTCGATCCTAACGAGGAGCAGAAGGTGTTGACTAGTGGTATGGAGCAGAAAATCTCTGTAAATACTTAGCAAACGATTTTTTAGGGGTTTTCTGATAAAGCAACAAAACAAAGTGCAAGTAATAAAGACAACGAACAACTGCAGCAAGTGGCCCAATCCTTTCTTAGCAAAGGACAAGCCAGTGGAAATACTTATAAGGACCAAACATTCTCGAGGACACCTAGGAATTCTGTCAAGTGCTTTTGCTTCAAATAGCTGAGTACTCTCCTTTGGTTTTTTAAGCGTTGTGTGGATAAACCTATGCTAATGTACCGACCTTACTTGGACTAATACATACTTGTGATTGAACCCCTACAAGCATCTGCAACTACAGGAAAGTAATTAAGATATAAACCTAACCACAGCCTTAAACTCTGAGATCCTACGCTCCTGCGGTGACCCAACATACCACTCCATGTGTAGTACACTATAGTGGTTGACATGACACCCACATAACACCGTTCCATAAATATCACATCCCTCAGAGTGGTACAACAGAAACATTGCAGGTCCATATTACAAACATTCACACATTATTATTATTACAATCCCGAAAGTTCAAGACTTCAAAAGGTTTCAACTTACAAACCAAAATATAAAGTGTTTCAGCGGAATTTAAAAGTAGCAACTCCAACTAGGAGTTGAGCTCAACAGCTTATTCTATAGAGTTCATGTTGCTCGGCTCTGTTGGTTACTTCTAACTAGGATACTTATTTGGACTCGTTATCATCAACACCATAGCGGATTTCGTAATCCACTCCTTCAACACCTCCTGATAGGTTAGGCTCCTCGTAGAACACATCTTCTTGACCTTCGGCTGCATACATTGGCACGTCTTCCGGATCCTCAGAGTCTAAGCAAGGGATCAAAGGAAAGGATGAGTAACAACGTTACCCAACAAGTTCATTATATGCAAGGTGGGAAGTTTGATGCTCTAACTACCACCTCGGACTATAAGTCCTTGGCAATATGCAGTTTTTGTAAATCTTTCTTCAAAGATTGATTTTATTATAAAAATCTATGACCATCAGCCTTCACAGGTTGACAAAAACTTTCATGGAGTTCCTTTCCTGCCGCGTTCATAGCTCCTTCCTGGAACAGGGAGTAACAAGTTACAATTCTTACACTCTGCAGAGGTGCGTTACTTTACCCATGAGAGATCAACTCCTTGTTGCACAACCGGGCGTACTTTCCCGTCCACAATTCCATGATGTGGGGCCCACTAGTTGGTCCAATCCAATCACTGCCCCCTTCGCGACCTCGCATGCCTCCTTGGTGTACACCATGCCCACATAATGAATTACGGCAATGGTTTGTACAAACCGTTAGATGCCAAAACTATCGTGGGACGTTGAGGGTTCCCACCCATATGTTGCATATCCTCTACGAATTACCAATTTATATGCACGCTACGAGGATAACAGCCATGACCTGCACATCCGGCTTCATGCGAGAGGAAGAAGATACATCTGACTTCTCTGTCCCATCCCAAATCTCATGGCTAACGCGTAATATACGGCGCTAGAATCACTTATGTCAGGGGTTATTAAGTCCCTAATTGATCATAATTGTTGCAAATAGAACCCTAAGCTCTATTGCTCCAATATATCATCACTTAGGATGATATCTATGATTTCTTTAATTGTGAAAATAATATTTTCTTTCTTTGGAGTATATATGATAACACACAATTTGCAAATACTTTGATAAAGACTCTTCAAAGGATATGAGCAAGTGATGAACTTGCCTTGTGATGGCAAGGTAGTGAAGTCTAATGCTTGCACTGGACCTTGAGCTTCTATGTCTACAAAAACATCATTATTGCCCGGTAAGGACAATATTTAAAGAAACAAAATGATTATGCAAAGTAATGTAATGCATCATTTAGCTTTATATGTATTATCCCCCATTGATTTAAATTATAAAAATTATTTTAATGTGAAAGGATTTATAAATATTATTTTTTTAATATTTATTGAATATTGTATTCTTTTTATTTTATTTTAATTTATTTGCCTTTTATTTAATTAATAATTCCTTTAAGAATTATCATTAATTACCAAAAATTGACATTAAATATTTTTTTAGTATTTTTCTAAAATACTACAATATTAATATATAATGAAAGTGGTTTTTATTTATTTTTATCAACTTTCAATAATTTTGTAAAATTCCATAAGGTATATATAAATTACAAAAATCTTAATAAAATTTATATGTCTAAACTTCTATCTCTTAATTTATTTGGATATTTTGGATTATTGTGAATCCAAAAATAATTTATTTATAATTTTTGGATTTTTATTTTATTTTCTAGAATTTATTTAGGTTCAGGGGCATTTTGGTCTTTTTCCAATTATTAAAACAGGCTCTAAATGATTTGAGCTTGCTTATTTGGTTTTATTGGGCCCTTGTGGCCCAATAGGGCAAAGGCAAAATAACACCCCGAAGGGGTATTGGCCCATTCTAGCCCATCACTCTTTGTCTCTCTCTCTCGAGCTTACCTCTCTCCTTCTCCTTCCCCGACCCCGTGGTCAGCGGTGTCATCGTCGGCGATTCATGCCGCCGTGGACCTCCCTGGACACCGCCGTGGTGCATGATGAGGTTGTCGTCCCCGCTCTTCCTTCCTGTCTAGTTGGATTTGGACCTGGAGCCCTCCTGCGACCAAATCGATGCCGTCCCGAACCCTAGGGTTTGGGGTTGGCATTGATCTGATGCCGCCGCTGCTGTCGTGTGCCGTGGAGATGCTTCTCGCCCTCATGCGTGGCTATGGTCGCTGCAGTGGTGTTGCGTGTGTTGCAGCGCCCCCTTGGGGGTGCTCCCCATGCCGCCGTGGTCGTCGGCCTCCTCTGCTTCCTCTTCTGATCTACAGCGAGGACCTCTGGTAAGTAGTTCCTCTCCCCCTTGGGCTCTCCATTCTAGGCCATCCTATGCTATATGTTGGTGGTCACCTTTCTAGTTACTGTCTTGTCCTGATTAAGATGGTTTGTTCTTCCTAGGGTTCATACCCTGTTGTGGATTAGATATTTGATGAATTGGATCATGTATTGATGATCCTTGAATCTGTTGAGTGTGACTTGTTATGGATTATTGCTGATGGTTAGTTGTGGGATGCTAGTGGTTTATCAAATGATTCTATGGATTAAATGTTAGATGATTCAGATGGTGAAGTTGATCTAGAAGCAATACTTGGTAAATCTAGTGGTTTAATATCTCACCACTGTCATTACTTGGTTGATGACAGTGAGTGTTGTGTGATAAAGTCACTATATTAGTTCCGTTTGCTTAAGAATTCATCTATAACTTGAGATCAAATGGTTTCAAATAGTGAAGATATATATATGAATATCCTGGTTATGATTCCTGTAATTAAGAATAGGAAAATGATTTTTAGTTGGTTGGTTGAATCTGTGAAGATTGAATGCTTAACCTGATTAGTGTAGAACTGTTCTTGTGACACCATCTTTGTATGGCACACAAGATTAGATTCTATTTCTTGGTTTGGTTTGGTTCAAGCTTAAGATGAGTTTGGCATTAAAGATAAGTAGAAACTTCCTTTCTTAAATCCCTAAGACCCATGATGTTGGTCTGAGGTTTAGGGATTAAGCTTTTATCTAGTTGATTCATATGGATGGTTCTGGTAGTGGTACCAGCTACTATTTCTTGAATCAAAGTTTGGGAAAAATGATGGTAGGCTTGATCACTTGTATAGATCCATAAGATTAAATTCTAAGGTGCTACTCTTGTCTTAGAGATGTGCCTAGAGGTTTAATTCTATATTCATTCTTGAATTGAAATATAGCTTGATAGCTTAGATCAATGATGTTGTCCTGAGATCTAAGTTGGATCTTTATAGTTTTTTTATTGCTTTTAGTGTTTAAAGTTCAGTGATGGATTCACCCACTTGGGTGTTTTCTAAGAATTTGATTAAAAGACAGATCATGTATGCTTGTCTAATCTTAGACAGATAGATCATGTGATGGTCTATTTTACTCACCACTATCACTTGATGTTGGGGTTTCCTGTGGTTGATCTTGTGCTAACTTGATTTGATGCTCTCCTGCTATTTCCAGCTCCTAGCTTGTCCTTGATCTAGCCCTTCATCTCCTGGTCCTGATGGCTTGATCTTGGTATTGCTATCCACCTGATGCACCCCCTCCTTATGTCACCATTTTGGTGGTGTGATCCAATGTCGTGGGAATGGCCACGGCAGATGCTGCAATCGGCAGCGAGTAGTAGAACGAGGGGCAAGGGCGGCCAGCCATCTGCGGTGCAAGATGAGGGCAAAGACACAGGGTTTTACCCAGGTTCGGCCCCCCGGAGGGTAAAGACCTACTCCTGCTAGATTGTATTATGGATGTGTTTACAATGGGCGAACTCGGCGACTAGGCGGCGAGTTGCTTGGGTGTATGAGGGAACGTGTCTCTACTCACCCCATAGGGAGGTTTATATAGGCTCACCTCCCCTAGGGTTTACATATCTCAACCGATTCGGTTACAGCTTCGGTAATCGTTTAACCTAGACCGACTGGGCCTATCTACTCGCCTGGGCCTTCAACTTCCAGTCGCCTGGTACCTTGCTGGGCTTTGATCCACTCGCCGTTCTGCAGGCCCACTCGCCAGCCCTTGGGCCAGTCGGAAACGTCCCGCTGAGTATACCCCAGTAGGCGTATCCCCATCAGTAGTCCCCGAGGCCGTCGTTGATTAGGCGTGAGTGGCTGCTGGCAGTCGGAGTATACGGCTTCAAGTAGGCATCCAGTCGAATCGTCGGCGGGCTCCTGCATGAAAGAAAAAATCCGGCGACCCGAGTCGCGTCTTGGGCGAGTCGAGCCAACGGGACGCGGTCTCGGCGAGTGACTTAGCGAGCCGAGTGGCTGGAGTTGGACCGTCAGGCGTGGTCAAACTAGCCGTTAAGGTAACTCAACGGTAACTTTTGGCGTAATCATCGCGCGGTAACGGCCCCCTAATTTGGCGGGCAACTCCCGCTATATAAGAGGAATGGTAGGCTATCGCAGAGCCAACCGCCCACCATTTCTTCCGAGTGCGCACATCTTCCTTCCTTTGCTTCCGCGATCCAATCGACCCGAAATCCTCCGATCTCCAACCAACCTCTCGGCCATGGCCCTCTCCACCGAACCTTGGGGCAGATCCAAGTGCACAAGGGCGCAGCTGGCCTCCTTCGAGGAGGCCGGAATCCTTCGAGCAGGCTGTTGGCGTATCCCCGCAGCCGGAGAAACGACCCCGAACCCGCGCGAGAGAGAGTTCGTCTGTTTCACCAGTCATCTCAAGCGGGGGTTAGGGTTTCCCACGTCCTTGTTCTTCCGGCGTTTTTGCGCTTACTACGGGATCCAGCCCTCAGATCTGGGCCCCCACAGCATCGAGCAGCTCGCCATCTTCGTGGAGTTCTGCGAGTGCTACTTGGGCTGCCGGCCCTACTTTCCCTTGTGGCAAGATCTGTTCCATGGACGGATCAACCGCGAGGAGGCGGGCGTCCCAATGCTAGCCGCAGGCGGCCTGACATTCCAGCTCAAGTCCAAGGCTTCCTTCTTCGACCTGATGCTGCCGGCCAAAGCAGTGAGCGACTGGAAGAAGTCATGGTTCTACGTGACCGAGGCGACTCCGGAGGACGAGGCGGCGATTCCGCAGTACTCGGCCAACCGCTCCGAGCCACGCCATCTCCAGGTTGGCAAGCTTCCCGACGACCAGCGGATGGTCGTTGACGAGATGCTCCACACCATCCGTGGTCTGAAGAAGAAAGGGCTCCAAACAGTAAACTTGTACAATTGTTGGCTTGGGCGGCGGCTCGTTCCGCTCGCCCAACGCGACCATTACATGTATCAGTACACGGGCCGGGGAGACTCGACGAAAGCCTGCCTCGACGAGTGGAAGCTGGAGGACTACCTCTCAGCGTTGAAGAAGATCACCCAGGCGGTATACGCGGATGCGCAGGCCGGGGTCCCCCCTATACCGCGAAGCGTCCGGCTCCGACGGTAATTTCTTTATCTTGTTCCCAGTCGCAGTGTATGCAGTCGCGGTAATTCTAACTCTGTTTCGTATCCATCGCAGCTATTCCAAGTGGTGGAAGGGTGGCTCCCACCCGCCGATGACGAGAGCCCGGGGCCATCCACCCAGGACACGAGCGAATCGCCACCCGCCAGGGGCAACGAGGACGAAGAGAACGAGTCCGAAGAGGAAATTGCCTCACTGGTCCGAAAGACCCGCGGGCAACGTCAACGCGAAATCGAAGCGAGTAGGAGCCTCGAGCGTCATAATGAGGACGACGAGCTCCCAGAGACCACCTCGCGCCGCCAGGCCACTCCTTCGAAGAAGAAGAAGAAGAAGAAGGAAAAGGAGGCGAGGGCCCCCCTGAGGAGGAAGACGAAGCCGCCAAAGACGGCCTCGCCGCCGCATTCAACGAGCAGCTCTGATGCTCACGACTCGGCCGGCGACGGTGCGGCCCCGACGACAACCGCGCTGGATGCGCCATCTGTGGAAGTGCCGCTGGCCTCAATGCCCCCGCCATTCACGTCGGTCTCTGGGCTAGGGAAGGCTCCGGCTGTGGCGACTTCGCCTCGCAAGGAGGTCCCGAGCGTGGCGGTCTCGCCCCGCAAGGGGGCTCCGGCCGCAGCGGCTCCAATTCGCGAGGAGGCCCCCGCCGAAGGCGTCCCAGAGGCGCCAGCCGCGACCTCAACGACGAAGAAGCCGTCCGTGTCGTGGGCCCACGACGTCCTAGAACTGGGGCTTAGTCGCCAGCTGGGCCCCGAGCTGGAAAAACCGGCCGGCCTTCGTACAGGGCTGCGTTTCATTCCAGTCGCTAAGTGAGTGCATTCGGCCTTCTCTATTTTCTATAAGTACTTCGATTGTCTTTTATTGATCTGATCTGATATGCAGGACCGGAGTGAAAAAGATGGGCCACCCGACCGTGGCCAAGGTACCCTCCGCCGCGAGCGAGGAGGATCCTTCCCGCAAGAGGAAAGTGGACGAGGTCGCCGTCTCAGCAGAAGGCAGCAAGAAGGCCAAGGGCGACGTCCGCGTTCTTGGACCCGTCGAAGTGCAGGCTCCAGTAATGGAGGTACGGCGGCTTCTCTGGCTGCTGGGCCTCCTCCCAGTCGGCGATGAAGTCTGCCAGCGCCTGTGACTTAATCGCCCTTCGTGGATCGTATTTAATGTTGTGGACGCCGATCTCGACGGCCCACTTGGCGACCCGCCCGGTCGCCTCGCGATTGCGGATGATGTCTTGTAGTGGTGCTGAGGAGACGACCGTGATCGGGTGCTCCTGGAAGTAGTGCGGCAGGCGCCGCTGAGCCCTGAAGACCGCGTATACTAGCTTTTGGTACTGTGGGTATCGCTGGCGCGACTCGGTGAGGACCTCGCTGATGTAGTACGCCGGCCGCTGGACCGGGCGCTCCTTTCCTTCCTCTGGTCGTTCGACAACCATTACGGCGCTGACGACGCGCTCGGATGCCGCGACGTAAACCAGCATAGGCTCTTTGTCAGCTGGTGCGGCGAGTAGTGGTGCGGCGAGTAGCACCTTTTTAAGGTCGCGGAGCGCGTCGTCTGCATCCTTGTCCCACTGGAAGGTGGGGTTCTTGCGCATCAGGCGGTATAGTGGCATCGCCTTTTCGCCCAGGCGGGGGATGAAGCGACTGAGAGCCGCTACACGCCCGGCCAGCTTCTGGACGTCACGCAGGCATTCGGGTTGCCAAGACGGGCGATCGTGTCGATCTTCGTTGGGTTCGCCTCGATCCCTCGTTTGGAGACGACGTACCCCAGTAGCTGTCCGGCGGGTACACCGAAGGTGCACTTGCCTGGATTGAGCTTTATCTTGTACCTCCGCAAATTGGCGAAGGTCTCCGCTAGGTCGGCGAGTAGGTCGCCTTGGCGAGCGGATTTCACGACCACGTCGTCGATGTAGACGTGGATGTTGCGGCCAATTTGGCTCGCGAGGCATTCTTGCATGCACCGCTGGTAGGTTGCCCCGGCGTTCTTGAGGCCGAAGGTCGTAGCGGTGTAGCAGAAGGCTCCGAATGGCGTGATGAACGCCGTCTTCTCCTCATCCTCGACAGCCATTTTGATCTGGTTGTACCCGGAGTAGGCGTCGAGGAAACATAGCGACTCCGAACCCGCGGTTGAATCGATTATCTGATCGATCCGCGGGAGGACGAACTGCTCCTTTGGGCAGGCGCTGTTCAGGTTTGTGTAGTCGATACACATTCTCCAGGTCCCGTTTTTCTTCTCGACCAGGACTGGGTTTGCCAGCCACTTGGAGTATTTGATTGGCCGGATGAAGCCGGCAGCGAGCAGGCGCTGCACTTCCTCGGCGATTGCTCGACGGCGTTCTTCATTGAAGGGCCGTAGCGACTGCTTGACAGGTCGCACTTTGGGGTCGGCGTTTAGTTTATGCTCAGCGAGCTCCCTAGGGACACCAGGCATGTCGGAGGGTTTCCATGCGAAGATGTCCCTATTCTCACGAAGGAACTCGATGAGCGCGCCTTCCTATGCTGGGCTCATGCCTGTCCTGATCGTCACCGTCTGGCTGGGGTCGCCTGGGACCAGCTCGACGGTGCGGGTGTGCATCGTGGCCTCAAAGGTTGAGGTGTTTGTGCCCTCTGAATTGGGCTTCTTGAGTATTGTGGGGTCGTCATTGTTGACCCCGCTCGCGTATTTGGCGAGCTCGTAGGCGTGATTAGCTTCTGCCGCGATGACGGCGTCGGCGAGTTCGGCTCCTTTGGCCTCGCATTCGGCGGCCATGTCGGGGTCGCCGTTGATGGTGATGACGCCGCACGGCCCGGGGAGCTTCATCGCGTTGTACGCGTAGTGGGGCGCTGCCATGAATTTGGCGAACGCCTGGCGCCCCAGGACGCAGTGGTAGGGGCTGTCGAAGGGTACCAGCTCGAAGACGATCCGCTCGGTGCGGAAGTTTGCCGGAGTACCGAAGGTGACGGGTAGCGTGACTTTGCCGATCGGGTACGCCTTCCGACCGGGGACGATGCCGTGGAACGTGGTGTGGGTTGTCTCGATCATCGACTGCGGGAGCCGCAACCGCCTGAAGGTGTCGAGGTAGAGGATGTTGATGGAGCTGCCGCCGTCCATCAGTGTCTTGGGGAGCCAGTAGTCGCCAACCTTGGGCTTGACCACCAAGGCGACTCGTCCTGGGTACTCGATGCGTGGCGAGTGGTCTTGCCGGCTCCAGGTGATGGGCTGTTCCGACCAGTTGAGGAACTGGGGGACGTCTGTTTGGGCCACCGCGTTGACGGCGATGGCGCGGGCGATGACCTTCTTCTCGCGCTTCGTGTTGAAGCCTGTGAAGGTGTGGAGCGAGCCGGCTACTTTGCCGAATTTTCCGCCATTTGGCGGGTCGTTGTCGGTGTCCTCCCGCGCATGCCGTGCCTTCTCGATTTCCCTGAGGGTGTGGCAGTCGGCGGTGGTGTGCGTGGCGGGCTTTCCTTCCCTGCTGTGAAACGCACATGGTTGGTTAAGGAGGGCCGCGGGATCGAACCTAGGCTTGTTCTTGTAGTTGCCGCCATCGCGTCGTTGCCCTCCGTCGCGGCGGTAGCTCTTGGGCTCGCGTTGTGCGTGCCCAGCGTTGGCGACGAAGTCGACTCGCCCGTCGTTGCGGCGCTTGCCTGTGAGGCGGGTGCCGCTGTAGCGTAGGTCGGTTCGGCGTCCGCCGTTGTTGCCGCCCGTGCGGCGTTGCCCTCCTGACTCGTCGTCGATTTCTTGGTTGGGATCCTCCTCGGCGTACCGTTTGGCGATCTCGAGGAGGTCGGGGATGTTGTCGAGTGTGCGGGCGTGTCGCTTGAGCTTGGCGACTAGAGGCTCGTAGCGGCACGAGGTCTTGAAGCAATGGATCGCGGTGTCCGGGTGGATGCCGACCGCGTTGTACCAGAGCTCTTGCCACCGTTGGACCCAGTTGCGGGTCGACTCGCGGGGTCCCTGGACGCATCGTTCCAGGTCCTCGATGGTGGTGGCGCGAGTGTAGGAGCACTCGAAGTGCCTGACGAAGGCGTCTCGCATTTCCTCCCAGGAGTCGATACTGTCCTGGGGGAGCGTGTTGATCCATTGCCTGCACGTCCCCTCCATCATTAGTGGGAGGTAACGGGCGGCGAGTAGGTCAGTGTGACCCGCAATCCCCATTGCCATGAGGTATGTGTCAAGCCAGACTGCGGGGTCGTACGAGGAGTCGTATTTTTCTATCTCCTTTGGCGCCTTGAAGTTTGGCGGGTACTTTTCGCCTCGGATCATTGGTCCGAAGCACTTGGGCCCTAGTCGACTGAGCGACCCCATGGGCTCGCCATCGCGGCGATTAGTTAGGGTGTGCCGCAAGTCGTCGGGCTGGCGTGCGCGCCAGTTTTGGTTGTTGATGATGTGAGTGCGGGCGTCGATGGGTTGTCCGTTAGCGGCGACGAAGTTTGTCGCCGGCCTGGGGTCGTTGGTGGAGAGTGCCGCGTTCACGGGTCGGCGTTGGAGCTGCAATGGCTCTGGTGGCGGGCAGTTGAGGGTGTTTGTCGCCGCTGGGCGGCCGCTTGAGGCCGCCCTGCTTCCCGAGGAGCGCGAGTATACCCGCCCTTGCGAGTCGGCGCCCGCTCTTTGCTACTCCACGGCCTTCGCGAGCAGGGCCTTGACGTACTGGATCTGTAAGGCGCCGTCGGCGGTGGCCGTGATGCTGTCGGCTGCTGCTCGGCCTGCCACGAGGTTGTCCATCGGGGTGGAGAACAGTGGGAGGCCGTTCGCGTCTCGCTCCCGTGAGGAGACGACTATCCGCGGCTGGTCCCTGGGAGGAGTGCGGTTGGGTGGTGGTGGGGCACCCATCGCCGTCGATCCTGGCGGGGGTCGGGCGCTTCCTCCTGGTGGCGCGTTCTCGCAGATCGCGCGCTCGGCTATGCGAGCCGGGTCGCTTTCGTCGTCAAAGTTCAGGGCGCGCCCCTGAACGGTGGGGTTCAGGCGTGACCTGATCCGCTGCTGGTGGTAGCGTGACAGTTCCTGCGCCGTCGTTTGCTCGAGGCGAAATTTTTCGCGCTCGGCCTGCTCTTTGCGTACTGCCTCCGCCAGTTTCAGGCGGAGTTCCTTGACCTCCGTTGCCGTGGCGTTAGGAGGGATTGGGGTGGAGAAAGGATCCTCCGGCGGATCGGCGCCGGTGGCCATGTAGGTCGCGGCGTGGCGACCGGTTCCATCGTAGAGGTCGGCAGAGTTTTCCGACCCGGAGTCGAATTCGAAGATCCCGAGGATGGAGGGGTCCTCGAAATCTCCCGCGTTGGAGACCTGGGCGATGGAGCCTGCGGATGAGGCCGCGGCGATGGATCCGGCGAGTGACGCTGGGGTCGCCGAGTCGGCGTCATCGGTGAGGGCCGCATCTTCTGCGGCCGCTGAGTTCCCGGCCACGTTGTTGTGGGCCGAGTTGTACTCGGAGGCGAGGCGGTGGATCGTGCGGACTTGGCTCTCGGAGAGCCGATCGCGTGGTGGCGACTCGCGGATGCGAGCCGAGTCCTCCGAGGTGATGACGTCGGTGAGGCCGACGAAGAGGCTGATCGTGCCGATTGGCAGGATTACGCTGTGCGTGACGGGTCGCGCCGCCGGGACGTAGCTGCTCGGCAAGATCTGGAGCATCTCGCCGATCGCTATCATACGGCCGGTGGCGACCGTCTCGTTGATGGGCAGATTGGATCTCGCCGCAGAACACCGGCCAGACCGGCCAGGCCCCACGGTGGGCGCCACTGTCGTGGGAATGGCCACGGCAGATGCTGCAATCGGCAGCGAGTAGTAGAACGAGGGGCAAGGGCGGCCAGCCATCTGCGGTGCGAGATGAGGGCAAAGACACAGGGTTTTACCCAGGTTCGGCCCCCCGGAGGGTAAAGACCTACTCCTGCTAGATTGTATTATGGATGTGTTTACAATGGGCGAACTCGGCGACTAGGCGGCGAGTTGCTTGGGTGTATGAGGGAACGTGTCTCTACTCACCCCATAGGGAGGTTTATATAGGCTCACCTCCCCTAGGGTTTACATATTTCAACCGATTCGGTTACAGCTTCGGTAATCGTTTAACCTAGACCGACTGGGCCTATCTACTCGCCTGGGCCTTCAACTTCCAGTCGCCTGGTACCTTGCTGGGCTTTGATCCACTCGCCGTTCTGCAGGCCCACTCGCCAGCCCTTGGTCCAGTCGGAAACGTCCCGCTGAGTATACCCCAGTAGGCGTATCCCCATCATCCAAGGTTTTGATTGGTGTGATTTAGCTTGGCTTTGGCTGGTTTTTAGCTGCTGGCTGCTGTTCTTGGTGTGTATGAACTATGGAATGGTGTGGGGTTGTATTCCCACGGCTGTGCGGATGGTTTTGTTTGATTGTGCTATTGTTGTGGTGCTGATAGCACACACCATGCAGTTTGGTGTGTGTGCTGCCTGTGTGACTGCTGCACAGTTGTGGATATGTTCTGAATTTTGAGAGTTACTGTTATGAGGTTACCTTTTACCTGGCTGGTAAAACTTGCCCCTCCTTGCTGTTTATTTGACTTATGGCTTAAAATTATGAAAGATATATTCTTTCATATTGGTGAAACTTGCCCCTTAAATACTCAATGATGAAAAAGTGAACAGTGCACTTCACTGTCAACTCTGAGAGTAAAATAATTCTAATCCTAACCTTCCTTTTCTTTTAATTTTATTTTTATTTTGCAGGTACCAGATTTGAAGATCAAGATTTTAGTTTATGCTTTTATTTTTCTTTATAGAATAGTCACTTGTAATAACTCTCATATTCAATTGTAATCTTCAATTTATTCTTTTGTACTCTTTATTTTATTATTTTTAATAAAGATTGTATTATCATCAATAAAGAAATATTATTCTTTATTTATTTGCTATTGTAAAGATTGTGGATGATTTTCATAAGTTACATTTTTATAACTTATTTATTAAATAAAATTATGAAATGGAGATTCTTATTCTTAATTGCTTTCTTTATATAAAGTTTGAGTTATTATTGGTTAACTCTTAATTAAATCAAATACTCAAACATCATTCAAAAATCCTTTTGAATTATAATTCAAACACTCAAGTTTTAAATTCAAATTTCATTTCCCAAAACACATAAGTGCACAAAGATCATATCAAAGTCTATAACAATCACCCTTAAAGACTATACCTAATCTCAAAGTATAAAGAAACCTTGATCACTTTAGGTTTTTTATTTGGCGAAAAATTTACCCACATTTTCACAGATGAATGCATGCAATATCACAAATAATGCTAGGATGTTACAGACTTCCCCCTTAAATTAAACTTCGTCCCGAAGTTTGCTGAGATGTACCTGAATAGTTCTGGATAGGCTGTTCTTAAATCCTCTTCTTTCTCCCAAGTGGCTTCCCTTTCAGGATGATGTTCCCAATGTACTTTGCAATATTTGATTACCCTATTCCTTAACCTTTTCCAGTTTTCTTCCAAAAATTTACAGGGATTTTCAACATAGGTCAAGTCTGCTTGTAGTTGTATCTCCTTATGTGTGATTGCATTATTCGGAACTTTCAAACATTTACGAAGTTGTGACACATGGAAAACATTATGCACTTGAGCTAATCTTGACGGTAACTCTAAAGCATAAGCTATAGTTCTGTTCTGACTCAATATCTTGAATGGTCCAATGTATCTTGGACTCAGTTTTCCTTTAACTCCGAACCTTTTCACCCCTTTCATTGGACTTACTTTCAAATATACCATGTCTCCCACTTCTGGATGCCAAGATCTTCGACTTTGATCAGCATAAATTTTCTGCCTACTTTGAGCTATTTTTAGTCTATCCCTGATCTTATCAATGATATCTTGTCTTTCCTTGATATAGTCTGGTGCAAACTCCTTGCTACTTCCAGGCTCATACCAACATATTGGTGATCTACACTTCCTTCCATACAGAACCTGATATGGAGCTGCCTTCAGACTACTCTGATAGCTATTATTGTAGGAAAATTCTGCCAATGGTAGATGATCTTCCCATGTACCTCCAAAATCTAATGCACAAACTCTCAACATGTCTTCTAGTATCTGATTTGTTCTTTCTGTTTGTCCTCCTGTCTCTGGATGATAGGCTATGCTAAAATCTAATTTGGAACCAAGTGCTTCATGCAATTGCTTCCAAAATGCTGAAGTAAACATGGATCCCCTATCAGTTACGATCTTTTTGGGCACTCCATTCTTACTTACTATCTCTTTGATGTAAACTTCTACTAACTTCTCGGCATTATATTTCTGATTTACCGGAGTAATATGTGCACTCTTAGTGAGTCTGTCCACAATTACCCATATCATATCCTTCCGTTTAGGTGTCATGGGCAATCCTGTGATGAAGTCCATACCTATTTATTCCCACTTCCATTCGGGAATTTCCAAAGGTTGTAATGGTCCTACTGGACTTTGATGTTCAGTCTTCACCCTTTGGCAAGTATGGCATTCTGATACATATTTAGCAATGTCCCTTTTCATGTTATTCCACCAGAATAGTTCTTTCAAATCCATATACATCTTAGTACTTCTTGGATGTATAGAATATGGTGTTTCATGTGCTTCTCTGAGTATGACATCTCTAATCTCAGTCACATCTGGAACACAAAGACGGTCTTGAAACCATAAAGACTCATAATCTCCAAGGCAAAAAACTGATTTTTGCCCTTGAGAGATCCTCCGAATTTCCTCAGCAATAAAAGGATCTTCTACTTGATGTCTGAAAATTTCGTGCTTAAGATCACTGTCCTGCTCTGCAACTACCTGCATAGTAGCTAATCCTCCAAGAACCTCTGTTCTAATGAATTGAAGCTCTAATCTTTTCGAGTCCATTTGTAACTCTTTTGGTAGCTCCCGATTGCTAGGCTGAATTTCTGCACTCTTTCTGCTTAAAGCATCAGCTAAAACATTTGTTTTCCCTGGAGTATAGTTTATTGTTAAATCATAATCTTTGATTAGTTCCAACCAACGCTTCTGTCTCATATTCAATTCCTTTTGAGTGAAGAAATATTTGAGACTTTTATGGTCAGTGTATAACTCACATCTGGCTCCATAAAGAAAATGACTCCATCCTTTTAGCGCAAAAACCACTGCTGCTAACTCTAAATCATGAGTTGGATAGTTGACTTCATGTGGTTTCAGTTGTCTTGAATCATAAGCAATCACTTTCCGATCTTGCATTAACACACAACCCAAACCTTCTTTAGATGCATCACAGTATACTGTGAAGTTTTTTCCTGTTTCTAGAACTGCTAAAATTGGAGCTGTGGTTAACCTGGTCATTAACTCCTGAAAACTTGCTTTACACTTCTCATCCCAATTGAATGGTGTATTCTTTCTTAACAATTTGGTCATTGGTCTAGCTATTTTGGAGAAACCTTCAATGCATCTCTGATAATAACCAGCCATTCCTAAGAAACCTCGAATTTGCTTCACATTGGTTGGTGTAGTCCACTCTAATACTGACTGAACTTTAGATGGATTTACAACAATTCCATCTTTACTGATCACATGGTCGAGGAATTCTACCTCATCTAGCCAAAATTCACACTTACTGAACTTAGCATAAAGTTTATGTTCCCTTAGTGTCTGCAATGCTATTCTCAAATGATCAGCATGCTCTTCCTTATCCTTGGAATAAATCAGAATATCATCAATAAAGACTATGACGAACTTATCCAAATATGGCATGAAGATTTTGTTCATCAGATTCATGAATATTGCTGTTGCATTGGTCAAACCAAATGGTACAACCAGGTATTCATGGTGCCCATATCTTGAGACAAATGATGTCTTTGGAACATCTTCTGGTTTGATTTTTATTTGATGGTATCCAGATCTTAAGTCGATCTTTGAAAATACTCCGGCTCCTTTCACTTGATCAAACAAATCTTGGATCCTTGGTAAAGGATACTTATTATTGATAGTAACGTTGTTCAAATTTCTATAATCTCCACACATCCTTCTTCCACCATCCCTCTTATCCAAAAAGATTACTGGTGTTTCCCATGGAGATACACCTTCCTGAATAAATCCTTTTCTGGCTAACTCATCAATTTGTTATTTGAGTTCTTTTAACTCTTTGGGTCCCATCTTATATGGTGCTTGAGCTATTGGTGTCGTACCAGGAATTAGATCAATAGTGAACTCTATCTCCCGATCTAGTGGCATTCCCGGTAGCTCTGCTGGAAAAACATCTTGAAATTCATTTACTATAGGAATATCTTCCAACTTGACCTCTTTCATCGAGTTCAACTACAGATCCACCATGATACGACTGTGCTTATCTGCTTGGTAAACTATCCTTGCTCCACTTGGAGTTTTGACAAAGTATGTACAACCATAGATCGAGATAACCTGATATTGTTTGATGTGGCGTACAATCACATTTCCCCCTGCCGTAACTACGGTCATAGGGTTTTCTAACGTTGCCCTTCTAATCCCGAATTTATCACAGAATTCTTTAGAAATGAATGAAGTAGTTGCACTAGTATCAAATAAAACTTTGCCGGGATTGGTAAGGATATTGAGCGTACCTATCACTGCATGCTCCGAATTATCCACCTCCTCGAGGGTTGCACAGTTCAGTTTCCCGGTAGGTATGTTTCTCTTGCCATTATTGTTCTTGCCATTATTTCCTCCTTTATTGGGCTGTCCATTTCCTCCACTGGCGTATCCTCCTTCCTTGGTAGGCCAACCTCCTGGTGGTTTGCTCGGACAATCGGGCTTGATATGCCTCTTCTGACCACAAATGTAACAGATCACTACAGACTTTTTGCATTCTCTCTAGAAATGCCCTGGAATTCCACAGTTGTTACAAATATTCCTTCTAGGATTGGATTGATTTCCACCACTGCCCTTGTTATTGTTATTGTTACCATAGTTCTTGTTCTCGGGTTTGAACTCCAGATTGGGTTTAGGTTTACTTGCATGAATTCTCTTGGTTTCCTTCTTGGCTTTCTTCCTCCTATCCTCTTGGACATTCTTATAATCATCTTCGAAAGTAATGGTTGCATCCAGCAACTGCTGATAAGTTTGCTTATTAGCTAACCTTAGCTACATTTTCACAAATGGGTTTAACCCACGCAGAAAACACTTCTTCCGCTTCTCTTCGGTGTTAACATCCTCCTCAGCATAGAGAGACAGTTGACTAAACTCCCGGATATACTTCATAAAACTAGTATATCCTTGTTGAAGCTCCTCAAATTCTCTCCGCTTCAACTCCATAACACTCTCCAAAACATGATATTCATGGAATCTCTGCTTAAACTCCTCCCAGGTGAACTCCCTTCCTAGTTGTCGCATGGCCAACTGATTCTCCCACCATGATGTTGCAGGTCCAGTCAGAAGATGAGTTGCATACCTCAATTTCTCCTTGTCATTGCAACCTACAGTCTTCAGTTTTCTTTCTGTATCTGCTAACTAATCTTGTGCATCCATTGGTTCAGGGGCTAATGCAACAGGTAACGGCCTTGCATTCTGGAAGTCAGATAGACTCACTCCTCCACCTTCAGGTGCCCTCTGATTTGCTCGTCCCATCAACTTTTCCATGAACTTGTTCTGGGTCTCTTGCATCATTTGCATACGCTGCATAAAGTTCTGCTCCATTAACGGCCTCATTGGTGGTGGTGGTGGCAATGCTCCCTAATTTGATGCATCTACATTGGCCTTCTCCTTGGCCTCTCATTCCATCCGCTGCTGCTCAGTTTTGATTTCTACACCCGTATCCATGACCCTCTAGTCCTGCAACATAAAGCGAATACTCATAATTACATCATGCACATGTGTTCTGAGCTCGACTTTTACGCACAGAACTAGTCACAAAATGAAGATCCAAAGAAAATCCAAATATGCATTTCACATATTATACATAATATCATAATAATACAAAGTCATTACAACATATACCATATAGGTATAATCACAACCTTATTTATCTAACTATCTTATTTCTTGGGGTACAATACACGGTACTTGATACCTCTAACTAGTTGCCTACTTCTAGTAGTAACTACGCTCATCATACATGCCTGATGTCCAACCGTGATGACATGTCGTTTGTCGCATAGTTTGTGAAACAAATGGCCTTCTAGAAGGAACATACTCAGTATCTGAAGTGTCGGTGACTTGAGTCATTACTCAATCTGAGCGCATTGACTCCCTACAGCTCAGCTGAAAAGTCTTCAGAAACATATTCAACATTATCTCCCGCTTGCATCTCCTGAGCTTCATTCCTTGATTTGTCAACAGGATACACAGATCCTGTTGCTTCCCAGGTGCTCCTTTGGGCAAGATAGTTAAACACTGGATAATGTATATTCCCTAGGTTTTGAGAAGATGTTGATGATTCAAACACTCTCTCCTCGGGATCTTCTTCTTCATCCTGATTATATATTGACATGGAATTTCTACTACTATTACTAGGGTTAATTCTTGCACCCATCCAGCTAGATTGTCCAACATTTCTGTCAGAACCATCTGTGGACATCTGGTGTTCATGAGATCCTTCATATGACCCCCTTCTCCAGCCATCAGAATTCTCAATAGGAAGTTCTGAATCAGAACCATCCTCTAAACCTTGTGGTACTGCATACCTCATATCCATAGTAGGATCATATATAGGTTCGAGACTTGGTGAATAAGGATATGGTGTAAAAGATTTAGGATCTATAGGTATATCCTTAAAGATAGGTGTGGCACTACTACTTGCTTCCTTCTCTAACTGGAATGCTAACTGCTTCCTCCTTTCCGGATCAGTTAGATCCTCTAACATGTCATTTTTATCTTCGACAATCACTTGATGTGTCTTGTAAAAAGACGCAACAAGTGTTCGGTATCTATCCATAAACTTGGAAGCTAACTTAGGATGCTTCTTAACCAAAGTAAGATGATCCGGCATAGGCTCCGAGTCTATAGAATCATGAGGTATCACAGAGAATGTGCTACCTTCTTACTCCTTGGCTTTATGCTCCCGGATATTAGCTCTCGCCTCCACAACAGCAACATGATATGCTGCTAAGTGACTCCTACCTTCACCTATAGGTAGATCGTGATATAATCCAAGCTCCTCAGGGAGTTGGATACTCACACGATACTTGGATAACATCCGTCCATCATAATAGGTTATAATGTTCACTAGAATTCTAGTTGGACAACTAAAAATCTTTAAAAGTTGACGAAGTTGGTCTGTGAATGATCCTTGATAATCATCAA
Source organism: Avena atlantica (assembly GCA_910589765.1). Taxonomy (NCBI): domain Eukaryota; kingdom Viridiplantae; phylum Streptophyta; class Magnoliopsida; order Poales; family Poaceae; genus Avena; species Avena atlantica. The sequence continues at coordinate 402,814,967 of OU342736.1, read as the reverse complement.
GAGTCTCCTCTTTCCTTACCAAAGTCTATTTTAGAAACTTTGGTGCCATAGCTCTGTATAACAAAAAAAATAGTTTTGATTAGTAACCAATAATAGATTACATAATAACAAAGAATTATCGCACTAAAACATATAACGGAATATTCTCATTTGGATACCCATTATATTACTTTTAGAGAATTCTTTATCGTTGCTACACTCTCCTACAGTTAATACCCTTTACTAGGTTTCCAACCTAAGGTCAAAGAAATTTGCTCTGATACCAATTGCGGTGACCCAGCATACCATTGCATGTGTAGCACACTATATTCGTTGACATGACACCCACATAACACCGTTTCGTAAATATCACATCCCTTAGTGGTACAACAGAAACATTGCGGTTCCATATTACAAACATTCACACATTATTATTATTACAATCCCAGAAGTTCAAGACTTCAAAAGGTTTCAACTTACAAACGAAAATATAAAGTGTTTCAGCGGAATTAAAAGTAGCAACTCCAACTAGGAGTTGAGCTCAGCAGCTTATTCTACAGAGTTCATGCTGCTCGGCTCTGTTGGTTACTACTAACTAGGATACTTAGTTGGACTCGTTATCATCAACACCATAGCGGATTCCGTAATCTACTCCTTCAACACCTCCTGACAGGTTAGGCTCCTCGTAGAACACATCTTCTTGACATTCGGCTGCATACATTGGCACGTCTTCGGGATCCTCAGAGTCTAAGCAAGGGATCAAAGGAAAGGATGAGTAACAGTGTTACCCAACAAGTTCATTATATGCAAGGTGGGAAGTTTGATGCTCTAACTACCACCTCGGACTATAAGTCCTTGGCAATATGCAGTTTTTGTAAATCTTTCTTCAAAGATTGATTTTATTATAAAAATCTATGACCATCAGCCTTCACAGGTTGACCAAAACTTTCATGGAGTTCCTTTCCTGCCGCGTTCATAGCTCCTTCCCGGAACAGGGAGTAACAAGTTACAATTCTTACACTCTGCAGAGGTGCGTTACTTTACCCATGAGAGATCAACTCCTTGTTGCACAACTGAGCGTACTTTCCCGTCCACAATTCCATGATGTGGGGCCCACTAGTTGGTCCAAGCCAATCACTGCCCCCTTCGCGACCTCGCATGCCTCCTTGGTGTACACCATGCCCACATAATGAATTACGGCAATGGTGTACAAACCGTTAGATCCCAGAACTATCGTGGGACGTTGAGGGTTCCCACCCATATGCTGCATATCCTCTACGAATTACCAATTAATATGCACGCTACAAGGATAATAGCCACGACCTGCACATCCGGCTTCATGCGAGAGTAAGAAGATACATCTGACTTCTCTGTCCCATTCCAAATCTCATGGCTAACGCGTAATATACGGCGCTAGAATCACTGATGTTAGGGGTTATTAAGTCCCTAATTGATCATCATTGTTGCAAATAGAACCCTAAGTTCTATTTCTCCAATATATCATCACTTAGGATGATATCTATGATTTCTTTAATTGTGAAAATAATATTTTCTTTCTTTGGAGTATATATGATAACACACAATTTGCAAATACTTTGATAAAGACTCTTCAAAGGATATGAGCAAGTGATGAACTTGCCTTGTGATGGCAAGGTAGTGGAGTTTGATGCTTGCACTGGACCTTGAGCTTCTATGTCTAAAAAAACATCATTATTGCCCGGTAAGGACAATATTTAAAGAAGCAAAATGATTATGCAAAGTAATGTAATGCATCATTTCGCTTTATATTTATTCTCCCCCATTGATTTAAATTATAAAAATTATTTTAATGAGAAATAATTTATAAATATTATTTTTAATATTTATTGAATATTGTATTCTTTTTATTTTATTTTAATTATTTGCCTTTTATTTAATTAATAATTCCTTTAAGAATTATCATTAATTACTAAAAATTGACATTAAATATTTGTTTAGTATTTTTCTAAAATACTACAATATTAAATATAATGAAAGTGATTTTTATTTATTTTTATCAACTTTCAATAATTTTGTAAAGTTCCATAAGGAATATATAAATTACAAAATTCTTAATAAAATTTATATATCTAAAATTCTATATCTTAATTAATTTGGATAGTTTGGATTATTGTGAATCCAAAAATAATTTATTTATAATTTTTGGACTTTTATTTTATTTTCTAGAATTTATTTAGGTTCAGGGGCATTTTGGTCATTTCCAATTATTAAAACAGGCTCTAAATGATTTGGGCTGGCTTATTTGGTTTTATTGGGCCCTTGTGGCCCAGTAGGGCAAAGGCAAAACAACACCCCGAAGGGGTATTGGCCCATTCCAGCCCATCACTCTATGTCTCTCTCTCGAGCTTACCTCTCTCCTTCTCCTTCCCCTACCCCGTGGTTAGCGGTGTCACCGCTGGCGATTCACACCGCCGTGGACCTCCCTGGCCACCGCAGTGGTGCAGGATGAGGTTATCGGCCCCGCTCTTCCTTCCTGTCCAGTTGGATTTGGACCTGGAGCCCTCCTGCGACCAGATCGATGTCGTCCCGAACTCTAGGGTTTGGGGTTGGCATTGATCTTATGTTGCCGATGCTGTCATGTGCCATGGAGATGCTTCTCGCCCCTAGGAGTGGCTATGGTCGCCGTTGTGGCGTTGCGTGGGTTGCAGCGCCCCCTTGGGGGTGCTCCCCGTGTTGCCGTGGTCGTCGGCCTCCTCTGCTTCCTCTTCTGATCTATAGCGAGGACCTCTGGTAAGTAGTTCCTCTCCCTCTTGGGCTCTCTGTGCTAGGCCATCCTATGCTAGATGTTGGTGGTGACCTTTCTGGTTACTGTATTGTCCTGATTAAGATGGTTTGTTCTTCCTAGGGTTCATACCCTGCTATGGATTAGATATTTGATGAATTGGATCATGTATTGATGATCCTTGAATCTGTTGAGTGTGACTTGTTATGGATTATTGCTGATGGTTAGCTGTGGGATACTAGTGGTTTATCATATGATTATATGGATTAAATGTTAGATGATTCAGATGGTGAAGTTGCTCTAGAAGCAATACTTGGTAAATCTAGTGGTTTAATATCTCACCACTGTCATTACTTGGTTGATGACAGTGAGTGTTGTGTGATGAAGTCACTATATTAGTTCCGTTTGCTTAAGAATTCATCTATAACTTGAGATTAAATGGTTTCAAATAGTTGAATATCCTGGTTATGATTCCTATAATTAAGAACAGGAAATGATTTGTAGTTGGTTGGTTGAATCTGTGAAGATTGAATGCTCAACCTGATTAGTCTAGAACTGTTCTTATGACACCATCTTTGTATGGCACACAAGATTAGATTATATTTCTTGGTTTGGTTTGGTTTGGTTCAAGCTTAAGATGAGTTTGGCATTAAAGATAAGTAGAAACTTCCTTTCTTAAATCCCTAAGACCCAGGATGTTGGTCTGAGGTTTAGGGATTAAGCTTTTATCTAGTTGATTCATATGGATGGTTCTGGTAGTGGTACTAGCTACTATTTCTTGAATCAAAGTTTGGGAAAAAATGATGGTAGGCTTAATCACTTATATAGATCCATAAGATTAAATTCTAAGGTGCTACTCTTGTCTTAGATATGTGCCTAGAGGTTTAATTCTTGGCTATATTCATTCTTGAATTGAAATATAGCTTGATAGATTAGATCAATGATGTTGTCCTAAGATCTAAGTTGGATATTTATAGTTTTCTGATTGCTTTTAGTGTTTAAAGTTCAGTGATGGATTCACCCACTTGGGTGTTTTCTGAGAATTTGAGTAAAAGACAGATCATGTATGCTTGTCTAATCTTAGACATATAGATCATGTGATGGTCTATTTTACTCACCACTATCACTTGATGTTGGGGTTTCCTGTGGTTGATCTTGTGCTAACTTGATCTGACGCTCTCCTGATATTTCCAGCTCCTAACTTGTCCTTGATCTAGCCCTTCATCTCCTGGCCTGATGGCTTGATCTTGGTCTTGCTATCCACCTGATCCACCCCCTCCTTATGTCACCATTTTGGTGGTGTGATCCAAGGTTTTGATTGGTGTGATTTAGCTTGGCTTTGGCTGGTTTTAGCTGCTGGCTGCTATTCTTGGTGTGTATTAACTATGGAATGGTGTGGTGTTGTATTCCCACGGCTGTGCGGATGGTTTTGTTTGATTGTGTTGTTGTTGTGGTCCTGACAGCACACACCATGAAGTTTGGTGTGTGTGTTGCATGTGTGCCTGCTGCACAGTTGTGGATATGTTCTGAATTTTGAGAGTTATTGTTATCAGGTTACCTTTTACCTGGCTGGTGAAACTTGCCCCTCCTTGTTGTTTATTTGGCTTAAAATTATGAAAGATATATTCTTTCATATTGGTGAAACTTGCCCCTTAAATACTCAATGATGAAAAAGTGAACAATGCACTTCACTGTCAACTCTGAGAGTAAAATAATTCTAATCCTAACCTTCCTTTTCTTTTAAGTTTCTTTTTATTTTGCAGGTACCAGATTTGAAGATCAAGATTTTAGTTTAGGCTTTTATTTTTCTTTATAGAATAGTCACTTGTAATAACTTTCATATTAAAGTGTAATCTTTAATTTATTCTTTTGTACTCTTTATTTTATTATTTTGTAATAAAGATTGTACTATCATCAATAAAGAAATATTATTATTTATTTATTTGCTATTGTAAAGATTGTGGATGATTTTCATAAGTTACATTTTGTAACTTATTTATTGAATAAAATTATGAAATGGAGATTATTATTCTTAATTGCTTTCTTTATATAAAGTTTGAGTTATTATTAGTTAACTCTTAATTAAATCAAATACTCAAACATCATTCAAAAATCCTTTTGAATTATAATTCAAAACACTCAAGTTTTAAATTCAAATTTCATTTCCCAAAACACATAAGTCCACAAAGATCATATCAAAGTCTATAACAATCATCCTTCAAGACTATACCTAATCTCAAAGTATGAAAGAAACCTTGATCACTTTAGTTTTTTTATTTGGCAAAAAATTTACCCACATTTTCACAGATGAATGCATGCAATATCAAATTTCTAAATGTACCCTTCGTTAGTTCCTAAATGCTGGGATGTTACAGCTCCCTTGTGCAAAGGTGTCCTAATGGGGGTTCAGGTTTCTGTCACTCCGGCAACCCCACAATTAGTAGCCAAATACACAATGCATTCCCCTAGGACCATAAATGGCGAAGTATCATGTAGTCTATGTTCACATGACACCACTAGAAGAATAGCACCACAACTTAAATACTAAACCATTGAATAATAACTCAACACAAATACACTACTAACAACATGACTTCTCCCATGTCCTCAAGAAATAAACGAACTACTCACAAGACATCATATGGATCCAGATCAAAGATGATATGGTAATGTATAACAATCTGAACATAAAAAATAATCCAATGGTTCCACTCACAAGCATCAACTACAATAGTAATCAACACCGGGAAAGTTTCCCTAAGAACTAATGCAAGATCCAACACGATTGTTACAGCGGGATGGAGTGGTGATTATGGTGTTGGTGGAGATGATGGTGTGGATGATGATGATGATCCCGATGAATCCTAGCTTGATGACAGTGTTGATGGCAACGATCTCCCTTCTCCGGGAAGGAATTTCCCCGGCAGAAATCTGTCTGCCGGAGAGCTCTTTCTCTCTCGGTGCTTTCCGCCCCGCAGAGGCGGCGGAAATCTTTCGGTGGTTGCTCCCCTGGTATTAGGGTTCTGTGGGGAAGATATAGACGACATGGCGAAGTTGGGAGCCGGCCAGGTGGGCCACACCTGCCCTAGGCGCGGGCAATGTGGGCCCGCGCCTAGGGGTGTTGGCCCCCTATGGCCCGGCTACGCCTCCCCTTATGGCTTCCTCCGTCTTCTGGGAAAATATAATTTTCTAATATTTTTCTGGTATTTTTCTGATCTTCGCGAAATTGCATCAAAACACCTCTTTTTTTATCAGAAATCTGACTCCGGCAGTCCATCCTCCAAGAATCATCCAACATGCAAAAACAGAGGAAAAGACATAAGTAACACCTCATAATAAGACATATATCAATGAATAGAGGCAAATTATGATATAGAAAGGTGATGCAAATTGGACGTATAAATAACTGAGAGAAACTTGCTTATGTGCTCATCATACCTTCCTCTTAGGGTTCGCAACGAGATCTACATCATCTGAGCCATCAGTCAGTCATTTAGAGTGTCACATAGACATCGTTGACCATAGATCTTTTTATGTGAGAAGCGAGTCAGAAGTACTTCTTCCTTTTGTATGTCTTTGGATGCTAGGACGGGTTGTAATACAGAGAGGAGAGTAGTAGGTGGGAGCCCTTAATGTTCCCATCTCGTGTGGAGGGATGACGAATTGAGTGTCTTTGAAGGGATGGTAATTTAGCGTAGGTTTTCCTACTGAAACTAATTACAAAGGATGAATTGTGGGATCATGGAGAAGGACTCGACATGACTTGGGTATACTTGGTTCGATCCTCATACCTATGGAAGTGTGAATAAGAGCAACAAATCTAAGGACGTTTGTGAGAAAAGTAGCACACCTCTGCAGGGTGTAATAAATGTGGTTTGTCACTCCCTGTTTAGGAACTGAAGTATGATCTCAGCAGAAAAAGAACTCCATGAAGTTCAAACAACCTGTGGAGACTGACTTACATAGAGTTTTCTAAAATCTTAAACTTACCTTTTTAAGAAACCTTTTTAAAAATGCATAAGCATATGATTCTTATCCACGGTTGTAGCTAGTGCATCAAACACTAAGATAGTATAATTTGTTGAGTATGCTCTTACTCATCCGCACATTCTCAACCCTTGCTTAGATTATGGAAAGAGTGAAGACAATACTAGTGAAGACCACGAGGCAGGATAGATCTACTACAAGGAGACGGGTATTTCTAGAGGCATTGAAGGCATAGATTATGAGATAGAAAATGGAACAAAAACTGAAGACTTATAGCTGAGCCTTAGATATTAGAAACTAGAATAAGTTAGATGAGCCAAGCAGCGCAGAACTATACTAAATAAGTTACTGAGCTCCTATGGTACTGAACATAGTGGTGCCATTGATCCTAAAGCTAGTTAGTTTGAATTTAAATTTGAACGTAATCCTCATGGGACCGAGGAGGATCTCAGAGCTTTTGTACTCTTCTGGATGTGTATATGAAGAAAGAAGAAATTGGACCCGCAATGTTTCTCTTGTACCACTCCAGGGATTGTAATATTGACAGAACAATGTTCCATGAGTGTTATGTCAATGACTTGCGTACTACAACATATAGTGGTGAGATGGGTCACCACACAAAGCCAAACCATTATGTCCTCATAGGAACTCATGCACTCTAGAAGAGCTTTTAGTTACAACTATCTTGACAATCCCACTATGCAAACTTTTTCCTTTACACATAAATTGTACTAGAAACCTCTCGGTTACATATAGCATGCCTTCATAGATTTTTTAATTAGTACTCTTTATAATTTGTTTAGATTTTTATATCAAATAAATTTAGTGTAATATCTCCGATCAAAACTTACCAAACTGCATAAACTCAAAAATGGAACTAGTGAGGTACTTTGCACTAGTCTATTTGTAGAGGAAAATATTTTAAATGTGCAACCAATGTTTAGGTTTAATATTAGCAGCATTGTTTTGTCATTATACTTGGATACAACACAACAAAACATGCACTAGTTTCTATGGTAAGGTTGTATCACTAAATATGGTTGCACATTGTTTTGCTAATCATGGTAGATCCGGTGGGTAGAACGACATGTTGAGTGCGCCATGTTCCACGTTGACTCTAATGGTGGTTTTCAAGCATAAATCTTGTTATTTCTCCTATAAAAAACTATTTTGATATGTGATGGCACAACAAGTTATATATAGGTAAAAAAATAGTATAAAATATCTAATATAATTATGATAAATTAAGTGCAAAATACCATGTAATGGCAGAATAATTTTTTGTAGGATTACAATGACATATTTGATAATTATAAAAGTAATTTTACCACAGCTAGATGAGGCATATGTAATCTTCCGGAGACCACAAAGTTTGGATGTTCGAACAAATATAATTCCAGACTAAACATAACTGTGACTTTCCTTTCTTGCACACACAAATTGGTACCGATCGAATGTTTTCATATTTGTATACAGAAATTTTTAAATATACATGTTATATAAAGGATTGACATATAGGGAAGGGTGAAAATCGATGTTTACTACCAAGTGAGTTCCATGTGATCAAGCTAGCCGACTCATACCCAAATCTTAGACTTAGTATGAATGCTACTAATTACCTAAAATTTAACCTATGATATGATTTTAATGTCAATGGTAGGTATCATGTTCTTTAACAATTGTGGTGACTTCGTCGATCACAGAATATTTTGACTTAATCTCTTGGAGGTGCTCATGGGGCTGAACATGTCATGTGTTCATTGTGTGAGCATACGTGCATGGTTGTGAGCATATGTATGTGTACCGTAGTTTTAAAAAGTTTATGTATACTATTCTTGATTGTTATTATTTTAACTTGTGATTGCATAAGATGGAGGACTCTTCCGTAGATGTTGATTTGTTTCGCACTTGAGGGGGCTAGAGAATTGGAGGATCTGAGTTATCATTCTTGAGCTTAAAGGTAACTTTGATACCGTGCGATTTCAAGTTTTATTGATGCAACGAATACATGAAATGAAATTTGAACGAAGTAAGCAACGCTATTTACTCGTGTACAAATATAGAACTCAGCCAAACTAGCCAGAGGCAGCTTGATCGAGATCGTTAATTCTGGAACTTGGACTTGAGCAGCTTGATGATCTCGCCGTCCACCTGGAAGCTCTTGGCAAGGACGGCGTCGGGGACCTCCGGCTCGGCCCCGAACAGCGACGGCGCGGCGAGGACCACGCCGGGCAGCTGGCTGTTGAACACCGTGACGGCCCTGGCGGTGCCATTGCGGGCGGCGTTGTACTGGAAGTGCACCATGCCGCGCGGGATGACGAAGCTCTCCCCTTCCCCGACCATCTTGGAGTAGAACTTCCCCGCCGTGCTGATGAAGCCCACGAGCATCTCGCCGGCGACGACGTGCACCAGCTCGGCGGCCCGCGGGTGGCTGTGGAGCGGGTTCACGCCGCCCGGCGCCAGGTCGACGCGGTTGATGGAGACGCCGAGCGTGTTGAGGCCCGGGAAGGCCTCCACGTTGCCCGCCGTCACGGCGGACCCGAACGGGCTGTCGTTCGCCGCGGCGGCGCCGGACTGGGAGAGGCCGGCGAAGAAGAAGTCGTCGGAGACCACCGTGGACTCTGGCTTGCACGGGAAGCCCGGGAACGTCGCCTGACCGTCCGCTCCCGCCGTCTTCGCGGCGGCCACGCAGAAGTCCTGCACCGGCTCCGGGTCCGCTGCGCACGCTGACACGAGCACGGCGATCGCCAACGCGGCTAAGGCTGCTCTGGAACGCGCCATTGTCGATGATGATGAGATTGTTGGCGCGTGTTTTGGCTGTAGTTGGTACTGTCTCGTACTCGTGCTGGGCATGGTATATATAACAGAAGTAATTTAGCGGGAGGGAACAGATGTCAAAGGACTTTTTTTGGTTGAAGGATTCAAAAGACACAAAAAGTCAGCTGCTGTGACTCTCATTAACGTGGACAGTTCTTGTAAGAAACTTCCGTGCATTATCATGGCCTCAGAAGATTTTTTTACCTTGGTCTCCCTATAATTTTGCTAGTTGTGGTTGGTGCCTCGCAACAATCATCTAGATTCTTATTTAGGAGAACGCTTTCAGATCCTAGCGCACCGGCGAGCTGCAACCCCAGCCGTCCGATCTGGATCAAAGGCACAATAATATAACACATGACAGGAGGAGACTGGGGACTGGTCGTACGATGGGTTATCGCCATCGATGACGAACTACTATGGCTTGGCGCGTACGGTCGTGGAAAGGAAGGCGAGACCCGGTCAGTCGTGAGGTTTTTCATGCGTTCTCCGATGGAAGGTGAACTGAACCGTGAACACTACAGGTCATGCAATGCTCACCAATTACGACAAACCTTCAGCTCTGAAATTCAATCTTGATGATAGTACTTTTTTCAACTTTTGCGGCTCCAACGCGAATGATTTTCTTTTAAACTGCAGCATTTGCTATTCAGATGAGTATGATGCTCTCATATCGCAATACACTGCAGATGGAGTCTATTCTTCTTCAGCACTGTACAAAATCATCAGTTTTGGGGATGTGGTTCCAGTCTCCCAAGGATCCATATTTTCCTATGCCTTTTAGCTCAAAACAGACTAATGAGTAGGGATAATCTAAAAAACAGTAATATGCAAAAACCTGAAAATTGTACATTTTGTACTGAAGTTGAATCAGTACACCATTTATTCTTAGATTGTAGTAGTAGTATTGTGGCTAAGCAGGTTCGGCCTTGCATTTCTGGTTTCTTTAGTTTGCCTGTCGGTGACACTTATGAACCTGTTGCCAGATTCTGGGTAGCTAACAAAAGGCATGTCCTGTTAAATTCAGTTTGTGTTGTTGTTTTATGGAGCCTATGAAAAGTGAGGAATGACCAAAATTTTGACGGTCACCCTTGGTTGGATATCAAGCAGGTGTGGAGGTTGATTCTTTGCTCTCCTCTTCGAAGAACCTATGTTGGAGATGACGGACAAGTTCTGTATGTTTGTCATGGCAAAGCTCCTTTCCGATGGAGTGGCTAAGGCTAGCCCTAATGATAGTATCATAGCTAGTATCATGCATGTCATGTTGGCAAAAATCTGATATGTCATAATAATTAATAAAGAAAAAGAGGGTTAGAGTATCATAGGTAGCGTAAAACTAGAAATCCTAATGACCGTTGATGATTGCAAGAAAAACTCCGGTCATCTGAGAGCCACAATACGGTAAATCTGATGTGGCTCTTGTACACAAGTTTACATTAAGATTATATAAATTATTAAATATAGTGATACTATAATATTATCATATGATACCATACACTATAGAGATAGTATCATACACTAATAACATATGCATGATAATAGTAGTATGATACTACCACTTCAACCAGCCTAAGGAGAAACACTGCTGTTAGGACGGTCGATGTGCCAGATCCCCGAAGCCGAAGCGGGTTGCTGGTCCAGGCACCTGGTTGACTCCGACAACGGTGTTGGGCAAGCTCCGGTTCACTACAAAGAGCTAAAACGCTCTTGTTGTTTTTGGCTGAAGGCCCTTTTGATTTTGTTTGTTGGCTTGTCCAATTAAACAATGTATTATCTCCGTCCAAAATAACTAACTTAGATTTGTATAGATTCACACGTATCTACACAAAATTGAAGTCACTTATTTCTAAACGGAGGGGAATCATACCTGCTAGCAAGGTTTTATTCTATGAATGGAGCCAGGGACGGTGGTCCCTGTTGTTCTAAAAGAATGATTTTCTTTTACTATACAGTAATTATTAAAATCCACACTGTTCTATACAATCACAACAAGCTGCACAACAGATTACAGGCCGGACGCAAAGCCAGAATATACAGGTGAGAAGTGAAGAGGGGGAATACACTGCTGCTTTACAACTACACTGCAAAAACCTGTCTACAGAACAAGGCCTGCCCCGCCTAGGCACTAGGAGCTGCCATGGGATCTGACGGACGACACGGATTGGGCAGAGACAGAGGCCGTCGGGCTGTGCAGCTCCCTCTCCGAGTTGGCAGCCCGGGCCTTCCCACTGATCCTGCTGATGGAGTCCTGCGCGACATCGACGAACCAATCGTCGCTTGGAAGCGCGCTGCAGAGATTAATATGCTGCTAAGTCAGCCTTCAGTTTAGGCATTTCAGAGCTTTCGAGTAGTAAATTTAATTGGTTCCAAAAGAGTTTATTAGACAATGGTACGGAATATGGAAGCCGGATAAATAGTAAACTACCTGTCAGGATCCAATCCAGTAGCAGAGAATGCTGCCATCGCTCTGTCAATGATCTCTGATATGACATGGTGTACATGCCGGGACAGGAAGCGGCCTTGCCCAAAAAGGATGACAAATTGCATATCCAGGTAGAACTGAGAAAGAAAGTGAAAACATAAGAACAATGATCGGTGGCTTAAAAGAGTACGGGATTGAGAAAATGAGCTCACCTGCTGAAGTCCAAGGGGACCCAGAGCCCTTGGTCCCTCTTCAATTTCCTCCCAAAAGCTCTGGTCATCTGAGAGCCACAATATGACCGTTTCTGTCAGACGCATCATTAGCAGTGTAGAAAATCGTTCCCTGCCAACAAACATCTCTGCGGCAATGCCTGCCATCCTGTTTAGTTTTGCATATAGTTCCTGCAATGGATTGCAGATGAGATACTGCACAAGGAAATAGTTTCTCGGGCAGATTTGCAAAATGCATTTGGCTGCTCAAGCTCCATGATTTATTTATTTTGGAAATGATTTTTTATTACTGTTTTCTCTCTTTCTCTTTTTCGTTTCCATACTTTTCTAATGGGTTTCATATCTAGCCTACCCTAGCTTGCTTGGGACAAACGGCTTTGATGTTGGTGTTAATGTTGAATGAATTTTAATCTGCACTCTGACAAAACACTACTCTATCCAGTATCCAGTTGCAAAACAAGTTCAAATGGTTCGCATTTCTTGCAGTGATTATGGGAACCAGTTTTTCTGGATTTTCTCTTTACTACAGAAGATATATTTTGAGAAATAAAAAATAGGAGTAAAAATTTTATTTGATAAAATAATTTCCCAACTTGTGGCTAGTCACACAATAAAAACATCCACCAGTTACATTCTCCTTCTGTAGCCCTCACCCCATCCCCTGCTTCTTTGTAACTTTGCACTGTTAAAAAAATCCTCTTCATATAAAACAGCGCTGCTGCTTTTGGTCAAAACGGAAAATAAAAAACAACACCATGACAGTATATCCATGCTGGATATGATTACTTTACCACATAAGAAAGAAAGTATTACTGGTCAGACTCATAAGAAGTTAAGAACTGATAGACTTATTCACCCTACAACTCAGTCAAACCCGACACCAAAATCCATCAACAATAGACACTCATACACCAGCATGATGACACTTGCCATAGTGGATCATATTCTTCAAACTGGTATTAAATATAAGATTTATCCATCAAATTTTTAAGGGATAGAAAGTTGTAGGTACCTGAAAAATTAGAGATGGGGCCCATTCTATCTCTTGAACATTATTATCCATATTGATGTACATTTCTGCGCTCAGATGAGTGTCACCTTCTTCCGTGAATATAAGAGCAAGAGCATGCTGCCTGCAGAAACTATCTCTAAGTTTGTCCACCATACGTTGCAGCTTCCTTTTCCATTCACGATGCTCTGTTGTACGGTTTTGCTTCTCTGGACCCCTTCTACGCATACTATCCATGCTGGCCTGGTTTACAGATGACAGCTTCATAGCTGCTCTAGGTAACAACTCTTCAGCAAGTAAGGATGCATTGGCTAGCAATGCTAATTGCTGCTCCTCAGTCTCTGCCATGCGAATAATCCTATTTCCTAACCCTTCCAAATTCGCTTCATCATCCACTGAGCCTGGTAGAGCACTTACGAGCAAATCGATATATGTATTGAAGATTTTCAGAAGCCCATCCATCGAAGAACCACCTAACTGCAAGCTAAGCAGCGGCCCAATATCCTCAAAGAAATCCTGCAAATCAAAATACCTTTACTACATGTATCAATCCTTGAAATAGAAAGAGGACACATAAAAGATATTGCAAGGGTTGCTAAAAATAGTCCAAGGAAATTTCCTAAAAACAAATTAATAGTGTCCCATAAAGCAAAAGAATATAATCAGCTGCCGTATGCGCAAAGTGGGCTCTCCAGAGGTTCAGACCTATACAGTTAAAAATAAACCTTGAAAGTACCAAATGAGCCAAGCATATTACAGGAGAACAAAGATACGCAAATTAATGAAGCCTCAAACATCTGTCAAGAAATAAATCGTTACCTGAACCATCGAATTGAACCTATGAGCACTGCTGGAGAGCTTCGGTTGCAGTGCCAAATTACCAGCAGATGATCTAGCAAATGGCCGTATACCAGTTGGGGAATGGACTAGTACCCAGTCGTCAGCTGCAGCTAAAGCAGCAGTACTCTCTTCAATTCTCCTCAAACTGGAATCTAATGCTTGCTCAACACAGGGTCTGAATTGTTTCATCACAACTCCTGAAAGTGACAGACCACGAGCTTCTAGCAAGGAGCAATAACCAAGTGATATTTGAACGCATTCGGCAGCAGCTCTTAAGCCCCCACCAGCTGCACAAGAGGCTAGATCATGCCTCTTTACAAGCAAGGAAAATAGCATTGCCTGCTTAGTAGCCCATGTAACTAGTTCAGATGCATAAGATGGTTCATCACCAAAGACTTCTGTAGAGTCACTGAGAGCGTGAGATATAGCAGAAAAAACTTGCTTTGCAAGAGCAGCTGTGTAAGCCCCACGATATGCTGTGCTAGACGGATGTGTTGTTTGTATGTTGGACTGAAGCCTTTGGTCATGTGCACTGAGCAATAAACTATGAGCACGAGGTCCATCACCAAGACGCTTGAGAGCAGAAGCTGCAGCACGTAATTCAATGCCATAAGTGGAAGACTGGCAAGCAGCTTCAGCAAGCTGATCTGACAACTTCTGACTATTGTCAGAGATAGCCCTCTTCAAAGCAAGAACCTCAGCTGCGCTAAGAGTCTGTCTCTGTTTTGCATCTGCGGCAATTTGCTCTGCTTCATCCAGGGCATCCAGTGCTTCATCCACTCTTCTCTCCGCCAACAAAACATGGAGCCTGTCAGGAAAATCATTACACCAAATTTGTATTTCTGAAAGCTCCTGGTCTTCAACAGTAGACATGTTCTCTTCTGCAGAACCTTCAGGTCCTGTAGTCAAGAAATCGATCTGAACCCCTTCGGAAAGACCATGAATTAGAGTTGACTGCGTGTTTAGCAGATTTTTAATAGATTGCAACTCCCTTTCGAGGTCAGATATCTCCTTTGACGTTCTGACAACCAAGAGACTAGCTTTTAGACACTGTATTCCAAAGTCATGAATTGGGTTGTAGAGAGAAATATTACAGGACTCAGGAAGTAGCATGCAGGCGATGATTTGAGAACAAGAAATTACCATAGAAGGACAAGAAATTAAGTGAACACCAGACACTCAGAACAATAGAAGAACTGTGACAAGGAAATTGTTGTTCTCGAGTATTTATTGCAGACTTGAAATCTAGTTCTTACAATATTCAGATTAAACTTAAAGTCCGTGACAAAAATTGTTCCAAGAAGTGTTGCTACTCTCATTGAAGATACAGCATTTGAGAGACCATAGTATTAGCAGCAAAACATGCTAGCGCACACAGCTGCACACCAATTGTAGAGAAACAAAACCAAGGGGGGTTTATCAGAAGATATACTGTGTGTTTCAGGAAGATACTCTCACGGGTATGATTAAATTTAAACATTTTTTTTATTTAAAATTTAAACAGTTTGACACCTGATGAATACAGCATAATTAGCATATATACTTCTAGGCACCTGATGAATGCAGAATAATTAGCGTATACACTTCTACGCATCTCTTCAGCGGAAGCCTTCTTAAGATCTTGCAGATAAGAACACAGTTGTCTTATTTCCTGTCAAAAAATTGAACTTCAGTCACCCTTGATTCTTCAAAGCATTTCACGTAACTTTTCATTGATAATTCAAGTAAAATACGCTTCAAAAATAGCATGAACGAAGCAAAGAGCGGTGCAATTTGAAAGACTGAGCTCATGTACATTACATTGTGCGACTAAAAAAGTAAGGGGTCCTAAGCGATAGTATACTCCACAAATTAACCTAGTTGGATATAACACATACAGATGAGGACACCAATCCATACGTTACTCCGACAACAGAGAGCTCATTTAAAAAGCTGGTGCTTCCAAATAAATCTAAAGTGGTCACTAAATTGATTGTGGTTCATCTCCCTCTGCTCAGAACTAAACACAGTTAAAAACAGAATTACTAACAACCAGTGATTTGTTTCCGAGGTGAACCCAAAAATTGGAGGAAAACCTCCAACCTCTAAATGAACGCATTCACTTTGCAAGCATCTGTTTACCGAATGAACCATAACATTATCGTTCTACAACTAAACACGGTAAACTGATGGGAGTTGATCTCCCTCTGCTCCTTAGTAGACCACACGGTCAGAAAACTTCGACACGAACTTGCATTTTTTTCTTTTCCATTTATTCACATGATTGAGCAACAGACTTTTCACAAAGCCATGCATGTAAATCAAGAAGTACTACCTCTGTTTCAAAATATAAGATGTTTTGGCAGGCTACCTTAGCCTAGCAAAAAACATCTTATATTATGGAACAGAGGAAGTAACATCTACTCCATTTGCGTTAGTGCTTCTTCCGACTCCGAGCTGGAGTAAAATCGCAAACCACGAAGACCTATCCTCCAAACTCAATATAAATCACCTCGTCGTTTCGGTTATTATGTGGCATATGCAGTTGGATCATTGATTTGCCAGCATCAGGAGTTCAGGACAGAGAACTACCAGTACTGCGCACCAGGTTACCAAACCTTTTCCATAATTCGCCCCCGACTTCAGCAATCATGTGCCCAACTAAAACCCAGTAGTAAGCTCCAAAATCCCGCACCTAACCACACCTCTGGAACACAAAACCAATTAAGCTTTCCCGCCGCAAGCCCGCCAACACCAAGCCAATCCCCGGCGGGGCCGACGACGAGACGAACCCCTTACCTTCTCGTTCATGGTCTGGCACTTGGCCTGCACGTAGGAGTCGGGGTCGAAGTTGTCGGTCTTGAAGATGTTGAGCTTGTCGGCGAGCCGCGCCCCGGCGCCGTCGCCGCCTCCGCCTCCGCCGCCCGCGGCCGCGTGCATCGGGAGCACGCCGGAGTGGCCTGCCGGGCGCGACCGCGACGACTTGGCGGCCGACGCCATCCCTGCGGCCGGCGGACAACCCTAGCCCCTAGGGCGCGCCGGCGTGGCTTCCCGCGAGACCCGGAAGCTTCTAGAAGCTGGGTTACAGCTCGGCTCCCGCTGTTTTGACGCTTTCGTGACGCGGATTGGAATATTGGATTTGTCGAGTTGTTTAGGCAGGGACACGGGAATGGGAAGTGAGACTTGTGTTTGACGGTTTCCATAGGCGGACAGTTGTTCCGTGTTCAGGTAGCTGTTCCCTCCGCGTGATTGGGAGAATCTTCAGATTAGGAAATTTTACCTGAAGCTTCAGGTGCTCAATCAGGCTATCTCCAACAGCTCATTGCTAGGCTTATTATTCCAAAAAGGACACTCCATTTCTAGGCTCGGTAGGCTTAGCCTACATCAAACTTCCTCCGTCTTAAAATATAAGATGTTTTAGTTTTGTGAAGCAAATATATCTAGACTACTTTTAGTATATATTTCACTTATATTAAAATTAGTCTAGATACATTTGATTCATCAAGCTAAAACATCTTATATTTTAAAACGGAGGGAGTAACTCATAAGCTCATTTCTTCTACTCCTTCAATTCCACAATTCTTGTCGTGCTTTTAGTTCAAACTGGGGGAATAGTACTCGACTTTCAATTATCAGTACAGTCAATTTTCAGCAAAAGATTGTAAAATAAGGACAGCGCACCACGGTGCAAACTGAGTCCTTGCTACGGTCAAGTTGTTACAATGTCATCTCGTTGCAAAGTAGGAATCTGATGGTGTTTTTGAGACCCGCATAGAAACCGATATCGCATAATTCCATAGCATGAATGATTTATATATTCTCGAAATGTTGTGCTAGTATAGTTTTTCTTTCTAAGCGGCCTTGTTCTTTCTTGGTTATCTGGCAACCTTGTAGATCTCGGTAACCCAAAATTGCATATAGCTTCGTGTAATTGCATTATAAAAAGTGTATCAGCAAAAAAATATGGAAACTAGAGAGCAATGAATCTAGAGAATTATGTGTGCGGACTCATGTTTTGTTTTCCTATAGGACGTATAAATTCGTTTTTTATGAAGAGGGTGTACAAATTAGTGATATCATGAATTTATGTTTTTTCTAATCCTAGAATTTTATATTTATGTGTTTCAAATAGTAGTATGTTCCTTCGTTCACCAAGACATGGCATTTTGTAAGTTCATATTTGTAGCATTTTGGTTGCGTGCATCACCAAATCTCGATGTCACATGTACTATTTGGTATGATATACATACATTAGATTGTACTAGGTTATAAGAAAGTTCTTCTTGGCTTTCAGTAAAATGATGTTTATATTGTACATAATAATAATAGTCACACAAAAAAAATTACATAATAATACTGTACATCATTTTAGGTACACTCATTTTAGTGATGCTACTTCCAGCAAGATCTTGTGGGCTGAAACGCAAGGTTGCGTGGACAGTGATGACCGGGTATTCTTTCCAAGTTCCAACATGTAGAAACACATCATGGTGAGTACTCTCTTGCTCCAGAAAAGAAAGACGAAGATGGAATAACTAAGCCTCAATAGTAACCAAACTTGCAATAATTTTTTTTGTTGCAGGAGACTTGATCAAACAGGCAAACACACTCGCTACACAGCACTGCACAATCAATCAATAAACCCTCTGCTTCGCCAGACCTACGGCCCATGTGGAAATGACGCAGCCAAGCCCAACACGCCTCAAGCTGGGCTTTGTCTCCCCTGCCACATCACGCGATAACAGAAACGGACGCGAGCAGCGCCGAGACGACGCCGATCGTGCGGGTGTGGCGCTGCCTCGCCGCGCCGGACTTGGCGTCCACGCTCTTCCGGCCGGCGGCGCCTGCAATTAACCAGCGACGTAAGAGGCAAGGTTTTCCATAACCGTGGTTCGATATGGTACATACTCCTGTGCAGCTCTGAACTAATACGTAATACTAATCGTGCACAAGATTCGTGTACAGTTCTGAACTGACACATGCTACTGATAAAACACTAGAAGCAGAAAGTGCGCATTGAATTCCGGGTGACGCAATGGTGCAGGTTCATATCTGTTCATGTTTGATTCAAATGATTTACAAAGAAATTTTGTAGGATTTTTTGTTTAACTGACATGTAGCAGCACATCATGGTAAGTATGCCCATATTACACACACTCTCATTCCAGAAGGAAAAAAAATAGAAAATGAAGAAGGAAGAAACTAAGGCTCAATTGTAACCAAACTTGCAACAAATTCTTTGTTTTCTTGTAGGGGCGTCAACAACTGATCAGAGAGGCAGCTCACTCACTACACGGCAACCAATAATAAAACCCTCTGCTTACCGGGCCTAAGGTCCAGGCCAGAGACAATCTAGCCCAGCCCAGCCCGGCCCAATCATGTACGCCAAGTGTCTTGGTCCCTTTCCTTAGCAGCCCAGTACGAAAACGGTGGCGAGCAGTGCCGAGACGACGCCGGAGAAGACCGCCGTGAGGGCGTGGCTCCGGCGCCCTGCAGCGGACTTGGCGTCCGCGCTCTTCCCGCCGGCGGTACCTGCAATTAAGTAACCGGCGACGGCGTTAGGGGAAAGGTATATTTACATAACCGTTGCTCGATCCGTAGATGCAAGATCCTTGTACGTACAGTTGTGAACTGATATGCTAGCGGTCGTGCACAAGATTCGTGTGTACAATTTTGAACTGATACTACGTGCTGCTACTGCAAAAGCACCAGAACTCAGGTCGCAAAAAGGGAAGGTGCACATTAAATTCCGGGCAACACAAAAGCAGACTGAATCATTGGTGCATAGGCACCGGGTACCCGACTTGTTGATGAGAAAAGTTGCCAAGGACTAGAGAGTATTGTACTCTGCCCTGAAATCAGTGATCGTCCGTTGTCCTGCGATGACCGTGCAGGCGGGCGCTGCAGCTACACGTACTACCCAACTTGAGTTAAGACGGTCCAGGTTTCGGGTAGTAGTAGTACACGTATGGTATGGCTGTCACGACACGCGCGCGCACAGTTGCGCACATTGACTACTACTCCCGTCACTCTACCTCGCTAGCTTGAGCCAATAATTATTGGCACTGTTGCCCGTATCTTTCTCGACATAACTACCGACGTACGTACGTGCTGGGTACGTGTATTCCGTTCTTTCTCACGTAGTACGTGACCCTCGTGTCCATTCGACAAACAGATTCCTTCTCTTGCCGTCGGCCGGCTGGCCGGAGATTAAGCTATACTCCTATGTACGTACCAGTGGCGGCGGCGGCTGCGGCGGCGGGCGTGGTGGTACCGGTACCGACGACGGTGGCGTTCTTGCCCTCGTGCTCGATCCCGTACTGCTTGAAGATCTCGGCCTCCTTGGCGTCGGGCGCCATGCCGAGGATCTTGGGGCAGTCGGAGAAGGTGGCCGGGATGGCGCAGACGGAGGGCAGGTTCATGGCGCGGGTCACGTTGATCTTCAGCCCCAGCGCCGGCTCGTCCCGGTCCTTCACCAGCACGCACAGGCACTTCTTGCTGGCGCCCAGCACCTGCCGGAACCCCGAGCAGCAGTCCGGCGTCGGCGCGCGGGCCGTCGCCGTCGCCTGCACGTACGTCAGGCACGTCGCAAGGCCCATCAGACGGTCCGCGCACTCTGCCCTGTCCGCCGCGAAGTCCGCGCCCGCAAGACCGACGACCACCGCGAAGGCCGCCGCCACCACCAGCATCGTCGCTGCGACACTACTACGGGGAGCCCCGAAAGCCATGGCTGCTACTTGCTTTCTCTTGCGTGTGCGTGCGAGGGAGCCAAGCTATAGCGATAGAGTGTGTGTTTGCGTGTGGCGACGTGCGTGCTGGTCTTGGGCGAGCTTGGGAAGGTATATATAGAGGATACGTACATATGTGGCTGGCTGTGTAGCTACTGGCCGGTCAGGTCGTTGTGTGAAATGTACTTCCTCCGTCCCGGTTTAAAGGACACGATTTGCAATTCTCTGGGCCCTAGGTGTCATCGGTCCATTTAATAATATGGAGTAGAACATGCATAAGGAGAAAAAGAGTTAGAAAAGTGTCTAAGTATTTTGTTCACACATGTGCATGCAATCATTTTATTGCTTTCACACAGGAGTAATTATAGAGATTGAATGCTTTTGTGTCTAAGTATTTTGGGATTGCATGGTTTACAAATTGTATCTTTTAAACCGGGACGGAGGGAGTATGTACGCTGGTTGCTGGACCAGTAGATCGAGAGAGAGAAGAGAAGAGAGTGGTGTGCGACTGCATGATATGATCGATCTCTCGGGGTGATTAATTTGGGTCGGTTGGGGAGGTGGCTGGCTGCTGCCTAGATTGCGTGCGTGCGTTCACCCAATCGATCGTGGGGCACGTACCGTGTACTGTACATACGTATGGGTGCAGAGATCATCGATCCATCCAGAGGTGGACACGTACGGCACGTCGGTCTATATGATGAAGTTCAAAATTGATGAGTTAGCGGAGTTCCAAGCAGAGATACGGCATACGCATCTTTTTGTCAGAGCAGATCGAATTGTTTGGCTGGCTGCTGGCTAATTCTACATGGTCACAACCCCTCCCCAACAAGCAGAAGCCCGGTTGCCTTCTGCTTGAGCTAGTGTGTGATGTCGTCCCTAGATGGTTTAACGATTTTTTTTGTGATTTTTACTTATTTTTTAAGGCTATCTATATTGCCGGTTGACGATTATTAATAGATTGATTTGAGTTTTCGCACAAATAAAATCTACAAGTACGTGGTGTATACCATATGGCATTTCACGTGTGCCTGCGTAATTAAGCAGTATACGGGGTAACATTTTGGAAAGAGGTAGTAGTACCGTATAGAAGTTCTGGAGTAGTACACATACTACTAGTATACCTGCTTTGTGGACACTCCACGGAGTGGGCACTAGCTAGTACACTCGAGTCTTCAGATGGAGTGCCCCCCTGTCTGTTTATGGGTTGGTTGAACCGTCCAAGTTGAGCCTAGCTAGCGCGATTCCTGCGCTGCGTACTCGCTGCTGCTGCCGGTGAGCGAGGCTGTTGATCCAGTATGTTTGCAGTAATGGAGCGGTACTGTAGAGGCCCGGCCTGCAGAGAAAGGCATATCTCTGTTTGTGACTGCCAGCATGCAGAGAGAGTAGCTGCTGATGCACGAACCGTATGTGCTATATTAAAATCCGCAACACGAGAGCGCAACTTCGCTGCAGCCAGCGATTTCCCTGTACGTTATTCATGCCCAACCGTCTACCGATCCCAGGTACTACTATACTTGTGCTAGTGTTTCCGTATGTACTAATAGATCAGTGAAATTTCGTAAAAAATACTACTATACTCTCTTCTGCCCTTCCCCAAACTCGATACGTCCACGGTTGTAGCCTTGTAGGTCGGTGAGGACGCGTGCAAGATCTCCTTTTTTTAGGGTGGAATGATGCATGCATTTCCTATATATACCAGATTTTGTGGTGCACCTTGGCGCATGATCCCGTGAGTCTCGCACCTGTTTAGCAGTAATGAAAATGATTTTTCTTGACTGTTGAATCGCTGCTAACGTAAGCCCCAAGATTTAAAGGCTTAAGTCATCAAAAGATTCAGATGAAACTGGAGTAGAATAACAAAGAGATGACATAGGTTGCATTACGGCTGATAGCATAGTTGTTTGATATCCAACAAACTACAACATCTTTGAACAGCTTCTGAAGCGAAATATAATATTTTTTCCAACCCTGATAACTAATTAGCAAGCTCTTATTTTAGACATATTCAATTACTACTGCCATCGCATACATATAGAAAATAGGGGAATTAACAGGTACAATAAGATGAAATAGACAGATAGGTAATCAGACAGTTAAAGTCGACACAAGTTTGGCATACATAGAACCAAGTAGGTACTTTATTACACCCGATTTAAACAGAGGTGGCAAGCTAGTAATAGGCAGCAGGTGGACATTTCTCAGTTCGAGCCGTAGTCGTCTGAATCATAAAGATGCCCGTCAGAATCGAAGTCATTAATGTCAGAGTAAAGGCGATGTGTATCTGAATCATAACATCCAGAAGATTCTCCATTTTCAGTACCATCCTTATTATTGAGATTTGTTCTGATAGATTTGATGTTGTTGATCATCTCCACGGAATGGCGAGCGAGATCAGTGGCAATAGCCTTGGTATTGAGAAGAGCACCAGCACGTCCAGCACGCTGAGCACCGTATCTTAGAGGCGAATCAGCCGAGCCAATTTTCTGAATACGATCAGTACACACGAGAACTTTTTCAATGTAAGCATCAGAAGCATCCACAGGTTCTTCCAACTGCTGACTCTTCTTTATAACTTCTTCATCCAGGTTATTTATCCTGCAAAGGAGGCCCCTATTTTTTTTTCTTGTGGTACTCCAACGTGTCGTGCTGGCTTTCCTTGGGAACTTTTTTTTTCAACAGCCGCCATGTACCTAATGGCTTTACGCGCCGCATTATCAACCGCAGCTTCCAAAGATTCTTCCGGGTAACCCTGGAGCGAGTGAAGAGCAGACGATGTTCGTAGGTAATGCATTGACGGATAGAATCTCACTTCGGTCTCGTAACATCCATATGCAATAGGCTCACTCTTGTATTGAGGGCAGGGAAGAGATAGCGCTTTCATCATCGCTTCCAAGTTCACAGAAGCTGGTATGTAAACATACTCCATGAGGTCACTGCCAAGTTGAACAAAAGAGCATCATAGAACTATCAATCTGCTCTGGTACAAAACATGTAGTGTAAACACCAAAATTCATGTGTGAGGCTGTATAGCTTCCTAAACCTTTTCTAGATCCAATAGAGTGCACTCCGACCCAGGGCAAAACAATAGTGAATATATATTTCAAAAATCAAATCAAATGCAGGCCACAACACTCTGAAAGAAGCATAGCACTATATTTGGACAACATTTGTTATTTTCAAACTATATTATGCATTCATGCTAAAGTTCTGAAGAAATTGCAGAGGCAACAAACATTTTTTGCGGTTTAAATTCTAAATAAAAATATAGAGAAGCAAATCTGAGATCAAACTATCTGATCTGAGCACAAAAACAGCCCATAATGTTTATGGAGAAACGTCCATAGGAGGGAAGGTAGGTAGTGCCCTAGGAGAAGAGGGGTTTGAGAGGATCCAGCGTTTCTCATGTAGGGAACAGGTTAAGTAAATAAGCTGCAGTGTTAGATATTAGTTCCTCCATTTTACAAAACATTTTTTTTAGATTAATGGTAAGAGCAACGCATTTTGACTGAACAAATGACCTGAATAAAACCGGAATGAATTAGGAAATTGGATTGCATAACCAGGTCACTTTGTGTTATTTATTGTAGATCTCTAAAATAGGGCTCATAAGAAACTATCTGAAGCTAATGTTTATGTATGTAAGACGGAAGATAGAAGATGAGCATTCATGTGGCAATAGTACTTGCGGGCATCACAGATGGATGACTGAGATGATGTCCGGACACTAATTGAATCATATGAAAACAGCCAAAATGGCTAATATTCTTACGAAGTAATAGTACTGTTTGCAACATATGTTTTCATGTGCTGGACGCTGGCATCAATTTATCCTTTCTAGAATCTGGCTTTTTTGATAATTAATCTCGCGTAGAACTCATGTTAAAGATATCGTTTTTCTAGATCTCTATGTCAGGTAGGAAGCTCAAATGGTTCGTTATGTAACTCTGTAATTTTATTTGTCTAGGTTTTGGTACGTCAAAAAGGGAGATTGAGAGGTTCAGACCATCGACGGGATCTGGCAATAAACGCACACATGGTGCCTTCGATTCTATGTATTGTCCAACCGAGTATTATCAGTAGGGAGGAGGCGTACTAACATCAGATCTTTTGCGGTACGCCGCGAAATCGCTGTCTCGGACCGTTGGCACCCGATGAATCAGATCGGCGGCAGATCCTGGAGGAGATGTGGACAAAGGAAGAGAAGAGGAACGGCAGGAATGAAGCAGTGGAACCGTCACCACCCACCTCACATAGGTATGAATGGTGCGATAAGTAACACTGCGAGGCAACCATCTCGAATAGATGCATAGGAGAAGAATGTAGCACAAACATCCCGTGACATGACACAATTAACAGGGAAATAGAAATGCATACCCCAAAAGGGAAGAAAACCAAATCACTCACTCTTATTAGAAGCATAACATGTACAGGGTAAAGAAAATAAAGGATAACATGTAAAACATACACACACACAGCAATACAATAGGATAAAAAAGAATTACCTGGTAGTAAAAGAAATGGAGGAGCAACTAACACCGGACATCACGGGTAGACAACCTGGAATGGAGCATGTTTGTGATCAGAAAAGAAAAAAAACAGAGTAAAACTACACGGGAATAAAGCTGGTTTACATGTAAAATAGAACCAAGTTCCCAGAATAGCAATTTTAGTTTCTGATTTATTCAGGTCGATCTCCTGATATGAACTGTTCACCTATACCCCAACCATTATACCAACAAATCAATCGTAAGCAAACGAAAGCAAGCAAATATGCTATCCCGAAGCAGAATCATGACCAAAGGCTCCCATATATCCCAAACATATTAACAGGTTCTTCACCAACATAACAATACAATAGGAAGAAAGAGAACTACCTGGCAGCAACAGGAATGGATGAGCAATTTGTTGGAGATATGCCCAAGAGGCAATAATAAAGTGGTTATTATCATATCTTCATACTTATGATAAATGTTTACATACCATGCTATAATTGTATTAACCGAAAACATTAATACTTGTGTGATTTGTAAATATAAAAGAGTCCCTAGTAAAGCCTCTTGTTAAACTAGCTTGTTGGTTGTAACACCCTCAGAATCGGACCTATACAAGTTTTAGCGAAAACTCGCCAAACCCGCATAGAAACGATTCAAAGGTGCCCACCAGGCACTTTCGTGCGGGTGGAAAACGAAGTAATAACATTACACAACAGTCCTCGATGGGACCCACAGAACAAATATATATACAGCACGACTCCATGAGTCAAGAATACAGATATAATATACAAAGATTCAAAACCACCTTGAAAACGATAGAGCGTCCAGCTACGGACAAGAAGCAAATGGGGCTAAGAGCCCTGAAGAATAACCAATGGCGTCCATAACCCTGCCCAGGCCAAGCCGGAAGGGTAACCCTGCTAACGACGTCGATCTCAAACCTGCTTAAACAAAAGGGGTGCCGACAAAGGGCAAAGGAAAAAGAAGGAGCGTCAGTACTGAGGCCAGTACACGGCGAGGCTAGAATTCGGCGGTCCTCGCCTACATAGGTATGGTGGACTGAAGCGGCAGCGGCAGCATGCACTAAACAACCTATAGAGACTCGATACAACTGGCGACAGTCAGAGAGGGATGAGAAAGACCTATCCGGATCCAACATGATACTACCATCAAACAAACCCCTCCTGGCGTTTCCCCCTCGAGACCAAACGAGGAAGTCAACCGAGGAACTCACACCGTTGGCAGTTTTACTTATTTGGTTATCGTTGCAGCAATTACTAGTCAGGTATAGATAATCGTCCTGATAAAGTAAGCAGTGGGCCCTTTTAGTTAATCATTCCGTTGTAGTTGCAGCAATTACTAATCAGATACAGATAGCATGATGTAAACCCAAAACCCAGCAGTTGTTGGTACTTTTAATCAGCCAATTCCGTTGTAGTTGCCATACTTACTAGTCAGGTACAATGGTCGCAAGCGACAATCCAAACAAGCAATTGTGGGCAGTATTATTAGCCATTCCATTATAGTGAAGCCGATTACTAGTCATTATTAAGTCAAATTTATAGCAATAAACTTTAGTTATGCTTGTCTATGATCGAGATACTGTGCTCCAAGTCGTCCATATCCGCGGACACGGCTTTCAGAAAGTTTTACCCGGCCGGGGTGCACCAATAGCAACACACGCTCAATCAACCTCGGAAAAACCAAATCAAAACCCAACGAGGCTTTCACGACTGAACAATCACAGGATTCAGAAATATTTCAGGGGGCCACCCCATTGAGTAGACCCGCAACGAAGTAAGCTAGCTTCGAGACGGACTCAAGGTTTGCGCCAATGGCTGTAAGCGACTGGGAACCCGAAAACTCGGGGTGTCGATACCGCGTAATCACTCCGCTTACCTAAACAGTACAGTGTGCTATCTGTCGCACAATTTAAATACATAAGTAGCATGGCATAAGTACAGGATCGTAAATAAAACCTCAAACTAGTTTGTGGCCCCAAGAAATAAGACTGAATCAAGCTCTGGCTCAGGGGGGGTCCCATATACCTCCCGGATGTGGATAGCGCGATAAATCAAGGAACAAGTATCAAGTACTCGGGGTCTTACGGGACACAAGTGGGCGTTCGGAAACCAAATATTTTCTATCACCCACCGATGCCTCTGCTTATTTCAATTTTAGTTGTTAAACAGGAATTAAAGTGATCGATAAGTAAAACTATAATCATCTCCAACAGCAACATGCGGCAATACATCAACAACTGTGGCACTGGGCGAAACGCAACAGCACTTGAGCAAGCGACTACGACGCGCAAGTCCAACTATCTACCAAACAACAGGTAGTAGGATGTGTCCAAGGCAATATAGGGCTGCACGGTATATCACAGGTACGGAAACTAAAGCATCGCAACACAGATAGCAATAGATCAACAGGAGGGAATAAAGACTATAAAAGTAAGATAGGTAGAAAGGGGGAGATGCTCGCCTAAAAACATTGCCGAAGGTTCAACCGAAGAACGGGGCGAAGCTCACATCAACTCAACAGCCCAATCCGCGAAGAAGCCAAAACACTAGAAGAAACACCGGATGCAAGATTTAATACAATGGCAGAAGATCGGCATGATGCATGTATGATGCATGGCATGGCAAAGATGCGATGCAATTAGGTCATATTAAGCGGAACCGGGGTCCCGACAATTAATTAGATGGTTCAAGTTGTTTAGATCCCCGCAATTTAAATGTTGTTTAACATGGCCAGATATGGTACCGGTTCGCTACACAAGTTTAAATGAGGCCAATATAAGGCTAGATTTGCCCGCATATGGGCCCCATATTTAATTATTAGGTGAATCGGCATAAGGCCCCCAAACCACAGATATGCATGCGAGTATGACAATTCAATATGCAACAAGTTGTTATTATGTTATAAAATAGGGTTTCGGGAAGGGGTTCACACATTGAGGGGTCTCGACGGCCTTGGGGATCCGGGGGTTCGGGGTTCGACAGGGTCCAGGGTTCGACGGATCGGTCTCGGCGGAAACGTTCTCGGACTCCGGGAAGGACTTGGTTGGTGTCGTTCTTGTCGTTGGGCAGATCTTGCCGGTTCCACGGGGTCGATCTTGCCGTTGCGAGGGTCTTGTCGGGTCCGCGCTTCGGATTCCGTGAGGGAGATCATGGCGCGGCACCGGGTACGGGATCGGCCTTCGGGTTCGGGGGTCTCGTCGTTCGTAGTAGGTCTTGGCGCTTTGGTTTGATGTTGTCCTCCAGGTACCGCGGGTTCTCGGCGGGGTTGGCGCACTTGGTCTAGAGTCGAGGTTTCTACCGAAGATCCTGGGGTCCCCTCTTGGTCTTGCCGATGCCAAACTTGTCGCGGGGCTCGGGCGTCGGCCGCACGGCAACGGTGCTGCAAGGCCTGGCGAGGCGGAGGCGCGGGGCATGGCCTCGGCACGGACGACGATGGCGGGGCGAAGCTGGTTGGCGACGGAGGTGCTCCAGCGGGGCGGTGACGGAGAAGCGGCGCAGCCTTGCAGGCCCAGGGCTCGGTCTTCGCGGGCCTGCCGGACAGAGCAGCGGAGGCTCGGCCTCGAGGCGACGTGCGCAGGGCCGGGGCGCCGGGGCGGAGGGAGGATGACGGCGAGGCGGACAGCACGCCGGCGGACCAGCAGCCCTGCGGCGGTGGGACCTGGCCGGAGGCGGGAGGCAGAGGAGGCCCGAGGCGCCGACGCGCGCAGATGGAGGCGGGGGCGGAGCCGGGCGGGGACGGGCGCTCGCCGGAGCGGAGAGGGAACGCGACGCCGGCGGGCGAGCCGAGGGTGGCCGGAGAGGGATCCTGCGCGGGCGAGCTCGGGGGCTGGAGGCGGTGGCGGGGTCACGCGGCGGCGCTGGCGGAAGGTCGACGGGGAGACGGGCCCTGGCGGCGCTGGAAGGCGCCCAGGCGGCCGGAGCTAGGGGGACGGCGAGCACGCGGACGGGGCGGCGACGCAGGGCGGCGCGGGCGGACTAGGCAGGACCGGCGGCGCCTGGCCGGAGCGCGCGAGGCGGTTAGGAAGCTGGACGCGGCGAGGAGGAGGACCTCGCTGGCGGCGCGGGCGCGTCCGGCGGCCGCGGAGGCGCTCAGGCGAGAGGGGCCGCGCGGGGAGGCGGAGGAGGCGAGGGCCGAAGAGAGCGGCGGCGGTGAGGGTCTGCTGCGGGGACGGGGGTCCTGGCGAGCGGCGGCGCGTCGCGGGAGGAGGCGGGGCGCGCGCCGGGAGCGGCTACGGCGAGGGGCGAGGCGAGGAGGCTGGCTGAGCGGGGGAGGAAGGAGAGAGGTTGGGGGAGAGGGACACGCGGGGACAGGCTGCTGGGGTGGGGCCACCGCGCGTGGGGCCGGGGTGCGGGGCCAGGGGCAGGGAGAGTGGGGCTGGCGGTTGGTGGGGGGTCTGGTCGTGTGCGTGTGTGGCGTGGGCAGCTGGGTGAGTGGGTGTGTGGCCAGGTGGGGAGGGAGGAGAGAGGGCTGGGTGAGGTGTCAGCACATGGTTGGTTGGGGAATAGGGAGAGGTGAGGTGGCGTTTCGGGATTGGTCCGGGTGATGTGGCTGGGGTGTGTGGGTAGATAGTTTGGTAGGAATAGGATTAGAGGTGGACTGTTTTAAAAACGTGGGGGTGGTCGTTCGGGTCAAATCGGCCCGTTCGACTGTCCCCATTAAAATAATTAATTAAAATATTTATTTTTAACCAGCGCTTTTGCAATCCGCCAGCGGACAAAACAAAATAATCCGGGGACCCGGGTTTGCGTGTTTGAATGTAGATGGGCGTTTTGAAAACAAAACAGCCTTTGCGAAAATAGTTTTATGCAAGCAATGCATGATGATGACGATGCAATGCACAAATTCAACGCGATTTTCTAGTAGTGGTTTTTGCGGGATGCCACATTGGTTAATATATGATCATGGTTTCCTGATCATGAACATAGAGATGTTATTAATAACAGGGTCATATCATTAGAAGAATGATGTGATGGACATACTCCTATAGTTAAGCGTACCATAAAGATCAAGTCATTTAATATAGTTCATTTGCTATAGGCTTTCTGATACATAGTAACCTAATTCCTTCGACCATGAGATCATGCTTATCACCATCACCGGAAGGATGCTTTGATGACATCAAACACCACACCGTAACTGGGTGGCTATAAAGATGGCATTGACTGTTCGGAAAGTATGGGTTGAGACACATGGATCAAGAGTGGGATTTGTCCATCCATATGACGGATAGATATACTCTGGGCCCTCTCAGTGGAATGTCATCCAATTAGCTTGCAAGCATGTGACTGGCTCACAATGGATCACATATCACGGGAACGAGAAAAGAGTACTTATCGGTAACGAGGTTGAACTAGGTATGCAGAGATACCGACGATCAAAACCTCGGATAAGTAAACTATCGTGAGACAAAGGGAAATTGGTATCGTATGTAAGTGGTTCATTCGATCGCAAAGTAATCGTAGAAATATGTGGGAGCCATATGAATTTCCAGATTCCTCTATTGGTTATTGTTCGGAGAAGTGTCTCGATCATGTCCGCATAATTCACGAACCGTAGGGAGACACACTTAAGGATTCGATGTTGTTGAGTAGTTATGGAATGATGAGTAAGAGACCGAATGTTGATCGGAGTCTCGGATGGGATCCGGGATATCACAAGGAGATCCGGAGAATAAGATTCATATAAGGAAAGTCCTGTTTCGGAGTTGGGGAATGGTTCCGGTGTTTTCATCGGGAATGTTCTAGAAGGTTCCGGAATGTCCGACACTCTGGAGGGGAAGGTTACATGAATGTGTTATATCAAGTTGGTATGATTGCATCATGTACTAAGTATCATCGCTGAACAAAATAGAGGGTTTAGTCAAATCCTTGTTTGAAAAGTCAAACGCCAATTTGAAAGTCAAACGGCTAATTTTGGGAAGTGGAGAGGGAGGTGGAAACCGAGTTGGGGAGGAGTCCCTCCTCCACCGCCGGCCCACTTGGGATCCGAGTTGGGGAGGGATTCCCCTCCCCTTGTCCGGCGCCTCCCTCCTATAAGAGGAGGGGCAGGGCTTCCCTCCTAGCACACAAGATTGCCCCCTCTAAACCTAACCATAGCCGCCGCCTAGGGTTTCTCCCCTAGCCGCCGACTTGGGCACGTCCAAGCCCTAGCCGCCGGCCCTAGCACCCCTCCTTGGTGTGTCTAAACCCTAGAACACCGAGGGCTCTCTCATAGTCCACCATACTCGCTCCGGCTTAAGGCGAAGCCCTGCGAGATCTCCCCTCTACTTCCGGTACCATGCCGTCGTGCTGCCGGAATCGCGAGGAGAGTGCTACAACCTCCGCTGCCTGCTGGAACAAGGGAGAGGAAGGTCTTCATCGAGTACCGAACGTGTGACCGACTACGGAAGCGCTGCCGGAACGCAGCGCCGGAAGGATCATCTACGCGATCTTGAGATCGGAAGTGTACGACTACATCACCCACGAGAATCTGCTCTCGTTAACCGCTTTGGAATCTTCGAGGGTGAGTTCCTCTATCGACTCGTTGTTACAATCTAGTAGATAGATCTTGGCTTGTTTGTTTGTATGCGGTAGAAAATTTTTGTTTTCCATGCTACGAACCCCTACAGTGGTATCAGAGCCGTGTCTATATGTAGATCTGTTGCACGAGTAGAACACAATGGTCATTGTGGGCGTTGATGCTTTTGTTGTCGATTGCTTCTTGTGTACTTTGCATCTTGCAGGATGGTGGGATGAAGTGGCCCGGGCTAACCTTACATGACATCGTTCATGAGACTTTCTCCACGCTTGACATGCAACTTGTATTGCATAAGTGGCTTTGCGGGTGCCTGTTTCTCCCAACATAGTTAAGATTCAATTTACAACGGGTGATTGACAATACTAGTATTAATTTTGTGGTTCTTGTTCGTAAGTTAGAGCGACACTTATTGAAAGCCCCAAATCACGTAAAATATGCAAAGAAAATTAGAGGCGTCTAACTTTGTTTTGCATGGATGTGCTGTGATGTGATATGGCCATGATTGTGATTATATTTGATGTATGCAATGTTCCTTATTGTAAGTTGGCAACCGGCAGTAGCCATATGGTTGTCTTTAAATTCTGTTAAGACCCGCGTGTCTATTCAAAGTAGTTGTAATAGTTGATGCTGGTGGAAGACAACCATGAAGCGGCGCCATTGACCTTGACGCCACACCGGTGATGATAGAGATCATGTTCGTGCTTGAAGATGGAGATCGGAAGCACAAGAAGAAAGGCCATATCATATCACATATTATGAATTGCATGTGATGTTAATCCCTTTATGCATCTTGTATTGCTTAGTTCACGACGGTAGCATTATAAGATGATCCCTCAAGCACACAATTTCAAGTTTTAAAGTGTTCATCCTTAGTAAGCACCGTTGCTAAAGCTCGTTGTTTTGAAGCACCACGTGATGATCGGGTGTGTTAGATTCTGCGAGTGTATACAACGTGAGAAAGCCAGATCTGCTTAGGTTTGATCTTGACGAGCCTAGCATGTACAGACATGGTCTCGGAACACGGATCACCGAAAGGTAAAGCATGAGTCATATAGTAGATATGATGAACATGTTGATTATTCGCCATTGAAGCTACATCAACTCTCGTGATGATCGGTTTTGATGTGGTGAATTTGGTTCGT
Organism: Avena atlantica; assembly: GCA_910589765.1. NCBI lineage: Eukaryota > Viridiplantae > Streptophyta > Magnoliopsida > Poales > Poaceae > Avena > Avena atlantica. The sequence goes on along the minus strand of OU342736.1, from coordinate 402,782,040 downwards.
GTGATCACTAAAACAATATGAGGGATATTGTTTTGAGTGGGAGTTCAACAGCAATATGATTAAAAGTTGAACACTATTTATCATAAATTAAATCAAAGTGAATTTGCATAGTTGTTGTAGTCATTGGCATCCGTTTACCACCTTGCGCTTAGTTTTAATTGAGATGATAGAACTATAGAATTCTGGTTAGTTACTTTACGAACTGGTATCGTATTGTTTTGAAGTGTTAATCTAAAGTTTAAAAGTCCTACTGCAAACTTTCAGTTAGTTACGGTTACTCCATGAAGTTTAATAATTGGTATTAAAACAAGAGTGACAATTCCAAGAGTTAGTGTATGAGTATCATGTTTGTCTCCATGATTCTTGATATTCAAAGGATTGTCTTAATATCAAGGTTATCTAGAATCTAAAAGAGTTGTTTCAGAAACCATGATGTGTGGAAGATATTGTGATATCTGAAATGAAGTTTTGGTTACAACATGATAGAGTATAATATGGCAAAAGTCATGTTCTCGTATTTGATGAGAATTTGCAAAAGGTTGGAGACACTAGTTGTCCTAATCCACCAAAAGGTTTTGGAGAACAACATTATACTCGCGATTCATCTTTATAAGCTAAAAGTAGCTTAATCATGAATAATTCCATGATAAGGGTGAATATTTGATGTAGGTAAAATATTTACCACACCAAGAGATTACTAAAGAATGGAATTTGAAAGCACACCAAACATTTGATGATGGTGATCTACTTCAAAGTGCAAGTCCAAAGACATTGGTATTTAATTATACATGTTTTGGACTATGTGTCATATGGATGACTCCACTATTGATGTTGATAGATTCTTTCAAACAGAAAATAAATACTGAAAGAGAATCTCATAAATATATGGCAGAAAAAAAAGACTAGAATTGTTCAGTTTAATTATATAGATGATATACATGTTATGGCTATATTCTTTGCTTATTAAACAATGTGGTTCTTAAGTATTTGATACTGAATTTGTTGGTGTGAATCGTCATACGAAACAACACAATTCATGAACTACAATGGCCTAAGTAACTAGCAAAAGAATATGTGATGATGTTCATCGAGAACAAATAAAGGGTTATTGTGTTGCTCGTTAAAAGTCAAAGCTTGCCTTCAAGATTTGTTTTATCAGGTATTATGAGAACAAAAGGGTTGTTCAAATAATTGCCGTAATCCATAAAAGATGGATGATTCACAAATCTCGTTGGAGAAATCACATCCATAAAACTAGTGCTAAAAATGTCGAAAGACAAATTGATTGAAAGATCGCTTAGGAAGTGACATCGTCGTTTAAATTATATTGGAAAGAAAACATGAAGAAACTCCATGTGGATGGAATTTTGGAGTCTTTTGATTTTTTGATCACATGACGCTTGTGAAACTTTCCTAGAGATAATTAAAACTTCGTTCATAGGCCAAAAAGGAACGAATGACTAGCTTATTGGAACTTGTACATATTGTTGTACGAAGTCCATTATGTGTAGTCAAGAGCGATGGATTTCAACTTCAAATGCTTTCTCCGAAAATTTAAGTGAATATATGAATATTTACTTAATAAGGATGAAGTATGAAACATTTGAAAAGTTCAAAGACTTTCAAGATGAAGTGCAAAATCATTGTAACAAGAATATAAATAGTTTATGATAAGATCATAAAGGAAGATATTTGAGTTACAAGTTTAGCATAATACCTAAGATTTAAGGAATCGTTCCGTGGATTTGAATTTTTCCCGAAACACCATAAGAGTATGGAGCGTTCGAGATATGTAATTAAACCTTGTTTGACATGGTAAGATCGAAGGTGTAAATCATAAAACTGCCATTATATTTTAAAGATTAAAAGTTATAGAGACTACCGTTTTTCCACTGAAAAGAGCTCCATCATAATCCGCTGAAATGACACCATATAAAGTTATGGTTAGGGATAAAACCCAAGTAGTCCTTTCTTAAACATTGGTATGCTATGCATAAGAAAGATGTTTGCAACCAAAGTCGGATGAACCTGTCTTTGTATGTTATTTCGAATAACTATTCCTCCATAACATCGGAGACAAAAATGTTTGTCGCTTAAAACGTCAAGTTTCTTAGAGAAGGAATTTTTCGTGAAAAGTTAAGTGGGAGGACAATAGAACTTTGATAAGGTTAAAAGAACCTTAGCTATATGTGCAAAGTTGCGCAGCGCTGAAAAGTGTTCCGGAGGCAGCAACAATGCTCATGGCTCACGTGCCTCAAAGGTTGTGGTCACGGAGATCTAAGTTCCTATTGAACCAAGTAGGTCGAGTATGCAATCAAATACCAAGATTTGAGGGTTGAATCATTATTTGAGAATAATGAACATACTACATGCAAAGAAGCTATGATGGGCCCTGACTCCGTAAAATGGCTTGAAGCCATAAAATCCGTGATAGTTTCATACACAAGAAATCAAGTTTTGAACTTGAAGGACCCTCGAGAAAGGTGTAAGACCTTATAGTTGTGTTTGGATCAATAAAGAAATAGACATGGATGTTTCACATCTATGAAATGGTCACAACAATGTTCAAAGGTTGACTATGACAAGATTTGATCTTTCATAGCGATATTTAGTCTAGACGGATTAATGTAGAAACCACGACATATAATTTTGTTATGTGTTGGATAAACAAAACAAGTTCTTCTAATAGAATTGTTACCTAGGACATGTGCATAACACGGTCCATAGGGTTTTGTTAATTCAAAGGATGCTAAAAGCATATGCAAACTTCAATGGTTGAAGTAAGCATCGCGGAGTTGGAATCTTCACTATGATGAAACTGTTAAAATAGTTTAATTTCATTAGAGACGATGAAGATGCTTGCATTTGCAAGAAATTAAGTGGGAGCGCTAAGACATGTTTTTAATACATTATGTGGAAGACATATTGTTGATTGGAAATGATGTATCTTTTATTAACACAAATTAAGAATTTTATCCTGATGAAAGACTTAGGCAAAACCCAAATATTTGGCATCAATAGACGCTAATATGGTTGTGCCGAAAGTACATAGATGATATATTGAATGAGTTCAATATAGAAACTACAAGAAAGGTTCTTGTCGCATAGAAATGATTGAATGAGTTCAATATTGATGATATATTCAAGTGTATTGACACTTGGTAAGTGAAACAAAGATTCAAGTATAGATTGATACTTGATGTATGAAATCACAAAGAGTGTTTATATCAATCATACTGTGATATGTACAAATCCAGATATGTCCTATGCTCTAAATGTTATGAGCATATACCAGAATGATTCATAAGATGATCATTGGACGATAGTAAGGATATTCTTATGATCTTTTGGAAAGAACTAAGATTATATTATTTTGTAGAAGTGGCAAATAGATGGTTAGTTCATTGTAAAAGTACTACATTGATACTAGTTTTGTCACAAAGTACAAATTAAGTTTATCTCAATCTAAACTAAGGGTGGCACAATATAATGGAAAAGTAAGTTCCATAATGGATTTGGATGAATTCCAAAGTTAAGACATTGTGACAGATACTACAACAAAAGTCTAAGTATATGACTGCTATTATAGCAGCTAAAGAGGGCATCTGTGTCAAGTAGTTTGTTATCAAACTAGGTGTAGTTCACAGCGGGATAATACTATGAAGATATATTGTACGGCAATATTATCAACATGTTTTAACCCCAAAGAACTAAAGGTCTCACCAAAGGACCAAATTTATACAAAGCCATCTCATTAGAAAATGAGTAATGCGTAGAGACGCAAAGACATGCAATTACACACGGACCTGGAAGTGTCAGATCCGGAGATCAGTTGACCACTAGCAATCGTGTATATACAACACCGGAAAGCCATAGGTGTTGAATACACAAAGGTTTGAAACTAGATTATTGACTCTAGTGCAAGTGGGAGACTGTTGGAGATATGCCCAAGAGGCAATAATAAAGTGGTTATTATCATATCTTCATACTTATGATAAATGTTTACATACCATGCTATAATTGTATTAACCGGAAACATTAATACTTGTGTGATTTGTAAACATAAAAGAGTCCCTATTAAAGCCTCTTGTTAAACTAGCTTGTTGGTTAATATATGATCATTGTTTCCTGATCATGAACATAGAGATGTTATTAACAACAGGGTCATATCAATAGATGAATGATATGATGGACATACTCCTATAGTTAAGCATAGCATAAAGATCAAGTCATTTAATATAGTTCATTTGCTATAAGCTTTCTGATACATAGTAACCTAATTCCTTCGACCATGAGATCATGCTAATCACCATCACCAGAAGGATGCTTTGATGACATCAAACACCACACCATAACTAGGTGGCTATAAAGGTGGCATTGAGTGTTCGGAAAGTATGGGTTGTGGCACATGGATCAAGAGTGGGATTTGTCCATCCATATGACGGATAGATATACTCTGGGCCCTCTCGGTGGAATGTCATCCAATTAGCTTGCAAGCATGTGACTGGCTCACAATGTATCACATATCACGGGAACGAGAAAAGAGTACTTATCGGTAACGAGGTTGAACTAGGTATGCAGAGATACCGACGATCAAAACCTCGGATAAGTAAACTATCGTTAGACAAAGGGAAATTGGTATCGTATGTAAGTGGTTCATTCGATCGCAAAGTAATAGTAGAAATATGTGGGAGCCATATGAATTTCCAGATTCCTCTATTGGTTATTGTTCGGAGAAGTGTCTCGATCATGTCCGCATAATTCACGAACCGTAGGGAGACACACTTAAGGATTCGATGTTGTTGAGTAGTTATGGAATGATGAGTAAGAGACCGAATGTTGTTCGGAGTCTCGGATGGGATCCGGGATATCACGAGGAGATCCGGAATGGTCCGGAGAATAAGATTCATATAAGGAAAGTCTTGTTTCGGAGTTGGGGAATGGTTCCGGTGTTTTCATCGGGAATGTTCTAGAAGGTTCCGGAATGTCCGGCACTCCAGAGGGGAAGGGTACATGAATGTGTTATATCAAGTTGGTATGATTGCATCATGTACTAAGTATAATAGCTGAACAAAATAGAGGGTTTAATCAAATCCTTGTTTGAAAAGTCAAACGCCAATTTGAAAGTCAAACGGCTAATTTTGGGAAGTGGAGAGGGAGGTGGAAACCGAGTTGGGGAGGAGTCCCTCCTCCACCGCCGGCCCACTTGGGATCCGAGTTGGGGAGGGATTCCCCTCCCCTTGGCCGGCGCCTCCCTCCTATAAGAGGAGGGGCAGGGCTCCCCTCCTAGCACACAAGATTGCCCCTCTAAACCTAACCATAGCCGCCGCCTAGGGTTTCTTCCCTAGCCGCCGACTTGGGCACCTCCAAGCCCTAGCCGCCGACCCTAGCACCCCTCCTTGGTGTGTCTAAACCCTAGAACACCGAGGGCTCTCTCATAGTCCACCATACTCGCTCCGGCTTAAGGAGAAGTCCTGCGAGATCTCCCCTCTACTTCCGGTACCACGCCGTCGTGCTGCCGGAATCGCGAGGAGAGTGCTACAACCTCCGCTGCCTGCTAGAACAAGGGAGAGGAAGGTCTTCATCGAGTACCGAACGTGTGACCGACTACGGAACCGCTGCCGGAACGCAGCGCCGGAAGGATCGTCTACACGATATTGAGATCGGAAGTGTACGACTACATCACCCACGAGAATCTGCTCTCGTTAACCGCTTTGGAATCTTCGAGGGTGAGTTCCTCTATCGACTCGTTGTTACAATCTAGTAGATAGATCTTGGCTTGTTTGTTTGTATGCGATAGAAATTTTTTGTTTTCCATGCTACGAACCCCTACACAATTAACACCAGCCAGAACGAGCAGTCAACCTGGAAGGAAGCGGAATTAAGATTATAGAAGAAAAAACAAAGAAAGACGACACAACAATAAACCAGAACTAAAGGAAGCTACAAACAACTGGGATAAATAACACAGGTAAACCCGATCCCATGCAGACACCGACAAGCAGCTGACCACTATACCAGAACCAAGAAAAATAAAACCGTACTCTAAAGAAGGAACATACCATTCTATATCCCTAACGCGTAAATAAAACAAAGAACCCCCAAAAAAGTCCACTACAGTATTTGTACTTCCTGATCAAGTCACAGTTGATCGGCTGTTATGAAGGAAACATGTTCTTTTGTACCCCAATTATTCTAATAGGCTAACCTATAAGAATTAGAAAAGGAAAGTGGCCAAACAAAAGTTGTAGTTATATAAGGATCCATTTCCAAAGTAAAGTTAAGGGAAATTGAGGAATATATCACACACAACAGTGAGTAAGAATAGGTATACATGGCATGCAACAAATACCAAGCCACGACCAATAAACTAAAACGTAATTTCATGGGCCCAAGACAAAGACAATAGTCAAATACCCACCAGCTAAGCAGAAACACAACACAGTGAAATAGTCAAATAACCAGCAGGGAAATTTGAGGAATATAGTTATATAAGTAGCCATTTCCAAAATTACATGCAAGGGAAATTGAGGAATATATCACACACAGTAGTGACCAAGATTTGGTATACATGGCAACAAACTAAAATATAATTCCATCGGCCCAAGACATAGGAAATAGTCAAATAACCAGCAGGTCAGCAGAAATACAACACATCAAAAAACATTAGATCATGTTGTCTTTCAGCCTAAAATCCTCGGATCATTTAGCAGCCTGTTTTAAAAATACCATAGATTTCTTGTTAACTGACAACACTTGCACAAATGAAGACAAAGTAGAATATTTAGGTTGAATTGAAAAGTTAGTACAGATCTAGCTTGTATGAAACAAAATCTTTGTAGGAAGAAAACTTGGGCTGCATCTCTATTATAATATTCTGAGCTACCCGATATATTCACACCTGACACCAACACACGCGGCCACTTTCTTAAAGAAACATATGTAAAAAACGACCTAAGATCCCATGCTTCTAGATCCTGAACCAAAACACACCTTCTGAATCTTCCATACATGCAAGCATTATTCCAGTACCAGCTCTAATCCCACGGACATCCAAAGGCAAAAGCAGCGTTCGGCGAAGCCAGCTTTAGCTCACCTAGAACAATCAGCAGAAGAACACCAGATCCAGCCAAGCTCACCATCTATGTTAGAATAATATCATAAGAAACTTGATCACCGATTAATACTAACTCATTGCGACTTACATGAGGTACCACACTTTCAGTAAAATGATATGAGACTTGTAAGAATAAAAGGAACTAATTTGAGCTTTTTATGAGCTACTGCACTTTCAATAAAATAATATGAGACATGCAAGAAGAAATAAAGCAATTAGTTTGCGACTTTTATGAGCTACTGCACTTTTAGTAAAATAATGATTGCCGATTAATACTAACACATTGCGTCTTACATGAGGTACTGCACTTTCAATAAAATGATGAGACCTATAAGCAGAACAAAAGGAACTAATTTGAGCTTTTATGAGCTACTGTACTTTCAATAAAATAATATGAGACCTACAAGCAGAAATAAAGCAATTAGTTTGCGACTTTTATGAGCTACTGCAGTTTTAGTAAAATAATATAAGACCTACAAGCAAAAAAAAATCCATTGGCTTGCAACGTATATGTTCTACGAACTTTCAATAGTGAAATGTGAGACCTGCAGCCAGAAAAAATATGGGACCTGCAATTGGCTAAATCAAGTGTAATGACAATCTGTAGACGGTCATTTTATCATCAAACAGATCCTGGAGCAAATGTAATGACAATCTGTAGCACACAACCAACATGAGAAGCATAGGTGATAGCCATTCTGAAAGTCTTAATAGAAGAATATTTTGGAGTAGCAGATAGATGACTCAGCAAATGGCAATATCCTGTGATAACCAAAAAAAGCACTTCCTCACAAAATGATAGGGTTATATAGAGGAAAAGGATCCCAAAGAGAATAGTCCGATTAGTTTAATCAATAGACCATGGCGAGTACTATTCAAATATAAACTGATAGTATTTAAATAAATATTAGTTTACTCTAAAATACCATTGGAAGTCTTTTAAAGGTGGTGGAAATTAAACCAACATTAGAGACTGCATAGATAGATTGGGATGAAAAACAAAGGAAACTGCAGAAAATAAAGAACATGTGTTCATCTAGAAAAGAAGTTTCCACATGTCAAAAAATATACAATTAGTAAAATAATGCACCCATACAACAGGGCAAATCGGCCACGGCTCACTTTGGATTCGACGTCGCCGCCCGTCTATGCATCTAGGGGCAGGGTGAGGGGGCATGGGGTGCAGCAGTGGTGTCACCTCATTGATGGGGAGAGAACCGACGGAACGTCCTGCTGCCAGCGTGTGCCACGAAAAGGCTGCTGCGGTGAGAGGCAGCAGCGGCCAGATTATGAGTTAAATCGATAATACTCACGATTGACCATGCTCGAGATGAAAGATCTTGACTGAATACAAACATTTGTAAATATCGCTAACGATGCATTATGTTGTCTGTGATTTAAAGGCTATCAACCGAGTAAAGTCAGTATAATTATCTATCTTGTATATATCTTCCATGTGAATATAAACATGCAATCTAAACGGTTCAAATAGCAGAGCTATATAACAATACAACAAATGAAACCCACCTAAGTATTTTCTGTAGAATCGCCGGCGACTACCTAACAACCTACATATAAATAACGCAGAAAAACTAAAAGCAAGAATCTCACGTGGAAATTTACTCGAACTCACATGTAAATATCTTAGTCAATAGCATCAACTCTAGCCCTTGATATGCAATGCATGAAAACAACAATATATTAGAGGATATATTTGCAAGCATAATTTTCTATGAACAAACAGAAATATCCCTCAACCATTACCTACTTGAACATTATGATATGGACACATTCTTCTATTAAACTCCTTCTTCTTCCTTTAGAATACACCTTCACCACAAAACAGAGGGTAAAAAAAATAAGAAATAGAAAATCTAAAACCCAAAATACAATTTACGCGAACAGAAAGATATATACTAACTTTTTAGAAGTGACTAATTGGGCATGTGACATACATAATTTGGAGGAACATGGATCTGATCCAATAATATTTCTGTAGAACATGACACAATCTGAAAATATGAAGCAAATCAACACATACGTCTTGACAACATGTATCTATCCAGACGTACATAAATTGTCATCTTCCTAGAGCAGTCTTTGCTCTTAGGCATTTACACGAACACCTTCCAAGCACACCTGCAACCTCACAATAGGGGAGCAAATAAGGATGAAGGTAATGGTAAGCAAGGTAAGATTGAATGCTCCACCTGGGATGACGCGAAAATAGCAAGGAAATCCTCCCTAGGGCGCAGCTAGGACACCCTGACCCAATTACTCCTCCACATCGAGCTCCTCCTCCTCATCCATGGCGCCATGGTTCCTTTGCCTCTCCCAGCTCCATCCATGGAGAAGATCAATGGAGGATAAGGGGGCGGAGGGGAGATGCAGGGGATTGGGGGAGAGATGGAGGCGGTGATTGGGGATAGACGTGGGTAGCGGATTGGGGGCGGACGAGAACGTGAGGGGCAGGAGAGTGAGGGTGCAGGAAAGGATGGCGGCTAGGTTTTCAGGGCTCGCTTTTATATCACGCTGTGGAAAAAAATAGCGGCCAAGATTTACGGAGGATGCGATCCAACGGACCGTAACTCCAAATCGCTGTGAGAGCCCCTTGACCCCTCACCAATTACATCTTTAGATGAGTTATGAGTAACTAGTGTGTATGGAACTGTATCGTTTTTTTCATCTGAATTGTATGGGTTGACTATGAACATTATGTCATTTTTATGAACTATTCGTGCTATTGCCGTTCTTTTTATAGAGCCACAACTTTGCTTCACCCTCTTTTAGCCTCCAAATGCTTTAAAAATGTACATATATAATGTGAAAATATATTTCATTATCTATTTAATGATATTGATTTTTCATTGCAGATGTCAATAAATTTTCTATAAAAAAATGGAGAAATACTTACATTGTTTAACATTGACCAAAATTTATAAGTTTATTTTAAGAAACAAATGGAGTACAAACCAAGCAAACACACAGAAGCTATTCTCGATCTGGCATGTTTTCCTTGTAATTTCATGACCCCACCTCTTAGTCTTTCATTTGAAATAAACAAAGTAAAATAAACCATCTAAAATTTCTGTCGTGGTGGTATCACGGCATATGCCATGGGTAGGCTAAAGTTGGGGCCGATGGACGTGGAGGAATCCGGGGCGGGATGATGCAGTGAAGACCGCACTCGTATGAACAAAGATAAATAAAATGCATGTAGGATTGAGACTCTCAAGTGGAGACAACACCTCATTCTGTACATCTAATCTCTTATAATCTTGTCATACTTGTGGCTACAATTATGCTCCTTCAGCTGTATCTCCTATACCTCTATCTAGATCTCTCTGTGAGATTGGAGGAGGAAGAAGAAGAAGGGATCCTAGTGAGCAGAGAGGGGAAGAGCCCTTCGGGGCCCTCTCTCCTCAATGATCCCCCTGGTGCTCCTTATAAAGGGGAGCCCAGGGGACAAGACTTGTTCCCCACGCTTGGCATCTATGTAACATATTCTTAGCATCTTCTGGGGATGCTCAACATATACCTTGGCATCTTTGTAGATGCTAGGCATATTCCTAGTATCTCCTTAGATGCTCAGCATATGCCTTGGCATCTTTGAGGATGCCAGGGCATATTCTCAGCATCTTCTTGATTCCAAGGGCACATTTCCTATGCTCATGTGCCAGTCTGAGCCAGAGGCGTCCCAAGACTGGCACGTGACAGAAGATCTTCACTTGGCGTGAAGGTATGTCGATGTAGGGCTTTCGAGGAGCATCCGGGGATGATTAATGAGGTGCGTGGAGCAAGATTAGTCGGCCCAAGTGATAATACAAAGAATAAAGGTCGGCCCGGAGCTTGCAGACTCGGCCTGTAGGGCTACTGATTCGGCCCAGGTGAAATGAAGGGGCTAGCCGAATTATGCCTAGGCTGATTCGGCCCAGCCGGAAGAGGTGTGTTACCCCATGACGGGCAGGCCGGGTTAAGGCAGATGCCGGCCCACCTAGGAGCCTGGCGACTTCTATGAGACGTCCCATGTGGGCCGAACTTGGCTCCTGCCGGCCCTCCCGGGTTTGCCTCGTAGCAGTTTGGTGCAGCCTCCCCGTGGTGGGCTGGGATATGCCGATGCCAGCCCACCCGGGTGATGACAAGGTGGCATGGGAGGAGATCCCGCGGTGGGTCATGCGGGCCCACCCGGGCGACGACGTGGAGAGCACGCGGAGGAGCAGGAGTTGACGATGGGAAGCTCGACGGGGAGTGTCTGGCGGGTACCTCGGCGGGAGTTGGAGGTGCGATGGGCCGGGATAGTAGTTCGGCCCAAGCTGGGCTCCTCTTATTCGGTGCACATTAGCTTTTATTCGGCTTTGGCCTTGCTAATTCGTCCCAAGGGAGCAGGATCAGTCTCAGACGGTTTTGACCAGGCCGAGTTATCAGTTAACTCGGCCCAAGCTAGTTTTATTCCTCTTTCTTTTAGTTTTTTACATATCTTTTCACCCATTCTTTCTACAAATCCGTTTATTCATTTACTCTGATCTCCTTATAGCACAACTCTGGGGTACCTGGGGTCATATCCCCGACATTAGTCCCCGAAGCTATGTGGGACTTGTAGAGTCGCTCATAGGCTTTATATTTAAACATTTCCAGAGTTGTTTTTGACACACATTGTCCTCGTCATATATCTCTAGGTCACATAACCCTTTCGTATAAGTTGCGTCTTCTGGTCTTCTTGGGCATTGGTCTGATAACCTTTTTTGGTAAGTTTTTTGACTTCTGGCCTTCGTGGGCACTGGTCATAACCCTTCTGGGTAAGTTTTTGACTTCTGGCCTTCTTGGGCACTGGTCATAACCCTTTTGGGTAAGTTTTTGACTTCTGGCCTTCATGGGCACTGGTCATAACCCTTTTGGGTAAGTTTTTGACTTCTGGCCTTCTTGGGCACTGGTCATAACCCTTTTCGGTAAGTTTTTGACTTCTGGCCTTCTTGGGCACTGGTCGTAACCCTTTTGGGTAAGTTTTTACCCGAGTTATCTATTTCCAAATCCGAGTTATTTTACTCAAAGTTGACTTATGTCTTGAGTTAGAGTCATCTGACTCAAATCCGAGGTATATGACTCAAATCCGAGTCATCTCTTTCCAAATCCGAGTTACTTTACTCAAAATTGACTTATGTCTCGAATCTGAGTTATCTGGCTTAAAATCCGAGTTATATGACTCAAATCCGAGTCATCTATTTCCAAATCCAAGTTACTTTGCTCAAAATTGACTTATGTCTTAAGTCTGAGTCATCTGATCCAAATCCGAGGTATATGACTCAAATCTGAGTCATCTGTTTCCAAATCCGAGTTACTTTACTCAAAATTGACTTATGTCTTAAGTCTGAGTCACCTGACCCAAATCCGAGGTATATGACTCAAATCTGAGTCATCTGTTTCCAAATCTGAGTTATTTTGCTCAAAATTGACTTGTGTCTTAAGTCTGAGTCATCTGACCCAAATCCGAGGTATATGACTCAAATCTGAGTCATCTGTTTCCAAATCTGAGTTATTTTACTCAAAATTGACTTATGTCTTAAGTCTGAGTCATCTGACCCAAATCCGAGGTATATGACTCAAATCTAAGTTACTTTACTCATATTTGACTTATATCTCAAATCTGAGTCATCTGACTCAAATCCGAGGTATATGACTCAAATCCGAGTTACTTTACTCATATTTGAGTTATGTCTCGAATCTGAGTTATCTCGCTCAGAATCCGAGTTACATGACTCAAATCCGAGTTATTTAACTCAAATCCGAGTCATCCGTTTCCTGAGATACGATTTGATCTGATGAGAAGATGGTAACTTGCCTTTGATATGGATATGAGATATGAATGCGAGATAAAGCTTTGGGATATGATAATAGGGCTAATCATTGAGATATGTGAGTCAAGATGTAGATCCGAGATATAGATTCAAGATATGATGTGCGGGCAAATAGTCATTCGAGATATGGGATGACATGGCAAGATAGTCCAATATCAGTCCGAGTCATAACATAACCTGGCAATCTGGCGAGCTGAATCAAGCTTCGGCCCGAATCAGAGATATGCTTAGTACTCCGAGTCCTAATACAAATCCGAATTATAATATACCCTGGCAAGCTGAATCAAATGTTAGTCCGAATCAAAAACAAGCTACTGAGCTGAGTTTAAGGTTAATCCGAAGCATAAATAAATTGACTCAAATTATGTCTGAATCATCAATAAGCTGGCTGGTGAGCTGAATTAAAGGATAATCCAAAGCATAAATAAACTGACTCAAATTCTATCTGAATCATAATAAGCTGACTCAAATTCTATCCGAGTTATAAATAAGCTGACTCAAATCTTATCTGAATCATAAATAAGGTGACCCTAGTTCTATCCGAATCATCAATAAGCTGGCTGGTGAGCTGAGTTACAGGTCAATTCTAAGCATAAATAAACTGACTCAAAATCTATCTGAGTCATAATAAGCTGACTCAAATTCTATCCGAGTTATAAATAAGCTGACTCAAATCTTATCCGAATCATAATAAGGTGACTCAAATTCTATCCGAATCACCAATAAGCTGGCTGGTGAGATGAGTTACAGGTCAATCCAAAGCATAAATTAACTGACTCAAAATCTATCTGAATCATAAATAAGCTGACTCAACTTCTATCCGAGTTATAAATAAGCTGACTCAAATACAGATCTGAATCAACATAATGTTCTCTTAATCCAAAGGTGACTCTATGGATAAGTTGACTAGTCCCCGGGTTAAGTTATTTTCTCCTCGGGGTGAAGGATTGAGTGTAGGTGGCTGAGTTATCTGGCACTTACAGTATACTTGGAGAAGTGTTTGAGTGAGTCTTGCTAAGTTATACCTACCTTGCTGAGTTACCTGGTACTTACAGTAAGCTTGGAGTAGTGCTTGAGTCCTTCTTGCTGAGTCTTACCTGCTTTGATGAGTCAGACTTGGAGAGCCTCTGTGCTTACCTCTTTATTCTCTGTTCGCTTGGTGGAGCTGAATGAGCCCTATGAGGAAGAAGTTGATGAAGATGCTCCCGTCCGGATGGAAACCCAACCAACGCCACTAAAAGGCCCCACGGTGGGCGCCAAATGTCGTGGTGGTATCACGGCATATGCCATGGATAGGCTAAAGTTGGGGCCGATGGACGTGGAGGAATCCGGGGAGGGATGATGCAGTGAAGACTGCACTCGTATGAACAAAGATAAATACAATGCATCTAGGATTGAGACTCTCAAGTGGAGACAACACCTCATTCTGTACATCTAATTACTCTATAGCTTACGTTTGAGGGAAAGCCTCTGAGCTGAGCAGCGGTTCAGCCCCTTGGCTACAGTAAACATAGTTAGAAAAAAAACCAGCAAACCGACAATGCTGGAAGAAAAAACGGCTCGACTAAACTTTCGCCTTCACACCCAGCGGTTCCTATCCACTCCCCTTTCTCCTCCACCCATTCTCCACTTCTCCCTATTGCGCCTCCTCCGAACTCTAGGTCACGACGTCCGCCTTCGGAGCCTACCCTGCCCTCACCTTCCATCAATGAGAAGTCTGAGGCGGCGTCCGAGTCGTCAGCGGCGACCAACGCGACGGGTCTCGAGCGGTCCCCTTCGAAGCCTCCCCGGTACAGGCAGGGAGCCACGTCCGGCGCCAATACCAGGCGGGATCGGGACCGCGCCGCCGGTCTTGGAGGGCGCGTGTCTCCCTCGCCGCCCCTGCTGCGGCGCGACCCCGGACGGAGGTTGCCGTCGCCCGCGGCGAAGCGGTCGCAGGACCAGTGCTGAGACACCGCCGCCTCCTCCTACGCGCAGCGGAAGCCAGGCGGCCGCACGCCGACGCTGCGGCATGCGCCATACGCATCTTCTCGTGCAGGCACAGTTACACGAGGATGATGCTCCCATATGCAGTGACACGGACGATGAAGGCGACGACGAGGGGAAGATGTCCCTGGAGAACCCCCTGGTGTCCATGGAGTGCATCATCTTTTTGTAGCTCTAGCTAATGAGCAGATAATTACTCCATTGTTACAGTTAGGAGGAACCATGTTTAGCAGGTGCGTTTCGGGCAGTAAAAAATATAGTTCTACTACCTTAATCCCGTCTGTAATTCTGTTCCTCGGTGCTGTTTTCTATCCCTGGGAAGGAATTGATGGGTTCGAATGTTCGATGATCCTAGGATGTACATGTGAGTGGCACCATCTGATCGAAATCTGATGGCTTAGTTGTGCTGCCATGGTTGATGTAATCTATAGACTGTAGCTAGCGAGGATAGCTCTGTAATGAACTGAATGTTTTACTCCTTCCTACAGAGTAGTAGTAGTATATTTCTTTAGCCATTTTGATTGTTGATTAGGCCATCAAGGACACCTATCCGAGCAAGAAAACTTTTGGATGAACATATGTAATGTCGCTACTCATCACTTGTGCATTAATAAATGTATTCGGCTTTGATTTGTTCACAATGCTTCGCTGTACATTAGTCTGCTCTATAATTACAAAGTTTATCCTTAGCTAGACTGTATCTGTTCTTCGCTGGATATTGTACATTTCTTAGTTAGAAGTATCTGTTCTAAATGTACATGTACTTTCAGGACATGTACTTTTTACGCAATTAGTTTATTTTCTTTCACCTTTGCCTGGTATTCTTGATATGTCTATTAAAAATCGGCCATATTTTTCTTTTGTGTTTTATACTTCTGTTCGGTTAGAAGTAACTATTCTAAATGTACATGTCATGTACTTTCAGTATGATTTTTTATTTTTCTTCCACCCTTGCTGCTTGCCATTGTAAATAAACAATTGGACCCAAAAAATGCAAAGAGGTTTATACATATAAATTTGGTTTGTCACTCTTGATTTCTCGGTTTCTCCCCACAGTTTGATAAGTAGATATGCTGATCCAGATTATAGTTTCACTAGAATGTGTGTAGTTTCACATTTATACAGTTTGTGGTCTCATGCTGAATTAGTAAATATAAAGATTGAAGATTGCTTGTAGTGTCATTTTGCTATAGATAGCTCACGACAGAGGTGCTTTGTTTTCTTTAACAACCACTAGAGAAGGTTGAAATGTGTATTCTACAAATGCTTGGTTTTTTTGTGCGGGGAAATTAATTAAAGGGGCTTAAGCCTGGTGACCACGGCGTGCGCCGAGGCCATCTGTCGCATGCTCTGAGGGTGTTCGACACGTATGTTGCCGCTGACTGTGGGCCACTGCTGGTTTAGTTGATTGGTTTTGTTGAGTCTTTCTCTCATTCTCACGAAGACCCTAACCCTCTCCCGTCTCTCACATCCCTGTCGGTGGTGGCGGCGGTGGCGGCAGCAACATGCAGTTGAGGGGGGACAATGGGGGAAGGTCGGGGCGTCATCTCCCCCTGGTCTCTCATCTCTCCTCTGTTTCCCTCTCCTCCCCTTTCTTTATCAGTGGTGCCAAGGAACTGCTGGCACCGGCAGTGCAGATCAGCGCGCAGGTGGCGGTGGGGGAAAGGCAAGTGCAAGATCCCACCTTCTTCTCTCTCTCCCAATCCGCCCAGAAGTAATTCTCAAACCCTCCCACCCCAAACCCTAACCCTAGCCAATACCATTCTCATGGACGACGACGCCGACGAAGCCTCGCCGCCACCTGGCCCTGCCCCCGCAGCTGTTGCGAGCGCCGATCATCATGGTACATGGAAGCATCTCCGAGCAACTTGTGCTCCGTGAAGGATATGGTGAACGACTCCCACAACTTCGTGATCAAGGGCTACTCCCTCGCCAAGGGGATGGGCGCACATTGCGAGCGAGACCTTCACCGTGGGAAGATACCGATGGGCGATCTACTTCTACCCCTACGGGAAGAACTCCGAGGACAACTCCGCCTACCTCTTCATCACGCTCGCCTTAAGGGCACTAACGCCTGCGCCCTCTCCGAGATCACACTACAGTACCATAGCAGCAAGGGCAAGCACAAGGCCCACTCCCACGTCGGCTGCTTCCTCGAGTCCGAACCCTACACCCTCAGGTACCATGGCTCCATGTGGTAGGCGCCTCTAGATAATCCTCCTGCTTGGTTTAGTATGACTGTAACACTGGTGTTTAATTGGCGAGGTAGAGGTTTAGTTAGTATAGTTGATAGCCTATGAGTCGATTGAGGTTGCATGGTTGGGTAGTTCTGATGATGGGAGGCATGTGTAGAAGGTTTGTAGTGATTATCCTTAAAATTTTCAATTAATTGTTGGTATGTTGTTATTTAGTTTTGATTGTAAGGTATTGTTTCACTCAACTCGGGTACTTGGTGTGGTGGTATGCAATGCAGTTAATTTTGCCATGTGTTAGTATAGAGATATTTAGCTGATGTGGAGTTCTATTGGCAGTGGTATAGTGCTCTGCCTAAAATTATGTAGTATAATTGGTATAGATTATCTCATGCGGGATGATGTTATATAAATGAAGGCTGAAGAAAATCTTCCTCTTTCCAAGTAAGCACATTAGTTCAAGGTTATGATATCGATTCTGGAGATTATGAAGGTTTCAATCAGAAGTGATAATCAATTTTGGACAGCACAAAAAATGTCGCATATAACTACTAATGTTTGTATTGTTTTTTTTCTTTCTTGCTCATTCAAAGGTGTCCTTCGGTGTACTTTGTCTGTTCAGTTTGTTTTGGTTTACATCAAAGCCATATTCCATGAATGATCTGCCTATTAAATTCATGAAGAAAATGGAATATCACGAGTTGATCCTTGTGAAACCAATTGTTTATGTGCTTCCTGAACTACAAAGCCTAGAATACCCTATTTACTGCTCCATGCTCTCACCATCTGCCCTTGGTGCAGCATGTGTGCTCGCTGTCCTTACTCTCCAGCAACACTCAAGTCATCGCAGCCTCACAGGGGAGGTGTCCGCAGCGCGCGACGTCTTGACCCATGATCTCCATGTCTCGGGTGTCTTCGGTTGACTTCATATACATCTTCGATACTACTTTGAGATTCAGTGGAGGAATGACAAGGATTTATGTCGATATGGTATGTGCGTACATCATAATCTATCATACTATATATTGGCGAAATTTCCTCTGGTTTATTTTGACTTGCTTGGTAATTTATAGTATCAAAATATTTTATCGAGTTAGCATTCGATAGATGCTTTGATCCATAACAGGTTGGTGGCATGTTGTGATTCTGATTTCTGGGTTTGGTATAAGTATATTTGGATGTCTGAAGTTTATTGCAATATCGTATTATCATTGGTTCAGAACATGGTTTGGTCTTGAATGTAGAAGTAGGCCGTCAATTATTTTTAGAATCTTTTTCGTCCATAGTGGTTTTTTATGTCATATATTCTTAAATCGTTTTAAACTTTATAAGCCTATAAGGTGTATGATGCTAGAATCCTCAAAAACAATTTACCAGTTCAGTAGCTATACAATGCTGGTAAGTAATAATTTTAGTGCTTCAATTTCCTCTGCCTCGAATACGATTATTTGTATATTCATCTACATATAATTACGTCGACTTGGCTCTGTCTTTGTAATGCAGCTCTACTGGGACTTGTGTTGTCCTGCTAGCCACTTTTCTGCCGCTACTCTCTCTGCCCCTCAGCGTCTTATCTTCGGGCATGGGAACATGGCATTGGAGGGGGTGGCGTGATAGCCCTCTCTTCTCGTGGTGTCGCCAGGGCTGCAAGGTGTCTCTTGTGGAAGAAGACATTTGTGTGCAGCAAACAACATTAGTCATCCAAGCGCCTGTTGAACTCTGTACTTGCTTGAGTTCAGTCCCCGGTAATTTTTGTTGGAGGTAAAATCTAGCTTCTTATCATGTTTTATTTGGAGGAAAGGAAGAAACATTACAGTTCAAGATTCGCATCCAATGTTGATATAATGTTATGTTTTGTTATTACTTTGTTTGGGTGAAGCATGCATGCAAAGAGCTGCGTATATAGTTGTTGGCAAAATTCGGTCTTCTTCTATACATATTTCCATAAGATGGATTGGATCCTATTGTAGGGTTTCGTAGCATGGAAAACAAAAATTTTCTATCGCATACAAACAAACAAGCCAAGATCTATCTACTAGATTGTAGCAACGAGTCGATGGAATAACTAACCCTCGAAGATTCCAAAGTGTTTAACGAGAGCGGATTCTCGTGGGTGATGTAGTCGTACTCTTGCCGATCTCAAGATCGCGTAGACGATCCTTCCGGCGCTGCGTTCCGGCAGTGCTCCCGCAGTCGGTCACACGTTCGGTACTCGACGAAGACCTTCCTCTCCCTTGTTCCAGCAGGCAGCGGAGGTTGTAGCACTCTCCTCGCAATTCTGGCAGCACAACGGCGTGGTACCGAAAGTAGAGGGGAGATCCCGCAGGGCTTCGCCTTAAGCCGGAGCGAGTATGGTGGAGTATGAGAGAGGGCTATTAGTGGTCTAGGGATTAGACACACCAATTAGAAGGCTCTAAACCGAAGGCTAGGGCAATTAGAAGCTCTAAACCAAAACGGCTCTAAACCGGAGATTAGAGGATAGGAACTTGTGTGTCTAGAGGAGGAGGCCCTGCCCCTCCTCTTATAGGTGGGAGGCGCGGCCAAGGGGAGGGGAGTCCCTCCCCAAGTCGGCCTTGGTTGGCGCGCCGGCTTGGGGAGGAGACTCCTCCCCCAAGTCGGTTTCAGCCACCTCTTGCTTGTTTCCCACAGTTTCCTGTTTTAGCCGTTTGACTTTCAAACTGGCCATTTGACTTTTCTGTTTTAGGATTCAATTTAATCCTTTATTTGGAACAGCAAGAACACTTAGTACATGATGCAATCATTCCAATATGTAATGACACATTCATGTACCCCTTCCCCCCCGGAGTGCCGGACATTCCGGAACCTTCTAGAACATTCCCGATGAAATCACCGGAATCATTCCCGAACTCCGAAACGGGACTTTCCTTATATGAATCTTATTCTCCGGACCATTCCGGATCACCTCGTGATATCCCGGATCCCATCCGAGACTCCGAACAACATTCGGTCTCTTTCTCATAATACCATAGCTACTCAAAACAACGTCGAATCCTTAAGTGTGTCTTCCTACGGTTCGTGAATTATGCGGACATGATCGAGACACTTCTCCAAACAATAACCAATAGAGGAATCTGGAAATTCATATGGCTCCCACATATTTCTACGATTACTTTGCGATCGAATGAACCACTTACATACGATACCAATTTCCCTTTGTCTCACGATATGTTACTTATCCAAGGTCATGATCGTTGGTATCTCTGTATACCTAGTTCAACCTCGTTACCGATAAGTACTCTTTTCTCGTTCTTATGATATGTGATCCCTTGTGAGCCAGTCACATGCTTGCAAGCTAATTGGATGACATTTCACCGAGAGGGCCCAGAGAATATCTATCCGTCATATGGATGGACAAATCCCACTCTTGATTCATGTGTCTCAACCAATACTTTCCGAACACTCAATGCCACCTTTATAGCCACCCAGTTACGGTGTGGTGTTTGATGTCATCAAAGCATCCATCCGGTAAAGGTGATATGCATGATCTCATGGTCGAAGGAATTAGGTTACTATGTATCAGAAAGCATATAGCAATTGAACTATTGAAATGACTTGATCTTTATGCTACGCTTATCTATAGGAGTATGTCCATCATATCATTCTCCTAACGATATGATCTTGTTGTTGATAACATCTCAATGTTCATGATAGGGAAACCACAATCATTAATCAACCAACAAGCTAGTGAAGTATAGAGGCTATACTAGGGACTTCAAATTAAGTTTACAAATCACACAAGTATCAATGTTTCCTTGTTAATACTATTATAGCATGAATGTAAACATTTATCATAAACACAAAGATATAATAATAACTACATTTATTATTGCCTCTAGGGCATATCTCCAACACCTATTTGATATCCAGACCAGGAAATTGGCATTGGATAGTGGTGATAAAAAAAACTTCCTTGGTAAAAAAGATGCTAGCTTGGTTTATGCAACATACACAATTATTGTTGATTCGTTGACCAGACATGTAGCAACTTCTGTTTGGAACTAATTATAAGTCTCTTATAGTCTTTCTGGGATGATGATTCTTCTGGATTTTGTACTTTATAAGAAAACCAATACATTCTACTTTTTTAATAAACATTTCAAAGGATTATGTGCATAATAAATGGAGAATGAATATAAGCACTACTAACGGGAGACTAGCAATTGGAAGTAATAGGAACCCTTTCAATGTGAGTTTCTACTTACTAGAGCGCATGTTTGGTAAGGAATTGGTTGATTTGTTGCCTTATATGCTGACTCAAACATCTGTTTGGTAAATCCTGTGTTGGAAGTTGCCTTTTATGCGGATGCTAACTACAACTTATAGGTAATCATATGACGGTTGTGCCTTACAGTCTTAATAATTAGATAACAGTGTAAGCTTGGTTGATGACCCGCCTGGTGAGGCCACTCCCGGTGGATGCCTTCACGAGTTAACATTCACGTATCCGCCTTCAAGAGTTTGCCTTCAAGAGTTAACATTCACGAGTTATTAATAAAATTTCCCATAGATATTGATTCATGGGTTAAAATGTCTCCATGCAGTTCATCCCAACTTAGTACTGTTTATTCTCATTGCAGGATGTGGATTCAGAACCATTTGAGCGACACCTTTTATGCCAAGGAAATTGATGAAGATGTGATAACATGAAGCTAGCAAGGTCTAGCAGATGATTATAATGTACCAGAGAAATGCTACTCACTCCGTTCCAAAATAAATGACTTGAATTTATCTAGATTAGTGTAAGATACATCCGAATCTAGACAAATGCAAGTCACTTATTTTAGGACGGAGTAAGTATATAACTTCTTAGTTGCCATTCTCTTAGTTTAGTTTGAGCGGAAGTATAAAAGAAGATCCTCTTACAAGGGCAAAAAAATTGACCTCCTTATTGATGTTTGAACTGTATATCCACCATATTTATTAAGATTATATACTTATAAAACAACAATGTTTCACCAGTCAACAATTTTATCTTTTAAACATTGGATGAATAATCTACAATTACATCATATTTATATTTCAATTTTTAGTTAAAGTAAACTGTATCTGAAAATAATGTTCGTTCAGGTTTCTCCTGGAATTTGTTAAAGATCATGGACGCATTATATCTGGCTGCAACCTAGATCAAACCGCCCAAGAGTTTGCAACAATTGCCACGTTTTGTGACAACGGATGGTAGACGGCGCGGCGAAGCGCGCATTTCCATCTAGTCTCTTATAATCTTGCCATACTTGTGGCTACAATCATGCTCCTTCAGCTGTATCTCCTATAACTCTATCTAGATCTCTCTGTGAGATTGGAGGAGGAAGAAGAAGAAGGGCTCCTAGTGAGCAGAGAGGGGAAGAGCCCTTCGGGGCCCTCTCTCCTCAACGATCCCCCTGGTGCTTCTTATAAAGGGGAGCCCAGGGGACAAGACTTGTTCCCCACGCTTGGCATCTGTGTAACATATTCTCAGCATCTTCTGGGGATGCTCAGCATATACCTTGGCATCTTTGGAGATGCCAGACATATTCCTGGTATCTCCTTAGATGCTCAGCATATGCCTTGGCATCTTTGAGGATGCCAGGGCATATTCTCTAGCATCTTCTTGATGCCAAGGGCACATTTCCTATGCTCATGTGCCAGTCTGAGCCAGAGGCGTCCCAAGACTGGCACGTGACATAATATCTTGACTTGGCGTGAACGTATGTCGATGTAGGGCTTTAGAGGAGCATCCGAGGATGATTAATGAGGTGCGTGGAGCAAGATTAGTCGGCCCAAGTGATAATACAAAGAATAAAGGCCGACCCGAAGCTTGCAGACTCGGCCTGTAGGGCTACTGATTCGGCCCAGGTGAAATGAAGGGGCTAGCCGAATTATGCCTGGGCTGATTCGGCCGAGCCGGAAGAGGTGCGTTGCCCCGTGACGGGCAAGCCGGGTTAAGGCAGATGCCGACCCACCTGGGAGCCTGGCGACTTCTATGAGACGTCCCGTGTGGGCCGAACTTGGCTCCTGCCGGCCCTCCCGAGTTTGCCTCGTAGCAGTTTGGTGCAGCCTTCCCGTGGTGGGCTGGGATATGCCGATGCCAGCCCACCTGGGTGATGACGAGGTGGCGTGGGAGGAGATCCCGCGGTGGGTCGTGCGGGCTCACCCGGGCGATGACGTGGAGAGCACGCGGAGGAGCAAGAGTTGACGATGGGAAGCTCGGCGGGGAGTGTCTGGCGGGTACCTCGGCGGGAGCTGGAGGTGCGATGGGCCGGGATAGTAGTTCGGCCCAAGCTGGGCTCCTCTTATTCGGTGCACATTAGCTTTTATTCGGCTTTGGCCTTGCTAATTCGGCCCAAGGGAGCAGGATCACTCTCAGACGGTTTTGACCAGGCCGAGTTATCAGTTAACTCGTCCCAAGCTAGTTTTATTCCTCTTTCTTTTAGTTTTTTACATATCTTTTCACACATTCTTTCTACAAATCCATTTATTCATTTACTCTGATCTCCTTATAACACAACTCTGGGGTACCTGGGGTCATATCCCCGACAAGTTCATTAGTAGAGCGAACGGCTGGCTATTGGCCATTGTCACATCATCTATATTAGACAACATGTATAATATATAGCCAGCTCTTAATCCACGACTCACTTCTCTTATCCTTCTCCAACTCAATAAAAAAGTATAATTTTAATTCTTTGTTTATATCACCTGTTGTGCTTGCTCTAAGGTGTTTAAAACCTGCATATTAGTGTGGATTCGTACCCTTTTTTATTTATTTTCCAGGTCGACGTAGACAATACACGTTTTTTTTTTAAAAAAAGCGAGCAGTCGACTGCCCAGTAGCAAAGTCGTTGAGGCATTGCGCGCTCTAGCAATAAAAAAAAAGCAGCCAACATTACGGACCACATTTATATAGTCTGATCTGATGTGCAAGTGCAACAGTATCACTCTGCTTAATCACGTGTACGGCGTGCTAGTGAATCTAGCCCATACATGTTCCATCACCTGCCGCAAGTGAACAATGTGTTAAATTAGTAACAGTACCGTACCAGCGTCTTGTACACTCTACCGATGACTGGCATTATGAGCTGATCAGTCGATAAGCTCCCGGCCTCCTTAATGGCGTCCACCCTTCCGCGTCCTCAATATACCCTACCTATTGCGTAGTAACTGAAGCTTTTTCACGACATATTTTCCGCAGCTGATTTTTAGAAATTACGGGTTGAAACAAACACCCACTAAGAATTAGCAAAAAACCGAGTAAGGATATTGGAATGAGAGCGTGCTATCACCCCCTTTTTTTTATATAGAACCACGATTTTGTTTCATCCACTTTTGACCTCCAAATGCAATTTTATTCCACATCTTCAATATCCCAGTCACACCAATAGGAACTACCTTAGATTCCAAGGTCGACTGCCCAATAGCAAAATCGTCGAGACACTGCGAGGACTAGCAACAAAAGAGCAACCAACACTATGGACCACATTTATTTATAGGCTGATGTGCAAGTGCAACAGTACCACTCTGCTTAATCGCGTACGGCGTGCTAGTGAATCTAGCCCATACTTAGGTTCCATCACCGGCCGCGACTGAACAGTATGTCAATTAGTAGCAGTGCGTCGCGTACTCCACTGATGACTGGCATTATTATGAGCTAGATGATGATCAAAGCCATAAGCTCTCGCTCGGCCTCCTTGATTAATGGCGTCCGCCCTCCCACCCGTCCGGCCGGCGGGGCATAATTGGCTCCGACGACGACGTCCCAGCCCAGGGGAATGCGTGCGCGCGTGCAACTCGTGACGCATGTGTACATTTTAGCTAATTATACTGGCGCCCTGCCCTGCCTTTTCCGTGGATTCAATTGGATCTCGGCTTGCCGGACCGCCCCTTGCCAGCAGGTGATCCGTATTTTAGTTTGTTGCTTGACAAGGATGCTGCAACGAGAACCTGACCTAGCATGCTAGCTAGGATGGATCGAGTAGCTCTTCTGACCAAGTTGGGTAGCAGAATTGCTCGACTGAGACTGGACTGAGCTGATGAGCGACTTATAGGGCGAACGCCTCTTTCATACTCTATAACATTCTTTTTCTTGCTTATCGATGTTTTCATTATCATAATTGTTTCTTAGGTTTACTTAAAAAAATGTTTCTTCGGTTCTTTCGAGCTCGAACACCGGCATGTCTTCACTTGTCTTATTGGGATCATTCTCTACTTCTCTCGCGCCACCACTCCCTTTGCTCACACGCATTTGCCTCAACTCACCCGAACCAATATTATCTCCTGCCTCCGCCATCTTCTTTCTCCTCTGACTTAATCCTTTTCGATGGCATCTGCCTCGTATCCTCCTTCAAATAGAGGACTTTTGTGGTACCCTTAAATAAATATTATCCATCCATTTTCGTTAATCTAATGGTCCATAAGCCTTCATACCGGTGTCAAAAACTCGACCAGTATGAATCCTACTTGTACCTAGCGACCACAAGTATGCAAAAGAGGCATGGCCCAATATAGCCCATCGAGGCATCGTCGTCTACCAGACCGGTGTTTCCCCCAAAAAAAACAAAAAATCCTTCTCTCCCTAACTCTGTGGCTGGCAGCCCTCCCGATCCCCTTCGCGTCGTCGTTGTCACCGGCCGATTCCGGGCGGCTCCGGCGAGTCCTCGCGCCGCTGACTACCGCCCCGAAGCCACCCTTTCCTCCTCTATCCATTCCAAGATGTGGAGCTAGCCGCCCATCCGCTCCCCCACGACGAACCTTAGCCGCCATGGATCACGGCTGGTCGGCACTGCCTCGGACGCCTGCCGCGTGGCTGCAACACCATCCTGTGCGGTGGCCGTCACGCCGCCCCAACGCCAGCGCTTGTGTACCTGCACCGGTCAGACTGCTGCTAGTGTTAGGTCGCGGGTGTCACCTCCGCTGAGATGAACGTCGCCTCCATGACAACCAAGGCTACAACGTTCTAGTTCCTTGAGTCGTGTAATCAGCTTTGCTTTTCTTGGAGTTTCCCGTTCCATGGAGTTACGGCCGTTATTATTTTTTCCGATGAACTATAATTGCTGGGCTAATTGGGCCTAATCTGGCAAGAACGTATCTGAGCCATTAGATGCAATCATACTGGTCCCTTGTCCAACACCAGTAAAAGGTACTATAAAACTGGCCTTCAAATAAGACAGCGCATGACCCAAGACCGTCCACTTTGTTAAGTTCAGGAGTGAACGGTCCCCGCGCTTGTTGGAGAATTCCTCTGGCTAAACCTTTTATGCCTGATCGACGTGCTATGTCCTAAGTACTCAGCTAGCTGCATGCAACAACTAACAATGATCGACGTTGGATACCACAGTTGGTTTGGACACATACGTCGTGGGGTACGGTATTGTCACATTATTGACAGGGAAGAGCTTAATAAATCAAAAAGCTGGTGGCTGCAATATATGCAGGTGGTCACCATTCTGTTCAACGCAATGGAGTAGTACGATTCTCCTACTCTTCAGGAGTTTTTATCACGCGTTATTAATTCAACTAGTATCATTTTTGAATGGCATTAATTAGACAACATGTGCCTATGGAGTTAGTTCTTCGATCGACTAGGCCCAGCAACGGCGGTATCCCAGGGTCTTGTATAGTAGTTAAACTGAAAACAAAGTCATCTCTTGCACATGTACATTGTACAACGACATATATTCGCTACATGCATACTAAATAGAGCAAACATCTGACAACCACGACTATTCGGGCTAGGAAACAAACCATAACAAAAGGAAATTTATGAAAAAAACACAACTTTTGTGGTAATGTTTCACGGAACTTAAATCTCGTGATTTGGCCAGTTTGATTCCGTTTATGACAACCTGAAAATCAGTAGGAATCTCAATATTAGAGTCGGTTCTACTCCCTCCGTTTCAAAATATAAGATGTTTTAGGTTTGTAAAACAAATGTATCTAGACTTGTTTTAGTATGTAAGTTCACTCAACTTAGGGGTGAATCTACATACTAAAAGAAGTCTAGATTCATTTTTTTCACAAACGTAAAACATCTTATATTTTAAAACGGAGGGAGTGGTAGATAAAATGAGCCGACTCCAAACGTTGCCCCATGCGGACTCTAATAAAGTACTGGAGTCGGTTTAAAAACCGCCACCAATAATTTCAAAGTTAGTGGAAAAATATACGGCTACTTTAAAAATAATTAGCAACTATGGCTTGGAGCCGAATGAGAAATCACTCTAGCCTATGAGCCAGAATCGACTCTAGTATTTTATTTGTGTACTGTGAGCTGAGTAATCTTGGTGGGCGGCTGAGTTTTTGGGGGCGGTGTGAGGATTTTTCTGGACGAAAGCTCAACGCCTCGCGGGGTCGTTGTGGTTAGCCTCTCTATGCTAGGCTCCGGATGAAAATCCTTCACCTTTGCGGTTTCGATGGCGGCGGTGCAATGCGTCGTTACCCTCTTGAAGGCGTCGTCGTGAAGCCCTAGTTTTTCTCGGTCTCGTTTCAATGTTCTCGGTGGCAAGTTTTAGTTTTTCATGTTTTCTTTTGTTTTATTTTTTATCTGTTGTGTAAAAGGTTCTCCTAACCACCTTTTATCGGTTTGGCCGTTATGATTTTATTTATAAAACGAGGCGAGAGCCTGTTTCGAGAATAAGCTCACTAGTCTGATTCCACTTGGCATAGGTGTCTTTTTTTCATGTGATCAGACTTGAGCCGAACCCTTCGAATGCCCATACCCTTTGAATCTCCAGCAACGTTCTTAGTAGACCACTTTTCGACGACTTTTCTATCCGTATAAACAAAATTCGATCCACTCACGTTCCTAGGACACCGATTTGTCTGAATTTAGGCGTTTTTTCATCCGGTGTTATCAGGCTGAACCCAACGCGCTAGGAATCGCCTAGAAACGCCGGATGTAGCAAATCTCGTCTCGTGGCCCACGCGCCAGTGAGGAAAGTGTTCTCTCTCCTCCCACACGCCCACCTTCTCTCTCTCCCGTCCCTACACGCGGGCCTGGCCAGCGGAGCTCGGCGTGGGCTTGGCCGGCTAAACGACGACGCGCAGGCCTGTCGGGCAGAGCTTGGCGCGGGTTTGGCTGACGCGGATCGTCGCCAAGCTCACCGTCTCGCGCCGAACTATGTGATCAAAATTATTTTTAAGTGAATTTGAGACGAACTATAGTCAAATATCGCTAAATTTGCCGAAAGTCGCATGTTTAAAAATCTCATCTGGGAACGCGAGTGGGAATTCGGCCATTTCCAGGCCAAAAGTTACATCCATCCGATGAATTTTAGCTCCGGATTTCGGCTCGAGAACGCACAACGAGAGGAGATACTCTCATGTAGTACTCCCTCCGTCACATAGCTGAAGGCTTATTTTTTTTAAAAAGTCAAGCTACGAAAAATTTGACCAAACATTTAGAAGAAAATATCAAGAACTATAATATTATATAGATAATGAAAATATGTTTTATGATGTATCAAAGGGTATGAATTTTGTATTATAAATATTACTCCATTCGTCTAGAAATAACTGACTTGGGTTTGTCTAGATTCGAATGTATTTATCTATACCTAATAACAAAGTAAGGAGTGTTTTTTATAGTATCTACATTTTTTTGGACGACTTTATTCTTTGATTAAAAAATAAATTACCCACCAATGCAACCGGTAAGTGAAAAAGAAAAAAACACTCTGCTTTGGACAGGCGGCGGCGTGATGGTACAGGTCTAGGAGGGCGCTGAGGTACTGCAGCGGCAGCACGAGAGGTGAGGTGGAGGGCCGACGAACTTGCAGGCGGCCATGACCATGACGTCGCCGAGGTACTGTAGCGGCAGCACGAGAGGTGAGGTGGAGGGCCGGCGAACTTGCGGGTGGCCATGGCACAAAGACAAGGACGGGGGGCACCTGATCGGAGCCCTTGGTAGAGACACAGCCAAATTTAATCGGATTCAGTCATTTCGTCGACGGGAGAAGATCGAGGCCAGGCGCAGCAGGCGCTCATTCCAGGTGCGAGCCCTGATGGCGGCCGGATCAGTCCCATGGCGACGTGGTCCAAGCATAAGCAGGAGCAGGTGAAGGGATCCCTGATGCCAGCTCTGTCTCTACTCCTACTCACTGCAGAGGGAGTCCTTGATCTGGATTTATGTCGTTCTCCCTCGGCGGCCTCCTCGTCCAGGTCATGGTGGCCTCGATGCGGCCAGATCCAGCGAGTGAGATCTCGCCGGCCGCAGAGGTTCCTGGATTGATCCCTCTTAGCCTCATAGCCCATCTGCGACTCTATTCCCCATAGCCAGCTTGATGCCATGGCCTCCTCTGTCCTCTCTCGTAGAGCAGCAACAGCGGAAGCGGAACCTGAGATCTCTCTCAACTCACGTGGACGTCCCTCTCTCTGTCCTTTTGCTCTGCATATTTTTTGGCAGGGAGTGGCTAAGGTAAAGAGGTGTAATCAACAAGATTTATCAGCCTCGTGCATTCACCTTTTATTTATTTATTTTTCTACATATGTTCTGACTTTGTAAGCGTTCTACGGAAGCGTTTTACGTAGAATCAGTGCAGCGAGCGTAATACTTGTGACTTAAGTGCTTCTTTGATCTGAAAATGTACAACTATATGAAACTAAATATAATTGTAACAAACATATACTCCCTCAGTCCTAAAATAGATGTCTTAGATTTATTAAAATTTAAATAAATCTATATACTAAATAATGTCTAGATTCATTCAAATTTTAATAAATCCGAGATTTTAGGACGAAGGGAGTATATCTTTTCATCAATCAAGAAAAGATGCAAAATCAAGAGTTGCAGTAGAAAAGTAATGGTTTCTTTCCTGTTTTCATCGGTTATACTGTCATCTTTGATTGTTTCAAATTAGAATCTTTGGCATCTTTCACATGTAATATATTTGAACTCTCCCTAGATAGATAAAATCTTTCACAAAATTAGTACACGATTATTTAGAAATTTGAGCCCCCCTAAATAAGATACAATCTTTTACAACAGGAAGTGATTTGACCGATTCATTTCTCATTCTAGGGAAGGTCTCCTCCCTAGCTGAAATCATATGTCGTGTCAATCCGGGTTTACAAAATAAAAAAAAATGTATGCGTCCCTATTAAGCTCTGCCAAACGAATACGTTTGTTCTTTTACGTAAAATCCCTATGACTGTTAGAGGATACTATAGTTTGGAGTATGCTTTATCTAAAAATCGACAAATCATCTGAGTATAAGTAGTGGAAATAATTTGAATAGGTTCGTCCAAGATAAGAAAACGTTTAACTCGATCGAGACAGGTGTCATGAGGCAAGAGAAAAGTTTTTTCAAGCGAATTAGATTGATCTTTCCGGTGCAACGCACGGGCACTTCTGCTAGTACACTAAAATGTGTGTAGATATATTTGAATTTAGACGAACCCAATTAGTTATTTCTAGATAGAGAGAGTAATATTTTTCTCTAAAAACTTTGTCAAACTTACTTTTGAAAAAAAAAGGCCTTAAAGCTCGGAAACGGTGGCCGGTAATCGATCGCAACAAGGGCAGCCATTGTGTTGGTTATGTGGCTCGATCAAACGTACGACCAGAGCTAACAGCTAGCTAGAGACGTCCCCGATGCATCGGTCATTCTCCGTTAAACTACTACATGATCGATCACGATGCAAGCAAAAAATGAGAATTGATGTCGATCGCTAGCACTGAATATGTAACGCGCAACGGCACTGAAAGCGAGCCAGAAAGTTAGTAACGCACACGCACGCGACAGGGCCGGCCGGCCGCCATGAATGTTAGCTACGGAGCACTAGCTTATGTCTAGCTGTCGCAGTGACCCGCGCACCACGCACGTTGCTGGCGATCGATAGTTTGTGGCTGGGAGGGAGCCGACGTCGTCGTCGGCGGCGACCGATCGGGATCGCGCGCGGGCGGGCGCGTGCGTGCAGGGGAGGAGATATGATGGGCGATCGGCGGCGGCCCTGTCACGGCGGTGGGATTGGGAATTGGCGCCGCGTCGTTGTACGGGTGGTTCGCGGTTGACGCAGGCGCGCTGCATTATGAGCACGTACACCACGAAGTTTCGGTTCGGAGCACATGCCATTTGATTATGCTCTGTTCTACGAGTAGTACCGAAATTGTCTTTTAGGAGGGTTTATGCATAAGCTTGTTCCCACTTGGGGCCAGGCAGACACGGCGGCCGGTACGGGTTCTTTTCGCCTTAATTTTGAAGCACCACAACTGAGTGATGACGACGACGACGACACGGCTACGGTCTTGTCTCTACTTGGTCGTCTCATCGTCTTCGCTATGACAAGAGTATAGCCTTAAAAGGGGCCATTCATGGCCGACGTTTACAACAGGCTTAATACACAGACAGCTCAGTATCTTACGAGAGGGTGACCTTGCAAGCTGAACGGCCTGTCATCAGAGCCATCAGACGTACAGGTCGATCAATCAGTCACTGACCGCACCATCTTCCTTCCTCACTTCTTCCAGCACCAAACCAGGTGATGCTCAGCTGAAAATGGATGGAAAACGCGCAACTGCTCTGTTACCACTGACCTCGGCCACACGGCGATGCGATATCAGAACGAGACATCTCGAGACAGGTCCCCTTCAAAACACAAGTCTAAGATGAACACGGGAAAGGTGAGCATCCAAAAAACTCATGGGAAATTTGTGGTCCAGTAGTCCTTCCAAGTAGCAAGACGTACAGTAAAACCGAATTCCGATTGTACATTGATGAGACGGCCGCACAAGATCGAAAAGATATATATCTAGCATTGAACACCTAGGGCTGTGGAGTCGCCGTCGGACGCTTGCACAGCTGCGTCTGGTACAAGGCAAAAAAGAAACAGAGAAGAAAGAACAAGATACACTAGCCCTGCTATGTGAAACTGAATGTTGACACAGCAACACGTCACACCGAGACTCGACACCCCGTGTCGATCACGAAAGCTTGGCTGCATCAACGTCACTCGGCTCCGCTGCTCCGTAGCTAAGCTGCTTGCGCAGCGGGAGATGTGGTGCTAGTGATGCAAACAAGATGGAAATTAGCACCAGGCAAAAGTGTGGTATCCCCATAAGAAGTTCATCGCAAACTGCACATCAAGGGAAATAAAATTGTAAAATTTGGATTAGGAACGTTGCTTAGGTGCTCTAAGCAATCTAACATGGAAATGATAAACAAAGACAAGAAAGAGAGAAGAAGACATAACTAACTTGAAGTAGGAGGAGATTAGCCATGATCTTAACCAGGAGGTTAGCTGGTAACGGATGGCGCGCAACGCAACTGTTCTGTTGTGTGTCCATCCATGGGTAACTGTCAAGTGTGAACCACTGACCTCCACCAAAAGGCAGAAGTAACATGAGACCGGTCCCCTTCCAATCACACAAGTAAGATGAACATGGGAAAAGTCAGCATCCAAAACTCATGAGAAATTTCTGGTCCACTAGTGTTTCGAGTGGCATAAAACATTTGATAAAACTGAATTTCGATACATTGATGAGACAGCTGTATGATATCGAAACGATATATCTAGCATTGAACTCTAGGGTTGTACAGTCGCCGTCAGATGCTCGCACAACAGCGTCTGATGCAAGGCAAAAAGGAAAAAAGAGAAGAAAGAGCGAGATACACTAGCCTGATATGCTATACTGAACATTAATACAGCTTCCCGTTCCGTTCGATCACGAAAGCTTAGCTTCATCAACGTCACTCGACTCCACAACTTCGTGGTAGTTAAGCAGCTTGTGCAGTGGGAGGAAATATGGTGCCATCGATGCCAGCATGATGGAGATTAGTGCTGCAACTCCAACCCACCAGGCAAAGTGGGGGATCCCCAGAAGAAGTTCATCACAAACTGCACAGCAAGGGAAATAAAATGGTACGATTTGGATTAAACATTATTTAGGTGCTGTAAGCAATCTGTGCAATGATAACCAAATGCAAGAAAGGGAAAAGTAGACATAATTAATTTGAAACACTCAAAGTGAATGGGACTATTTTACAGGGCGCTCTTGCCATCCATTTTTCTAAATTCCTTCATAATTGTGACGGTAAATAATTTATCATTGTGACCACTGACTATCTGCAAGCATTGGTTTATCAGAAAGGTGTGCCCCTGCATGTTGATGCTAATCACATGGTCTCGGAGTAATTAAGCTTGCCTTTTCTGCTTTGCGAACATGAAGTTCACATAGTTATTGATGCTCATGTGTACAGTAGTACCAATGCTCCTACTAACTTATGGTAATTCACATCGCCTTGGAGGAACCAAGATTACTTGTATACAAAAATTCACTAGGAGCTAGATACCTACAACACGAGCATTGTACCACTGTAATTAACTCTGTGTATAGTACCACTGTGCAAGAATTGGCTTTAGAAATTTTAGGTTAATTACAGCTTCCATGGAAACACAGTCAGTGAAGGAAAATGGAACCAGTGTGTAAAATGCTTTAGAATCCAAGTACTAAAATAAAATAACAAGTAAAAAAAAAAGATACTCAGTAACCCAAGATCTCTACAAGGCCCGCCCAACTTTCTCAAGATCACTTTTGAATTTTGATCAACAGCCAATCAAATGTTTTGCTCTTTAATGGGAATAGAAGACATTCATACCAAACTAAACTTTCTAGAATAGCAAACTGTTCACTACACTCCCAAAAGAATACTGTCGTTGTGCAAACATATAAGGACACATAGATTGCATATAAGGAAACGTGAATAGTGAAAACAAAATGGAGGATCTCTTCTGGCAGATGTTAGTCTGTTAATTTAATCTTCTAGCAACAAAATATAGAAATGTTTTAATTTTCCTTTAAATGGTTAGTTTAGGTGGCTAATGTAAAGATCGTCTAGAAGCATTGCCAGTAGGTAATCTACTTCACCAATACAATTAATCACGCACTAGTATTTTAGGCTAACTAGTACAGGAATATTTATCATGGAAGGATGTTCAAAAAATTTCAAGACCTTTGTTCCTAGATAAACTGGGAAATGACACTGAGCACTGATCGGTTTCAAATTTGTGATGCTTCTCAAAGCAAAAGTTATTCTATGGGCTGGTATGAAAAAATATGAACCGGATCAACCTAGTGGTAAGCTCAGCATGGTAGTTACAATTACAAAATCCATGTCCTAGTTGGACTAACCTCATATGAATAAGAGCAGATAAGGGAAACGTAAGCAAACATTACAAGCATGCAAAAGGCTATTGGCTAATCAGTTTTGGGTATCAGCAAGGAAAACTGACGTGTGCAGAAACGGTAACAGGCACTTACCAATGTTGAACAGAGCAAGCTCTCTCTCGGGCACATTTGGCTTTGCAACCACACCCTCAGGCTCCACCGTGACAAGAACATAAACCTATATTCAACCACACACTGCCATTATAAATCATCCAACGACGGGATTGTGCAGCCAAGCAACAGTTCGAGCTAAAAGGATTACTGAATACACACCGGCCTGGCGCTCTCGGCCTTGAAAATGATCTTCTCCGTGTTGAGCAGCCTCCTGTTCTTACTCCCCAAATCCTCCATAGCTTCAGGATCGTTCAGGAGGCGAATCGAAAAGCTGGAAGGTATCTGCAATCACAGGCAACGCCTTCAAGAACAAAAGCTGCGATGCGTTCATTGGTGCGTGGTGGAACAAAGTATGCTATGTTTCTTCAGAGCCAATCAGAAGGGTGAGATCGTACGGAGGCCGGGTAGGAGATCTTGACTTCGTACCACGCAGGCGGCCGCAGCCCGGCGAGCCTGTAGAGCCTCCGGCCGTGGCGGAGCGGCATAGTCTCGCCCACCAGCTCATCGCCGACGCGAATGGCCCTCGCCTCCTCCGCCTCCAGGCTGCTGCGGGGGTACACACAGGGGAAGCTGTTGGCGGACGGTACCGGGAAGAGGCGTGGATGGAGACAGCGAGAGGGGCGTACCTGCGCGCGGAGGAGAGCAGGAAGAGGATGATCAGGAGGACATGTTGCCGCGGCATGGTGAGGAGGAGAGCGGAGGCGGCGGAGATGGCATCCGCGCAGGATTCCTTCCGGCGACGTCGACGGCGTCGGAGAAGCAATGAGACCGAGGCGCCGAGCCAGTGTGGAGGCTGGATGGGCCAGAACAAGAATTACGGGCCAGAAGGTTTCATTGAGATGGGCCGTTTGGGCCATAACCTCGGCCCGTTATAGCCCATCCAGACGATCGCAGCCGTCGGATCCTCTCCCAAACCCTAGCCCCCAAACCCCGAGGCCCTACATAAGCCACTCCCTTCACCCGCCGCCGCCTCTCTCTCGTCCCCTGCTCTCTCTGTATCTCTCGTCGCCTCCTCCTCTTGCAGGGAAGCTCGTCGAGGTAAGCGCACGCCCTCCCATCCCTCGCGCCAGGGCATTTTCTGCCGCTCGCCGCCTCGATCTGATCATTCGAGCGCTCGTGGTTGCGTCCGTTGCGTGCAGATGTCGTCGGAGGTGGCCAAGGTGGTGCCGGAGTCGGTGCTCAAGAAGACGAAGCGGGCGGAGACCTGGGACGCCGAGAAGAAGACCAAGGCCGT
Organism: Avena atlantica; assembly: GCA_910589765.1. Taxonomy (NCBI): domain Eukaryota; kingdom Viridiplantae; phylum Streptophyta; class Magnoliopsida; order Poales; family Poaceae; genus Avena; species Avena atlantica. The sequence goes on along the minus strand of OU342736.1, from coordinate 402,746,387 downwards.
CGAGGAGAAGAAGAAGTCCGCCGAGAACCAGAAGGTCATCTACATCCGCGCCAAGGAGTACGCCGAGGAGTACGATGCCCAGGTCAGATCGCTGCCCACGCTCGATCCCAGTGCGTCTTAGCAGTCTTTCGTTCACGCTCACGGGCATAAATTTTCGCATGCCGGGTTGCGCTGTGTGGGATCCGCCACTTGTTCGGTGGTTCTCGGGTGACCCGAATATATAGTTGTTATTTGTTTGGATTAATCTTAGATCAAGAGAAGATAGATGCTAATGTAGCGCTGAGAATTGGGGACAGTAACATAGGTATACCATTCGTTTCCGTGATCCCGCGGTAACCTAGAAATGTGCAAAGTTTTTTAGTGGTAGCAGAACTGCGTCTGATGTTCTATGTGCTATTATTTTCGTTTTGCCTTATGCTTCCTGCCAATTTGGATATAGATAATGACTTAGGCCAGCTTTGCATGTTTTGAAGCAAAATACAATCAACCCTGCACCATCCAAGGATGATATTTCTTTTCTGTCTTGCTGTATAGTATATATTGTTGAACGCTTTGTTGAAATGTAGCTTTGCATGTTTTGCAGCAAAATACAATCAATCCTGCACCATTCAAGTATGATATTTCTTTTCTGTCTTGCTGTATTGATTAGAAACTATTTAGTATAAATTCTTGAAAGCTTTGTTGAAATATTAGCTCAGAGATTTTTGGAATATTCCCTTTTGCTTGATGTCTTAGTGTTGTTTCCTGTATTTTTCTCTGTCAGTAGCTTAACTTTGTTGGAAACAAGCTAAATACTTGTTTTGCTTGCAGGAGAAGGAGCTAGTTCAGCTTAAGCGCGAGGCTCGGTTGAAGGGTGGGTTCTATGTCAGCCCTGAGGCTAAGCTTCTGTTTGTTGTCCGGATCCGAGGGTGAGTTACACCACCTTGCCACTATATTTTGGGAATATATTTTGGTTGTGGACATGTCGGTTTAAGGTGATGTTAACCTTTTCAATTTTGTGGCTGCAGTATCAATGCGATGCACCCCAAGACCAGGAAGATCTTGCAGCTGCTGCGTTTGAGGCAGGTTGGTTGCCAGGATTGTTGTTGTCTTCACATGTCTCTTTTTAAATTTTTGCTGCTTTTGTTCATTGTGCCATTATACAACTTTGCAGATCTTCAACGGAGTGTTCCTGAAGGTCAACAAAGCCACCATCAACATGCTCCGCAGGGTGGAGCCATATGTTGCATATGGGTATGTTCCAATTCCACTTTGGGTTTGTTTTGTTACATGCCCTTGTGTTTTATCCAGTGTTTTCTCTTATGGTGATTGTCAATTTTGATCTGAACTAGTTTACCATATAGTTGTAAACATTTATCTAGAACTATGACTATATATGTCTAGCTATTCCTCTTTCCTGAAAAGATCAAACTGAAACAAATAGTAATCTTAAAATTTGAACTCCTGTTTCTCTTGGTCAGCTGCTGTTTTTATTCTGAAAGAGACAATACTCAGAGAGGAAGTAGTACAAGTGACTGCGATCTTCTATATTTACTGATTTTGTCAGCTCTTTCTCTTTGTAGGTACCCAAACCTGAAGAGTGTTAGGGAGTTGATCTACAAGAGGGGTTATGGAAAGATCAACAAGCAAAGGATTCCTCTGTCCAACAACAAAGTCATTGAGGAGGTTAGCATCAGTCCTGGACTCTTCAAATGGCTCGTAATCCATATGCAGCGTAGAGCTGGTTCTGACCTTTTCTGGTGTTCTTATCAGGGTCTGGGAAAGCACAACATCATCTGCATTGAGGACCTTGTTCACGAGATCCTGAGCGTCGGGCCACACTTCAAGGAGGCCAACAACTTCCTCTGGCCCTTCAAGCTGAAGGCGCCCCTGGGAGGCCTCAAGAAGAAGAGGAACCACTATGTCGAGGGTGGTGACGCTGGTAACCGCGAGAACTACATCAACCAGCTTGTCAGGAGGATGAACTAGGTTGTTGTGTTGTCTGTCTAGCTTGTCATCGATGTTTGCTATGTTACGCCTGCTTTACATTAGGAAGTGGATGGTGGATGCAGTTTTGATATTTCGGAACCGTGCTTGTTTGGAAGAATCTGACTTTGTATGTGGATGTCTTGAGACGGTATTTGATGCCTTCCATTTGGAGCTCCCAATATGTTTGTTTGTGTTGGCTGGCTGTCAACCGTTGGCTGTGGTCTTACTAATGCGTAGGTTCTAGGCTTGCTTATTTTCTTGACGCTCATCGTGATAATAATCCTCCTGACGAAAATAGTCTGTCTGCATCCTGGGTAATGGAGAAATCAATGCCCAACGTCTTATTATGTCAACAATAGAGCAAAAGATGAAAGATACTGAGATTTTAGAATTGTTGATATAAGGCAGGAAGATCTGAAAACTTCTGTTATCTGAGTTTTAAAACCGAGTTTTATGGAAAAAAAAAGCCTTCAATCAAAACAATCTTCATAACGAATTTTCCAAAGTCCAGAAACCGCAATGATTCCCTTTATATCCTGGTTCACACATCTAGAGGGCCAGGTACTGAACAGGGATTTGAACAGTATCAGGAACAGGTTATTAATGGGGTGAGCAACCAAACCCTGCAGCACCGACACCTACAGCAATCATTGTGCGCATCTCAACCAGACCACACCAAGAAAGTAATCAGACGGCGAGCAGGAGCATCCATGGATCTGGCGACGGGCGCCATGGGCTCCCTGCTCCCCAAGCTGGTCCAGCTCCTCGGCGAGGAGTACAAGCTGCACAAGGGGATCAAGGGGGACATCAAGTTCCTGGAGGGAGAGCTGAGGAGCATGCACGCCGCTCTCAGGAAGGTAGGGGACGTGCAGCGGGACCAGCTCGACGAGCTGGTCAAGATCTGGGCCGACGAGGTCAGGGATCTGTCCTACGACATGGAGGATCTTGCTGATAGCTTCCTAGTGCGCGTCCAGGGCTTCGAGCCTGACACCAACTCGCACAAGCTCAAGCGGCTGGTTAAGCAGATGGGGGACCTGCTCACCAAGGGCAAGACCCGCCATAAGATCGCCGGTGAGATCAAGGACATCAAGGCCCGCGTCAAGGAGGTCGCCGACCGGCGTGACAGGTACAGGGTCGACAGTATTGTGGCTAATCCAGCAGCCGCAACTGCCATCGACCCTCGCCTGCTGATGCTGTACAAACCAAATCAAGAGATTGTTGGTGCCGAAGAGGCGAGGGATGAGCTAATCAAGAGGCTTACATATGGTGAAGATGGCGTGTCCAAACTCCAGCTCAAGATTCTGTCCATTTTCGGATTTGGGGGATTGGGCAAGACAACTCTTGCCAAAGAAGTGTACGACAGGCTTCATGCAGAATATGCCTGCAAAGCATTTGTCGTGGTGGGCCGTAATCCTGACGTGAAGAAAGTTCTCAAGGATATTCTCCTTGGAATTGACAAGCAAAAGTATATGGATTTTAATCTGGCCATGTTGGATGAAAGGCAGCTCATCGACGAACTTAGAGAACAGCTCGTGAACAAGAGGTATGCACGATCCACCATATTATATTCTAGTTAAAGCAAATTATGTACTTGGCATTTAGCTCCGTAGAAATTCATATACTCCTTTCGTCCAGAAATAACTGACTAGGTTTGACTAGATTCAAATGTATCTAGACATATTTTAGTATATATAGATATATTTGTATCTAGATAAACTCAAGTCAGTTATTTCTGGACAGAGAGTAGTTATAAATAGCATTGTCATAAATATATGTATGCATAAACTATTATACATACTCCCTCCGACCTATATTAGTTGACTCAAATTTGTCTAGATACGGGTGTATCTAGCACTAAAACTTGACTAGATACATTCATATTTAGATGAATCTATTTTATTTCAAATGTCCTTCATTAGGTTTCGGATAGCATATGCTGTATAAAACTCTTCCATATTGTGTACGTGCGATTTTTTTTGTTAGCCCATGGATGTTCTAGTATTACTTTTAGAAAATAAAGCAATATTGTGCCATGTTTCCTAACGGGTTTTTTGACCATTGGGGTTACATTCAAGGTCTGGCTAATTAAATGGAAAAAGATAAATGCATGTCCCTGTCTATCGGTTTTATTTTTTTTGGACTTTCATTTGCGTATATCATTATTAGTTACCTACATCTTCGTCGTGCACATTGAATAATGACACATTTAGATTCCTCAAAAGCAAGGTTGATTGACATGCTTCTTGTTTTCACATAGTCAATCAACAATTTTACTAATTCTTGACTCTTGCCCTTTTGTTCGAATAGGTACTTTATAGTTATTGATGATATATGGGATACAGAAACATGGGGAATAATCAGGTGTGCTTTCATGGATAGTGACTGTGGAAGTAGAATAATCACAACTACTCGAATTTTTGAAGTCGCCCAGAAGGCTGGTGATGTTTATAGGATAAAACCACTTTCTCCTGAGAATTCTGAAGAATTATTCTATACAAGATTGTCTGGTGATAAAAACAAATGCCATTATGATCAACAAGTTGAGCTATCTGAGAAAATTTTACGTAAATGTGGTGGTGTACCATTAGCTATCATTGCTATAGCTAGTTTGTTGGCTAGTAAGCCAATGGATGATTGGTCTAAGGTGTACAACTCTATTGGTTTTGGTTCAGGACATAATGAAGAGGTCAAGAACATGAGAAAGATATTGTTATATAGCTATTATGACATGCCTTCTTATCTAAGGACTTGCTTATTGCATCTAAGTATACACGCAGAGGATGTAGAAATCAATAAAATGGATACGATACGGAAGTGGGTGGCAGAAGGATTTGTACATGAGGAACCAGATATGGGTTCGTTTGAGGTTGGAGAGAGATATTTTGATGAGCTCATTAACAGAAGTATGATCCGCCCATATCAGTCTAGACCCCATGGTCCTGTAACTAGTTGTTATGTTCATGACATGGTGCTTGACATGATATGTTCCTTGTCAAAAGAAGAAAATTTTGTTAGCATACTGGGTAGTGACGAGCAACGTACCTCCTTGCAAGGTAATGTTCGCAGGTTAGCCATCCAAAATGGAGTCCTAGATAAACATGGCCCTTTGGCTCACACATGCAGTCAGCAGTTGAGATCATTTAATGCCACTTTGTGTGTTATCGGTGCGATGCCACCGCTTGAAAAATTTCAAGCTCTACGCGTCCTAGATTTGTACAGTTGTACATATCTGGATGGACACTCTTGTAATCTTGAGCATCTTGGGAAGCTACTCCAGCTGAGGTATCTTGGGTTACACTGTACTCCAATAACTGAACTGCCTGAAGAAATTGGAGATCTTAAGTTTCTGCAGACACTGGACATAACCCTAACTAGGATAAGAGAACTGCCATTAGGCGTTAGTCTACTGAGGCAACTCAGGTGCCTCTGCATGTATCTTTGTTCTGTAAGAGTGCCGGACTGGATGGGAAACCTGACGTCACTAGAAGAGCTAGAGGTGGAAAATGTCAAGTCCCCGAACTTTGTAAAGGAGCTGGGCAAGTTGACCGAGTTGAGGAGGCTCGTGATTGATATTGGAGACTTGGGTGCAGACAGCTGGAAGTGCAAAGCTTTCGTGGAATCTCTAGATAAGCTGCAGAAAATACAATTACTGCGTATTAGCTCGAGGGAGGAGGTCAACTTGGAGACCCATGTGCCCTCAAGACAACTCCTTGACCTGTTACTACGCACCAGTTCCCCCAGGCTGCCGGCGTGGATCAATACCTTGCTTGTTCCGAACCTCATGTACTTATGGGTGACCTTGAAGGCTGTGACGGCACAGGATATTGAGATCCTCGGGAGGTTGCCGGAGCTCCTCACTATGCAGCTGGAAGTAGCTATGTCCGAAGGTGGCTATAGTTCTCCATGTGAATGCAGCGGAGGTGCATTCCCCAAGTTGAAATACTCTGACACGCCTGCGCCGCTCCTGGCTCTTAAGGGAGCTATGCCGAGCGTTGAATCCGTCTGCTTCAAAGTCTATGTGCAGTCCTTGAAAGATTCCAACTTCGACTTTGATTTCAGTAGCTTGGGGAACCTCCCATTGCTCGAGAAAGCCACTGTTGATGTCGTCTGCACGGGTGCCACTGTACGGGAGGTGGAGGAGGCGGAGGCTGCCGTGCGGCGCGCAGTCCAAGCCCATCCCAACCATCCATTCCTTCTTCTCGAGAGAGAGGGTAAAGATATACCCGCTCCTTCTACCGTTCCAGGCACGTGCTTCGTATCCTTTTCTGCTCCGCTCGTCGTTACATTCATGCTAGCTAGCTACCTGCAGCTCCCTAGTCCATATCCTTAATTTTGTTTCTCTTGCAGGAGAGACCTAGTTAGCTGTGCTTATGAATAATTAATGAGCAGTATTTCTGGCCTGGCGGAGAGTACAGGTACATGCTACACGCACATTATTGTTCATCTGGCGCCCGCATGACAAGTACTCGTACTAGTTTTTCCTTCTTCTTTACACGCTGCAAGTTTGCATGCACATCGTTTTTACCTACTAAAGTCATTGTCGCTTCCAATGTTAAAAAAAAAACTCTACATTAGTTGATGCAAGCGGCCATATATACCTAATTAGTTTTGGAGCTCATCTATGTTATGTTATAAACTGGGAGATATAGTCCTCACACATCTTTGTTGTCTTTAATTTATTATTATTTTACTATTTTAGGATCCCATTGAGCCAATCGACGTCTTTGGAATTATGATTTAAGGAAGCACATGAAAGAACCCATGTTTAGTAATATTTATATATACGTCCCTTTATATTGAATCGATATCTAATCCCGTCGCTTCAAACTTCTCTCCAATAAGAGAAAATTATGTACGTTGATTCCAAAGTACTTACATTTTGCTATGTTTTCTTATTTATGCAACCTTGCATCATTTCACTATGTGGCACACTATTTTATAGGTTGATATAATTTATTGAAGACTTCTACGGCCATGTTGCCAGCTGCTGCACAATATCTACTCGTCATTCGTTAATCTCAATTCTTCGATCAAGCAAAGCAAAAAAAAGATACAAAAAAATTCTATTTATGTTCTTATTGTTTGCTTTCTTTGCTATTTTTTCTCAAAAAAAACAAAAAAAAGTTACCATGTTTCCTACTAAGTTCTTGTTATTTACTAAAATGATCCTAGTTTTTTTTAATATCTCGTTCTTTAGAAAAGGTTTAAAAACTACTTGATTTGTGACGTTTTAGTTAGATTCTTCAGTATCTTTATAAAAATTAAAAAAATAAAAAAATTAAAATAGTTAAATGTGTTCCTTTATTTGTTCTTTGGTGTTTTATTTTGTCATTTTGAGTGTGCCTTTTTTTTGTCTAGTAGTGGGGTAGGGGTACTGGGGGGGAACTCCGCCTATGCATTCTAAGGATAATTCGCATAGCCGGTCCCAAGCCCGGAAAAAGGAGGAGGGCCCAATGCTAGACTTAATGGGGATGTTATGTTGTGAGTGGTGATTTCATGGGAATATTTAGCATATCTTTTTTGGCATAAATGATAATATTTTATTTTAGCATTTAGTAGTTTATCGCTTCAGTTTTGAACTACAAAACTAAATACATGGCACATGCTTTTTATGTCTTTTAGTGGTTTTTGACATACTATAGCAGCCAGATCTTGACTTAATTAGGGACAGGTCAGGCAACCATTCCATTATGTCAATCTAGCAATTTTAGCTACAATCTATGTTGAATATGTAGTCGATCCCGGCGCCAAAGCACTTCATCAGCTGCCTCTCCATGCTTGGCCTCCCGAGTTCTGGTATTTTAGGTTAGGCGTGTGTTAGCCTTGCACGGTTTCAGTTTTTGGTACTTCTTTCTTTCTGTTTTGGGTGGTTTTGCTACATGTTTTGTACTTGGAAGACGTTTCTTTTTTTTTAGGTAGGGGAATACTCTAGATCTTTATGGTTCTTCTAATATATTACAAAGACATGCTTTGGTGTTCGTTCAAGAAATAGAAATTTATAGTCGATCTGCTTTCAAGCTTAATCTTTGATAGTTAGGGTGGGTTCTATGTCAGTCCTGACTCCTGAACCTAAGGTGTTGTTTGTTGTTTGGACCTGCAGGTGAAATGCCCTACCTTGTTCACTTGTATGCCAAAGTTAACTGATTGTTAATCATGTCAAATGCCTTGACTGCACTATCAATGCCATCCAACCAAAGACCAGGAACAACGTACAGATTTTGCAAGGCAAGTCAGTTGTCAGATTTGTTATTTCTGTTACCATCCATTTTTCAAAAATTGTCGCTACCTATGTTCACTGTTCCAGTTATTTTGCAGCTCTTCAATGGATGTTCCTGAAGTCAATAAAGTCACCATTAACATGCTATGCAGGGTAGAGCCATGTTCTAGGTGCTCATTTTGGGTTATCTTTGTACATGCTTTCATTATCACTGTTGTATGTTGCCTGAGACTTCTGTTTTGGATCAAGCTAGTAGAGTACTACATTAGAGAGGGAGGCACCGTATAGCATTATTAGGCGTCAAGAAGAATACAATTCCCTGCACTGGGTTTGGCATCAGTTCTGCACACTTACTACAACGACAATGTTAGATGTTTTCGAGGTAGCACTGGCAGCACTGGAACACTGTTTCACTGAGTTAGACGGTAGAAAACAAAGGCCGCAAACAAATGACTAATTTAAGATCAGTTACACCACGATTAGTTTGAAACTCATGCCCAACTTCTGAAAACCAAAATGGTATCCACTACACATCAGGTCATCAGCTATATTGGTGGGTATTCCATATTTCCATGCTGATTCTCGGTAGAGTTGGCTAATGCACCGTCTTCTATGTATATGTACTAAATATTGCAGATCACCCCCAATATGTATTGATCATCATTTAAAATTCCTACCTTATTATTTGTAAGTTCTCAAATATCACAAGTAGGCCAAATAAAAGAATTTTGCACAATAAGTCTGTCGTGGTGGTGGCACGGCAGATGCCATGGGTAGGCTAAAGTATGGGGCCAATGGATGCTAGTGGGATCTGGGGAGGGAAGATGCAACTGTCTTTACACTCAAGCTGCCAAAGTGATGAATTTTATTTCTCTCTTGATGGGTTACAAGTGCTCCTTGAGCTGTTTACAGGGGGACAATGTGAATCTCCCCAGCCTAACGGTGCTCAAGGAATCGATCCTCCCCTCAGGGTCCAAACCTCCCCTTATAAAGGGGTGCCTTGGTGCCCTTAGGGCTGACGAGGCAAGCATATTCGTGGAATATGCTTGTCCCAAAATAGTAGTTCGGCGGCCTCCTTTCCCTGTCGCCCTTCTAATGACGGCAAGGCTCCAGTGGCCCCCTCCTGCGTGCCTCGGGCTCGTAATTTGTCAACTCTTATGATTCGAATTTCTTTCGCTATGTGTTGTTGAGATTCTTGGTTAAGTGGATGCTCGTCCGAATTCTTGCCTTGCTGGCTCGTAATTTCTTCATCTTTTAGGGCTCAACTTTTGCCGTTATTTTGATAATCTTATCCAGGCATTGACGCTGAATATCTACGCTATTGACCTGTTTTGAACATAAGTTAATTACTCCGTTGTGGAAGTAAGTAACGATCGCTGGATCGTCGTTTACTATCCGGAGCTTCCTTATATAAATCAAGTTTCGGAGGTGGTGTAGAACTGATATGATTGCGTTTAGCATAGGTTTGAGGTATCATATGGTAGTCTCCAAGTCGTTGCTTTAGATGCCGAAGTTTAAGTGTTAATACGAAATTGACATATCATATGATAGTCCCTGAGTCAATGCTTTGGGCACCGAGGTGCATATTCGTAACATGAAAAGAAAACAACATACGGCAGTCCCCGAGTCACTGCTCTGGTCGCCAATGTTCAAGTATGTAACGCGAAAGAAATAAATATACCATATGGCAGTCCCCGAGTCATTGCTCTGGGTGCCGAGGTTCAAACATATAATACGAAATAATCATTACATATGGCAGTCCCCGAGTAACTGCTCTGGGTGCCGAGGTTCAAACATCTAACATGAAATAACATCACATATGGCAGTCCCCGAATAACTGCTCTGGGTGCCGAGGTTTGAATACATGATAGGAAATAAATATAACCTACGGCAGTCCCCGAGTCACTGCTCTGGGTGCGGAGATGCAAATACATTATTGGTTTTTGACCTTGAGATATAACACTACGAGTAAAATGTCCGAAGTAAAGCCACATTCCAGGGGCGCTTCGTTTCTTCACCAGCTTTGTCTGCCTTGTTCTCTCCAGGGGATTGAGCATCGATCAGATAATATGCATCGTTGTGCAATGCTTTGCTCACGATAAATGGTCCTTCCCATGGGGGTGATAATTTGTGCATGTCGGCCGTGCGCTGCACCAGCCGGAGGACTAAATCTCCTTCTTTGAATACTCTTGGATTCACTTTCTTGCTGTGATACCGCCGTAAGTTCTGTTGATAAATGGCCGATCGTGATAATGTCAATTCTCTGGCTTCTTCCAACAAGTCTACGGCATCTTGCCGAGCTATTTCATTTGTTTCAGAGGTTGTGTACTGAGCGACTCTTGGCGAGTCATATATTATGTCGGCTGGGAGTACGGCCTCTGCCCCATATACCAGAAAGAACGGAGTGTAACCTGTTGACCTATTCGGAGTAGTCCGAAGGCTCCATAACACGGCTGGGATTTCTTCGATCCAACATCCTGCCGACCGTTGCAAAGGTTCAACAAGTCGTGGTTTTATTCCTGATAACACCAGTCCATTAGACCTTTCAACTTGCCCATTGGATGCTGGGTGGGCCACCGAGGCAACATCTAGTCTTATGTGCTTCTCTTGGCAAAATCTGGCGAAGGCTCCTTCTGCAAAGTTCGTGCCATTATCCGTAATAATGCTATGTGGGTACCCGTATCTCAAGATGATATCCTTGAGGAATTTCACTGCTGTGTGCCCATCACACTTTTTGATTGGTTTTACTTCAATCCACTTTGTGAACTTGTCTACCATAACCAAGATGTGGGTCATTCCTCCTCTCGCCGGCTTGAAAGGTCCCACCATGTCTAAACCCCATACCGAAAATGGCCAAGTGATGGGTATTGTTTTTAACTCGGCCGACGGCATATGTATTCTGGTTGCATATCTCTGACACCCATTGCACTTCTTAACTAATTCTTCTGCCTCTTTTAACGACGTTGGCCAGTAAAATCCATGCCTGAATGCCTTGGCTACTAAAGCGCGAGATGAGGCATGGTGCCCACATTCTCCTTGGTGTATGTCTAGAAGGATTTCCTGACCTTCTGTGGAACTCACGCACTTCTGCAATATGTTTGTTACGCTTCTCTTATATAACTCATTGTTTATGATTGTATAGGCTTTTGCTCTTCTGACGGTTTGTCTGGCTAATACTTCATTACTCGGCAATACCGCGTCTTTTAGGTACGAAAATATGGGTTGCGCCCATATCGGCGTTACTCTTTCTGCAGTGATCTCACTGTCTATCTCCATGTTTTCTGCCGACGTATATACCTCGGCTCTCTCCATGATTGCTATTACCTCGGCTGTCCCCCTCTTTAGGGGTTCCGAATCTTTCTGCGAATCTACCTCCATTGGCGTATGATTCTCTGCAGAACTTGCTGGGATAAAGATTGATTCGGACTCTGGTGATGGGTTTATTGATGGTTTCCTGAGGTGCTCCAGGGCAATACCTGGCGGAATTGACTGCCGGGTTGATCCTAATTTTGACAATGTGTCAGCAGCGTCATTTTCTGCTCGTGGTATGTGGTGGAATTCACATCCTTCAAAATATCCACTGATCTTTTGCACATGGAATCTGTATAAAGCCATATTAGCATCTAATGCGTCCCAACTGCCTGATACTTGCTGTACTACTAGATCCGAGTCACCGTAGCATAGGATTCGGCGTATACCAATTTCTTTTGCCACCTTTAATCCATGGACTAGTGCTTCATATTCAGCTACATTGTTGGACGCGGCAAAATGTATTTGCAGTACATATTTCAATTGATCTTTTTTAGGCGAGGTTAGCACTATTCCTGCTCCCAAACCGTTCCTTAGTTTGGAACCATCAAAATGCATTATCCAGTAATTTGGATCTGGCAATGGTGGCTCATATTGCACCTCGGCCCAGTCTACGAGAAAGTCGGCGACAGCCTGAGATTTGATTGCATCTCTTCTATCAAATTGTGGAGCATACGGTGATAACTCGATCGCCCATTTTGCTATTCGGCCACTTGCATCTTTGTTGTTCAATATGTCGGCTATGGGTGCCTCACATATTACTTTGATGGGGTGCTCTTCGAAGTAATGCTTAAGCTTTTTTGCCGACATATATACTCCATAAGCCATCTTCTGATAGTGCGGATAATTCTGCTTTGAAGTGGATAATACTTCACTTAGATAATATACTGGCCTCTGAACTGACTTACCCTCTTCAAGTCGTTCCACTACAACCACAGTACTAACTACTCGATTGGTAGCCGCTACATAAAGTAGCATAGGTTCTTTCGATAATGGAGAAGCTAAAATGGTAGCATCTTTTTCAACTCCTGAAACGCAAGGTCGGCTTGGGGAGTCCAGCTGAATTTGTTCGACTTTCTCATCAGCTGATAAAGTGGCAGTGCCTTTTCTCCTAGCCGACATACAAATCGACTAAGCGAGGCCAGGCAGCCCGTGAATTTTTGTACATCGTTCAAACATCTCGGCAATTCCATTCTTTCTATTGCTCTTATCTTCGTTGGATTAGCCTCGATACCTCGGCTGGACACAAGGAACCCGAGTAGTTTTCCTGCCGGCACGCCAAATGTGCATTTCTCTGGATTAAGTTTCATTCGGAACCTTCTCAGGTTCGCGAAAGTTTGTCATATATCTTCTAGCAAGGTTTTGCTCTCCTTAGTTTTGATGACTACGTCATCCACATATACTTGTACATTTTTTCCTATCTGATCATGTAGGCATTTTTGCATGCACCTTTGATACGTTGCTCCTGCATTTCGCAGGCCGAATGGCATTGTGAGATAACAATAAGCCCCGTACGGGGTAATAAATGCAGTCTTTATTTGATCGGCCGGATTTAACGGTATCTGGTGGAAACCAGAATACGCGTCTACAAATGATAACAGCTCACAGCCAGCGGTCGAGTCAATGACTTGATCTATTCTAGGCAATGGAAAAGGATCTTTCGGACACGCCTTGTTCAGGTTAGTGTAGTCGATACACATTCGCCACACAATGGCTACATTGGGGTCATCTTTTTTCTTTTCTACTAGCACCGGATTTGATAACCAATCCGGATATAGCACCTCCATGATGAACCCGGCTGCGAGAAGCCGAGCTATTTCATCCCCTATTACTTTTCTCCTGTCTTCGGCGAAGCGGCGGAGAGGTTGCTTCACCGGCCGTGCTCCTGGCCTGACGTTTAAAGAGTGCTCAGCCAACTCCCTCGGCACACCTTGCAGATCTTGAGTTGACCATGCGAATATGTCCCGATTCTCACGGAGGAAGTTGGTGAGCTCGCCTTCCTATTTAGCGTCAAGGCCTGCACCAATAGTAACAGTGCGCTCTGGGAATTGCTCATCAATCCGAAATTTCTTCGTCTCTTTGGTCGGCTGAAAAGAAACACTGCCATGAGGGTTGGCCAGTGCCGGCATGCTTAACTGTGCTGACTGAGCGAGGGCTGCTACCTCCTGAATCCTTTTCTTTTCTCTTGCTATAACCAATGACTCGGCCAAATTTGACCCGGCCGAAGCACACTCCATTGACTTCTTGTAATCCCCTGCAACTGTTATCACCCCTTGTGGTCCGGGTAACTTCATCTTTAGATAACCTATATGACAGCTGCTCATGAATTTGGCCAGTGCGGGCCGTCCGAGTAGAGCATGATAACAACTTTCCAGATCGACCACCTCAAATTCTAAATTTTCTGCTCTGCAGTTATCTCTTGTACCGAATAACACGTCCACTCGGACTTTACCGATGGGCTCACATGAAAGCCCTGGCACTATCCCATGGAAAGTTGTCCTCGTGGATTGCAGCATATTCTGTGATATTCCGAGCTTATGCATGGTATCTTTGTACATGATGTTGATACTGCTTCCATTGTCGATGAGTACTTTTGAAAATTTCACATTGATGCTTGGTCCCACAAACGTCGGATCCAACACAAGTGTGTATGATCCTGGACTCGGCATTATTCTGGGGTGGTCTTTCATGCTCCAGGTCACCTCCTGATCAGACCATGGCTGGTATCTTGGCACTGCTGGTACAACTGCATTCACTTCCATATGCCGGCGCTGCACACTCTGCTTGTCCTGCTGTTCTGTCGTGAACACACAATAAGACTGGTGATGTTCCCTGTAATCATTACGCCCAGCATTTGCCGGATTTATCCTTCCGTCCTGCCCCTGGTTCATTACTTGATGCACTGCATCCCTCCGATCCGAGTTATCGTACCTCGGGGGAGGGGGCGGTAGCATCAGTTGCTGTGTATTTGCTCCAGTTAAATGCGGATGATGCTGCCGTTGCACCTGATGGGGAGCCTGAACTCCTGCCGTGTTCCCCATCGCATTTTTCATCCAGGCGTATTGCCGGGTTGTATGATTGGCCGGTCTAGATGGGTTTGATGTGTGAAATTTACACGGCTGATCTAACATGGATTCGAACGTATACTTCGGCCTCTCTTGCCATTGCTTCTTTTGCTCTGGGGTCCATTGCCTCTTTCCCTCATTTCTTGATGTCCACTGTTGAGGTCCATTTTTCTGTCGTTGATTTGCTCCGTGACTCGGCTGATCTTGTGCTACAGTCGCCACCTGGGCTGAATTATATCTACAATACGGCCTCTCTTCTCTTCTTCTTCCTCTGAAATCACGCCTGGACGACCCGGCCAATTCTCTCGTGTACTGGTCCTGTTGCTCACGATGATCTGCCGACATTAACTCCGGTTGGGTTGGGTCACCCAATGCATAGGAGTCCGCTATTCTGATAGTTTCTGCCAGTGTGGTTGGCATATCTCTCTGCAGGCGTTGCCACAACACGCTGGCATAACGGCAGCCTTGCGCGAACCAAGCGATTGCTTGCGATTCGATAACTCTCTCACATGAATTTCTCAGGTTACACCATCGAGTTAAAAACTCTCTATCTGTTTCATTCGGCCTCTGCTTGCACATGGCTAGTTGCTGTGGTCTATTTGGTCTCTTGTATGTGCTGGTAAAGTTGCTAACGAACATTTCTTCGAAATCTAACCAGCAGTTGATACTGCCAGCTGGTTGATTGTTCAACCATACCCTGGCTGGTCCTTCCAACATCTGTGGGACATACCGCACAGCCCATCTTAGGTTGCCACCCGCTATCTTCACAGCGGTGGCATAATCAATCAACCAGTCTTGTGGCTTGGTACTTCCATTGTACGTTTTTGTGCCTCTCGCCAACTGAAAATTTGGCACTGGTGGTTCGCCCATGATCCGTGGTCCAAAACATGTCGGACCTGGTGGACCTTGCTCTTCTAATAGCTCGGACCGGTATAGCCGATCCAACTTTACTCTTGCATCATTTGCTGGCAAATCTCTGTACAGGATTCTATCCTGCATCCCATAGTGATTGTTTCCACCCTGGTTTGCGTATTCTACCTCGGAATATCCATCATTATACCTTTCATTCATCTGATTATAGCGAGCTGGCCTCACTTCTCTTTCCTGCCGAGGCTCATGTCTTGGTTGCGGGTTGAGCGGCACTTCTCTCCTTACCTTGGCCGGGGTTTGGTTTTCATGATTGTCTCTTGCAGGTTCTTTCCTGCCGTGCTCCCCATTACCTCGGCCGCCGCCGTCCTTTTCCATACGGCCGTGGTTTCTCTCCCCACTATTACCTCGGCTTGCATTGCCTCTGTTCTCATTCGCCTTTCCAGCTATTGCCGGATCATATGGAACAATTTGTTTGTTCCTCTTCCCTGAGGTTACTGCTTTTTCTTTTCTAGCGTTGTTTTTGGGTGAAGATGCCGCTGCCGTAGATAAAGCAGGTGCTGCCCCTGCCGAATGAACCATCCGTGAAGCCCCTGGTCTTGCCGGGTTAGCTCTGAGCATTTCCTCATTTTGCTGGTTCGCGATGCGCACCAGCTCATTCACTCTTTCTTGTTGTTTCTGCCGGGCTTCCCCTGTTAACCCCTCTAATTCCAATGCTGCGGCATTTGCCGCTCTCAGGTTTTTCGCCGGGGTACTGTACCTCGGCAAACCCAAATCGCCTGATTCGGCTCTGTGAGCTTCATGCTCTTTGTTAATATCATTCATGAGGTTCTTTCCTCTTAATCTTAGTTCGTCCACCCGCTCGGGTGCGATATCAAGCTTATTAGCTTTTGCATATTCTCTCAGGGTCCTGTTCAAGGATTCTCGCAGGGCTGATACTTTTTTGGCCTCTACCAGCACCTTTTGCCTGGTTTCCTCTAACTCTGCCTGAGCATTTGCCGGATCAAGTATCGGCGCTACAGGTGTGGTTAAGTTCTCTATAGTTGCCTGAAGAATGTTCTCTGGTCTCTCCAGAGGTGGTCCTCTCACTCTTGGTGCCTTTGGGGTGGTGTCATGCAGCTCGGCCGGGTTTGTCACTGGCGGAATTACCTCGGCGGTTTGCAGTGTGATCTGCTTGGGCGGACCCTGTGCACCTGCGGCGGGTTCTCTACTTGACCCGGCTAACGCTGCTCCCGCCTGAGTTCCTGCTGCGACCATCACCTCGACGCTGCCTGCCAGATGCTCTCCTGATGGACAACTCGCCGCGCTTCGAGGTGGTTCCCCTGCAACAACAACCTGGTGAGGATAAATGTCGGTGATGTCGACGCCGACGTAGACCCTGTGCTGGCCCAGGCCGATGAAGATCCCGTTGCGCGGGGGGGGGGGGGGGGTTCCCCCTGAAGCTCCCTGCATTGTCTCTGACATAGTCGCAGAGACCAAATCTCTGGACCAAGCCAGAAACAACGCGCTCGCCGGTGTTGATGAAGTTTCCCGTCCGGATCACAACTCCAGCTAGCACCGCTGCTGGCCCCACGGTGGGCGCCAACTGTCGTGGTGGTGGCACGGCAGATGCCATGGGTAGGCTAAAGTATGGGGCCAATGGATGCTAGTGGGATCTGGGGAGGGAAGATGCAACTGTCTTTACACTCAAGCTGCCAAAGTGATGAACTTTATTTCTCTCTTGATGGGTTACAAGTGCTCCTTGAGCTGTTTACAGGGGGACAATGTGAATCTCCCCAGCCTAACGGTGCTCAAGGAATCGATCCTCCCCTCAGGGTCCAAACCTCCCCTTATAAAGGGGTGCCTTGGGTGCCCTTAGGGCTGACGAGGCAAGCATATTCGTGGAATATGCTTGTCCCAAAATAGTAGTTCGGCGGCCTCCTTTCCCTGTCGCCCTTCTAATGACGGCAAGGCTCCAGTGGCCCCCTCCTGCGTGCCTCGGGCTCCAGGACTGTCACCTCCGTGACCTCCTTCTGCCCCTCTGACGCTGTGCATCCTTGTCTCTTGTGCTTGGCCCTGTTCTGATTCCTTCTAGCCTGCAGCTATAGTTTGACCCTGGGCTTCTCCTTCTCCTGCAAGCTTCGTATCACTCGGCCTTACCTTGTGTTACTCGGCTCGTCCCTCACCTGCATGAAGATCATTCGGGTAACTCGGCCGATTTTCTCATTAACTCGGCCGGGTAACCACTTGATACCTATACATGGGCTTCTTGCCTCCGTTCATCGGCCGACATATCCATGATTCGGCCGACCTAGGCCGTAGCTCGGAAACCAGACGGGGACAGTACCTCTGTCTTTCCCCGTCTCTGACCTACCCGAGGTTAACCCCCCGACAAAGTCACACATTTAACAGATGGAAAAAATAATTAACCACCTAGAGTGTCTTGGAGATATTCAGATATCCTACTTGCAATGTAGGTCAGTTGAAAACCAAGAGTTCTTTCACAGCCGAATTCAGCCACGTCCTGTATAGTCTTCTTCACCGTGTCAACATCCAGCACCCACCCATTGCGGTGATCATGCAGCCTCCGCAACGTTGGCTTAGGAAGTAGACAATGTCGTCGTCATGCAGGCTTAGGATGGGATGGCCTATGTGCAGCCTCCGCAACGTTGGCTGCACCGTGCCAGCATCAACCTTCAGCTCAGGCAGAGAATCACACAACTCAAAGGAATCCATCTCAACGTCCAGGTACCATGGCTTCGACAGCGAGTCGGTGATCTTCATGCTCCATACTGTCGCCGACCATCCATCTGAGGTGAATCCGCCGTCTTTGGTGAATAAACCCGGCACGAACCGAACCTGCAGGTCGACGCACTTGATGAAACCTTTGATGACAGCAATGTCCCGACCAGCCCTCAGATCACCTAGACACACTATAGGACGCGCGCGCCTACGCCGAGGGCAAAAAGCCGTCGGCGTAGGCCAAAATACCCTCGGCGTATGGTATGCCGATGGCTGCCGCCCTCGGTGTAGCCTCCTCGGCAAAGATCTTCCTCGACGGAGCACACTCAAGCCGTCGGCATAGCCTGTCGGCAGGTTGCAAAACATTTTAAAAAATATATATTTTTTTCTCAATATTTTTATTCTTTGAATTGTTTGACTCGTTAATCTACCGCTTTGAATATTTTTAACACTAATTACACTTAATATTTGATTAAATTTTAGTCTTAGTCAAACTTCCCAGTCGGTCACCCATCCTAATACTACTCCAGCTCTAGCAGCTTAACTTTCTCGTTCCTTCAGAATCCGTTTCCGTAAAGTAATTCATACATTGTTGACAATACTATAATATCAATCCTATTAACTCGTATACCATCATGTCACATGTTTGTATTTTTTGAAATTACAAACAATTATTTAAGTAAACATTAATGAATAAGTAAAAATATTATTGAATTCAAATAAAAATATAATAATTTTACTTTTTTGTATTTTTCTATTTAATATGGAATAATTAATATCTTTAAATTTGTAAATCGGAATTCAAAAAATAATATGTCTAAATTGATCAGAAAAATGAGAGGAATCCAAATATGATATCCATATCAACTAATCACAAACCCGCCGTTTTTGAATTAGCTATTTGGTGGCTGTTTTAGAAAATCCTCTTGTTGCGCTTGGATAATAAAAAATGGCTTTTTTGTGCGATAAAAAGGAAAACTTGCATTGGATCTTTGATAAAATTGCATATTGTGAACATAAAAATGATTTTTATAAAAAAACATGAGCATCGGATCATATACTTGTAGTTCATATCTGACCCACTTCGTGCCGATTCAGCAGGAATTTGTCTTTTTCACGAGATGTGGACGGAAAGGTTTCGGATCCCCATGTTGGGACAGTGTCCATATAAGGTGCTATAGTATTTTTTTAGATATGGTGGTAGCATTTTGAATTAGCCATTTGGTGGTTGTTTCACAAAACCGTCCGTTTTTTGTGCTCGGAAAATGGGAAATAGCTTTTTGGTGCGACGAAAAGGAAAACTTTCTCCTGCAACATTGTTCGCCATCCCATGATGCATGTGTATGCACAATATGGGCATATTATCACAAACTATGCGAACATTGGTCATTTGACCCAAAAGCCAAGAAACCTCGAATGAGATAGGTCATTTTGTGGAGGTTTTTTTGAGACACAATCAATATATCAAGTTTGATATTTTTCCTTATAACTATGTCACATAATATGACACCACGCGAAGGTTTCGCATTGTTTCGATCATTTTTGAATTTTCATGCCCGTTTTAAACTATCGTCAAACTTTGTCGAACGGCGGGCATGCAGATTCTTAGCTCGGGGCCAAGCCTCGCTAAACTTGCATTGGATCTTTGATAAAATAGCATATTGTAACTCTAAAAATGATTTTTGTAAAAAAACATGAGTATCAGATCATGTAACTGTAGTTCATATCTGACCCACTTTCTACCGATTCGGCAGGAATTTGTCTTTTTCGTGAGAGATGGACGGAAAGGTTTCGGTCCCCCTATTGGGACATTGTCCATATAAGGTGTTATAGTATTTTTGTAAAATGTGGTGATAGCATTTTGAATTAGCAATTTGGTGGCTGCTTCACAAAAACGTCCGTTTTTTATGCTCGGAAAATGGAAAATGGCTTTTTGGTGCGAGAAATGGAAAACTTCCTTCTAAAACATTATTCGCCATTCCATGATGCATGTGTATGCACAATATGGACATATTATCACGAACTATGCCTTGATTCTAGCCATAACATTGGTCATTTGACCCGAAAGCCAAGAAACCTCGAATAAGATAGGTCATTTTGTGAAGGATTTTTTGAGACATAATCAATATATCAAGTTTGATATTTTTTCTTATAACTATGTCACATAATATGACACCACGCGAAGGTTTCGTATTATTTCGATCGTTTTTGAATTTTTTACGCCCGTTTTAAACTATCGTCAAACTTTGTCAAACGTCGGGCATGAAGATTCTTAGCTCGGGGCCGAGCCTCGCTAAACTTGCATTGGATATTTGATAAAATAGCATATTGTGAACCTAAAAATGATTTTAGTAAAAAAACATGACCATCGGATCGTGTACCTGTAGTTCATATCTGACACACTTCCTAACGATTCTGCAGGAATTTGTCCTTTTTACCAAAGGTGGACGGAGAGGTTTCGGATCCCCTGTTGGGACATTGTCCATATAAGATGGTCTAATATTTTTGTAAAATATGGTGGTAGCATTTTGAATTATTCATTTGGTGGTTGCTTCACAAAACCGTCTTGTGCTCGGAAAATGGGAAATGGCTTTTTGGTGCGACGAAAAAAAAAAACTTCCTCCTGAAATATTGTTCGTCATCCCATGATACATGTGTATGCATAATATGGACACATTATCACAAACTATGCCTTGATTCGACCCATAACATTGGTCATTTGACCCGAAAGCCAAGAAACCTAGAATGAGATAGGTCATTTTGTGAAGGTTTTTTGAGACATAATCAATATATCAAGTTTGATATTTTTCCTTATAACTATGTCATATAATATGACACCACGCGAAGGTTTCGCATTGTTTCGATCGTTTTTGAATTTTTTATGCCCGTTTTAAACTATCGTCAAACTTTGACAAACGGCGAGCATGAAGATTCTTAGTTCGGGGCCAAGCCTCGCTAAATTTGCATTAGATCTTTGATAATAGCATATTGTGAACCTAAAAATAAATTTTGTAAAAAAACACAAGCAACGGATCATGTACCTGTAGTACATATCTGACCCACTTTCTACCGATTCGGCAGGAATTTGTCTTTTTCACCAAAGGTGGATGGAAATGTTTCGGATCTCCTTATTGGGATATTGTTCATATAAGGTGGTCTAGTATTTTTGTAAAATGTGGTGATAGTATTTTTAATTAGCCATTTGATGGTTGCTTCACAAAACCGTCCGTTTTTATGCTCGGAAAATGGAAAATGACTTTTTGGTGCGACAAAAAAAGAAAGTTACTCTTGCAACATTGTTCGCCATCCTATGATGCACATGCATGCACAATATGGACACATTATTACAAACTATGCCTTGATTCTAGCCATAACATTGGTCATTTGACTCGAAAGCCAACAAACCTCGAATGAGATAGGTCATTTTGTGAAGGTTTCTTTGAGACATAATCAATATACCAAGTTTGATATTTTTCCTTCTAACTATGTCACATAATATAACACCACGCGAAGGTTTTTCACATTGTTTCGATCGTTTTTGAATTTTTTATGCCCGTTTTAATTTATATATAATGTTTTACTTAATTTTTGTTTACAAATGTGTAATATTTGAGTGTAGATAGATAGGTCTTATTTTTCTGCAAATTTTGATATATTATTTGTATTTTTTTGAATTAGAATAATTTAGTTATGATTTTTCAAAATTTAATGAGATAAAATAGAAAATAGCTACGCCGAGGGCAGCCGTCGGCGTATGCTATGCCGACGGCAACGTAGCATAGGATATGCCGAAGATAATTCTACACCGACGACTGCTTGATAGGGCTGGCCTGAACGATGGCTACGACAACGACCCCGACGTTTGGTCGTCGACGTAACGACCGGCCGTCGGCGTAGCTTTACATTCCTGTAGTGACGGAAACCATCGTTCTCCATGAGAGACGGCGGCAGCAGGACGTAACGAAGCGTGCGCCGTACGTCCACGACGAGCACGTCGCAACAGAGTATGCCCCGCCAGAGATCGACCCAGCCCACTGTGCCATACTTTTCTCCAATGTTGATGGTACATGTTAGATGTTTTCGAGGTTGCACTGGCAGCACTAGAACACTGTTTCACTGAGTTAGACAGTAGAAAACAAAGGCCGCAGATAAATAATTAATTTAAGATCAGTTCCGGATCCAGTTCCGGTCACATGTGTTCGTAGTCCTTTTCTTTTTTAGAATTTCATTGATTAATAAAAAATTCCTTTATTGTTTAAGAAAGATCCCTTTATTAAAAAAACGAAAATGATGACTACTTTTAGTCCCGCCATGTTGTTGGCATTCCATTCGAGCATCTGATTCTTTTCGCGGAAAACTTTGGGATTAGAAGCTTGATATTTGAAAATTATTCTTGGACACCGTGTAGGATAATTCAGGATTGCAGACATAAAACTGGAGTCTAAAAGGGAAGCTGTAACCTGCAAGAGCTCAATCAGCAGCAGAAGAAAAATGGGTGCGGTGCTATCGAAGAGGAAGAGAAAGAAAGTGGGTGTGGAGGAGATGAAGGTGGTGGAGTCGTGCATGGTTTTTTTTTTTTGAAAAGGGGAGGGGTCTAGAAAGACTTCAGGGCTGCCTTTATATTTCAGACGGTGGGTATAAGTTACAAACAGGTCCATTACATTTAAGAAAATAAAATGAGGACCTGCAAATAAGCAAGAAAGGCACTAAAATTTCTAGGAATAACACGATCAGATCCTCTCCACCGCAATAGAGCGGTAGCCGCCGGCCACCTCCAGCCTGCCGGGGACGAACCACTTGGAAGGAAGGAGATGCAGAACGCCGACGCCACGCTCGACAAAGGCCTCCATCTTGGAGGTTGAGGAAAACACGCCCTCCTGGCGTGTAACAGGCCCTTCATGGCCGAAATTGCCGGCGGCAGTCGAGGCCACCGAGCCATAGTTTTAAACACTGGACCGGTTCACTGGTTAAACCAAAAAACCCGGAACCAGAGGCCTCTTCGGTTTTTTAAGCGTACTAGACCGTCCAGCTAACGAACCAGAAAAAACCGGACAAAAAGCAGTCGAACCAGCGGTCCAACCAGTGGAAAACCGTCCAGGGGCTAGGATTCGATCGCGTGACCTCCTAGCTCAAGCCAACAAAAGCTTCGATGGGCTAGCCAATTGGTCCGACCAGTGTTTGTGTGAAGGTAATTCATGTATGCTCTAAATATGCGTATCTTTTCTAACAAATTAGTACTTTCTCATCCGTATTTTTTCTTAAAACACCAATACTAAACCGGTTTAAACCGGCGGTTTAACCAGTAAACCGTAAACCGAAGACCTCACCGGTTCGATTGCCGGTCCGACTTTTTAAACTATGCACCGAGCAGGGATCTCCGTGGTGCGACAGCAGATGGGATGCCGAGCGCACCAATCTCGCGCATCCCAAGCGCCTCCAGTCGACAGCGACCACAACGCCCTTGCCTTCTTCTCCCTCGCCACCGCGGTCGGCTTAGAAGGAAGGCGGAGGAGCAGCAGAGCCACAACGAGGGCGCGGATAAGACTACCTGGAAGAAGTCGAGCTCGCTTTGAAGAAGCAGCACTCTCCCTCGCCTCCACGGACGGTTGAGAGAGCCGCCACGACATCGCTGGCCCGCAAACCCAGTTCTTCCCCCTCGCCTCCATGGCCGGCCGGGAAGAACACAAGCCTGTGACCCTTGAGCAACCTCAGGGGGTACACCGCCTTACTTTTATCGGAGAAGAACAGTCAAGAGGAAAAGCCCTATAGCGACCAAGATCCAGGCGGATGGATCCGTTCCTCCACTCCAACTACCGGGCAAAAAGCCCACAACCGGCCTAGCGCCGAGACCGGCGGGGAGGGGCTTCGGTTCGGCCAGACTCGCACGGGGTGCTCTTAGTTACCATAGAGGGAGAGGAGAGGGGGGGAGAGGGAGGTGAGTATTGTTGGAAGAAGCGACATCGGGATTCGTGCATGGTGACACCCAGCGAGGAGACGCCTAGCCGAGGCCTCTAGCTCTCCCCGCTCGACCTCATGCTCGCCAACCGAGGCCACGCACCCACCGTCTACTTCTACCGCTCCCACTCTGGCGCCGTCTTCGACGTGGCCAGGCTGAAGGCAGCGATGGCCAAGGCTCTGGTGGCCTTCTACCCGCTGGCCGGCCGTCTCGGCGTGTGTGCCCACCGCCGGGCAGAGATCGACTGCGCTGGCCAGGGCGCGCTCTTCGTCGTCGATCGCTCGGGCCTGGCCGTGGACGACTTCAGCGGCTTCAGGCCGTCGCCGGAGCTAAGGAGGCTATTTGTTCCCCGCGTCGAGGACGGCTCGCCGTCCGTCATGTGCGCGGTGCAGGTGACCTTCTTGAAGTGCGGCGGCGTGGCGTTGGGGACGGCGCTGCACCACGTCGCCGCCGACGCCATCAGCGCGTTCCACTTCTTCCAGACGTGGTCTGCCTTCTCCAGGGACCCGGCGGCGGCGCTAGAGCTCCCCGTCGTACACGACCGCATACTCCTCCGCGCGCGCTCTCCGCCCTTCGTCCACCCCGACGCCCTCTCTGTCTTCTGCCCCAAGCTGAATCTGTCCGAGCCGTCGGGGCCCATCGCCAGCGAGACGTTCGACATCTCCAAGGACCAGGTCGCCGCTCTCAAGCGTGCCTGCGCCGGGGACAGCGGCCGCGTGAGCACGTTCTGCGCCGTGAGCGCCCACGTGTGGCGGTGCGTGTGCGTCGCCCGCCACGACGCGTCTCACCTTCCCGGCCAGCGTCCGGCGCAGCCTTAGGCCGCCGCTCCCGACCGGCTACTTCGGCAACGGGATCATCTGGCTGGGCGCCGCCGGCAAGGTGCGGGACGTCGCCTCCTCGGAGGACCTGCCCTCCGTGGCCGGCCGCATCACAGGCGCCGTGCGCCGGATGGACGACGAGCTGGTGCGCTCGGCGATTGATTACTTCGAGCTGACCCTCCCGGAGACGGATGGCCAGACGGCACCGTCCGGCTGCATGCCCGAGACCGAGCTGAGGGTGATCAGCTGGCTCGGCATGCCAGTGTACGACGCAGATTTCGGGTGGGGAAAGCCGCTGGCGATGCTGCGCGCCGAGTCGGAGCGCGCCGGGTTCGTCTACCTGATGGACGGCGCGCATGGGGACGGCGGCGTGCGCGTCAACATCTGCACGGAGGCCGCAATCCTCACCGACTTCCAGCGCCTACTCTTGCCAAGCTAGCTCTAGCTCTAGGCTTAATTCAAACAAGAAAATTACGTACGTGCGCGATAAAGTACAATGTAAATAATCCTGACATGGACTATTTCCTTTTGGTATTTTTTCCATTAAGATTAGAACATAGACAGAAATCAAACTCCTTGAAATCTCCGCAAAAAACACAGTATGTTTTAAGCTTGGCGGAAAACTCTAAAATAAACCTCGAACTTGTAGATCAAATATAAACCAACCCCAGAACTTTGAATTTCCAAAGTTGACATTGATTTACTTCCTCCGGTCCATATTAATTGACTTGGATTTGTTAAAATACAAATCCAAGTCAATTAATATGGGTCGGAGGAAGTATCAAACTCTATTGCCAATTCTGGTGAAAGTGAAAAGTGGCAACGGCGCCGGGCCCGTTGTACACCACTAGCATTAGGGCGCCAGGCACCGATCGATGCACCGTACTCCTCGCTTGCTGCCCATGTTTCCAAAGGCATCTGCCGTTGTATATACGCATAGCCTTATCTTGTATGAGTACTATTCATGGTTACTGGGAGAGAGAGAAATTACCAGTTCGGGGAGTAATCTAGGACGAGAGAAATTGGTTAAACTCATTTTTTTACTACTTAGCAGAAAATTGGTTGAACCCTGGTTACGGCAAATAAAAAGTGGGGCCGAAAGTGCCACCTCTACCCCGTACATGTTGGTCGGTGGCGTGGTCTGGCGTAAAATCTGAACTCCATGGATTCCGGCCGGCCGTAGCACCTTCTGGTCGAGTCATTTTCTTGACCGTGACCGTCAGTACGTACAAGACCAGAGCCACTTCAAGTTAGGTGGGCCCTGGTCATCGCAGCATGAAACACGTGAAGTCAGCTGTCAGCAGTCATACCGTGCGTGCCTATACCTGCCCTTCGAAGAGCTCTCATGTCTTGTTCAAATTTGAACTAAATGTGCCTAAACATCAAAAAGCCAATCGAAACAAACGATTTTTTTTTATTTCATCAGAACTTTCGTCACGACGATTCTTTTCTTCTTCAAGAAAAAGTGCTCACGGGCTATATATTTATCTTTCAGCACAAAAAAAATTCACACACTTTTCTAATTTGCTAATTCTCAGTCGGCCGAATTAAGTTAGACGCCAGTCAAGTCTTATTAAGCCATTGGTTTTGCATCACAATTCGGCCGCTGAAAATTCACACTTGCAAATAGGGTTATAACTGTAATTTCATTGTTGCAAGTGGGATTATAACCAAAACTTTCAGTTGCAAGTGGAGGAATGCAAGTGCGTTGAAAGTGACATCGCCTGACTAAGAATTAATTAAGTTAATTCTAGAAGGTTTGCTTTTGCTTGGAGGTGCTCGGATCTTCAAGATTACACATCGAGACTTCTAGCCCTTCATCTCGGCATAACTCACAACTAATAGTATTTCCGTGCACTTTCTTCTTGTTTGACCAAGTTTATAGGAAATATATTAATATATACCAACATAGTTTCATCAGATTTGTCATAAAAATTATTTTTGCGCTGCATAGGGTTGACCATGTAATCATGTATATGTTAGCAAATTCTTCTATAGCTTAAGCGTGGAGAGCAGGGAGCGATCTGAGGCTACTTCTGTACGGATGGGCGGTGAACGGTTATATTCTTTCTTCTCTTTTCTTTTTTTTTTATTCTTCCCTGGTTTCTCCATTTAGCCCCTCTCCTACACCCCTATCCACTCGTGGCGTCTCCCCTTCCTCCCCCACGCGACCGTCACGCCTAGGCCCAAGGCTATCGGAGATTGTCGCATGTGGGCCGCGCGATAGCCATGGCGGCTCCCTCTCCGTGGAGGTCATCCGACGCGGCCTCCAATGTGACCCTGTCCCTCTACCGCCTCCTCATTTGTCTCTAAACTCTATCAAACATAGAGAAGTTTGACCCATTAGAACAAAACTAGAACTTCAATTATTTTAAAACAAAGGATGATGTTTCTTTGGGTGCGTGCTACATAGAAGGATGCCTGTGACGATACTGGCGATGGCCAATGATAGGCGACAAGCATGCTTATATGTCTAGCCATGGTGAGCAGCTCCCCGCGCTTGCTGACAACATGAAGCGATCCATCTAGCGATGTTTTATGATGCTTTAGAAGAAAATAAAATAGCATCCTAAGCACTGCTCGAAAGGCCCTCCTTGTCATCCGTTCGCATTATTTTCCAGCACACATGAATTCAAAAAGGTAGGAATGATATATCTTGACATACTTAAGCCTAAAGAAATTATGAACACAAGAATTTTTAATCCATCTCGCTTGGTTGTGTTGCAATAAAAACAATGGATCTTGAAAAAAATAGTAAGAATAGAATCCTCTAAGTATAGTTTGGATGTAGATATGATATTTGACATTGGCATTCTCCGGGCCGAATACCTTGAATTCCACCATTTGGGTGGCCATGGTATTCAGATTCTACATTCATGGCAAATAATGAGGTTCAGATTTTTTTTGCCTACACTCTTAGGCCTTGTTTGATTCACAGGATTTTTGTAGGAAAAGCATAGGATTCCTATTCCTATAGGAATATGCACTGTAGCACCAATATGCACTGTAGCACCATTTGATTCAAAGGAATGCATTGAAGGAAATATGAAGGAAATTTTCCTTTGCAACCAGATTCTCAGGAAAAACAAGGGAAGGAAAGAATCCAATCTGAGCTCTTTTTTTCAATCCTTTGCGAGGAACGAGGCAGCTCAAAGTTAATGCTTAGTAAACACCACTGCAGTATATATACCTGACACCTGCTGCTGGTTATCTACGCTTATTAATCAAGACAATTCCCGTGTTGGCAGATCAAAGTATAAATTCCTCTATTTTTCCTTTCCTTCATTTCAAACAACCACCAAAGAAGAATTCCCGTGTTCTTAGATCCTATAGTTTTGCACATGCATTCCTACTAAATTCCTCTTCCTATTCCTTTGTTTTGAGATCCTAAGAATCAAACAGGGCCTTAGATCTTGAGTTCGAAGGGTTCGACCTCGACATTGGCTAGCATTATGGTCTAACCGGTTTGCTCCCCTTGTTCATTCCCCTTCGTGAGGTGGTGCAGTGTAGGTACCCCCCTCCTCCTCTAAATAGCTAAACATCCAAAACATAATATTGATATTAAATACTAGAAATATTAATATCCCGTGATAATGGCATTGGAGTTAATGCGATCATAATCCTCGAGATGCGTAAATCCAGACGCAACCTAATACTCCAATGCTCAGGATAGATCTATCCTCGAGATGCCTAGCACCGGTTGGAGCAAGACAAATGCTCATGATAGATCTCTCTTTCTTCATCTTAGCTCGGAGATTAAAACTCTGTTTAGTCAAGGTTCGTGATATAGTCTTTGTAAAAGCGGCACGGTCGCAGGTTAGTATGAGTCATGGTCCCGCAACTCTCGCGAGACCAAAAAATCGAACTATTACTAACCTTTGGTTAGGTTGTGGACTGGAACGTGTCATTCGGTTCTTAGAGCATGACCGACTTTGTAATCTCCCCGCGTAATAAAGCTCCTTTTTTCCAAAAAAAAAAGTTTTATGTGAATTTTCTTGGAGGAGGACATGAGAAGAGACAACGTCCTCGCCGGCTCATGCCACAATGGTACAGGTGTACAACGTGGTGTACAACAATGTTGGTTATTTGCTACGTTTGTCATACGTGTACTATGGGACTAGGAAAAAGTAGCTTGGAGGCAACAAGAATTTTGGTCTTTGTAAGTACGAAAAAGACGTGAGCGTATGAACGAAGGGGTGAAAGCCCGTAGCGGCGCATATCACGATGCCGTTGTCGCGCGTCTTCCGTCGGAATCATTATTCGGTTTGGATTCACTCCCTCAATAAAATAAATAGTAATTCCCCATTTATGTGTGGAAGAAAAAGCAACATTCGGTTTGGATTCACTAGCGAATTTTCTTCAACGCACGACCTCGGGTAGCATCGGTCAACAGGGTGGCCCGGGATGCTTCGCCCAGCCCCCCTGCGCCGGCACAGACACGCGTTACCCTTCCCCGTCCGCGGACTCGGTCCATGCGCCCCCAGCCCCCCCACGCACGCGTCGTAGCACCCAGACCATCGTGCACCCGGCCCACGCGACGCACGCCGCATTCATTGTACGGAGTAATTTAGGCGCGCTGCATTTCATTTCAGCGAGAGAAAATAATAACAGTAGTGGCCACATCGGTTTGAACGAACGAACGAAAGAGAAACCGTCGATCACAACGAAAGAATAACGCACACACGTCCCCCCTCCCCCGGCCCTCGGCTTTCCCGTTCCTCCCCTCCCCTCCCCTCCCCCCTCTCCTTTCCTGGGCCGCGCCTCCTCCCCCTCCGGCTCGCTCTCCTTCGCGCGCCCGGCCGGCCCCTAGGGTTAGGGCTCGCGCCGGCCGCAATGCGGAGGCCGCTCATGGGGACCCCCTCCCGCCGCCGCGCGCTCCAGGGCCTCGCGGCGCTCTTCTTCCTCGCCTACGCGCTCTTCGCGCTGCTCCTCTGGTCGCCGCCGCCCCTCGCCTCCAGCACGGCCCAGCCGGGCGGAGCCGCGGGGTCGCGCCGCCTCCACCTCGACGGCGGCGACGCGGCCGCGCGGGGCGCGCCGGCGCGGCCATCCAAGAGCGCCCACCGCGAGACCCTCGAGGCGGCGCCGTCGGGGATCGTCTCCGGGCTCGACCTCGGCCGCCTCAACTCCTCCCGCGCCGGCGGCTCGCTCCGCAAGGTCGCCGCCGAGGCCGCCGCCGCAGGGGCCCGCGTCTTCGCCGACCTCGAGGAGAAAACCCTTTCGTCCCCGCTCGACGACGAGGAGAAGGAGGAGGAGGGGAGCAGGTGCCCGCACTCGATCGTGCTCACCGAGGAAGAGTTCCGGGCCAGGGGCAGGGCCGTCGAGCTGCCGTGCGGCCTCACGCTCGGCTCATACATCACCGTCGCCGCCACGCCCCGGGCCGCGCACCCCGAGCGGGACCCCAAGATCATTCTGCTCAAGGAGGGGGACGAGCCCATCATGGTCTCGCAGTTCATGATGGAGCTGCAGGGGCTCAAGTCCGTCGACGGAGAGGACCCGCCCAGGATCCTACACTTCAACCCACGCCTGCGCGGGGACTGGAGCGGCAAGCCGGCCATCGAGCAGAACACCTGCTACCGCATGCAGTGGGGCACCCCGATTCGATGCGAGGGATGGATGTCCCGCGCAGACGAGGAGACTGGTACGCCTATACACCACAACTCCCCTGTTTCTTTGGTTCTCCTACCATGATGAAATACTACTTGTACTACTGTTTATTACGTAGTATTTCGCTGATGAAACATAAAATCGATTGAATTCTGTTTTATTCAGTCGATGGGATGGTCAAGTGTGAGAAGTGGATTCAGGACGAAAAGTTCAAGGAGTCCGCCACCACATGGTGGCTCAACCGCCTCATAGGCCGGACCAAGAAGACTGCTCTTGATTGGCCGTACCCATTTGTGGAGGACCGCATGTTTGTTCTTACTCTCACTGCTGGATTGGAGGGTTACCATGTCAATGTTGACGGCCGGCACGTGACATCCTTTCCCTACCGAATTGTAAGTGGCCATTTTATGCTCACCAACAGTGTTGCATAATTTAGACACCATGATTAAATTTTGTCGCTGGTTGTGTTTGCAGGGATTTGGGCTTGAGGATGCCACTGGCTTATCATTGAACGGGGACCTTGATGTGCAATCAGTGTTTGCAGGGACTTTGCCTACTACACATCCTAGCTTTGCACCGCAGAAACACCTCGAGATGTCACCCATCTGGCAAGCCCCTCCCCTACCAGAAGATCCAGTCGAGATTTTCATCGGCATCCTGTCAGCGGGGAACCATTTTGCCGAGCGTATGGCCGTGCGGAGGACATGGATGTCCGCTGCACACAAGTCCTCGAACGTCGTGGCCCGATTTTTTGTTGCGCTGGTAATTTTCCTAGTGCCATTCCGATGTCCTACTAATAAATCTTAGCTCTGCACTTCGCTTATGGATTTTCTTCTTCTCTGCAGCATGGCAGAAATGAAGTAAACTTGGAGTTGAAAAAGGAGGCGGAATTTTTTGGGGACATTGTTATTGTGCCATTTATGGACAGCTACGATTTGGTCGTTCTAAAGACTGTTGCAATATGCGAATATGGGGTATGTGCAACTGGTGCTACCTATGTTCGAAATTTGCTACTTTCTGCCGTTGTATTGAACATTTACTGTTTCCCTCCATGATCAACCCTTTCTCTCTCGCAGGTCCATGCTGTCTCTGCAAGATATATAATGAAGTGCGACGATGATAATTTTGTTAGACTTCAATCAGTAATGGCTGAAGTTAAGAGGATACCGAGCAGTAAAAGTCTCTATATAGGGAACATGAATTATCGCCATACTCCAATGCGCGATGGGAAATGGGCTGTTACTTACGAGGTAAACTTCAATAATTGATTTCATAATCTCCTCACTTGTCCTTCTGCTTTCATCTGATTGAAGTTGGTGCTTCATTTCATTGCTGTAGCAAATGGTCTAGAAGTTATTTGGTCTGTCCGTTTTATGTTAAAACATGAGCACTCATGCTCACTCCCTTTAGATGGGGCTCATTGCTAATTTAGTTGCATGAGAAGCTATACCCTGTTTTTGTTTACATGCTACTCCTCTCTATATGAAGTTTCTGCTGCATTGTTAGCTATATTTTCTGTCTTCTACCAGATGATTATTTGATATCATATCATAAAATTACAAATGGTTCCCTGGCACGTTGATGCAATCTAATAAAGAACATTTGCTGATAGTCATGCATTGCAGCACTGAACATGCCAATGCTATAAGATCTGATGTTTTCCTGTTACTGCTTAATTAGCTATTTGACTGGCTGACAGATTAAAGAGACTAAATCACGGTGATTTATGTGGGACATATAATTGTCGTTTCATACTAATTCCTCCATGTTGCTGGCTTTTGGTTCAGTATAATAAGTTTATCTTTTACATGTACTGAGGAAGTTTTAGCCTTCAATCTTGTGAATACATCATTTATCGGTGCTGCATATAACATGCAAAAGCTGTTCCAAGATATTGTTTCATAGTTAAATTAAGGAACTATTTTAATACATATTGGTTTCTATTTTATTACTGAGATATGCATGCATTACCCACCATTTGGTTTATCTAGTTCCCCACTTAATGCAAATGCAGTACTACAATAAGATTATTATGTATTGAAATCAGTTATTCGTAGCACTGTAATCTCTGTATGAGCCAAAGTTTCTATACTGGATGAAGTTATTTGTTCCTGTGGGTACTCCACATTTGCACTTGGACGGTTTGCTTTGTAGAAATATAGTCAATCTGTAGGAACAATAGACAGCTTACTCTTGGCATGTTCTTTTTCTGCCCAGGACCTCCTATCCTAGTTTTTAAGCCATATATTCCTGTACACAATCAGTCTGAATTTGAACAGCATCTACCAAAGTACTATGTGAATTATGTACTCCGAAATGTTACTAGGTGGAAATCTATTTTCCTCGGCTTCACATGGTTATACATGAATCAATGTCAGAAACTCAGAGTGGAAATAATTGATGTACTACAGCACTAGAAGTGTTTTTTATGCTTCTGTACTTAATGTTCCAACCAAGTTATCCCCTTCACCAATACCAGTGCATGGTTATACTACTACTTGAGTCCCTTTGAAATGCACATACTCCCTCCGTCCAGAAATACGTGACTTGAATTTGTCTAGATTCGCATGTATCTAGACGCGTTTTAGTATATAGATACATCCGAGTTTAGACAAATCCAAGTCACTTATTTCTGGACGGAGGAAGTATTTCTTATCTTTGCCTATTTATTGTAATTCGCAGGAATGGCCAGAAGAGGTTTACCCAATATATGCAAATGGTCCTGGATATGTTATATCTTCTGACATTGCAAATTCCATTTTATCGGAATTTACAAACCATAAATTAAGGGTAAGATCAGTTGATTGCTTCTGGCCTGCATGTTATGGTATTTTTGGAGTCAACAATTTGCATACTTCCATAATAATTTGGAACCTCATCAGATCATCCTTGAGCTCCTCGTGGAGCACTCCTAAAAACGTCACTATAGAACCTACTGTAGATTTTCTAGCACGAGATAACTTGAATTTGGTTCAGAAGAAGATAACCTGAACGTAAATGCTGATAGGGGTCTAATTCGTATTTGCTTGCTGTGCAGCTTTTCAAAATGGAAGATGTGAGCATGGGAATGTGGGTGGAGCGTTTCAACAAATCCAAACCCGTTGTATATGTCCACAGTGTCAAGTTCTGTCAATTTGGATGCATAGACGACTACTACACCGCGCATTACCAATCACCGAGGCAAATGCTATGTTTGTGGGACAAGCTGCAGGCAGGGAAACCGCGGTGTTGCAATATGCGATAGCAATAGCGGAACTGGTGACATTTGATCCTTCTTTTGCTGAAAAGTAAGCTGATGATACCGAGCCCAAGATTGAAGGAGTACTTTTTGATGGGAAATTAAAGCAGCTAGAAGACTAACAGTGGGCCCTGACTAGGCCAAGTCTCAGCTAGTAGAAAAAAAAATGAGGGAATGAACCGCCGGCTTGTAATGCGCTTTCTGAATCAGCTTGTAGCCCTCTTCTTTCCCCCCATATATATAGAAGGAAGTTCTGTGGGCACTAATAGAACCGCTCAAGGACTTCGGTTGTAAATGTGAAGGGTAGAAAAGATTAGACAAGTTGCTGGTAATTTCGGTACTGACTGATCGTGGTCCTAGTCATCATCAACAGCCCACAAGGCACACAGGAGCATATCCTGTTGGTTCATACCAGTTTTGTCCATCATCTTCTAGTCTAGTCCTAATGTGGTTATGAATTTATTTGTGGCCGCCGAATTACTAATATATTCCGTATGACCTAGCTTTAGACGTTGTCCTTGCCGTGAGTTTAGCCCACATCTGGACGATCTACCTGTTTATGACTTGGGTGGTGTTCTTGTTCTGCTGCAGTATCTATCTCCATCACTGAACATGGTTACATTACAGTGCTTTATAATGTTTCTTTAAGAGAGGCTTTACAATGTTTTCTGTCAAGTACTATTCCCTCCTCTCCAAATTAATCGACTGAACCTCTGGATGGAAATGGAGTGAGTACTAGTCTAGCACATTGTGACATTACCAACATCTATTTCTTTAGCTCTTTAGTGTGTGCTCCGAACACAGAATTTTTTCAACACACAGTTTCACTGTTCACATTTGATTCTCGAGCAAAAGACTGTAATCTTTTTTAGATAAACAAAGAAAATATAGAAAAAAGTGTAGAAATTGCCCCAAATCCATCACATTGGACACCAAACTCTAATTTAAAATAAATTTACCCTCAAATCAACAAAACCTACTGAATAGAATAACCCCTTGAGTGATTTTCGTTTAACTCACCTTCTCTCACTTTTCTCTTAGTATGTAGTATGACTCGTTCTGCTCGACCAAATTTACTAGGTCTTTCATCTCATTCTCAATGCTCATGTTGTGCAAGTTCACATGACAGTTCATCACTTTCCACATCTGATCTTTGGACCAAGTCATAGCATAGAACCGGACAACTGCTAACCTTTGTTAGAGCACATCAAATGTCCGCTCCACGTTTTTTCTACGAACTTTTTGTTTCTTGAAAAACTAAGCATGCTTGAAGAGCATCGGGTTTAATATAGCCTTCAAAAATGTTGATCATCTATAAGATAGTATTATTATAGTGGTACCCTTAAATTTCATGGGAGAGCATGGCTTTTAACGAGTTTGGCAAAGACATTTGAGTAGTCGAGGACACCTTCCCCTTACCGCTCACGGCATCGGCGCTGCCGCGCCGCCTCCACCTTTCCGCCCAATTCTACCCACCCTCGCCGTGCCACGCCGCCCCGCCGAAACCCTAAACCCCCTCGATGAGAGGCCGGGGCGAGCACCAGAGGCCGCAGCACGGATGGGACCCCCGGTATAGCGCCGCCTCGACCTCCGACGCCGCCGCGCAGCAGGCGGCGGCGGGGATGAACCCCAACGACTACGCCCCCAATCCCCAGTACGTGCAGCATCTGCAGAACCCCTACAACCTCATGCTCCCCCACCTCTTCCTCCAGAACCAAGCCGCCCTCGCCGCGGCCTACCATCAGCACCAGCACCAGCAGCAGCATCCGCAGCAGTACCAGCACGCCTACGTCCAAAGACCTACCTCCAACGTCCAGCACCGCCCGTCCAACCCGGCGCCCCAGGATCCCCGCGCTGCTTCCCCCGCGTCGGCCCCGCCGCCGCCGCGCAACCAGCACCCCGTGCTTGAGAGGGCGCAGGCGGCAGCGTGGAAGGCGCGGGATGAGCTCGCGCTGGCCGGCGAGGGCGTCACTGGCTGGAAGGTGGCCCAGGCCGCGCTGGTGGCGCTCAAGGTTGACTCGTGGGGTGCCCTCGGCGTCCAGCTCCACGACGTGCCCGCCCTGCGCGACCTCTTCCTTATCGAGGGCAAGGTCCGTATCTGCTTGGCCTGAGATGAGAGCGCGGTAATTCGCACTGTATACGACTCCTAGCCGTATTCGCACTGTATACGGCTCCGAGCTGTGCACTGCATACTAGCTCGTACATGTCCTGTTTTGGATTTAGTACAGTGATTTCATCTGAACCTAGGATCTGTTGAGAATTTTTCTTGTTAACCTTGCAAACTTTGCTATCTTCGGTTCCTCCGGTTCTTAATCGAACTGTTATGTGTTGGCACTATGAGGCAAACTCAGAGAGGGTTGGTGTTGCCATGTGCTCTATATTCTGCTCTTTTCTTAGCTTTGTTGTGCTTTTATGGCCTCTAATATTACAAAATGAGCCCGGGCTCTTGGGGTCTCCTTAAGAAAAAAAAACTAGAAGTACATTTTAAAGCTTCAGGGAGTTCCTGTAATTTTTCATAAAGAAACACGTTTATTTGAGGATTACATGAAAAAATAGGTCTATAATAGATGTTGTGTTCGTCATTACAGACCCAGTGACCCACACTTTTGTTGTTGTGTGTGCATCCCTTAAAAGAAAACATCTTTTAATGAAAAATTACAGGTATGTACATCACGCTTATATGTACATGTAGGATTTTCTTCAAAATTTTCTGAATCCTTGAAGTATGATTTTTGAATTTACAATGGTTTTATCTTACCACTGCCGTGGCTGGGATTTCTTGAGAATAATTGTTCACCCTGCAAATGTTGCTATCTTCTTGCTGCAGTTCCTAATTGAACTGTTATGTGTTGGCACTATGAGGCAAACTCAGAGAGGGCCTATATTCTACTATTTTTTCATAACTTTGTTTTGCTTGTATGGCCTTAGTCTCATGCTGGACATTGCACAGTACTTCTGTTCTGCTTTCGGTTGTAAATAAAAGTGGTGCTGAGATTGTTGCCCTGTGTTGGTAAAGCTGCGGGTATGTTTCAACAGTGCACTGCACTCAGACTTGAGATTTCTTGCTTCTTCTTGCTTCTCTTCTTGTGTTATTTTTTTTACATATTTTCGATTTACCAGATAATTTGACTGTGCTGAACTCTGTAGTACCTTTTGTTCTGCTAGTATGTTGAAGCAGAAGAATAAGAAAAGGAAATCTAACAAATATGCTCCCTTGGCTAGGTGGCTTAGTATAGTTACTATAGTATTGTAAGTCACTTAGGCTCTCGTCACAAGAATTGAACCATTGGATCGATGGCGGAGCTATAGCCCGGCATTCAGGCGCCAAAACTCCTTTAGTTACTTAAGCAAATGGCTAGCTTAAGTAAGCTTTTTTAGGGCAAATCCTGCTCAAGACGGGTACATATTAATCTTGCCCAGTCTCAACATCTGGGCTAGCTCCGCCACTGCATTGTGTAAATGACCAAAGTTGGCGTCATTTAAGATTCCTTGGCACATGAGAGTGAAAGAGAATTAATTACATGCACTGTTGCAGTTATTTGATGGAAAGGGTGTCTGATATTCATCTTAAAAATGCAAGAGAATATTAGAATAGTTCAGCTTAAACATCCTATCAACTGTAGTGAACTGTTAGATAGGAGTATAGGGACTACTTTGATGTTTTTCTCATTTTACAATAAGCGTGAGAATTGCTTCTAATGATCAAATCATCACTAAGTATATTTGGGAGAACTGCACATGGTTGTCTGCTGATTGACTTTCAAGGACTTGGCTTGTTGTTTGTCAGGTGAACACATTCATCCATTGTTATGTTGCAGCAAGAAAAATTGTATCTATACATGACCTGGAGATTGAGATATGCAAGAACGAGGGCATTGGGCAGTTCGAAGAGCTGGGGCTGGGGCCTTTTCTTCAACAGCCACTTGTTGCACATTATTTTTTGGTACCTGCTGATTTGTCCAAGGTGCCTAAACTTAGTAGCGAGGATATTATCAATTGCCTGCAGAAGTTCATTGATAATTCTAAGGAGAAAGTCACAGCGGAAAGCTTCTTGGATTATCTCGCAGAACAAAAGTCACTCTCTGGGAAGGAGAAACTTGGCGTGCGTGTACAGAGCTTGGGGTATGTGCCTTTTTCTCTTAGTAACTTATTCACTTCCCTTGTGTGCTCCAACATTTGTACTAGTCTGTACTTTGAGACATAAATGACTTCATTCAGCCTTCCTCCTACTATCTCCTCTCATTTTGCCCCAGAATATTTTATTTTTCTGATCTGGGGAGGCTTTGTAGGTTGCACATTTCCTTTCTCCGACAGGCCAGAAGAAACGAAGTTGATGCTATTAAACTCATGACCAGTGGTGCTGGTGATAGC
The DNA here is from genome assembly GCA_910589765.1 of Avena atlantica. Classification (NCBI taxonomy): domain Eukaryota; kingdom Viridiplantae; phylum Streptophyta; class Magnoliopsida; order Poales; family Poaceae; genus Avena; species Avena atlantica. The sequence continues at coordinate 402,708,253 of OU342736.1, read as the reverse complement.
ACTTGTGAGAAGGATCTACCAAACCAGACAGATTTTCATTTGGGGAAGCAGGTTTTGAACAAGAGGTTTGATGCTATAACTAGCCGTACAAAGCAATTACCAGGCATCAATAAGCATATTCATTTTGATTCAAGAGATGATGAAGTTGGTGGCGATGCTAGTTTGGATGGCGATGCAGTTGATGAGCGCGAGGGTGATGATAGCTGTTATACTTTTGGTAGCAAGGATGCTAATAAGCGTGTTATTGAGAGTCCATATCCTTCGACAACAGAAGAAATTGAACATGTTGGTTTGAAATCTGAACTGAGTAAGACGTCAGCTATAGAGAGCAACAAGGTAATAGCAAGTGAAAAAAATGTTCATTCATTCAAGAAAAGGAAATATCAGGAAAATGGGACTCCTAGCTCTTCATGCAAACAGCCTACAAAGTTCCCAAAGTTGCAAATGCGAATGACAGAAATATTGCCTAATTGCTTCCTAAGTATAGGTAGGCTGGAGAAGTTCACAACAACCTGGAAAGAAGCATGCCGCGAACATCCAGTTCAACAGGTATGTTTGTTGTTACTTATGGTTAAATCTCTGTTCTCTGAAAAATTCTGTAACTGTAGCTACCTACTCAATATATGTATTTTTGCTTAAGAAACAAGCGGCGTTAATATGTGGCTCCTTTGTAATCATGTTAGGTAGTAGCCCCCACTCCCCTCCCTAGCTTGTATCATTTATTTCTGATATTGGTCTCTGATGTTTTCTGCATACTATTTCCTTCATCTTAACTCTAAACTTCAAAGAATCCCATCAATTGTTCAGCAGAAAACAGGTCTGTTCAGTATGGAATTTTTCTATTTCTAAATCTGATTTATTTTGCACTTCTCACTGATGCAGGTTTTGGAACTGTTAGCAAATTACTATGCAGAAACACCACAAGAAAAGAGGAATTTAATAATTTTTTTCTCGCAGTACCCAGGCATTGGCTTCCTAAATGTTGCAGTGAGTCGATTCCTTTTTCAGCCATCTCCTACATTTATAAATGGATGTATTGACTAGATATGTTTGCAAAAGTGCTTCCTTCTTTTTAGGGCTAATTGGCAGTACAATATCTTATCAGAAGGGCCAATGCACTTAAAGTTAGGGTTGTTTAGGCTTGGTATTTTAGATTTCCTGATGCGAGCCATTAGGCTTATGGTGCACCCGAGGTGAAACACAAGCTAAGCATCGTAAAAGTATATCGCAAAATAGTCGGAGATACAACATATGTTTATGGTATTTTCACTCTCAAGTTTGACCCACTCCTCAAGAAACATAAATGCAAATCATTTCATGAATAGTATTTCAAATTGGGCAGTGAATTGGGCCCATTAACAGTGTCAGAGTTAAAATCTTGTTTTTGTTTTTGAAGCTGCGTTTGAAATGTGGAGTTGAAATTTAGTGACATGGTATGTATGTGGGTTTGCGTCCATGCATCTCTTCAAAACAATCCAATTTTTTGCAACTTAAGTTGATTTTTTGAGCTTGGGTACACCAGTTGCATTACAAGCTGGGGTGCACAGGCATACATTCTCGAGAGGATAGCTGGTGTCTGATTGGCAGCTTGCAATTCTTCCTTCCTTGTATTTTTGCTATGAAGTTCTGGTAGCATTTTGTTATCTATACTAATGTGCCTTGGCATGGTTATGCAGGTTAGATCTATGGCTTGTGGTCTGCTGGATAGTATTTACGATGCAATCCATGTCTTTAGTGAGAATAAATTGTCATCGAGTCCTATTCCTAGCACCACAACGGAGGTTATGGAAATTGAGCCCCCGAGTAAAGAAGATGCTAAATGCATTGCTATAGGAGCCAATGATAGCAATGAACCTGGACAGAGTAATCTCTCTCTCTCTCTCTCTCTCTCTCTCTCTCTCTCTCAGCTTTGCCACAATGAAATAATACTTTTTTATTGGCGTTTGTTCATGCAGATGCAACAACTGATGATGTCGTCAGGAGAATTACTGAATATTTTGAGTCCAACTGTGGAGGAGCTGGAGCTTTGCAGGTGGAAAATATTATATTCCTGAAAACACTTCATGATTGTGAAACATCTGTAACTACTCAATTTTCTGCCAAGCACTTCACTTCTCTTGGCCATGGGACTTTCCTTGAATTTTTGGCAAAATATGGTCATCACTTCCCCCCTAAGTTCAGTAGTTTCTTGAAAGGGGGAAATTCTGGTTCTTCGTCTCCGGAAGTTTCTGTACTGCGGCAACAAATTGAAATTTTACTCTCCCAAGCCGAGGGCAACTGGCTAGAAGATGGGGACATTTCAGGCGATAGTTTCCTTATGCTTCTCAAAAGGCAGTTCCCAACAATTAGTTTTGATATTGCACAATACAAATCTGACGAAGGACGTTCTATAAAGAGACAGAGAAAGAGCATACAAACAAATAATGTCACGTTTTCTGTCTCTCTGTTGGAGAAACGGTGGTCTGGAATGTCTGCAGGTGAGCATGATACTGCTGGTGGGCAGAGGGGCAATGCTGCTGTACAATCTTATAATTCCGGAGCAGTTTCTTCACGAGAAGCAATTAAGTGTTTACTTAAGGCTCCAATGCTGTCAGATTTGCTTCTTTGGTCACATTGGGATATGTTGTTTGCCCCTTCACTGGGCTCCTTCATACACTGGCTGCTGAATACAGGTCCAGTTCAACAGTTAGCTTGCATTGTTACCACAAATGGTAGGTTTATCAGAGTAGATCCATCAGCTACTGTAGACCAATTTTTAGAAGCCATTATTGGATGCTCACCATTTCAAGTGGCAGTGACACTGCTTTCCTTGCTGCACATTTATAATGGTTCTACAAACACTCCAATTTCATTACTGAAATGTTATGCACAACGAGCAATAGGTATCATAATCAACAACAACAACAACAGCAACAACAACAGTCCATTGAACACTAATTCCGAAGGCAAATCATTTGTTACTCAGGAATCCTACAATATGAGTACTGAACAACGTAACCGCTCTACTCATTTTGTTGGCCATGTTCAAGAAAGGGCTCAGCCGTCTTCTGCAAGAAATGCCATGTCTGATATTTTAACAAGCATTGACAGAACTGTTCATTTTGTTGCCAAATTTGTTCTTGAATGTCTTGGTCATCTACCTTCTGAATTCCGGAGTCTTGCAGCAGATATACTTTTGTCCGGACTTCGAATAGTTACGAAAAATTGCTATTCGGCCATCTTACATGAAGCCACAGAAACTTGGCAGCTTTGCATGCTTCATGATATTGGGTTGTCACTTGGAATTGCCGAGTGGGTTGAAGATTATCATGGATTCTGTTTAACTGAAGAAGTTCACACAAAGACAGGAACACATTCTTCTTCTGGGCATACATCAGCTGGATCTGAATCACCTAGACTTGAAAACTCTCTCGTGCTTATTCCTCATGATGTTGATACGATGAATGATAATAGTAAATCATTTCCTGGGGAGAATGATCAAGCCATTTCTATGAATAACAAAAACCGAAGCATGTTAAATCCTATTGGAGCCAAGGCAGAAACTGCAATGCATCTGCACCAATCACCCGTGATGGGAGAAACGAATCTTCAGGAAGCAGCTCTAGTTATTGAGACTATACGACGTGAGGAGTTTGGTTTGGATCAAACTCTAAGTTGCACCGAGAATAGTTTGTTGAAGAAGCAGCATGCCCGACTTGGTCGGGCACTGCATTGTCTTTCACAAGAGTTATACTCTCAGGATTCTCACCTACTTCTTGAGCTGGTAAGGTTTGCTCTGCGCACATGTTTACTTCCTCTTTTTTTGCCTGTGTTGGTGTGAGCATGGACATCTGTTTTTTACTGACATTTGTCTACTCTATTCAGGTACAAAATGCTGATGATAATACTTATCTTGAGGATGTTGAACCAACATTAGCATTTGTTCTCCAGGAGAATGGTATCGTTGTTCTCAACAATGAGAGGGGCTTCTCTGCTGAGAACATTAGAGCTCTTTGTGATATTGGTAATTCAACAAAGAAAGGAGCCAATAGTGGTTATATTGGAAATAAGGGCATTGGATTCAAATCAGTATTTCGGGTAGGTCTAGGTAGAATATTTTCCAATTATTTTTACCGTAATGCTGCAAATCATGTGATTTTACGATTGCATGCTTTGCCATCTATGGTTTCATGAATTTCTTGTTGTATCAGTCATTCGATTTATTGTTTCTAGTTCTTCTACATCCTGTATTACTTCTGAGCTATGTGGGAAAACCCCTTTTAATTCTGTCTATAATATGTCAGGTAACCGATGCTCCAGAGATCCATTCAAATGGTTTCCATGTGAAATTTGACATTACAGAAGGCCAGATTGGTTTTGTATTGCCAACTGCAGTTCCACCCTACAGTACCAGCTCTTTGAGTAGTATGTTATCTGTTGAAGATGACAAGGGCGCTTATTCCCACTGGAGCACTTGCATTTTTCTCCCCTTTAGTTCTAAATTCAAGGATCGCACTGGCATGTGCTCCATTGCATCCTTTTTTTCAGATCTCCACCCATCCCTGCTTCTGTTCCTTCACCGACTAAATTGTATCAAGTTTAAGAATATGCTGAATGACACACTGCTGGTTATGAGAAGGAAGGCTCTTGGTGATGGCATTGTGAGAATCTCACATGGAAATGAGATAATGAGTTGGTTGGTAGTTAGTAAGAAGTTACAGGGCACACTTGTACGCCATGATGTGCACACTACAGAGATTGCTTTGGCATTTACCTTGCAGGAGACTGAGAAAGGAGAGTATGAACCTTACTTGAAGCAACAACCTGTGTTTGCTTTTCTACCTCTAAGAAACTATGGACTTAAATTCATTCTTCAAGGGGATTTTGTTTTACCTTCTTCCAGGGAGGAAGTGGATGCAGATAATGCATGGAACCAGTGGTTGTTGTCGGAATTCCCCTCTTTGTTCACCAGCGCGCAAGAATCCTTTTGTTCTCTTTCCTGCTTCCAGGGGTGCCCTGGGGTGGCTGTTACAGCATTCATGAGTTTCGTTCCTCTAGAAGGAGAGGTTCATGGATTCTTTTGCAAGCTCCCTCACTTAATCCTTTCCAAGTTACGTCTTACCCGGTGCATGGTTTTGGAAGGTTCTACTTCGCAATGGGTCTACCCATGCAACACACTCAGGGGCTGGGATGATCAGACCAAAGTGCTGTTTTCTGATGGCTTGCTTCATCAGCATCTTGGTCTTGGGTATCTGTCGAAAGATATCATCATACCTGATACATTATCAAGGGCCCTAGGTATTCATGACTATGGAGCTAATGTTTTTATCGATATGGTATCATCAATTTGCCAAACTGAGGGTTGCATCGAGTCCCTGGGGATGGAATGGCTGTGCGCTTGGTTTCTTAATCTTCGTTTGATGTTGTTGTCGCATTCTTCACAAAATATTCACTCGGTAGCAAGTCTTGAAGGCGATCTTTTATGTGTTCTCAGGAAATTACCATGCATTCCACTTTCAGATGGTTCTTTTAGTTCTGTAGCAGATGGCCCTATATGGTTGCCTCATGACATTCTCAATTCCACACCTGACTGCGAAAGTAGCATGAAGGATTACCCAATTTTGTATAGTAATCTTCGAACTGTAAGTCCACAGCTTCTCTCTGTGACCTGTAAAAATAAATTCCTCATGGAAGAAATGAGAGTAAATGATCTGATTGACATTCTTTTGAAAATCGGGGTGCGGAAGTTGTCTGGACATGAAATTGTCAAAAATCATATCCTCGTGTCCTTGCCAAATGGTACAGATGCTAAGAAGGCTGATAAAATGATGATAGAGTATATGAGTTTTATTATGCTTCATCTTCAGTCTCCATGTACGAGCTGTAATTTTGAAAAAGAAGAAATAGTGTCAGAACTACGGACTAGATCTATCTTGCTTACAAACCATGGCTACAAGTGCCCAGCTGATGAACCCATTCACTTCAGTAAAGAATATGGAAATTCTGTGGACATAGGCAAGCTACTTCAGAATGTTGAAATTAGATGGATTGAACTTGATAGTTGTTACTTGAAGAATCACGGTTCAGATTTGGTGCCATCTATGCTTAAAAAGTGGAGGCAATTTTTTGAAGATATGGGTGTGACTGACTTTGTGCAGGTAGTGAAAGTTGAGAAGAACATATCCCAAGTTGTTTCTTTGATAGCAGGAAGAATTCCGCAAGGTGATATTTCTGGAACATCATGTACAGTGTATGATTGGGAGTCTCCAGAACTGGATAGCGTTTTATCAATATTTTCTTCAAAAAAATGCCGAGAAAATTGCATATATCTTCTGAAGGTTCTTGACAGCTTTTGGGATGATTATTATAGTGCAAAAGCTTGCTGTCTCACAAACGTGACCAATTGTGGTGAAAACAAAACAGTTGAGTCATCCTTTATGAAATGTATCCGAAGCTTCAGATGGATAGCGTCAACTGTTGATGATGACCTTCATTATGCAACAGATTTGTTTTATGATTTTGAAAACGTGCGTTCCCTGCTTGGTAGTGTGGCCCCATATGCTGTGCCTCAGGTTTGTAGAATTTATCATTACAAACCATCCGATACAAAAAAAAAAGTTATTATCCTCACCAATTTGTACGAGCACTTACCATGGGAACTTTGTTTTTTATGGAATAGGTATCCAGTAGATCACTAAGGAAGGACATTGGGTTCAAAACAAACATATCTCACAGGGATGCTTTGATGATCTTGAACTTATGGATAGCATCACAAGTTCCTTTTAGTGCAAGGTATTCATAAAAAATATTACTCGCCATGCAGATTTTCTTTTATCAGATAATTTGTAATGACCGCCTTTCCTTTTCTTCAGTGTGGACCAGATGTGCAAATTCTATACCTTCATATCAGAAGGCGCAGCTGATGCAAAGATTGACATCAAACAGGATTTCATGTCATGCTCCTCTATATTTACACCACTACTCCGCCCTCGATCTAGTGAGGCTGTCCCTGGTAAATTTTTACCCCCAAAAGATCTGTATTGGCATGACCCAACAGGTTGTTTTGAAACAGCAGAGGAATACGTTTTGATAAAGAATAAGAGAATGTTCCCGAGAAGGATGCTGTGCTCAGCTTATCCAAGCCTTTGTGAATTCTTTACGGGGACATGTGGTGTACCAAAAGTGCCAACAACATCTGATTATGTAGAGATGCTTCTGCGGTTATCAAATGTTGCGCTGCCTTCACAAGTAGCCCATCAGGTAAGTTGCTTTTGTGCACGGGGTGCCTAAAGTTATCTAGTGACTGCTGGCTGTACTCCTTCAAAATGTTAACTATCGTTTCAACACTATACATAGGTCTTCCGTGTATTTGTGAGATGGGCTACTAATGTCCAGTCTGTGAGTGACAAGATGAACGATATAGTTTACTTGAAAGATTCTCTTCAGAAGTTAGAGACAACGATATTGCCAACTGTGGTTGACAAATGGGTCTCTCTCCATCCATCTTTTGGCCTTGTTTGCTGGTTAGATGATGACAATTTGAAGCAGCACTTTAAGGACTGTAGTGGTGTTGACTTCATACAATTTGGTGAACTTTCTTCTGAGGACACGCAAATGTTGCATGGAAGAGTTGCTGCAGTGATGAAAAGCCTAGGTATCCCAGCACTTTCTAAGGTAAGCTAATTCTTTCTTTATTATTATGTCTAGTAACATCTTCCCTACATAATTTAGCAACCCCTCATGCTGGACATGGTGTATATAATTCGTCATTTAGTTGCAGAGTTGTGCAAAATACATAATAGAAAACTAAAATTTTGCTATGCGCTAATGTCCTACTACCTCCGTCCCAAGGAATAAGGCGTCCTCGTTTTGCGTGTTTTTCTTTGACCAAGATTTACTCTAAATATATATAAAATGTTGGTACCAAATTAGCATCAATGGAAAGTATGTTTCAATACGAATCCAACGATACTAATTTTACATAATATAATCAAATTTTAGCTGCTCTATTTATTCGGTCAAACTTTGCTTTGGAATGCGCGTGCGCCTTACTCCTTGAAACGGAGGGAGTAATTAAGATGCAAACTCATGCTCCATGTCATATCCAGCAGGAGCACTGCTATAAATAGTGTCTTGCAGTGGCGCTCGGCTGTGTTTGCAGAAACATAAATCTTGTATTTGTTTATTTGATTCTGAGTATATCTGAAGTCTTAAGTAATGATTGAAATATATGGAGCATCATTATGTTAATCTCTACCATCCTCTAGGACGACTACCCATACTTAGAAGCGAGAAATGGAGAATGGACTGTTAAAAATGCGCAAGTGGTGGTTAGGAAGAAAAAGAAAAGAAGGGCCTGTGCCAGTAGCCATATCCGATAACAATAATTTACAATTTTACCAGATGTATCTTCAGTTGTTCTATTATAGATGGAATCAGAATTTGTTTTAAGAAGCTTTTGGGAACTTCCAGCTGACTTTGCAGTTTGAACAGTATCACCCCAGTACAACACTTTAGGTAACAGATATTTTATAGCCTTATTGGGGATGATGACTTCATGAGTGTCGGTCTTGACCGCAAGTGTCACATTATGAACCACATCCGTTGGTAACATCTCACAGCATTTGAAGGTTATGTTGTAAATTGTAACATACTCTACCTGACAATATATATATATAGCTTCCCAAAATGTCTTATTTTCTGGGATGGAGGGAGTACTTGATACTGTAACATCGCATATTTCAAAGTATATATACTTCTTTTTGCCAATTCTGCAAGGGAACCAGATGCATATTATATTTACTAACTATTTAGTTTTTTGTTTTAATTTGGCTAGGGAGTTGCATATCCTCAATCAGTAGTCTATCTTAAGTATGGTTCTCATCCACCTTTGTTGGTTCTGTATAGGTTGTGCATCGTGAAGCAATATTCTATGGCACGGCCGACAACAGGGAAAAGGCTACTTTGATTTGTGGACTCTTACCATATATGCAACGTTACATCTATAAGATGCATGAAGATGCTTATGTCAATTTTCAGCAAACTGAGGTCACGAAACTTAGTGATCTTCAGATTATTGTTGTTGAAAAGTTATTCCACAAGTATATGCTCAAAGGACAAGAGAGTTCTTCTAAAAGAAGATTCAAATGCCATTGTCTTTTGCAGGTTAGTACCAAACTTTCTGTTATGCCATTATGGTAACTACTAACTACTGCAAGTGAACCATAGTAATTAGTAACTAGCAGGAGTGCAATCACCAACATAGTGATGTACCACCCGAATATAGTTTTCTGTAATGCTGTAACTGGCAATCACCAATAACAGGTGAATGTTTTTTTCTTGCGGGGGACCATTGGTTTTTATATATGTTAGATATTTAAATCAAGACTGTTTGCTGCTATTATGTATGGACTTTCTTACCTATTGTTGACTGTACGTAAAATTAAGACACTTCAAGGTTTCTGCAACCAAATCATTGCTTGAATGCCTGATGTGCGGAGTGATTAAGGCTTTGCTCTGTTATGACCTGTGACATCAGCTTTACAGTTCATTTGATTTGATCTGTTAAATATTTCCAGGGAAATATTCTGTATGCTACAAAAGGAGCTGATTCACATTCATTGTTTCTGGAAATATCTAGACTTTTCTTTGATGGATCCCCTGATCTGCACTTCGCGAATTTTCTGCACATGGTGAAAACCATGGCAGAATCTGGCACCCCAACTGAACAAGTTGAGTCTTTTATCGTTAATAATCAGAATGTGCCTGCATTGCCTGAACAGGAAGCAGTTTGGTCCTTCTCTTCCTCATTTGTAGGCAACCAAGGTGTTGATTCCAAACCGGTTGAATCCTCATCTGCCAGTGATTTCAATGCTCCCAAGCATCAGAGTTCAGAAGGAACCGTCTCAAGTTGGCCACCTAACAATTGGAGAACAGCACCTGATTTCAGGACATCTCAGAGAAGTCAACGTGGACCCCAGGACGAGCCAAAGATGAATGATGTTGAGTGCGTAAATACAAAAGAAAATTTGTTTCCGGTTCACCTTGAAGAGGATTGGCTTATAGAAGAGGATATATGGGTGGAAAGTGCGGTACACACAGAAAGTACAATGACAGCACTGGATGAGCCTCAGATGGTGATGTCCATTAACTCGGATAGTGCACCTGCTTATATAGACTTGGGGACACCCAGCGAAATTGCTGATACTGAGGTAATAGACTTCAATGATAAAATGTCCAATGCTTCAGAAGGTAGGGATAGGCTCCGCATGGGGGCTCAAGATGCAGCCCAGTTACAAAAAACCGGCAGGATTGGTGAAGCTCTGGTCCACAGACACTTTACTGATTTGCTAGGGTCCAATAATGTGAGGTGGGTGAATGAAGAAACCGAATCTGGACTTCCTTATGATCTTGTCATCACCCGCAGAGATGATTTGATAGAGTATGTTGAGGTGAAGGCAACTACATCTTCAAAGAAAGACTGGTTCTACATCACAACAAGAGAATGGCAGTTTGCATTGGAGAAGGGGGATGAGTTCACCATCGCACGTGTCATGGTGTCAGGTGAAAAGAAAGCAGCAAGCATCAAATATTTGAAAAATCCACACAAGCTTTGTCAGAAGAAAAGGTTGCATCTTGCTCTCTTGATTGGACAGTGGAGCAAACCTGGACGAGTGTCTGAAGATTGAAGTATATTGTGAACTTGTCACTGGTAATCGCTGAGATCTCCGTCTTTGCTGAAGCCTTGTGCCCATCTATCGGAAACACGCAGGTGCTGAATACGGGAGACACAAATGCATTCACTGATCCAACCTGTGAGCCTATGACACCTCTTTTCTGTTCCGGAAGTGAGACGAGACACGATACGATTACAAAATTATGAGAAACACATGATCTTATTTGCGTCGTAAGCATGTCTGTGATTTCTGGGGAGAATGATCTCGTTCTGGCTCGTGCCACAGGACATCATCAACTCGTGTCTGGAACTCTGCATCACTGACTTGTAACTGGACATGGAATGCTTCGCCTTCAGACTGCAGCGCAGATGCCAGGCACCTGGAGTGTCCAGCAGCAGCAAGCACAGGATCACCTGCAGTACCCCGGCCGATTGTGCCCCCCAAAACCGTTGCTGTTTTGCTCAGAAAAAGCACCCAGGCAGAGGCTCCCATCCTCTACAATGACGCTTGACTTGGAACTGGAATTCAGCAACAGACAACGTCCTCTTGACATGCCTTTCTTTACTTCGTTCGCTCCACTGGGACCATAGCACCAGTGCAGTTCCCAGTCGCAATGAGAGAATGCTCTGCATCAACTTCACCGGGAATGAGCATGTTCTACCTCAACACTGCATCTGCTTGCGCTGGAGAACATCAATATGAACTCTGTACGCAGATTTCGAGAACGTCCTATTATGATATGTACAACACTAGATAACCCTTGCAATGGTTAGTTTATAAAATCTATTTATTTATAGTCATAATTATGGTTAGTCTATAAAGTCTATTCCATACTAATTACTTGTAAGAGTTAATTATAGACGTTATCATACCAAGGAAAAATCACCTGCTATACTGTCTGCAAAATTTATACAGACTGTTTGGAACTATCTTTCTTTGTCTTATATCCTGAGAATAGCATTTTGTTGTGTTTGATCTTATTTCATTCTCATGGATGAGAACATGCTAATGTATACCATCTGGGTATCAGATGCTCAACAGAGGTTACACTTGCACACAATGGAGAAAGTTTTGTACTCCGTACAAAAATGAAAACAACTGTTGTGTAGTAGTTGCAGATAAGCCCTCCAGACAAAATCAACAACCTGGTAAATACAAACACAACAAACAAAATCAGAGAACTTTTAGGCATTAGATGTTTAGGCTCTGGTCTTCAGAGTACGAGTCGTTAGTTTGAGTGATGTTGTAAATTGTTCTCAATCTCAAAAGTCTAGTGAAGTACAAAATTCTGCTTTATCTTTAATGTAGGACAAGACCTTATCTCAAAAGTCGTTATATATATATGGGGGTTCTGATGTCTCGGGACTCTCTTGTGTCAAACTTGTAAATACTGTCTCACCGTAATATGTCTCACGCATGTGGAGTTTGTTACTCAAGTTTAACAAGCTTGTTATTTACTCCTATCCTTTATCTTTAATGTAGGACAAGACCTTATCTTTTTCCATAGCCACGCGTAATTATATTCCTAAAATATCTGACATTCGTCGAGTTTTGTTGCTCACATAGTCACATATGGCGTGTTTGTTATTGAAAAAAACTTTCCCGAGGTTTCCAGCTTCTCCACCGCCCCGCAATGGAAGTCGGCCTCTTTCCGGCCACTAGCGTCTCTTGAATCTTGAAGAGTAAAATCCAGAGAAGGCGCTGCTCTAGGCTCGTCTCTACCGTGACGAAGGGCACCATGATCGCGTTAAACTTCTGGATAAGGTGGCGATGGATGTTTCCAGTGCTAGGAAAATCTGGTTCGTCATGGGTCCTGATACTAGGGAACTGAAGGGGAATAGAAAGCTCAATTGAAGATGGGAGATTGCTAGAACAAGAACACATTGGAGAGGAAGAAAAGAGTTGTTAGATTAGATGGTCAATGTTATCTTGCGTTTTATAATACTCCGGTCTATATTAATGGCTCAACTTTATCTAGATTTCTATGTATCTAATTAAGTATTTAAACTAAATGCATTCGTATTTAGACAAAGTTGAGAACATTAATATGGACCAGAAGGAGTAACGGAAGTCTTCCCTGTTTTGACATCCTATGCTATTCTCCTCTATCTGCTTCAAGTCAGGAAACTTCGAGTTATGGATGTGTTGCCGAAGAACCGACATGGTTTTGTTTTTTAACAAAATAAGGGAAAATATTATTTTCCCTAAAATACTCACATAAGTCCTCGTTCGGCAGACAATGATTAGGGTGTATTTCAGAGTATTATTCTAGTGTTTTGGGTGAAAGTACTTCTTTTACCCAATCCTCTTTGACCAGATGAGGCTTGGCCCGTCCAAAACCAGTCTACAAAACAGTCCTTCTAGGGCATGTTTGGTTGTTTATGGAGGCCTTTCTTGGCTCCAGCAGGCCAAAAAATGCGCATTTGGTGACTTGGGCTACACCGATTTTCTGCATGGCACTTGTATTAAAGCAACCCCAAAACTTGGTCTTCTACGTACAACCAAGTCATCCATTTGTCCTTAGCCTCCAACGGGCGCAACGTGACCAGCCTCTGCACATGTTAGGAAGCGTGGGAGCCGGGACGTTGCGGCATAACTCCTCACTCCACTCCTCTCACTGTCCCAAACCATATTTTCACCCTATTTGGTGTTGCCTCCATGGAAGGTGCTCCTCCACCTCCTTTCCGCCCTCCTCGCCATCGGGAACCAGGCAACGCATTCCTGGTGGGCGGGAGCGACGGGATTTAAAATCTAACTTTGTGTAGATCTAATGTGATCTGCATGGTCACAATTTGGCATTGCTAAAATTTGGGAATTGCCCAATAGATTTTGGGAGAAGCCCTCCTATAAGCCGGAAATAAGTCCTTCCAAGTAGTAATGCATTGTTCTTGTTTGTCACGATCTAGTAGTAGTGCAATGTTCTTGTTTGATCTTGTACTTGTATGTAACATCCCAGTATTAGAACCTAAAAATAGTGAGGCCACATGAGTGTGCATTGCATTCATGCATAAGAAAATCCGGAGAATTTTCGCGCAAAACTAAAAGAGCTAGAGAGGGATCAAGATCTCTCTTGTTCTGATAGAAACGTCAGCGCAAGTGCTATGGATTTCGACATGACTCTATTATATCTTTTGTGCTTGAGGGGAAGACAGTTCAAATTTGAATATTCAATTGATAAATTTTAATTCCAAAAGAATTTGAAATAGAATAATAAATGGAAATTGAATTGCAATAAGAAATAAGAGTTGAACTCTTATTTATGAATAAGATACAATATTTACAGGTCTCAAATAATAAAAGAGAACTTATAGAAAGGAAATGAATAATTGAGTAATGTAATATGATATTCCAATAAAGAACTAATAAACAAGAATTGATAAATACTATCGTATTTACATCCCATAATGTTACATTATTTTTTTTACAAATATGAACAAAAGGGATAATAAGACAAATGAAATAGAGAAGAATCATTTTATTACAATAATACAAATATTACACTATTTTTACAAATGTCTAAATAAAAATGAAGGATTACAACAAAGAACAAAATAATAGAAGGAATATTAAAATTATCTATAATAAAAAATATTACAATGTAATTATATTGAATAATACATGTAATTGTGTTTCCAAAGAATAATTATAACAGTTGTTGAATATTACAATTTACAAATGGAGCAAACAAAATAAAATAAATTACGATAAGAGAAAATAAAAGCCTAAAACTAATTCCTATCTAATTCATTATTCCCTTCCATCTTCAGTTCTTCTTATACTTGGTTCCTGCAAAATACGACAAAAAGGCAAAAGAAATGTAATGGAAAGAAAGATTACTGGGTTAGGATTGCTCTCAGGATTTGGCATAGAAATGCTATGCCTAATTGCATCATCGAGCAGTAAAAAGGGGCTAGTTAAGTATATGTTATTGTATCTTCAGTGCCTCAGCACAATATTATTGGACAGGGGCAATTTTCACCAAAGTCAAATAAAAATGCAAATGGTAAAACATCAGATTTTCACCTGATCTCATCCATAATAGATAAGTTACAGTTATTGTAACTTGAACCATAGAAGGGAGACAAGTAAGCTACTCACGCAGCCATGCATATGGGTGTGCTGGCAACACAACAACAACCCCAGGAAGTAGACAAGAAGGAGGCAATCTCTGTACACAAAGGGGAGTGAACCAGCCGTAGCTAGCACACCATTCTCGCCTCCATAGTGACGCCACATCCATTTCTTCACACCACCATCATATCTACAACCGTACAAGAACAATTAGTTCAACATCAGTATCTCACAAATCTACCCATCAAATCATCAGCAAGAGTGCCACCAAATTACCTAATAGTACAAGCACTCTGTGGCATCCCGCAAAAACCACTACTAGAAAATCGCGTTGAATTTGTGCATTGCATCGTCATCATCATGCATCGTTCGCATAAAACTATTTTTCGCAAAGCCGTTTTGTTTTCTAAAACGCCCCATCTTAATTCAAACGCAAAACCCCGGGCCTCCGGATTATTTTGTTGTCGGCTATGTTTTGCAAAACGATGCGTTTTAGAATTAAATAAAATTATTATATTGTTCTGCGGGGCAGTCGAACGTGCCGGATAGACCCGAACGACCACCCCATTTTTAAAACGGTCCACCTAATTTCTAAACCTACCCAATTATCTACCCACACCCAACCCTCCACCTCACCCTGGCCACTCCCCTTGCGCCACCTCACCCTCTCCCTCTCCTCCCCCACTCCCTAACCGCCACGTGGCCAGCCCTCCCCCTCTCTCCCCTGTGGCCCACCTCACAGCCGGCCTCCCCACCAGTCAACCACTCCACCCGCCAGGCCCACCCCTCCCTCACGCCACGCCCCCTGACCAGGTCCACCTGCCAACCGCCAGGCCGACCCCCCTGTCCCCCGGTCCCGCCCTGGGCCCCACACACACGCACCCCACGCGCACGCACGCAACCCGCGCTCGTCCCCCTCCTACCCTTCTTCCTCCTCTGCTCCTCTCTCTCCCCGATGAGCACCACCTCTCCCCTTCCCCGCCGTCGCTCTTCCCGTCTGCAAGCCCCGCCGCCCTCTCCGCCTCCCTCCGGCCCGCTCCCCTTCCCCACCTCGAGGCCGAGCGCCGCCGCGCGCGCGCCCGCGAGCCGGCCGTCCACCCCGCCGTTTCCGAGCCCCGCCCCCAGCGTCGCCTCGCGCGCCGCCCCGGCCTCGCTCGCGACCACGCTCCGTCCGCCGTCCGCCGCTCGCCAAGGTCGCCCGCCCCCGCAACCGCCTCCTCGCCTGCGGCCCCGCGCGGCCCGCCGGTCCGTCGCCGCCGCCGAGCCCGCGCCGGCGAGCTCCGCCAAGCCGCGTCCGCCTCCGCCGGACCGCCGCCTCCGTCGAGCCCAGCGCCGCCGGCCCCGCCTGCTCCACCCCGCCCGCGGCCCCGCGCCGCCGCTCGCCCCGAGCACCGCACCTCCCAGCGACCTCGCCCGCCGCCAGCCCCGGCGTCGGCCCGCCTCCGTGGCCTCGCCCCCGTGCTCCTTCCCCGGCCGCAAGCTCGCCGTCAACCTCCGGCCACGCCCCATCTCCCCGCCGCGTCCTCCCTGACGCCCCGACGACCGTCCTCGCCGGCCGCCCTTGGCCCCTCGTCGCCCCGAGCCGCGGACGCCGGCGCTCCTGCCGCCCGGCCCCGTGCTCCGACCGCCGTCCCCGTCGCCTGCGCCAGCGAGCTCCCCGTCGGAATTCGTCGGTCCTGCCTCGACCCTGCCGACCTCGCGTTGTGCGCACGCAGAGCTCAGGAAGCCGACGCGTGCCTCGGTTGCTGTGCGTAAACATCGCTCGATGAACCGTCCCGGCGAGACCAACCGTTCCCCGTCGACCCCCCCCCCCAAGATCGCTGACGCAAGTTCGACACTGAAGACGAGACGGACGCCAAGTTCTTCTGCGCCGTGAAGCCCTGGAGCGGAGAGAACCCATGGCACCAGAAGATCCCCGGACCCGATAACCCGAGGGCTATGCCACTCAAGTGCTTCTCCTCCGAACCCGAAGACCCTCGACGAGATCTCCTACATGGAACCGAAAACCCGGATGCCAAGGACGTCGACACGGATACGCCAGGGACTACCTCGAGAGCGCCGAGATCTTCTCCACGGAACATCGGGAATTTCCCTGACGCCAAGATCGACTCGATGGCGCGGACCCGACAAGAGCTTCGCAACGACAAGAACGACATCAACCAGGACGGTACCGATGCCCCGACGCCAGGCCAAGTACTCCTTCATGGAACGCCGAGACCCCCGAACCCGGAGACCGATCCCGTACCCGAAGGCCGCGGATGCGACAAGATCTACCCCCGTTATCGGAGAACGCTTCCGTCAAGACCGTTCCGTCGAACCCTGGACCCTGAGACCGAACCCCGAACCCCGGAACCCCAAGATCGTCGAGACCCCTAATGTGTGAACCCCTTCCCGGAACCCTAATTTCACAATATAATACAATTGTTGCATATTTAATTGTCATCTCGCATGCATATCATGTGGTTTGGGGGCCTTATGCCGATTCACCTAATAATTAAATATGGGGCCCATATGCGGGCAAATCTAGCCTTATATTGGCCTCATTTAAACTTGTGTATCGCACCGGTATCTTATCTTGCCTTGTTAAAACAACATTTAAATTGCGGGGTAGCTAAACAACATGAACCACCTTATTAATTGTCGGGACCCCGGTTCCGCTTAATATGACCCAATCGCATCGCACCTTGCCATGTCATACATCATACATGCATCATGCCCGATCTTCTGCCGATCTTAAATATTGCATCAGGTGTGTATTCTAGTGAATTGCTTCTTCGCGGATAAGGCCGTTGAGTTGATGTGAGCTTCGCCCCGATCTTCGGTTGAACCCTTCGACAATGTTTTCAGGCGAGCATCTCCCCCTTTCTACCTATCTTACTTTTATAGTATTTACTTCCCTCCTGTTGATCTATTGCTATCTGTGTTGCGTTGCTCTAGTTTCCGTAACCGTGATATTCCCTGCAGCCGTATATTGCCATGGCCACCTCCTATTACCTGTTGTTTGGTAGATAGTTGGACTTGCGCGTCGTAGTTGCTTGCTCAAGTGCTGATGTGTGTCGTCATATGCCACGGTTGCTGATGTTTTGCCGCTTGTTGATGATGGAGATGATTCTAGTTTTACTTATCATCACTTTAATTTCTGTTTAACAACTAAAATTGAAGTAAGCAGAGGCATCGGTGGGTGATAGAAAATATTTGGTTTCCGAACGCCCACTTGTGTCCCGTAAGACCCCGAGTACTTGATACCTGTTCCTTGATTTATCGCGCTATCCACATCCGGGAGGTATATGGGACCCCCCTGAGCCAGAGCTTGATTCCGTCTTATTTCTTGGGGCCACAAACTAGTTTGAGGTTTTATTTACGATCCTGTACTTATGCCATGTTTTACCGCTTTATTTACGATTGTGCGACAGATAGCACCTGTACTGTTTAGGATCGGGACACGTTTACGCGGTGTCGACAAGCCCCGTTTGGGGTTCCCAGTCGCTCACAGCCGCCTACCCATACCTTGAGTCCGTCTCGGAGCTAGCTTACTTCGTTGCGGGATCTACTCAAAGGGGTGGCCCCCTGAAATATTTCTGAATCCTGTGATTGTTCAGTCGTGAAAGCCTCGTTGGGTTTTGATTTGGTTTTTCCGAGGTTGATCGAGCGTGTGTTGCTATTGGTGCACCCCGGCCGGGTAAAACTTTCTGAAAGCCGTGTCCGCGGATATGGACGACTTGGAGCACAGTATCTCGATCATAGACAAGCATAACTAAAGTTTACTGCTATAAATTTGACTTATAATGACTAGTAATCAGCTTCACTATAATGGAATGGCTAATTAATACTGCCCACAATTGCTTGGTTGGTTGTCGCTTGCGACAATTGTATCTGACTAGTAAGTATTGCAACTGCAACGGAATGGCTGAATAAAAGTACCAACAACTGCTGGGTTTTGGGGTTATCTCATGCTAATTGAATCTGACTAGTAAGTGATGCCACTATAACGGAATGACTAACTAAAAGTGCCCACTGCTTACTTTATCAGGACGATTATCTAAACCTGACTAGTAATTGCGGCAACTATAACTGAATAAGTAAAACTGCCAACTGTGTGAGTTCCTCGGTTGACTTCCTCGTTGGTCTCGAGGGGGAAACGCCAGGATGGGTTTGTTTGATGCTAGTATCAGGTTGGATCCGAATAGGTCTTTCTTACCCCTCTCTGATAGTCGCCAGTTGTATCGAGTCTCTATAGGTTGTTTAGTGCATGCTGCCGCTGCCGCTCAGTCCACCATACCTGTGTAGGCGAGGACCGCCGAATTCTAGCCTCGCCGTGTACTGGCCTCAGTACTGACGCTCCTCTTTTTCCTTTGCCCTTTGTCGGCACCCCTTTTGTTTAAGCAGGTTTTGAGATCAGCGTCGTTAGCAGGGTTACCCCTCCGGCTTGGCCTGGGCAGGGTTACGGACGCCATTGGTTATTCTTCAGGGCTCTTAGCCCCATTTGCATCTTGTCCGTAGCTGGACGTTCTATCGTTTCAAGGTGATTTGGATCTTTGTATATTATATTTGTGTTCTTGACTCTTTGAGTCGCTGTTATATATATCTGTTTTGTGGGTCCCATCGAGGACTGTTGTGTAATGTTATTACTTCGTTTTCCACCCGCACGAAAGTGCCTGGTGGGCACCTTTGAATCGTTTCTATGCGGGTTTGGTGAATTTTGCCCAAACTTGCATAGGTCCGATTCTGAGGGTGTTACAGAGTGGTATCAGAGCTCAACAGTTGCGATACCCCACAAGTCCAGCCTGTAGGATAACCTAGCTAACGGCCGAAGTAGAATGTCAAAAACTATTTTTGCAAACTCGGTTGGATAGTTCTGATTAGGTCTGATTTTACTCCTTACCTCTATGCTGTTCCCCTCTTACCTCTACGTGTTTTAACCCGCTCTCTTCTATTTCTTCGAGTCCAGGAATTCTCGTGGGTGGGTTTTCCGTCGTACCTTCAGGGTTTCGCTTCCTCCTCTGATAACGGTGTTCTACCATCCGGTGTTCAAGCTGTCCGAGGAATTCGTCTACGGTGTCACCATTCTTTATTCCTTGTTTGTGCCTTCCGGTGTTTTCCGTCGCGACGACATCCTCTACGCCAGATCCGATGCAGAGCCTGCATCACTCCTTTGTTTTCCGAACCTCGCTTGTCGAGATCTTCAGTCTGAATCTTGAGGGTTGGTTGCATAATCTGTCTATTCGTGTACAGAGTAATGCTTTGAGTGCGGGATGGAGTCGCGACCATACCACTACTCTTATCATTCGCTTATGTACATTGAATGGTAGATCGATGCAACTCTACTCCTTCCATGGAAGTTAGAGGTGGCCTTACCTTAACTTCGTCCGTTGTTTTCCGGAGTGTTCTCTTGACGAACAGGAACAACGACCTCTTGTTAGTGGTGTCGCGAGGATCTACACGAAGCGAGAAGACGCAGATCGCCGACCTTCCTTCCGGTACCATGAGGCGGATCTCGAGGGCGAGATCCCTTGTTAGTGGTGTCGAATTGTGGCATCCCGCAAAAACCACTACTAGAAAATCGCGTTGAATTTGTGCATTGCATTGTCATCATCATGCATCGTTCGCATAAAACTATTTTTCGCAAAGCCGTTTTGTTTTCTAAAACGCCCCATCTTAATTCAAACGCAAAACCCCGGGCCTCCGGATTATTTTGTTGTCGGCTATGTTTTGCAAAACGATGCGTTTTAGAATTAAATAAAATTATTATATTGTTCTGCGGGGCAGTCGAACGGGCCGGATAGACCCGAACGACCACCCCATTTTTAAAACGGTCCACCTAATTTCTAAACCTACCCAATTATCTACCCACACCCAACCCTCCACCTCACCCTGGCCACTCCCCTTGCGCCACCTCACCCTCTCCCTCTCCTCCCCCACTCCCTAACCGCCACGTGGCCAGCCCTCCCCCCTCTCTCCCCTGTGGCCCACCTCACAGCCGGCCTCCCCACCAGTCAACCACTCCACCCGCCAGGCCCACCCCTCCCTCACGCCACGCCCCCTGACCAGGTCCACCTGCCAACCGCCAGGCCGACCCCCCTGTCCCCCGGTCCCGCCCTGGGCCCCACACACACGCACCCCACGCGCACGCACGCAACCCGCGCTCGTCCCCCTCCTACCCTTCTTCCTCCTCTGCTCCTCTCTCTCCCCGATGAGCACCACCTCTCCCCTTCCCCGCCGTCGCTCTTCCCGTCTGCAAGCCCCGCCGCCCTCTCCGCCTCCCTCCGGCCCGCTCCCCTTCCCCACCTCGAGGCCGAGCGCCGCCGCGCGCGCGCCCGCGAGCCGGCCGTCCACCCCGCCGTTTCCGAGCCCCGCCCCCAGCGTCGCCTCGCGCGCCGCCCCGGCCTCGCTCGCGACCACGCTCCGTCCGCCGTCCGCCGCTCGCCAAGGTCGCCCGCCCCCGCAACCGCCTCCTCGCCTGCGGCCCCGCGCGGCCCGCCGGTCCGTCGCCGCCGCCGAGCCCGCGCCGGCGAGCTCCGCCAAGCCGCGTCCGCCTCCGCCGGACCGCCGCCTCCGTCGAGCCCAGCGCCGCCGGCCCCGCCTGCTCCACCCCGCCCGCGGCCCCGCGCCGCCGCTCGCCCCGAGCACCGCACCTCCCAGCGACCTCGCCCGCCGCCAGCCCCGGCGTCGGCCCGCCTCCGTGGCCTCGCCCCCGTGCTCCTTCCCCGGCCGCAAGCTCGCCGTCAACCTCCGGCCACGCCCCATCTCCCCGCCGCGTCCTCCCTGACGCCCCGACGACCGTCCTCGCCGGCCGCCCTTGGCCCCTCGTCGCCCCGAGCCGCGGACGCCGGCGCTCCTGCCGCCCGGCCCCGTGCTCCGACCGCCGTCCCCGTCGCCTG
This sequence comes from Avena atlantica, assembly GCA_910589765.1. Classification (NCBI taxonomy): domain Eukaryota; kingdom Viridiplantae; phylum Streptophyta; class Magnoliopsida; order Poales; family Poaceae; genus Avena; species Avena atlantica. The sequence continues at coordinate 402,686,649 of OU342736.1, read as the reverse complement.
CGCCAGCGAGCTCCCCGTCGGAATTCGTCGGTCCTGCCTCGACCCTGCCGACCTCGCGTTGTGCGCACGCAGAGCTCAGGAAGCCGACGCGTGCCTCGGTTGCTGTGCGTAAACATCGCTCGATGAACCGTCCCGGCGAGACCAACCGTTCCCCGTCGACCCCCCCCCCCAAGATCGCTGACGCAAGTTCGACACTGAAGACGAGACGGACGCCAAGTTCTTCTGCGCCGTGAAGCCCTGGAGCGGAGAGAACCCATGGCACCAGAAGATCCCCAGACCCGATAACCCGAGGGCTATGCCACTCAAGTGCTTCTCCTCCGAACCCGAAGACCCTCGACGAGATCTCCTACATGGAACCGAAAACCCGGATGCCAAGGACGTCGACACGGATACGCCAGGGACTACCTCGAGAGCGCCGAGATCTTCTCCACGGAACATCGGGAATTTCCCTGACGCCAAGATCGACTCGATGGCGCGGACCCGACAAGAGCTTCGCAACGACAAGAACGACAGCAACCAGGACGGTACCGATGCCCCGACGCCAGGCCAAGTACTCCTTCATGGAACGCCGAGACCCCCGAACCCGGAGACCGATCCCGTACCCGAAGGCCGCGGATGCGACAAGATCTACCCCCGTTATCGGAGAACGCTTCCGTCGAGACCGTTCCGTCGAACCCTGGACCCTGAGACCGAACCCCGAACCCCGGAACCCCAAGATCGTCGAGACCCCTAATGTGTGAACCCCTTCCCGGAACCCTAATTTCACAATATAATACAATTGTTGCATATTTAATTGTCTTCTCGCATGCATATCATGTGGTTTGGGGGCCTTATGCCGATTCACCTAATAATTAAATATGGGGCCCATATGCGGGCAAATCTAGCCTTATATTGGCCTCATTTAAACTTGTGTATCGCACCGGTATCTTATCTTGCCTTGTTAAAACAACATTTAAATTGCGGGGTAGCTAAACAACATGAACCACCTTATTAATTGTCGAGACCCCGGTTCCGCTTAATATGACCCAATCGCATCGCACCTTGCCATGTCATACATCATACATGCATCATGCCCGATCTTCTGCCGATCTTAAATATTGCATCCGGTGTGTATTCTAGTGAATTGCTTCTTCGCGGATAAGGCCGTTGAGTTGATGTGAGCTTCGCCCCGATCTTCGGTTGAACCCTTCGACAATGTTTTCAGGCGAGCATCTCCCCCTTTCTACCTATCTTACTTTTATAGTATTTACTTCCCTCCTGTTGATCTATTGCTATCTGTGTTGCGTTGCTCTAGTTTCCGTAACCGTGATATTCCCTGCAGCCGTATATTGCCATGGCCACCTCCTATTACCTGTTGTTTGGTAGATAGTTGGACTTGCGCGTCGTAGTTGCTTGCTCAAGTGCTGATGTGTGTCGTCATATGCCACGGTTGCTGATGTTTTGCCGCTTGTTGATGATGGAGATGATTCTAGTTTTACTTATCATCACTTTAATTTCTGTTTAACAACTAAAATTGAAGTAAGCAGAGGCATCGGTGGGTGATAGAAAATATTTGGTTTCCGAACGCCCACTTGTGTCCCGTAAGACCCCGAGTACTTGATACCTGTTCCTTGATTTATCGCGCTATCCACATCCGGGAGGTATATGGGACCCCCCTGAGCCAGAGCTTGATTCCGTCTTATTTCTTGGGGCCACAAACTAGTTTGAGGTTTTATTTACGATCCTGTACTTATGCCATGTTTTACCGCTTTATTTACGATTGTGCGACAGATAGCACCTGTACTGTTTAGGATCGGGACACGTTTACGCGGTGTCGACAAGCCCCGTTTGGGGTTCCCAGTCGCTCACAGCCGTCTACCCAGACCTTGAGTCCGTCTCGGAGCTAGCTTACTTCGTTGCGGGATCTACTCAAAGGGGTGGCCCCCTGAAATATTTCTGAATCCTGTGATTGTTCAGTCGTGAAAGCCTCGTTGGGTTTTGATTTGGTTTTTCCGAGGTTGATCGAGCGTGTGTTGCTATTGGTGCACCCCGGCCAGGTAAAACTTTCTGAAAGCCGTGTCCGCGGATATGGACGACTTGGAGCACAGTATCTCGATCATAGACAAGCATAACTAAAGTTTACTGCTATAAATTTGACTTATAATGACTAGTAATCAGCTTCACTATAATGGAATGGCTAATTAATACTGCCCACAATTGCTTGGTTTGTTGTCGCTTGCGACAATTGTATCTGACTAGTAAGTATTGCAACTGCAACGGAATGGCTGAATAAAAGTACCAACAACTGCTGGGTTTTGGGGTTATCTCATGCTAATTGAATCTGACTAGTAAGTGATGCCACTATAACGGAATGACTAACTAAAAGTGCCCACTGCTTACTTTATCAGGATGATTATCTAAACCTGACTAGTAATTGCGGCAACTATAACTGAATAAGTAAAACTGCCAAGTGTGTGAGTTCCTCGGTTGACTTCCTCGTTGGTCTCGAGGGGGAAACGCCAGGATGGGTTTGTTTGATGCTAGTATCAGGTTGGATCCGAATAGGTCTTTCTTACCCCTCTCTGATAGTCGCCAGTTGTATCGAGTCTCTATAGGTTGTTTAGTGCATGCTGCCGCTGCCGCTCAGTCCACCATACCTGTGTAGGCGAGGACCGCCGAATTCTAGCCTCGCCGTGTACTGGCCTCAGTACTGACGCTCCTCTTTTTCCTTTGCCCTTTGTCGGCACCCCTTTTGTTTAAGCAGGTTTTGAGATCGACGTCGTTAGCAGGGTTACCCCTCCGGCTTGGCCTGGGCAGGGTTACGGACGCCATTGGTTATTCTTCAGGGCTCTTAGCCCCATTTGCATCTTGTCCGTAGCTGGACGTTCTATCGTTTCAAGGTGATTTGGATCTTTGTATATTATATTTGTGTTCTTGACTCTTTGAGTCGCTGTTATATATATATCTGTTTTGTGGGTCCCATCGAGGACTGTTGTGTAATGTTATTACTTCGTTTTCCACCCGCACGAAAGTGCCTGGTGGGCACCTTTGAATCGTTTCTATGCGGGTTTGGTGAATTTTGCCCAAACTTGCATAGGTCCGATTCTGAGGGTGTTACACACTCCAAGTTCTACTTAGTACTAACATTCCGGTTGCTTAGGGAAGCCATCTAGGGGCTGGAGCACGGAAGAATTCCACACGAAAGTAGACCAAGAAGAAACCGCAACTGCAAGGAGTGGAGCAGGACACTAATATCAAGTGCAGTAGTAGGAGGTGCAGATCTGGAGTACAAAGAACAGATCTGACCAAGCAAGCAATCAAGATCCACCCAAGCAACATCAACTGTTACAGAGCAACAGGCTGCCACCACAAGATCCAACAGAAGTAGATCAAGAGCAGCTACAACTTATCCACAACCTCACCAATTCAATCTAATCTAATCTTCATATCAGGTTGCCAACCTCACCATGTTTGTATTCACAAACTCATTATATAAATTTAGCACAAGGGCCAGGGATGATTCAATCATCCAGATTGAAGCATCATTAGTAGCTTAACCCCAATCTCACAACACATGTATAACATGGTAAACACAATCACCACCATTAACAACAGAACCACCAACCCAAATTAGTACTACTAGGGAACTTTCTCATCCAAGTTGAGGAACTTTAGCTAGAAATAGATCAGCAACAAACAATCATAGCAGAACCATAGATCAAAGCCATCGGCACGAAGGCTGGTCATAACAAACCGGAGCTCACTGTGGGTGTCCTGCACATATAGCATAGGAGTGATGAAGCCAATGAACAATACAAACACAACACCATAAGCAGCAATACCAGGGGATGGCGACGCCGGGTTGCGTGGCTGTAGCACTGTCCCGTAGGTGTTGAAGTTAAGGTAGACACCACCACCAGAATCCACCACCGTGCAGCCGAGAATTGGGGACACTGGGGTTGCAGAGGCAAGTGTCATCCCGCCGGTGTCAAGGAGGCCATCATATGATAGGGCAGCGGGAGAGAAGATCATGGTGTGGTGGAGGAGTCAGCGCCAGCATGTGGAGTCGACCGGCGGCGCCGGATTTGGCCGACGATGGCCAGGACAGCGTCGATGGCAGCGCGTGCGTGTGAGGCAGAGGAACATGAGAGAGAGAGAGGTCGCGTACGTGTCTGTGTCGAAGCGTGAGATGAGAAAATGAGAAAGGAAGAAGTGAGTTGGGCCAGTTTGGGATGAATCAGTCCGTGAGTTAGATTTAGCCTCCTACCAATAATAAGGAAACAAAATAAAGATAATAAAATAATAAAGGAAATTACCAAAATGACCCTAGAAGAATTTCTAGCCCAAGAAAAAAAGAAAAAACCTAAAAATACATACCCCCTTGATTTCAAAATATATAATCCCTTCATTTAAAAAAACTTTGGAATATTACATACTAAAAGAAGTCTAGATTCATCTTCTTAACAAACCTAAAACATCTTATATTTTGAAACGGAGGGAGTATAATATATCAAAATGTTTACAAAAATAATATATAACTAATAAAAATAAAACTACTTGTTTAAGTTAAATAAAATGCAATCAAATAATAACACTATTAAATCCTTAATGAAATATAACAAAATAAAGAAAAGTCCTAAAATCCAATAAAAACCATTTTTGATTATAAGACTAAATCTATTATTTGATCAAAATGCTAATTAAAAATTCCAAATCATTTTAGGATTTTTAAACAAATAATTATTATAATTGACTTTATAGTCCTTTTCTTTTATTAAAATAAAGAAATATATTTTCTATTCTCATTTATAAATCAAAATAAATGCATATTAACTTTAATTGACTACTTAGAATTTATTAAAAATATTGAGTGTATTTTAATTTATAACTTATAAATTCAAATAAATTCCTTTTAATTTTATTTAAGTTTTTTTAGAATTTATTGTCTAGACTAATTGATACTCTTCATGAATGATTATAAAAATGAAAATTATAATACTTTAAAAATGTCTTTTACCTTTATAACTAGGGTAAAACATGTAAAGAAAGCTAAAGTATCCATTCTACTTAGATATAGCCATAGTAATAATTATTATGTTCAACAAATATCACCTTTAGATATTTATTTATAATACAAAATACCATAAAAACCATATCTTAAGTTTATTTATGTTTTAAAGTTAGTTTAATCTAAAAACTCATAAACTTCATGTCTCAAGCTTAATTATGTTTTTATAGTTAACTTTCGTCTAAAATCTCATAAACATTATATCTTAAGTTTATTCATTATTTTATAGTTAACTTTGGTCTATTATACAATCCACTAAAAGCTTAATAATTCAACATCAATTGTACATTATCAAAAACCATAGTTTTAATCTTAACAACCCTTCAGATTGATGAACTTAACATAAACAACCTTTTCTTCGAAGGTTATTCTTTTTGCCACTTCAAACAACAACTCTATAATAATTCCTTCAACTCTTAACAACCCAACACATGAACTTTCATATTAGTTACAACTATCAAGTAATCTCAATCTTAGATTGTTATTGTACTCTACTTTTATGTCTTGTATTTTAAGACTTAAGTTCCTTATAGATATATTTGCTTATGAAGTAAATTAAAGATAAACCAAACCTTAAAGGAATCACTTAATTTCAACTCATTTATACTATTAGGGATTCTCTTCGGGAGTTTTATAAAATGCATAGCATTACTTATGCATAATAGCATATTGCCTCTTTAAACATTAGTCCTTACCGGACCAATGATGTTGTTTTCATATATTGGATCTTATATCGTCTCGAAGACCATGATTACATAATCTTGTGATCACAAAGGCAAGTTCACACTTGCTCATGTCATTTGGTTATTTTCTATCAAGTATTTGCAAATCCAATATTTTCATCACTTGCATTTCAAAAAGGTCAGAAAAAATTGTTTTCATAATGATACGATTATGGGTTATTTACCATATGGTAATAACCTGCTATTATAGTTCCGGCGGTAAAGGACCATAATATCTAGGACTTAACAACCGATGTCGCCAGTGATTCTTGCACCATATAATATGCGTTAACCATGAGATTTGGAATGGAACGAAAAAGTCGGCTGGATCGGCTCTCTTTCACATACCAACAGATGACCGGGTCGTGGCTGTAACTCCTCTTGTAGAGGGTTGATAGCATATGGGTGGGATCCCTCAACGTCACATGGCTTCTGGTATCTACGAGGGTTGTATGCCTTAGGCTGCCATTGAAAACAAATTTTATCTTAGGCCTGACGTGCAATCCGTAGGGTATGCGGGGTCGCGGAGAAGGACAGTGATTGACTTGGATCTTAGTCTAGGACCCACACCAAGGAAGTGTGGACGAGAATGCAACTCGGATATGCAATAAAGCTAAGGTCTCCTATGGGTAAAGTAACGCACATCTATAGAGTGTAAGAATTGGGACATGTTAGTCCCTGTTCCGGGAAGAAGCTACGAACGCGGCAAGAAAGGAACTCCATGAAGTTCTGGTAAACATGTGAAGGCTAACGGACATAGATTTTTAGAATAAAAGTATCCTTTAAAGAAATATTTACGAGAACTTGCATAGCCTATGACATATGGTCTGTTGTTGTAGATAGTGCATCATACACTCCTTTTTAGTGAACTTGCTAAGTACGCTCGTACTCAACCGTATCTTCTTAACCCGTGCTAGATTCTGAAGCCAATTCAGATGACATCTACATCAACTTATGCTCAAGGGAATCATCACCAAAAGCTCAAGTTCTCCAATTAAGTTAATGGAGTCAACATATACATCAATTGAAGTAAAGATGAAGTTCCTAATTAGATAGTAGTATAATCTCTAGCCTTAGAACCTACTTCTGTAGAGCATTGCAATATCAGCAATGGCAAGTTAGATAGTTTAGCTACTAGTTTATTGAATGTTATTTAAGAGTTCTTATTTCTGGTTCTTTTTTATAAGAAGTTATTTTCTCTCTATATATAACCTAGTGTGTGTTCTGTATCTTTTGTAAAGAGCCGAATTGTAACCTATAGTCATGTCTTGGACCTGCTATGTTTCTGTTGTACCACGCTAAGGGATGTAATACTAACGCAATGGTGTTTCATTGGTGTTATGTAGTGGTATGTTGGGTCACCACATTGTACTATTAGATCGTAAAATTGGCTCGGGCCGCTAATCACACAATGCTGCCAAGATCCAAATTGCAACAATTGGGTAGCAAGAACGAGATTAACAATGCCGGAATTCGACGATTCCTCTATCTGTACATGTGCCTACGCATATACATCTCTGATACCACTATTGGGGAACATGCTACGAAAAACAAAAAAAATCTAGCACATAACCAAGATCCAATTCAAGGGTGAGGTAATGGTACATACCATCATTGATCGAACTAGCGGAATGATGAGGTTGATCGTGCGTCGATCCCTGCAACAATCCTTAGTGGAGAGATGTATTATCCCATGGACGGCTTCGAAGACTAATGCTCCAAGTGTCACCTCCACCGGTTTCACACATGAAACGAGGGACGACACCGTGTCGAGGTGATATCAAGAACTCGCTAGCGAAGCGGGAATGCGTCGATGAAGATATGGCAGCACTCTGTCGTCTATAAAGATTGGATATAGATGGGGTAGAAGAAGAGATATTGCGGGTGTTGGTGAAGATCTCCTCCACGCGAAGAAGACATCGAGGCAAGGAAGAGGAAGGGAACCAGGTCGAGGTGGTGGTGGGCCGGTAGTTGTAGCGCGGCGATGTTGGCTCGGGCTAAGGCATGGAAACTTGTGTCTTGCCCTTGGCCCTCTCCCCTCCTTATATAGGCGGATTCCCTTCTCCATAGAGGAGAGTAGGACTAGGATCCGTATCCTCCAAGGACTCCTCCTTTTTCCTTTCTTCCACAAATATGAGAGAGAGGAAGTCTGTATCCAATACGGAGTCCGCATAATATATAGAGTTCTCCCCAAAACCAACTTGGGGGCAAGTTTGAGACAGGGAAGGACTCCTCCCTCCACACGGCCTTTCCCCCCTCACCTCCTCTACCCGCTGGCGCCTAGGGAAGGCCATGGCCGATTCGGCCAGGGTTCCCTCCCCTTTCCCTTTGCGCGTGTGGCCCAGTGAGCCCATGCGGCCAGTACCTACTAGTATATTAATAAATAATAATTTTTTATTTTTTATTTTTTATTAATATAAATATTTATTCCGAAGCTTTCCAAATTAACTTTTGGACACCTCCAATTTAATTCGAATTCTTCCTAAAATATTCCAAGCGTCCTCTTTTAATGTCTGGAACCATTCTGTCCACTCTCGGTGATATCCCGGACACCCTCCGTAATATTCTGAGACGCTCTGAAACATCCTTTTGGAATTACTTCATCCAACTATCTCATTCGCACTCACATTCTAAATGTTGTAAACATCTTAAGTGTGTGACCCGGTAGGTTCGGATATTTGCAGACATGTCCGAAACTCATTCAGATAACAATGATTATTATCAGTGTCTTGATACAAGTAGCAACCCCCACAAATAACCTGAAGTTCTTTATCGTGTGAACCATAGTATTCAGTCTGATACATATCGTATTGATTCGTCAATACTTTACATTGCCCCAGATGAAACACTGGGTTATTCTCGTTTCCAGGCATGTACTCTTTACTCATCCTATACTATCGATGTTCCTATGTTCAACAACTTGATCACGTGTTCGGCCATACGATAATGAACATCATAGTACATGAGCAGGCCCAGAGTGTTTCTCTCCATCTTCATGAGTATCAATTCCCACCAGAACACCATGTGAATGATTGGCGAACCATCCGGTACGAACAAGCATCAACTTTATAATCACACCATTATGAGAAACATGTAGAGAATCTTGCCACGTCTATATTGTTCCCTAGTTCACATGTGTCTCGTGGTCAAATGATTTCTAGTAATGTTTTATGAGATTAAACCGATAATTGTATTGATGATGTGTTTCACGGTATCTCATGTTTGGGTCTATCCATCTTCGTTGTTCTCCAAAAACTCCGATAACATATGTCACTGCCAACACCACAATCCCGTTGCCATTTTTCCCATAGTTACGAAACCGAAACTATCGTTGACACACATACTAGTCATAGAGGCATGACCAAGGATATCTTTATATGGTGTTTATCATCCCACACATGTATTGGGGTTTTCCTCCAAATACACATTATTCGGAACTAATACAATTATAGCAAAAAATGATAAACTTAATTATGAAACAGAAATATGAATAATAACACATTTATTATTACCTCTAGGGCATATTTTCGTTAGTCTCCCACTTGCACTATACTTAATAATCTAGTCAATATTTCAGCACTCAACACCTATGGCATACCGGTGTCCTTCATGCTTTGCATGTGGTAAACTTTCTCAATGGATCTGACAAGTTCAGGTATGTGTGTATTCGCATGTCTTTGCGTCTTCACGCATCACTCATTTTCAACGAGATGGCATTTGTATATGTTTGGTCAACTAGTGGGACCTTAGTTCATTGGCCGGAACTATGTGTCATCTATTGTCTCACAATAGATCTTCATAGTACTAGCACACTTGGAACTACACTAAGTTCAAAAATAAAACTTTTAACTCATAATGCCCTCCTTTGTCGTTGTCATGACAACGATATACTTAGCCTTAGTAGTATCGGTCAGAGTATTTAACTTTGTAACTCATCCAAATCCAACATGGAATTTACTTCCATTCCACTGTGCCACCTTGTATAATTCACGTAGCCTAATTGAGATAAAAATTATTTGTACACGTAACAAGCCGAGTATCGATGTAACACCTTACAACGAACCGTTTGTCACTTATGCATACAAAACATATTCTTTGTCATTCTAAAGTACATAACAATATACTTACTATTGTCATGTGATCATAATATGTATCACTCTAGTATATGCCCATAAAATTTTATAGTATAAGAGATATCTGGTTATGTACATATCATTGTGTATATAACCGTTCATGTGGTTTTACTCATCACGTGTCAAAACACTTGATTCTTGCTTCAACCTATTCCGTGCAACAAGAACTCTTTCTTGTCATCTCGATATTGAACCACTTCAATATTTCATCTATGTACTTTGTCATAACTATATTAGGGGCCTCAATCTATCTATATAGATATTGATTCCCAATATTCCTTTTTTCCTAAGACTTTCACACAAAACTAATTTTAGTGAAATCTTACTTGTGTCAAGGAAAGATACATCATTTCCAATCAATGATATGATGTCCACATAAAGTATTAGTAATATTCCTTAGAACTCCCACTTAATTTCTTGTATACATACAAGCATCTTCACAGATCCAGATGAAACCAAAACTTTCAGTTTCATCGAAGTGAAGATTCCAACTCCGTGATGCCAACTTCAACCAATTAAGTTTGCACCAATTTCTAGCATCTTTTGAACTAATAGAACCCTGGTTCATGTCAATACGCATCCTAGGTTAATACTCCTTGAAAGGAACTTTGTTTTATTATTCAACTACCATATCTTGTGAATATGTGATAATTACTAGAATAATCCCAATAGACGTAACCATTGATACGGAAGATCCAACCTTATCGTAGTCAAGTATTTGAACTTTTTTGTAAACTTCTTTTCGACAATTCAAGCTTCTATGGATGTGAACATCCATGCCTATCTATTTATAGATCCATATATGTTCGATAGATTTAATGCCTTCCGGATGGTCTACCAAGTATCAAAAGTTGATTTTCTTACATGGATACTATCCTAGATTTTATGGCCTCTAGCCATTTAACGGAGTCAGAGCCCATCATTTCTTCTTTGTAGTTGGTTCATCATTGTCCAACAATAATGTTTCGTCCTTAAATCCTACTATTTGAGTACAAACTTTACCCAACCTATTTGGTTCAATAGGAACTTCGATTTCTAGGACTACAACATTTTGTTGGCGCGGGAGCCTCAGGCAACATAGCCATCTCCGGAACACTTTCTGATGCCGCGTTACTTTGCTCATCTTGCTTAGATTCAATAACCTCATCAAGTTCTATTGTCCTCCCACTCAAAAACTTTCGCGAGGAACTTCTTTCTCGAGAAATATGTCATTCTTGGCAACAAACACTTTTGTATTTTGCTTTCAAGGTAGAAGGAATCCCCAGATGTTACCAAGGGATATGCTACAAAGACACATTCATCCTATTTTGTTTTGTAAACAATTTACATATGCCTAGCATACCAAAATTTAAGAAAAGACATCTTTGGGTTTCAACGCATGCCATAACTGACATGGTGTCATTTCAACGGATTATGATGGCGCACTATTTAGTGTAAAGTGGTAGTCTATAAAGCATAATACACAAGAATATAATGGCAATTTTATTTGTTTCATCATAGATCCAACCATGTCAAACAAGGTTTTATTACATCTCAAGAACACTCCACACTCTTGTGGTGTTTCGAGAGGTGCAAGTTGTGGAACAATTTTGCAACTCTTAGATGCTTGCTAAACTTTGTACCTCAAATATTTCTCCTCTATGATCCAGTAATAGACTCTTGATTTTATTGTTATGATGATTTTCCACCTTATGTCAAAACACTTTGAACACCTTTCAAATGTCTCATACCTCTTTATCATCAAATAGATATACCCATATATATCCATTCAAATCATTGGTGAAAGTATATGAAGTAGAAGAATCCACCATGCGCGACTACGCATAATGGACTACACACATTAACATGTATGATCTCCAACAAGTTAGCTGTCCATTCAATATTATCATGTGAACGGAGTTTTGGTCTTTTAGATAAGTATCACAAGTGTTAATTGATTCAAAGTCAAATGACTCCGAAAGTCCATCAACATGGATTTTCTTTATGTGTTTCTTTTCTAATATGACCTAAACGGTGGCATCATAATTAAGTGAAATTCGATCATTGTCTTGTGATGTTTAGCGTTAGTGTTATGATGTGTGTATCACCATCAAGATTTATAATAACTAATCCATCCACTATGGATCACAACTTCAAGTTGAACAACCATTGTTCTTGTAAAGCCGGAGCTATGTAACAATTACTAAGCTCTTATAATAAATCTCATAAGCTAGGTAAGATGCCTACGATGAACATAATAACACTTTATTTTGTTCTCGGCATGCATCATCACCACATTCTCTTGCTAGTTACTTAGGGGCTTGTTACTTTGCGGCCCGAAAGTTTGCAGGCGAAGGTATCGCGTGGTCCGAGTTGCATGTAATCACTGTGATTCGAAAAGTTGGGGGGGGGGGGTAATTACCGAGAGGGGAATTTCGAGTGAATGGTGGTCAAACTAAATATTTTAAAATCTTAGCCGTTATGTCAGGATATTCTATTACATTAGTACCTGACGTGCCCCTTCTAAGTCACCCTGCATGTGTCGCACGGGCAAATCCATTTATGTACTTTCCTAACCCCCGACACTAAATATGGCAGCGGCGGTCCTTTTTCTCCCTCCCCACACTAAATTCGGTTCGGCGGCGGTGACGGTCATTTTTCTCCCCACCCCTCCCACTCCCACACACACCCCACCCCCTTCCCACGCACACACACACACTGAATCCGGCGGCAGCGATCCCTTTTCTCCCTATCCCACCATATCCATGCCCAGCATGTCTAGCGAGGCCAAGGTGGTAGCTACGTCGGCGATTGATTCGTCTCCATCAGAGCCAGCGTCTTGGGCACAACGCCAGACAAGCGAAGCAGCGGCGGGGTCTGCAGCCCAGGTTAGCGAGGAGGTCAGTCAGAAGTCTGCTAACAGGGTACCTACGAGCAGCGGGTTGAAGAGAAAAGCTAGGCCGGCAGCGGAGTGTTCGGCTGTAGTACAGGGTTGTGCAACCCAGATCTTGAAGAAAACCACCCGAGAGAAGAGCGAGAGGTGAATTTTATTTTATGTGCCTTGTCTTGCAAGTAGATTAGTTACTACAAAGTAGTGTCGGATGAACTGAAAGGTCCCCTTTTTAATCAAATTAGGAACAACTTCGATGCAACAGACCTATGTGAGTTCACGGTTCATGTCCGCCAGTACACTACAAAACTAGATTTTGGTTGCGAGAGGGTTGTGTTCGGGCAGGATGTGCGTCTACTTGTCAACTGCAAAGAGGTTGTGTCTGTTTCGCAACTGATAGATATGCTTCATGCAAGGATTCCTTGGGGATCCTAACAGAGGGCAAAATTGGTGTGGCGTAACATGAGTGATACCTATATGAAAATTGAGAACTCCCATGAGCTTCAGATGTTTTGGGAGTGTTGTGCAGCTGATCATAAGGTGAAAGTTGAAGCAATGATTGATGATATGTATGCAGATACTGGAGATCTTGCTGCCAGATCTTCTGCTGCTCGAGTTTACGGACCACCATATGCTGATCAAGCTAAGTTCAATATACACCTAGAGGTGGATTCCTACACAGCAAAACTTGATGGAGGAGTTAATAAGCCAATTTCGTCATGTACTGTGGAGATAGCCATCGATTCCAAAAACATAACTCTTGTTGAACTGAGAGAGATGATTGGTAAGGAAATCAGTATTAACCCTAAGCAGATGGCACGACTCTGGTGGTTGATGGCTGTGAAATATAGCCATCCACGTCCGCATTTAAACTAGATATTATTCATATATTTGATGAAATATCTCTCTAAAACCTGCCACTAATGCCTAATGATCAAAGGGATATGCAATCCTTTCTTGCTATTTTTGCCTGCACACATAATGACGTATTATGATGGGAATCACTACATAAATGCCAAAGATACGAGATTTCCAACACGCCAAAGAAACCAGGAGCCGTAAGGAGGCAACTACAAGTTTAATGACCAAATATATGGCCCACTGCCATATTGTTGGAGATATGCCCTAGAGGCAATAATAAAAGTGGTTATTATTATATCTTTGTGTTTATGATAAATGATTACATTCGTGCTATAATAGTATTAACCGGAAAGATTAATACTTGTGTGATTTGTAAACTAAATTAGAGTCCCTAGTAAAGCCTCTTTGTAATACTAGCTTGTTGGTTAATAGATGATCGTGGTTTCCCGATCATGAACATTGAGATGTTATTAACAACAAGATCATATCATTAGGAGAATGGTATGATGGACATACTCCTATAGATAAGCGTAGCATTAAGATCAAGTCATTTCAATAGTTCATTTGATATAAGCTTTCTGATACATAGTAACTTAATTCCTTGCAAGCATGTGACTGGATCACAAGGGATCACATATCACGGGAACGAGAAAAGAGTACTTATCGGTAACGAGGTTGAACTAGGTATGCAGAGATACCGACGATCAAACCTCGGATAAGTAAACTATCGCGAGACAAAGGGAAATTGGTATCGTATGTAAGTGGTTCATTCGATCGCAAAGTAATCGTAGAAATATGTGGGAGCCATATAAATTTCCAGATTCCTCTATTGGTTATTGATCGGAGAAGTGTCTTGGTCATGTCCGCATAATTCTCAAACCACAGAGAGAGACACACTTAAGGATTCGAAGTTGTTTAGTAGATATGGAATGTAAGTAGGGATATCAAATGTTGTCCAGAGTCTCGGATGGGATCCGGGATATCACGAGGAGATCCGAAATAGTCCGGAGAATAAGATTCATATAAGGAAAGTCCGATTCCGGAGTTCGGGAATGATTTTGATGTTTTCATCGGAGAGGTTCTAGAAGGGTCTAGAAGGTTCACCGGACAAGAAGGGTAATGGTCCATGAATGTGTCATGGGTAAGTGGAATGATTGGATCATGTCCTAAGTCACTTTGGTTGGGCATTTGCGAGAGAGAAATAAAGCTCTAAATTAAAAGTCAAAAGGGAGGTTTGAAAAGTCAAACTGGAACAATTGTTTCCTAGTGGAAGAAGGAAAGAGTCCTTCCTTCTATCCAACTTGGGTTTGGGTATGGATTCAAACTCCCCTCTCCCAAGCCTCCCTCCCTCTCATAAATAAAGGGGAAGGGTTGCCCCAAAGAACACACAACCAGCACTCCCCACCCGTGTCGCATCGCCGCCGCCAAGCCGTCGCTGGTGCACGCTGCCGCCGCCACCAAGCCGCCGACGACGACACCCTAGACGCCACCGACACCACCTCCTCCTCTCCGGCCTTCTAAACCTAGATCTCCGGAAACCCTAGATCCACCATAACTCACACCGGCTTTGGCGAAGCCCTGCGGGATCTTCCCTCTACTTCTGACACCACGCCGTCGTGCTGCCAGAATCGCGAGGGGAGAACTACAACCACTGCTGCCTGCTGGAACAAGGGAGAGGAAGGTCTTCATCGAGTACCGAACGTGTGACCGACTGCGGAAGCACTGCCGGAACGCAACACCGAAAGGATCGTCTACGCGATCTTGAGATCGGCAAGTGTACGACTACATCACCCACGAGAATCTGCTCTCGTTAACCACTTTGGTATCTTCGAGGGTGAGTACTCTAATCGACTTGTTGCTACAATCTAGTAGATAGATCTTGGATTGTTTGTGTGCATGCGGTAGAATTTTTTGTTTTCCATGCTACGAACCCCAACAGTGGTATCAGAGCCGTGTCTATATGTAGATCTGTTGCACGAGTAGAACACAATGGTCATTGTGGGTGTTGATGCTTTTGTTGTCGATTGCTTCTTGTGTACTTTGCATCTTGCGGGATGGTGGGATGAAGCGGCCCGGGCTAACCTTACATGACATCGTTCATGAGACTTGCTCCACGCTTGACATGCAACTTGTATTGCATAAGTGGCTTTGTGGGTGCCTGTTTCTCCCAACATAGTTAAGATTCAATTTACAACGGGTGATTGACAATACTAGTATCGACGTTGTGGTTCTTGTTCGTAAGTTAGAACGACACTTACTGAAAGCCCCAAGCCACGTAAAACATGCAAAGAAAATTAGAGGCGTCTAACTTTGTTTTGCAAGGGTGTGTTGTGATGTGATATGGCCATGATTGTGATTATATATGATGTATGCAATGTTCCTTATTGTAAGTTGGCAACCGACAGGATCCATATGGTTGTATTTTAATTCTGTTAAGACTTGCGTGTCTATTATTCAAAGTAGTTGTAATAGTTGATGCTGGTGGACGACAACCATGAAGCGGCGCCATTGACCTTGACGCCATGCCGGTGATGATGGAGATCATGTTCGTGCTTGAAGATGGAGACCGGAAGCACAAGAAGAAAGGCCATATCATATCACATACTATGAATTGCATGTGATGTTAATCCTTTTATGCATCTTGTATTGCTTAGTTCGCGACGGTAGCATTATAAGATGATCCCTCTAGCACAAAATTTCAAGTTATAAAGTGTTCATCCTTAGTAAGCACCGTTGCTAAAGCTCGTTGTTTCGAAGCACCACGTGATGATTGGGTGTGTTAGATTCTGCGAGTGTATACAACGGGAGCAAGCCAGATTTGCTCACGCGGAAGCTAAGGTTTGATCTTGACGAGCCTAGAATGTACAGACATTGTCTCGGAACACGGATCACCGAAAGATAAAGCATGCATCATATAGTAGATATGATGAACATGTTGATTGTTCGCCACTGAAGCTACATCAACTCTCGTGATGATCGGTTTTGATGTGGTGGATTTGGTTCGTGTGATCACTAAAACAATGTGAGGGATATTTTTTTGAGTGGGAGTTCACCTAAATTAATTTAACTATTAATTAGAACTCAGTTTGTCATAAACTTAGTCTAAACTATTGTAAATATGTTATAGATAAATGGCGGCCCCTACCATCAATTTTAATGTGTTCCTAGAGAAAGAAAAGTTGAAAAACTATGAAAGCAACTTTGCGGATTGGTTCCGCAATTTGAGGATTGTCCTCAATGCTGGTAATTTGACCTATGTGCTGGATGCACCTCGGTGACCCACCTGCAGCTGATGCTACTGATGAGGTAAAGAATGTTTTCCTTGCTCGGAAGAATCAGTACTCCACAGTTCAGTGTGCTATCTTGTATGGTTTGGAATCGGAGCTTCAGAAAAGGTTTGAGAACCATGACCCACATGATATTGTCCGTGAACTCAAAATGATATTTGAGGCTCACGCGGCAGTTGAGAGTTATGAGGCTTCTGAAAAGTTCTTTAACTGCAAGATGGAAGAGGGCAGCTCCGTCAGTGAGCACGTGCTTAAGATGTCTGGGCACGCAAGCAAGCTTCAAATCTTGGGTATAGTGATTCCTAATGCTTTGGGGATTCACCGTGTCCTCCAATCACTACCGCCAAGTTACAAGAACTTTGTGATGAACTACAATATGCAAAACATGGACAAGTCGTTGCCCGAACTCTTCTCCATGTTAAAGTCTGCAGAAGTGGAGATCAAGAAAGAGCACCAAGTGTTGTTGGTCAATAAGATCACCAAATTCAAGAAGCAAGGCAAGTCTAAGAAAAAGGGAAACTTCAATAAGGGCGGTAAGAAAGTTACCACGCCGGCGAAGAAGACCAAGGTTGGGCCTAAGGCTGATACTGAATGCTTTTACTGCAAGGGAGAAGGTCACTAGAAGCGGAATTGCCCTAAGTACTTGGCGGATTTGAAAAACGGCAACATCAAGAAGAAAGGTACATCAGATATACATATTATTGATGTGTACCTCACTAGTACTCGTAGTAGTGCCTGAGTATTTGATACTGGTTCGGTTGCTCATATTTGTAACTCAAAACAAGTGTTGCAGAATAGACGGAAACTAGCGAAGAACGAGGTGACGATGCGCGTTGGAAATGGATCAAAGGTTGATGTGATCGTGGTCGGCACGCTACCTCTTCATCTACCATCAGGATTAGTTTTATACTTAAATAATTGTTATTTGGTGCCTGCGCTGAGCATGAACATTATATCAGGATCATGTTTATTGCGAGACGGTTACTTGTTTAAGTCCGAGAATAATGGTTGTTCGATTTATATGAGTAATATGTTTTATGCACATGCACCTTTGATAGATGGTCTATTCTTATTGAATCTTGATTGTAGAAATACACACATTAATAACATTGAAGCTAAATGTTTGAAATTGAGCGATAACTTGACCTATATGTGGCATTGTCGTCTTGGTCACATTGGAGTGAAGCGTATGAAGAAACTCCATTCCGATGGACTTCTTGAATCTCTTGATTTCGAATCACTTGAAAGAATTGAAGCATGTATGATGGGTAAAATGACTAAGACTCCATTTTCTGGTATGATGGAGTGAGCTACAGACTTATTGGAAATCATACATACCGATGTATGTGGCCCAATGAGTGTAGCGTCGCGCGGTGGTTATCGTTATGTTCTTACTTTCACGGATGACTTGAGTAGATATGGGTATATCTATTTCATGAAACACAAGTCCAAAACTTTCGAGAAGTTTAAGGAATTTCAAAGTGAGGTAGAGAATCAACGTAACAAGAAGATTAAATTTCTACGATCTGATCGTGGAGGTGAATATCTAAGTTACGAGTTTGGCGAGCATTTGAAGAAATGCGGAATACTTTCACAATTGACACCGCCGGCAACACCACAACGTAATGGTGTGTCTGAACGTCGTAATCGAACTCTCTTAGATATGGTTTGTTCTATGATGTCACTTACATATTTACCGCTATCGTTTTGGGGTTATGCATTAGAAACAGCCGCATTCACTTTAAATAGGGCACCATCTAAATCCGTTGTAATGACACTGTCTGAATTATGGTTTGGAAAGAAACCTAAATTGTCGTTCCTTAAAGTTTGGGGTTGCGAAGCTTATGTAAAGAAGTTACAGCCCGACAAGCTTGAACCCAAAGCGGAAAAATGCGTCTTCATAGGATACCCGAAGGAAACTATTGGGTATACCTTCTATCATAGATCTGAGGGCAAAATATTCGTTGCCAAGAATGAATCCTTTCTAGAGAAGAAGATTCTCTTGAAAGAAGTGATTGGAAGGAAAGTAGAACTCGACGAGGTTGTTGAACCTTCTCTCGAACTTGAGAGTAGCACATCACCAGAAGTAGTTCCTGTGGCACCTACACCAATAAGAGATGAAGCTAATGATGTTGATCATGAAACTTCGGTTGAAGTAACTACGAAACCTCGCAGGTCAACAAGAACTCGTACCACTCTAGATTGGTATGATCCCGTTATGAGTGTCATGTTGGTGGACAACACCGATGACCCTGCGACATATGAGGAAGCGATGATGAGCCCAGATTCCAATAAATGGCAAGAAGCCATGAAATCCGAGATTGGATCCATGTACGAAAACCAAGTATGGACTTTGGTGGACTTACCAGATGGCCGGAAGGCTGTCGAGAACAAATGGATTTTCAAGAAGAAAACAAATGTTGATGGTAATGTTACTGTCTATAAAGCTCGACTTGACGCAAAAGGGTTTCGACAAATTCAAGGAGTTGACTATGATGAGATTTTCTCACCGGTAGCGAAGCTAAAGTCTGTGAGGATTTTGTTAGCAATCGCTGCATATTATGATTATGAGATATGGCAGATGGATGTCAAAACGGCATTCCTCAATGGAGACATTGATGACGAGTTGTATATTGTACAACCCAAAGGTTTTGTCGATCCTAAATATGCTAACAAGGTATGCAAACTTCAACGGTCCATTTATGGATTGAAGCAAGCATCCCGAGGTTGGAATCAAGGTTTTGATAAGGTAATCAAAAGATTTGGTTTTATACAAACTTATGGAGAAGCTTGTATTTACAAGAAAGTGAGTGGGAGCTCTGTAGCATTCTTAATACTATATGTAGATGACATATTGTTGATTGGGAATGATGTAGACCTTATTAATAGTGTCAAGGATTATTTGAATAATAGTTTTTCAATGAAAGATCTTGGCGAAGCAGCTTACATATTAGGCATAAAGATTTATAAATATAGATCAAGACGCCGAATATCATTGTCACAAAGTACATATTTGGACAAAGTTCTAAAGAGGTTTGGAATGGAAGATAGCAAGAAAGGGTTCTTGCACATGTTGCCCAATACGACCTTGAGTAAAACTCAAAGTCCTGTAACAACAGAAGATAGAGAAAGGATGAGTAAGACTTCCTATGCCTCAGCCAAAGGATCTCTTATGTATGCAATGATATGTACTAGACCCGACATTCCATATGTTGTTAGTTTGACTAGCAGATATCAAAGTGATCCAGGAGTGGATCATTGGACAGCGGTCAAAAACATCCTTAAGTACTTGAGAAGAACTAAGGATATGGTTGTTTCTTATGGAGGTGATGAACCGCTCGTTGTTAATGGTTACACCGATGCTAGTTAGAACACCGATCCGGATGATTCTAAATCTCAATCTATATACGTATTTACTTTGAATGGTGCAGCAGTTAGCTGGAGGAGTGCAAAGCAAAGTGTTGTGGAAAGATCTTCAACTGAATCGGAATACATAGCTCCTTCGGAGGCTTCACAAGAGGCGATATGGATGAAGGAGTTCATTACAGAGCTCGGTGTGGTTCCAAGTGCGTTGGACCCAATGTCTATCTATTGTGATAACATGGGCGCCATAGCCAATGCGCAAGAAACAAGGTCACACAAGAAGCTGGAGCATATCAAGCTACGTTTTCACGCTATTCGAAAGCATGTCCAAGATGGTGACATCAAGATTTGCAAATTACACACAAATCTGAATGTGGCGGATCCGTTGACTAAACCTCTCCCGAGGGCAAAACATGACCAGCACCAAACCACCACGGGTGTTCGGTATATTACCATGTAATCTAGATTAGTTGACTCTAGTGCAAGTGGGAGACTGTTGGAGATATTCCCTAGAGGCAATAATAAAAGTGGTTATTATTATATCTTTGTGTTTATGATAAATGTTTACATTCATGCTATAACAGTATTAACCGGAAACATTAATACTTGTGTGATTTGTAAACTAAATTAGAGTCCCTAGTAAGCCTCTTTAAAATACTAGCTTGTTGGTTAATAGATGATCGTGGTTTACCGATCATGAACATTGAGATGTTTTTAACAACAAGATCATATCATTAGGAGAATGGTATGATGGACATACTCCTATAGATAAGTGTAGCATTAAGAGCAAGTCATTTCAATAGTTCATTTGCTATAAGCTTTCTGATACATAGTAACCTAATTCCTTTGACCATGAGATCATGCTAATCACCATCACCGGAAGGATGCTTTGATGACATCAAACACCACACCATAACTGGGTGGCTATAAAGGTGGCATTGAGTGTTCGGAAAGTATGTGTTGAGGCACATGGATCAAGAGTGGGATTTGTCCATCCATATGACGGATAGATATACTCTGGGCCCTCTCGGTGGAATGTCATCCAATTGGCTTGCAAGCATGTGATTGGCTCACAAGGGATCACATATCACGGGAACGAGAAAAGAGTACTTATCGGTAACGAGGTTGAACTAGGTATGCAGAGATACTGACGATCAAACCTCGAATAAGTAAACTATCACAAGACAAAGGGAAATTGGTATCGTATGTAAGTGGTTCATTCGATCGCAAAGTAATCGTAGAAATATGTGGGAGCCATATGAATTTCTAGATTCCTCTATTGGTTATTGATCGGAGAAGTGTCTCGGTCATGTCCGCATAATTCACGAACCGTAGGGAGACACACTTAAGAATTCGATGTTGTTTAGTAGATATGGAATGTAAGTAGGGATACCGAATGTTGTTCGGAGTCTCGGATGGGATCTAGGATATCACGAGGAGATCCGGAATAGTCCGGAGAATAAGATTCATATAAGGAAAGTCCGATTCCGGAGTTCGGGAATGATTTCGATGTTTTCATCGGAGAGGTTCTAGAAGGGTCTAGAAGGTTCACCAG
Organism: Avena atlantica; assembly: GCA_910589765.1. Classification (NCBI taxonomy): domain Eukaryota; kingdom Viridiplantae; phylum Streptophyta; class Magnoliopsida; order Poales; family Poaceae; genus Avena; species Avena atlantica. Next base: position 402,664,812 of record OU342736.1, on the reverse strand, counting down.
ACCGGAAGGGGAATGGTCCATGAATGTGTCATGGGTAAGTGGAATGATTGTATATGTCCTAAGTCTTTTTGGTTGGGCATTTGCGAGAGAGAAATAAAGCTCTAAATTGAAAGTCAAAAGGGAGGTTTGAAAAGTCAAACTGGAACAATGGTTTCCTAGTGGAAGAAGGAAAGAGTCCTTCCTTCTATCCAACTTTGGTTTGGGTATGGATTCAAACTCCCCTCTCCCAAGCCTCCCTCCCTCTCATAAATAGAGGGGGAGGGCTTCCCCAAAGAACACACAACCATCGCTCCCCACTCGTGTCGCGCCGCCGCCGCCGACACCACCTCCTCCTCTCTGGCCTTCTAAACCTAGATCGCCGGAAACCCTAGATCCACCATAACTCGCACCGGCTTAGGCGAAGCCCTGCGGTATCTTCCCTCTACTTCCGACACCACGCCGTCATGCTGTCGAAATCGCGAGGGGAGAACTACAACCTCCGCTGCCTGCTGGAACAACGGAGAGGAAGGTCTTCATCGAGTACCGAACGTGTGACCGACTGTGGAAGCGCTGCCGGAATGTAGCGCCGGAAGGATCTTCTACGTGATCTTGAGATCAGCAAGTGTACGACTGCATCACCCACGAGAATCTGCTCTCGTTAACCGCTTTGGAATCTTTGAGGGTGAGTACTCTAATCGACTTGTTGCTACAATCTAGTAGATAGATCTTGGCTTGTTTGTGTGCATGCGGTAGAAATTTTTTGTTTTCCATGCTACGAACCCGAACACATATAGTTGTTGCCGAGTTTTCACCAACCTCCTTAGGTCAAATAGAACAACTTTCATGAAGGGGGCCCTATATAAAGAGGCTTCAGGCGACAAGAAACAAGTCCCCGACTCCACAACATCGCTTCTTTCATCCTCAACTCTCCCTGTCTCCACGCTGGGGGAATAGTGTTGGAATTATGCCCTAGAGGCAATAATAAAGATGTTATTATTATAATTCTTGTTCATGATAATGTTTATATTCCATGCTAGAATTGTATTAAGCGGAAACTTTAATACTCGTGTGGTTTGTGAACAACACCGTGTCCCTAGTACGCCTCTATGGACTAGCTCATTGATTAATGATGGTTAAGGTTTCCTAACCATGGACATGAGTTGTCGATTAATAATGAGATCACATCATTGGGAGATTGATATGATGGACAGACCCAAACTAAGCGAAGCAATTAGATCGTGTCATCGTGTTCATCTTTGCGAAGCTTTTCTTATGTCAAATATTGTATTCCTTAGACCATGAGATAATACAACTCCCTGGTATCGGAAGAAAGCTTTGAGGTCATCAAACGTCATCCTATGAGAGGGTGATCATAAAGGTGTCTCTCAGGTGATAGGAAAGTATCTGTTGGGTTGTATGTATCGAGATGGGATTTGTCCCTCCCAAGTCGGAGAGATATACTTTGGGCCCACTCGGTAATCGATATCAACAACGCTTGCAAGCATGTGGTTAAGGAGTTAATCACAAAGTGATATCGGATTACGGAACGAGTAAAGTACTTGCTATGAACGAGATTGAACTAGGTATGACGGTACCGACGATCAAATCTCGGGCAAGTAAAATATCGCGAGACGAAGGGAATATATATGGGATTGATTGAATCCTGGCATCGTGGTTCATCCGATATGATCATCGATGAATGTGTGGGAGTCAATATGGGTTTCCATACCTCGCTGTTGATTATTGATAGAAGATCATGTCTGCATATTCTCGAACCCGAAGGGTCACACACTTAACGTGTCTCGACGCTAGGATAGATTGGATAATTGGTTTATGAGTTTTTGTTAGGACTCTCGGATGGGATCCGAGACATCACGAGAGGTTCCGGAGTGGTCCGGAGAATAAGATTCATATAAGGCAGTGCAGTTTTTGGAGTTCGGAATTGTTCCGGGTTAATCGGTATTGTACCGGAGGCTTCTAGAACCTTCCGGAAGGGGACCAACGTGGCCCCACCTTCCGGGAGGGGGCATGGGCCTATGAGGGAGTGCCCTGGCCGCATTGGGCCAGGGCACAAGGCCCCATAGGGCCCAGCCGGCCAAGCAAGGGATAAACCCTAATTGGACCTTCTAGAAGGGGGGGGGGTTCCTTGCCCCCCACTCCTCCCTCCTTTGGCCGCCGGCCTAGGGCTTGGGGGAGGGGTTAGGGCAGGCGCCCACCCCTATATATACAGAGGGATGGGGCGCACCACCCCCCCACACCTTCCCCTCAAGCCTAGTCGCCCTGCTGCCCTCCTCTCTCTCTCCCTCCCGACTATGTGTAGGCGAAGCCCTGCTGCAGAAATTCTCCACCAATGGCACCGCGCCGTCGCGTTGTAGATCCAACCCATCTCTCCACCATACTTGCTGGACCAAGGAAGGAGGAGACGTTGAGGTGCTTCACGTGTGCATCTCACGGAGGCATCGCCACTTGTGGTGCTAGATCGGATCGGATCGCGAGGAGGAGAAGCGATTACGACTACATCACCCACGTTCCGACGAGCGTTCCGCTGTGCGAATCTTCAAGGGATGAAGATCTAATCCAATCTCTCTCGTTGTTTGCATCTCCTAGATTAGATCTTGGCTTCCCTTTGTTCGCATCCGTAGAAAATTTTGATTTACTATGCCGCGAAACCCTTCAAATAGATCTAGATCTAAACCTCTAAACCCTTCTCCACCACCATAGCCATCTTCCGCCACTTGTAATAGTAGATCTCATCTCCATTTTGCGACATTGTAAGACTATTTGTTATCAACTCTATGATCTCTATTACAATGTTTATGATTGTCGATTTCATATCTATGTGTGAGTAATTCTCCTTGGGCTAAGGGCTTCGGCCTAGCCATGTAGCTTTTTATGCATGTTATTTATCATAGATGGGATCATGTATTAGTTTGTATGACTTGATGATTGTAGTACCCTCTCTTGCCTCAATCTAAGGACTTGTCAGGTACCCAAGGCCCCGAGGATTGAACCAGGTAAAGGGAGTGTGAATAACGACTGGTCTGTAGGATAGGAACCCCAGTGACAGAAAGGGTAGTACGGCTATATGTGAGGAACTTACTTGGGATTAACGGTGACATCACTATGAATATCATTAGTTCTCTTTCTTCTATGGATGAGACTAGTAGGTTATTGCCATAAACGGTTGCGGAGGTGATAACATTTATGAATGCACTGCCCACATATAATTATCTTGCTCTAACAATTACATGAGTACATTATTATTATCTATTATTCCCATCAAATGTTTTGCACAACTACTGGTGAAAACTGAAGACCCTAGGCCCTCTCTCTCCATCGTCAATAACAACAATAAGATCACAAACTCTTGGTCCGACGAAAACGCAATAGGAATTCTAAAACTCTCGAAGGTCTGTTTAAGTAATCTTACTTTGCTTTCTGCTTCCCGATGATTCGATAAACCTAGGTCTACTAGGGAAAAGAGCTATACTACATACGTAATCCGGATTGAAGGTATCAACCCTTTTTCTGGCGCCATTGTCGGGGAAGCAATTGCTACCCTGGTGAGGTTAGTAGGAACCTTGCTAGTTTTAATTCTTGTTTTTAATTTTGTTAGTTTGATTTCAGTTTTTATTTGGAAAACCAAAAAATAGTTAGTCTTTTTAATTCTTGCTTTATCATCATTAGTACTTGTTTAAGAAAATACAAAAACATAGGAAGTATGGCTGAAAAGAAGCTTGGGGAGTGTGCAACTCCTAACAATGATTATTTGCGTACTCCTATTACTCAGCCAATGATTGCTGCTGAAGATTATGAAATTAAGCCCCACTATTTAAGTCTAGTTCAATAGAATCAATTTGGAGGCTCTGTTTTAGAAAATGCAGGTATGCACTTAAATATGTGATTTGATGCGCATTAAAGATGTTGAACCTGATGCGGTCAAGTTGCGCTTATTTCTTTTCTCTCTTAGAGGAAGAGCAAAAGAATGGTTGCTATCTTTGCCTAGAAATATTATTGCATCATGGGTGGAATGTACTTCTTTATTTATGACTAAATTATTTCACCTGCAAAGACTATGCAACTCAGATCTAACATTACTGGTTTTAGACAGGAAGAGCGTGAGCTACTAGCGCTTGCATGGGAGAGAATGAAAGAATGCATGAGAAACTGTCCCAGACATGGGATGGAAGATTGGTTAATTCTCCATTTATTTTATAATGCTCTTAACCCTGTTTCTAAGTCTATGCTAGATACTGCAGATGGAGGAACATTTATGGGTAAGCAAATTACCGAAGCAAAGCAGCTGCTAGACAATATGCAAGACAACCATGCCCAATGGCATGTGGAAAGATCAAACACGAAGAAGGTGAACTACGTCACACCTCAAGAGAATGAAGAACTCAATGCTAAGTTGGATGAGCTCATATTAGCCATTAAAGGTAAGGAAACCCGGGTAAGAGATACTCCCGAACCAACTATTGAAGAAGTAGACTTCATAGCTCGTAATGATTATAACCCTGCTTGGAAGAAGAATTATAATCCAAACTTTCAAAAACATTATTCTAGTCCTACAGGTAGCTCTAATAATAATATGGCATCAAGCAATACTAATCTCCAAGAAACTCTTAAAGCTTTTATGGACTCACAAAATGATAAAACAATATTCTAGTCAAAATTACGGAGAATCATGATGCTATGCTTGGTAAATTACCTAACCAAGTTGTAAGTTTGATAAATGATTTGCAGGCCCTCCAAGAAAGAACAAGGATCATTGAGGCACAACTAGGTAAGATAACCGAGATTCAAACTCTCATTCTAGCAAAATTTGCAGGTAAAGCTAAGCCCAACCCAGTTGAAGAGCTCAAGATGATAAGAATCCAAAGGGAGAAGCCCGAAGAACTTGATTATAGCAATGCTCCTTCACCAAACTACACTGTTGAAGATCTTGTAAAAAGGATCAATGTCAAGATTCCGGTAAATAAAGGAAATGAAGAAGCCATGTATCAACACTTTGTTAATCAGGTAGCAATAAAGGTACGTGATCTTGAAGAAGAATACAAGAAAATTGCTGAAAAATTGCCTATTAAGCTAGATGATATATTTGAGCCGACTATTAAGATTAAAATTGGGGCTAATGAAATAGATGCACTCTGTGATCTAGGTGCAAGTGTCTCAACAATTCCAAAGAGTCTTTTTAACAAGTTAAATCTTGGCTCTTTTGAAATCACTAAACTAAAATTACATCTAGCATATTCTAGTTATAAACAAGGAGTAGACATTAAAGAAAATACTTTAGTTTACATTAAAGGTTGTCCTGCTCTTATTGATTTTGTTATTGTTGACATGCCTAAAGATGCTACTGCCCCTATTATATTAGGCCGTACTTTCTTAAGAACTATTAAGGCTTTGATCAATTTGCATAAAGGGAACGTGAAGCTTCAATTTCCTTCGCGGTATCCTTTTGTTATTCATTTCCCCAAGAAAAAGAAAGTCAAGCAAGATGATAAGGAGGCCATCACTTTGAAGGCCAATTACTTCAGAGTGGGTGTTCCACTCATATGGCCTAAGTGAGCAATATCAAGGTCAAGCTATTGACCATAAAAGAGCACTGCATGGGAGGAAACCCATGAGAAATTAAGGTTTAAGTTAAGTTTTTAAGTGTTAGTTTAAGTTTTATATAAATAAAGAGTGTTAGAAAACTTCGGTGAGAGGAAGAGATTTAGTGGTACTAAAAATTCCTGTTCTATATATGCCATAGTTGGTCGAAATTTTAGTCTGTCATTTTTCTGTAAAAACTAGGTATTTCGCTAAGTTTTAGTCTAAAAAGTAATCCTTGAAGAAATAGAATTTTTTTGATGTGTATAGAAAGGTTAATGACCAACTGCCGTATAGTTCTGTTACCCATCGACAATTTTTTATCCTAGAGTACAGAAGGTTTGACGACCAACTATACGGCAGGAACAAAAGTTTCGGCCGTATAGTTGTCATCGTATAGTTACAATCGCCAGACAGAAACCCTAGGAAACCCTAAAATTTTGCTGTCAGACCAACTATACGGCCAGAACGCCCTGTTGCCGCCATATAGTTACGTCCGACCACTTAAACGCTCGGGGAGGTACCCAAAACATCAAAAACACAATCATTTATCTCTCTTCTACCTCCAAACTCTCTCAAAACCTCAAGGGATCTTCACCCCTGCTCAATTTCGTTCGAATTCCTCGCACATAAGCGATCTACAGTATGTTTCTCCTTCGATCCTCCAATTACTTTTTGCAAATTCATCTCTAATATATTGTCATTATCAATCCAAGGTGAGACTTATATTTGAACTATTGCCATGATTATCTTGCCTAGATTAATATGTTGAGGAGATTCTTTAGTGTGCTATGATGAGGATTATGCTATGATTATTACTGTTGGATCAAAAAGTTTTATTTGTCTCTTTTATTTTTAGAAGATGAACACGAGGAGCCAGACACATGCTTTTGCCGCAGCTAGTTCTTCTCGGGCTGCAACTCAGGAACGCATGGGGATTCGATTCAAGAACGAATCCCACCGTGATCGTTTCGACAAGATCAAAAACCAAGAATTCAAGGCAACCAAGTGGGCTTGCCCCGTCACTTTGACCCAACTCGGTATTTCTGATGACTTTAATTTGCTTTGCAATAGAGTTGGCCTGCAAACCTTGGTATTCAATGATGCACCAACCTATCTCCGGTTAACCATTTTATTTCTTAGTTCTTTGCAAAGCACCATTAAGGCATGGCATGGGGAGGATAAGATTTCTTTCCGACTCATTAACAATAATTATTCTCTAACACTAGATGAATGGTGCAATTGTTTAGGTTTACCCAACAATGATCCTAATGCTCTGCGTGCAACTTTTACCAACGTGGAACCTTCCCCTGAACACTGCTATACTAGAATTAGCTTTACCTCTAGAGTCAGCAGGGGAAGAATATTCAACATCCTGCTATTCGCTATTTGTTCTATGTTATTGCTAACACCTTGCAGGCGCGCAATGAGTTCACAAGACTCAATTAGGAGGACATCTTAGTCCTCGCAAAAGATTCTTTCAACTATGACAACTTGTCACTTCACTTGGGCGCAATACTTGTGCGCTACTTGGAGTACCAATCCCACCAAAGCCAAGGACCAACCACTTGTGGAGGCGTCATCACCGTGCTTGCCAATGCATTGGGCATCAACCTAGGTGAGTTACATACGGTGCTAGGTGAGTGACGTGTTGGTTACTCTACTTTGAGGTCTTGTGGAATGCTTACTAGGAGAGGTGGTGTTTATTATCTGCATATTGCTGGAGTTGGGCGCATCTACCCCGCTCCTTTGCCTAATTATCATTTCTATATCGAGGAAGGACGTGTGCTTTATGACTTGCAGGTTGAGCAACACCAACCCGAGGAGGAGATTCCGGAGGAGGATGAGGACCAAGAGGAGGAGCAAGAAGTCCCTCATCAGGAGCAGCAACCACCAAAACGGTTCGCTACATATCAAGATTTCCAAGAACTTTGAGTAACTGTGGAGGGAATGCACAATCTCACCCTGAACCTCCGAGAAACAACAAGTAACCTTCCAACTCAATTTGCGGACTGGGGTTACAACTTTTTTCTCCCACCACAGTGATTTGAAGGGCTTGCAAAAGCCTAAGCTTGGGGAGGTTTTCTATATATTTTATATTTTGGTCTTTATTTGATTTATCTTATTTTCGAGGTTATGCTTTTATTTGAGTTTATAAGCACTCGTGTTGGTTTCCCCAACACTTTATCTTAGTAATTTTATTTTGTTTGAGATTTTCAAGCCAAGCTTTGCTGCCAATTTTCTATTCTTTAAATTCCCCTTCTCAAAAACCACAAAAAGATTTCTCCGTTTATCTTAGTTTCCCTCTCTCTTTTTCTTTCCGCCTCGAAGTTCTCGTTGATTTGCAGGAGAGTGATTGACTTCGAGTTTCCAAGAAACAAATAAAAAGGGAAGATAGAAGTGGAACCAAACATTAGAGGTAAGCCTTATGACTCCCCACTTTTGAAGTTTGAGAAACCCATGCTAGTTAGTAGTAATGTTAAGATGTTATATTGGTGGAGTGAGTCTCTATATTGTAGTAAGATTTTGTTTGCATGGGTATTTGATTGGGTATGTTTTGTTCCAGCTCTTGTAGTTAACCAAGTCTTGCCTAAAATTTTGCTAAACAATTGAAATAATAAAAGGTCTTACAATTAAAGACTTGGGTGTTGTAGTGTTTAGTCTTGAAAGCTTATTCCTAGAGACACTCAACACCACAGAAAATAATGATTGACTTGATAGCTCTCTTTAAAAAGATTTGTTCAATTGAATTAATGTTTAGTGTTTTTTGTGAGTATGCCAAAGTTTAACTTGTAAATCATAAGAATGATAAAGCTTTATGCGTGTCAAACCTCATGGGATGCAAACAACTCCGCTGGCCTACGAACGATCTTCATGGAGGAAACTCCTAGATTTTGGCTATGAGTTGCTTGAACATTTGTAGCAGCAATGCTATAATGGGTAAGATTCTTGGCACTCCTGGGTAGCTGTAACATGATGGAATCACTCCTCTGGATGATATGAGTAATCATTATGCAAAAGGAACAAAAACCTTAGTGATGCCACGAGTGTCCATCTCAGCCCGATAAACTAATGAATTTTTTGGCATGCTCTCAATTACTTAAGAACTAAAAATTCTTGAAGGAAAATGAATACAAAAGTAGTGCTTGAAAAGTCTTGATTTATTGATGTGGGAGAATTGAGACACTCTAGTACATATGTTTTTCATGACAAACTCTCACACTCTTAATTCTACATGATTACACTTTATTGTTCAAAGACAAGCCTTTGAGTTAATTACATGACATGGAATAAAGTTTACTCTTTTTAATCATCCATGCTTACAATAATTTTTCTGCGCTATAAGGATTCATGAAACCCATATGATATGCTTGCCATTACTCTATCTATGCTAAAGTTTTTCAGATTGATAAAGTAGAGGAAACATGAGACTACTAATCATGAGTAAGATCATCATCTCGTTATTTTAGTTTAAATGCTGAGTTCCCTTTTGATTTTGGTTTTCTTGCTCGAGGAAGATAAAGTTTACGCTTGGAGAGGTTGATGGTTGTGAAATATAGCCATCCACTTCCGCATTTAAACTATATATTATTCATATATTTGATGAAATATCTCTCTAAAACCTGCCACTAATGTCTAATGATCAAAGGGGTATGGAATCCTTTCTTTCTATTTTTGCCTGCGCAGATAATGACGTATTATGGGGAATCATTACATAAATGCCAAAGATATGAGATTTCCAACATGCCAAAGAAAATAGGAGCCGTGATGAGGTAATTGCAAGTTTAACGACCAACTATATGGCCCGCCGCCGTATAGTTTGCACCGACCTCCTTAGGTCAAACATAACAACTTTCGTGAAAGGACCCCTATATAAAGAGGCTTCAGGCGACGAGAAACAAGCCCCCGACTCCACAACATCGCTTCTTTCATCCTCAACTCTCCCTGCCGCCACGTCGGAGGAATAGATCTTGATCTAAACCTCTAAACCCTTCTCCACCACCATAGACTTCTTTCACCACTTGTAATAGTAGATCTCATCTCCAATTGGCGATATTGTAAGACTATTTGTTATAAACTCTATGATCTCTATTACAATGTTTATGATTATCGATTTCATCTCTATGTGTGAGTAATTATCCTTGGGCTAAGGGCTTCAGCCTAGCCATGTAGCCTTTTGTGCATGTTATTTATCATATATGGGATCATGTATTAGTTTGTATGACTTGATGATTGTAGTGCCCTCTCTTGCCTCAATCTAAGGACTTGTCAGGTACCCAAGACCCCGAGGATTTATCCAGGTAAAGGGAGTGTGAGTAACAACTGATCTATAGGATATGAACCCCAGTGACAGAAATGGTAGTACGACTGTATGTGAGAAACTTACTTGGGATTAATGGTGACATCACTATGCATATCATTAGTTGTCTTTCTTCTATGGATGAGACTAGTAGGTTATTGCCATAAGCGGATGCGGAGGTGATAACATTTATGGATGCACTGCCCACATATAATTATCTTGCTCTAACAATTACATGAGTACTTTATTATTATCTATTATTCCTATGAGATGTTTTGCATAGCTACTGGTGAAAACTGAAGACCCAAGGCCCTCTCTCTCCATCGTCAACAACAACACCACCAACAACAACAAGATCGCAAACTCTTGGTCCGGTAAAAATGCAATAGGAATTCTAAAACTCTCGAAGGTCCGTTTAAGTAATCTCACTTTGCTTTCTGCTTCTCGAGGATTCAATAAACCTAGGTCTACTAGGGAAAAAGAGCTATACTATATCGTAATCTGAATCAAAGGCATCAGTGGTGGCATCATAAGAAGCAGGAATTCATAGAGGTTTTGGATACCGATGATCTGATGCAGATTATGCAACGAAAGAAGAAAACCAGGAAGGTGTTCTTCCTGGCTGCCATTTCTGATGTTGTTGGACAGGTTGTAGTGGATGCAGAGGCCCCTGTTGTGGCTGAGAAGAACGATGTGATAGACGTTGATCAGATCTTATGAGAGGTGCTACCCAGGGCTTGTCATATAGATCGCAAGGTTCCCCTTCCTATATTTGTAACAAAGGTTACTGTTGCTTTGAAACTATGTTGTTGTGGTCGTGTTTGTTCAGAGATTGCAATCCGATGTTCCATGAGCTGTCGAGATTTTCGGACATATCACTCGATGAATGCATTGTTGTTGTAATAAGACATAAGTACATTGTAGTTAACATGATTATGTTTACTGAGATGATGTGATATACTTGTTTCTGAGATTATGATTGTTGAGAGATTGTAATATAATGTTCTGTGAGATGTTGGGATTTTCGAGCATATCATTCATTGAAACCATCAGTGAATAAGGTGATACATAAGTACCTTATAGTTGACATGATTACGATGTAATATAATGCTCTATGAGATCAGTAATTTGACTAATCTCTAGATAACTACATGTTACTTAGAAGGAAGTACTACCATGGATGAACAAGCGTAGGGTTTAGGAAAAAAACTTAGTAAGTAGGAGACAGTGATCTATTGGACGGACAGGTCTAGGATTTAGGAATAAGGGTTAAGGGGTTAGTGCAATAAATAGTTCATTAGACCCTAAACCATAAAACATAATCCTATATTGTTCGGTAGATAAGATTTTGTATGTTTCTATAAGTCAAACAAATTGGGAAGGAGGAACTACATGATTAATATTACAAATTAAAATGAAGGAAGAGAAAAACTATTAGATATGAGACAGTAATCCAGCCATGGGACATTGTATTAATTAAACCATTGTAGTATGCCAATTTAGTCAATGTTGCAATGTTGACACACTTCACTTTCCCCACTCCTTCTCTCTCCACTCACTGACCTCCTCTCTCTCCTCACTATCGCCGACGCGTCGTCGTGGCCGCATTCACCATGTCGTCCTGGAATGACGAGGATGACCAGTCGAGCAGCGAAAACCTTCTCTCCGACATTGAGTCTTCCCTCCCCGATGTGAGTTCCTTTGTTTTCTCGGAAATGGTTAGGCATTGGTAATTACCTCGACCCAAGACTTGAAATGTGCATGCAATTGTGCTAATTTCTAGCTTTTCGTTCCCTTATAGGTACCACTCACGATCTATGACCCTGATTGGGAGGGCCCAAATCTCGATTGGGAAGTACCATGTGACCATGGGCTAAAACTGGGGAAATATGTTGCATTTGAAGGCAGTAACACCGGAAGAAGGTTTTTGGGCTGTACAAATCAGGTTTGCTTTCGTTATGTACAATGGTGACATTAAGAAAATTGTGTAGTATTATGTTGATAATTAGGGCCATGTTTTTTTAGGTTGGCCCGGTGTGTAAAGCAATAGAGTGGGTGGATCTTGAGTGGCAAGACACACTTAAGAAATGTTTGGCCCAATTGTGGGATATGTATGAGATCGAAAGGTCGGGGAGATTTATAGATGCATGTGATGCAGCTACAAAAAATTACAAGCTCTTAGTAGGAAATAAGGAGATGGAACAGGAAATCAAGCATTTGCGGTTAGAACTAAGTGACACAATCAATGGGACCTTGGTGGTGGGAACTACACGGAAGCTTCAAAAGACAGAAAAGGAGAGGGATCATCTCATGGAAGAGAATAATAAGCTAGAGTACTACATTGTGGATCTGTTGAATGATCTGAAGAAGGAGCGCAAGGTGAACAAGGACAAGCTACAGAGGATAAAGGAAATTTTAGATGAATAATTTGTGCTATGGTAGTATCTGAAACTAGTTAACTGCAAGACTTGCAATTGTGATATCTTAACTAATCCAAATTCAATCCTTGAGAAAAATAACCTTTTAGAAGAAAGCATAGTTTGCATAGAGATAGGTCCACGTTTACAAAATCACTACTACATGGATAAAACACAATTTGGTCCGTCAGAACACATAGTTTGCAAACTAATTTCATAAGAACTTATAGTTTTCACCGAGCCTGGCGTGAAGATGCTCGTTTTCCTTCCTGAGAACCTCTAGTTGGAGGGTTCGTTCAATCAGGTCCTCTTTAGTTTTTACCTGATCCCTCGGTACTTGGACGTGCGCCTCCTGCTGGTTCAAGAGCTCCGTCTGGGATGCGACAAGCTTATCAGTAAGCTTAAGGTTATCCCCATGACCTCCTTGATGATCTCCAGAGGGCGCATTTTGTGATTTTTTATGTGACAACACTCCCAGTATGTAGATATTTTGCGATGTAGTACAATTTTTACGTGACTAGACTATGAGATGCTCCTCGTGCCCCTTATAGGATTGGCACCCAACTCTGTGTACCCGCCATCAGGCATTTTCGAAAAACTTCCTCGCAGAGGATGGAACCATGTCGTGGCAGTGGCAGATCCTTGTCGGTGGCAGACCGTCCGGCTTCACCTACTCGTCGCCCGCCGGAAGCCATCTGAGGCACCACGACGTGTCCAACCACGCTTGGATCCATCGACATCGGTGCTTGAGGACACAGCGATGTCGAAGCTTGTTGTACCCATCGCGCCCGAGAAGCGCGGTGCACTGGTAGAGAAGGAGGAGCGCCAAGCATCATACAATACAGAGGAGCACCGGAGGAAGGCTTGCGAGACCACCATGAAGAAGTCCAGGAGGAATAGAGGAGCCAGCTATGAGGACGACTCCAACTCGGGCAACGAGGAGGCATTCATGGATCAGTTGGAGGTAGAAGCGTATGAGAGTGACGTCGACCCATGGGACTACGAGGAGAAGGAGGACTCTGACAAGGAGAGGGAATGTATCTATGAGGAGGGAGTTACCGATGAGTCATCGGAGGACACCACCGCCGCCGACGACGACAACGATGACGACGATTAATGTTCTATTGTTAGTATTGTTATATATATAACTACCATGTCCTGCATTGCGATTATTGTAACTACCATGTCGTGATATAATATTGGGATGTTGGTACTGTAAAATTTTTGTGTGGCTGTTAGATAAAAGAGGATCAACGGTTGGTGGGCACTATCCGCGTGACAACTGTCTGACCAATCAGAGCGTGCTGGTTTCTGGGTGAGATATAGTAAGGGATTTTTTGAGTATACGTGACTAGCATAGAGGGCAAAACTGAGTTAACATGGTTTTCAACCCTAGACCCCCCCCTCGTTGCCCAGGACATGGAACCACTCCATGGATTGAGCCAAAAACCCGACACTTAGCTCCCTCTCAGCATCGTAAGCAACTTCTCCAACTAGATATTTCGTGGTAATTCGGAGAAATCTTGACTTTCCATTTTCTAAACCCAAAAAACCGGTGTTTTCCCAAAGGAGGTGCAAGATTAGGGCGCGCCTAGGGGTCCGAGGCAATTTTCATGCATGCTACACCATAGTGCATGGCCATTCTCGGGAGATGGGTATTTATCTCGTGGTGCAAGCATATACTATATTTTTTGAGTTACGACCCAGTAAATGCGGTTTCTAACTATAGGTAACATATAAGACACTCTCAATTTTCAGGGAAAATAGTTTGGGTGCCCCATGGGGTACCTAGGCTAGATGCATGCCTCGGTCCAAGATTGCACCGACTGTTGTGTTGTCGCGGCTGCTGACGGGTTTCGCCATTTTTGGGATACACCAAACAAAATCTAAAAAATCTAAAAATGTGAAACAGCTCCTGGAGCCCTTTCATGTGACCCATTACCCTCAAAAAATAAGCAAGGCATACCAGGTCCTTTGGAACCCAACGAACCACCGGGGTGTCTATCGACTGTGAGTTAACATGGCTTTCAACCCTAGATTCTCCCTCTCGCTGCCCAGAACAGTGAACCACTCCATGGATTGAGCCCAAACCCGGCACGTAGCTCCCTCTCGGCATCGCAAGCGACTTCTCCAACTACATATTTCGTGGTCATCTGGAGAAATCTTGACTTCCCATTTTCTTAACCCCAAAAATGGCGTTTTCCCAAAGGAGGTGCAAGATTAGGGCGCGGCCAGGGACCCGAGGCAATTTTCACGCATGCTACCCCATGGTGCATGGCCATTCTCAAGAGGTAGGTACTTATCTTGTGGTGCAAGCATATACTGTATTTTTTAGTTACGGTCCGTTAAATGCGGTTTCTAACTGTAGGTACCCTATAAGACACTCTCAATTTTCAGGGAAAATGGTTTGGGTGCCCCATGGGGTACCTAGGCTAGATGCATGCCTGGATCGAAGATTGCACTCACCTTTGTGTTCCCGCGGCCACCGGCGGGTTTCGTCTTTTTTTGGGCAGTACCAAACAAAATCTAAAAAAACAAAAATGTGAAAGCAGCTCCTGGAGCCCTTGCATGTGACCCACTTCCCTCATAAAATCATAAGCAAGGCATACCAGGTCCTTTGCCACCCAAGGCACCACCATGATGTCTATCGAATGTGAGTTAACATGGCTTTCAACCCTAGATTCCCCCCTTGCTGCCCAGAACATGGAACCACTCCATGGATTGAGCCCAAACCCGGCACCTAGCTCTCTCCCGGCATTGCAAACGACTTCTCCAACTAGAGATTTCATGGTCATTTGGATAAATCTTGACTTTCCATTTTCCGAACCCGAAAAACCAGTGTTTTCCCAAAGGAGGTGCAAGATTAGGGAGCGCCCAGGGGGCGAGGCATTTTTCACGCATGTTACACGATGGTGCATGGCTATTCCCGGGAGGTGGGTATTTATCTCGTGGTGCAATTAGATATTGTATTTTTTGAGTTACGCCCGGTAAATGCGGTTTCTAACTATAGGTAACATATAAGACACTCAATTTTTAGGAAAAAAATGGTTTGGGGTGCCCCATGGGTTACCTAGGCTGGATGCATGCCTGGGTCAGGGATTGCACCGACCATTGCGTTGTTGCGGTCGCCAACGGGTTTCGCCGTTTTTTGGGCAGCACCAAACAAAATCTAAAAAAAAGAGTGAAAACAGCTCCTAGAGCCCTTGCATGTGACCCACTTCCCCTCATAAAATCATAAGCAAGGCATACCAGGTCCTTTGCCACCCAAGGCACCACCAGGATGTCTATCGAGTGTGTTTTAACATGGCTTTCAATCCTAGATTCCCCTCTCGCTGCCCGGAACATGGAACCACTCCATGGATTGATCCCAAACTCGACACCTATATCCCTCTCGGCATCGCAAGCGACTTCTCCAACTAGAGATTTCGTGGTCATTTGGAGAAATCTTGACTTTCCATTTTGTGAACCCAAAAAACCGGTGTTTTCACAGAGGAGGTGCAGGATTAGGGTGCACCCAGGGGCTCGAGGCAATTTTCACGCATGCTACACCATAGTGCATGACCATTCCCGGGAGGTGGGTATTTATCTCGTCGTGCAAGCATATACTGTATTTTTTTAGTTATAACCCGGTAAATACGGTTTCTAACTGTAGGTACCCTATAAGACACTCAATTTTTAGGGAAAAATGGTTTGGGATGCCCCATGGGGTACCTAGGCTGGATGTACGCCTGGGTCCAAGATTGCACCGACCGTTGCGTTGTCGCGGCCGCCGATGGGTTTCGCCATTTTTTTAGGCAGCACCAAAAAAAATCTAAAAAATATGAAAACATCTCCTGAAGCCCTTGCATGTGACCCACTGTCCTCATAAAATCATAATCAAGGCATACCAGGTCCTTTGGCACCCAAGGCACCACCAGGATGTCTATCGAATGTGAGTTAACATGGCTTTCAACCCTAGATTCCCCCTCGCTGCCAGAACATGCAACCACTCCATGGATTGAGCCTAAACCCGGCACCTAGATCCCTCTCGGCATCGCAAGCGACTTCTCCAACTAGAGATTTCGTGATCATTTGGAGAGATCTTGACTTTCCATTTTCTGAAGCCGAAAAATCAGCGTTTCCCCAAAGGAGGTGCAAGATTAGCGCACGCTGAGGGGCCCGAGGCAATTTTCACGCATTATGCATAGATTGTCCTTTAGGGGAGCACCTAGCGCTTTATGCCAGCCAACTGGATTGTTCTAGAGAACTAGTTGTCGGAGGAGTATCGGGTAGACAATGCCGCCATCATGTTGTTGAACATGAGAACCGGCCGCCACCTTGAGAAGAAGATTAGTCGGGTTATTCGCAGGTGCTTTCTTGATATTCATACGTATATGTGTGATCCTTTTTTTTGCGCTCACCTCCTATACGATATGTTTTTCAAGTTCTGTTTCTTCATATACTTGTTTACCTTGATTGAATCTCTGTTTGTTTACCTTGACTGAATCTCTGTTTTGGGCCGGCCTTGGAGGGGGACTATAGGGTCGGCCGCCCCAGGCCCAAAAAATATAAGGGCCCTCCTCAAATATGTTGTTTGTATATAGTCCAGTTTATAGATTTCAGAAAAAATAAATAAAGAAGCAGCCGGTCGTTTCCTATTGGGCCCTTCCTTTTAACCGCCGTCACCAGGTTATATGATCAGGTCGGATCGATCGCTAGCAACTAGCGTTCACCACTCTTCTACCATTCACCCTCTCTGTCTCGATCATAAAAAGGCTGAAGCCACACCATCGCCCGTTGACCTCGCCCTCGCCCATCCCCTGCACTTCGTTCGGTCATTCCATCTTTATCATAGAGTAGGCTAGCCTGCTGGTCCTATACTCCGACTCCGATCCCAAAGATATAAAATATTTGTCCCAAACACAAATTTCTCATACTTACGGGGATTATGTCTTAATTTCTAGTTCTGAATTTATGATTAGTAATTGTCCTTCTTATTTCTAGTGTGGGTAACTGGTTATGGCATCTCATTCTGGTACTAAGAAAAGGAAAAGGAGGATGCAAGAACAAATGTTGGTAGAAACTCAAAGAGAGGATTGTTTCATAAATTTTTGAATAGTAGCACGAGCACTTCAAGAAATCCCAATGAATTGGCACTAGTCCTTTTCGAGAAACAGACTAATGTTGATCCATAAGATGATATCAGTACACACAACAATGTTGACATCAAAAGATGATATCAGTACACACAACAACATTGACATCAACTCGGATGACGACAATATGAGTGACCATGATCACATATTTTAATCCATCTCCTATAGAATTTGCTAGTGTGGAAGTTGATGAGGAACCAGCTAGCGCGAATATTTATGATTCGACAAAAAAGGTTAGTATCAATAATAAAGCAAATTCAGAACTAGAGAAGAAATGTTAAATATATATATATATATCAGTGGAGAAAGGCCCTATTAGAGAAGAAATGTTAATTTTCCTCTAAAAATTCATAGAGAAAATTTTAAGGTAATATGTAAACAATGTTATTTTTATGTGAATATTGCAGGTATACTTGAAGTATTTATTTTTCATTGTTTCATATATGTATATTAAAAATAGCAAGGGGCCTCAAATTTTATTTTCGCCTCGGGCCAACGAAAACTCAGGACCGACCCTGTCTCTGTTTCTCTCCTCTCTCTCTCTATCTCTGGAAGGTAGTTTTACGTCGGTAGCACAACCGGCGACCTCCTAGTGCTTGGACAGAGGGTGCAGCTCTATAAGACACGGTTGTACAACCCCTTCTCGGGTGCTATCAAGCGCCTGAGGGTGGAGATACCGACCGAGCAGGTGGCTTCTGTCGATGTGACGATGTTCCCATCATTGATGGTGTTTACACCAAACCATCAGAACACCATCATTTGGTGGGCGGATGAGGGCACAGAGGAAGGCAGTCGCCCGGTCTTTGGTGAAGGGTGGTACATGCCGAATGACTTCGTGGAACTCCAGAGCATGACTTCTTACGTCGGTGATATTTTCGTCGCAGGCAGATACGGGTTTGTCCACTCGACTATGCGTGGTGCTGCTCATGGAGATGTCCAGATGCAACACTCCACACGGACCCTGAAGATGCATGCCATAGTTGCAGGTCCTGTTCCGGCCTGCCGGCACCCATAGAATTGTTTTTACCTCATCGAGTCCGACGAGGAGTTGTTGTTCATTGTGAGTGGACCGGTCTACGGCGGCATGCCCGTTGTTTACCAGGTTGATACACAAAACCATGTCCTTCATCCAGTCATAGGCATCGGCAACCGTGCTCTCTTTGTTGCTGACAATCGGTGCATCTGCGTCGATAGCGCCAGGGTACCCATGGTGTAGGCCAACAACATCTACTATTCGGACCTATCCAAGATTAGATCTTACAACTTTGAGGCTCTTGCATGGGAAGAGGAGCCAAGGGTTGTCCATGGGTATGGAGTAGGAGGATTATGGATCAATGACCGTCCTTTTGAACTCGAACGATTGCTAGCGAGTATTGCAGAATCATCGAGCATTCTGAGCTACACATGGTGTCGCCTTATGGCAAATATGGTACCACCCACTACGATTACTACGACGGTTACTCGTCAAATTGATGGATCATGTGGGTCTGCTCCTATTGTATTCTCTGTCTATGAATTATGCAAGTGCAAGTTGTATGGTGTACCCATAATACAATGGATGTTCTATGTTTCAAAAAGATCATGTGTTGTACCTCTTTCAATTTTATTGTTTTTCTATGTACGTGTAATCATTCTGATACATGCTTGGTTTGTAACAATCATCAAACAACTTACGATTGCGAATTATAATCCTCAAACAACTTAAAACTGTGAATTATAGTAAATTATTACAATCCTCAAACAACTTACAACAGCGAATTACAGTAGATTATTATATTCCTCGGTAAACTTACATCAACTTACAATAGTGAATTAAAAGTTGCAACAACTCAGCGTCGGAATTCAGGTTCAGATTCACAGGGACCTACGATCCCTGCCACGAGAAGCCGGAGTTCATGTTTGAAGAAATTGTTGCGGCGGCACGGTTGTTCGTACTGAACCGGAACTGATTCAAGCGCATCAACTAGTGCATGAATATTGTAGATCTCTTGAAGTTTGGCGGGAAGGAAAAATATCAGTTGTGGTTGAACGATCCCTGAACTTACGTCCTCTTTAGGCAATTGGCTAGCCAACTTTTATGGTGGAGATCTATAATTTCTTCAGTGTAGAACAGTTAAGTTCAGACTAACTCTGTAGAATGCCTTTTGTAGAGGCAATGGCCCACTTTTGTGCAGCTATCTCATACTGTAATATGGAATTAGTTTGGAAGTAACCAAATGCTACCAAGATGTATCTATTTATTCAATTACTACCGGCGGTTCAATTCAGTTTATTGTCATACTTATCCGAGGCAGACAAGACTCAGACAACATTTTATGAACTGATCTTGGGTGGTTTATTCATGAAAGTTCCATATAGAATGACACACCAGCTTGAACAAATGTAGGTAAAAAGTGTTCGAGGAATACAAACCAGCAGCATTTCTTGTCTTTTGGATCGCTCACCAGCAGCTTTTTCGCGGCAATGGTGATATTGATCATTGCTAGCCCACCCTCTTTTCCGGAGGCTAACCTTTGTTATTCACACAAATTCATTAGCCACACATACTACAACTTCATTAGCCACACATACTATAAATCATTAGCCACACATATTATGAATTCAGTAGCCATACATTATAAATTCAGTAGCCACACATACTACAACAGTTTAAACTATTGCATAAGGCGTACTACGTGCTCGACTCTCAAGTTAGCAATTTTTCAGATTCACTAAACCTCTATCTTCACTCGAGGGAAATCAGAACCACCAGCTTGTCCACGCCCGGTCCCCCTACCGAAACTGCGTGCTCCGTCACATAACGGTGGTGGTCCTGTGCCATCGATCCTTCCAGCCAAACACTGCAGGCGACGAGGATGCTTTCTGGACGCCTTGTCGGGGTCCTGAATGCCATGTACCGATTCCAGAACCTCCTGCAGGTGGATGATCACCGGGTGCTTCCAGCAAACCTGTTGTCCTGCCCTGCTTGGAATCTCCACCTTGTACATCTTAGGAACATTTTCTGGATATTTCAGCCACACCTTTACCTCGATGATCCATCTGTCACTCGGTGGCACTTGTTGGAGATATGCCCTAGAGGCAATAATAAATGTAGTTATTATTATATCTTTGTGTTTATGATAAATGTTTGCATTCATGCTATAATAGTATTAACAAGGAAACATTGATACTTGTGTGATTTGTAAACTTAATTTGAAGTCCCTAGTATAGCCTCTATACATCACTAGCTTGTTGGTTGATATATGATTATGGTTTCCCTATCATGAACATTGAGATGTTATCAACAACAAGATCATATCGTTAGGAGAATGATATGATGGACATACTCCTATAGATAAGCATAGCATAAAGATCAAGTCATTTAAATAGTTCAATTGCTATATGCTTTCTGATACATAGTAACCTAATTCCTTCGACCATGAGATCATGCATATCACCTTTACCGGATGGATGCTTTGATGACATCAAACACCACACCGTAACTGGGTGGCTATAAAGGTGGCATTGAGTGTTCGGAAAGTATTGGTTGAGACACATGGATCAAGAGTGGGATTTGTCCATCCATATGACGGATAAATATACTCTGGGCCCTCTCGGTGGAATGTCATCCAATTAGCTTGCAAGCATGTGACTGGATCACAAGGGATCACATATCACAGGAACGAGAAAAAAGTACTTATCAGTAACGAGGTTGAACTAGGTATGCAGAGATACCGACGATCATAACCTCGGATAAGTAAACTATCGTGAGACAAAGGGAAATTGGTATCGTATGTAAGTGGTTCATTCAATCGCAAAGTAATCGTATAAATATGTGGGAACCATATGAATTTCCATATTCCTCTATTGGTTATTGTTCGGAGAAGTGTCTCGATCATGTCCGCATAATTCACGAACCGTAGGGAGACACACTTAAGGATTCGACGTTGTTTGAGTAGTTATGGTATTATGAGAAAGAGACCGAATGTTGTTCGGAGTCTCGGGTGATCCGGAATGGTCGGAGAATAAGATTCATATAAGGAAAGTCCCGTTTCGGAGTTCGGGAATGATTCCGGTGTTTTCATCGGGAATGTTCTAGAAGGTTCCGGAATGTCCGGCACTCCGGAGGGGAAGAGGTACATGAGTGTGTCATTGCAAGTTGGAATGATTGCATCATGTGCTAAGTGTATTCGCTGTCCAAAATAAAGGGTTTAATCAAATCCTAAATTGAAAAGTCAAACGGCTAGTTTGAAAGTCAAACGGCAAGTTTTTGGAAAGTGGAAAGAGGAGGAAGGAGGGAAACCGAGTTGGGGAGGGAATCCCTCCTCCAATCGGCGGCCCACCTCCAAGCCGAGTTGGGGAGGGACTCCCCTCCCTCCCCTGGCGCGCTGGCCCCTCCACCTATATAAGGAGGGGCAGGGCTCCCTCCTCTAGACACACAAGTCCCTCACCTCAAACCCTAGAAAGCTGCAGCCCTCCATAGCCACCGCCTACACCTAGGGTTTTTCCCTAGCCGCCGATTTGGGTGTCCCCGGAACCCTAGCCGCCGGCTCTATCCCCTCCTCCTTGGTGTGTCTAAACCCTAGATCGCCGAGGAGCTCTCTCATACTCCACCATACTCGCTCCGGCTTAAGGCGAAGCCCTGCGGGATCTCCCCTCTACTTCTGGTACCACGCCGTTGTGCTGCCGGAATCTCGAGGAGAGTGCTACAACCTCCGCTGCCTGCTGGAACAAGGGAGAGGAAGGTCTTCGTCGAGTACCGAACGTGTGACCGACTGCGGGAGCGCTGCCGGAACGCAGCGCCGGAAGGATCGTCTACGCGATCTTGCGATCGGGAAGAGTACGACTACATCACCCACGAGAATCCGCTCTCGTTAAACACTTTGGAATCTTCGAGGGTAAGTTATTCCATCGACTCGTTGCTACAATCTAATAGATAGATCTTGGCTTGTTTGTTTGTATGCGATAGAAAATTTTTGTTTTCCATGCTACGAAACCCTACAGCACTATCTCCACCAGCTCGTTGCCAAGGCTACTAACGACCTTCTTGAGGGCCTCCGGTTCCCAAGCATCCAAAGGGAGGCCGTCAAAGAGTTTAGAGAAGAAATGAAGCTGTCCGAAGCGATCGTCCCACCCACAGGCGCGATGCCAACGCATGAAGCTCATTTTCTCCCCACAACACTTGAAAGAACGGGAAGAATGCAGAACATGCTCGTTGTCTAAGTTGTGGGCAAACAAGATGAAGAAATTGAATGGCAGCGCGCATACCTCAATATTGACCACTTTTCGCCTGATCCCAAAACGAGACCTGAAAGCCGACAAAAAGTCTGCCGGTGACACGAAGGGATGCGTGCCCAGCATGGTGGCCATGAGAACATTGTTGTCGAACTCCTCTGTTAGGGCTACCATGCCTGGGGTGCGCGACAACACGCAACCACCCGAGGTCGGTAATCGGTCCGGATTGCCCGTCGGATGTGCTCTGCCGTGCGAGAAGGTCTAGGTAGTGGCGAGAGGATAGGCTGGGGACGCGAAGCTCCGACACGCCGACTAGGAAAAATGAGGCGAGGGCGACGATGGTGAGCTTCGGTTAAGGGTGTGAGAGGTTGATCGGGCCATGGCGAGGACGCAAGGAGAGCAACGACAAGCTTCGATCTGGAGACAAGTAGTCGGAGCTAAGCAAGGTAATGGAGAGGGGAATAATAGGGGAGAAGAGAAGAGCAGAGAAGAAGATCTAGTCCTCACGGGGGTAAACCAGTCCACGACCGCAAAGGATAATGGGGAATACTGATAGGACGAGGCAAGAAGAGTTGTTTTCCATGCTACGAAACCCTACAGTGGTATCAGAGCCGTGTCTATATGTAGATCTGTTGCACGAGTAGAACACAATGGTCATTGTGGGCGTTGATGCTTTTATTGTCGATTGTTTCTTGTGTACTTTGCATCTTGCAGTATGTTGGGATGAAGCGGCCCGGGCTAACCTTACATGACATCGTTCATGAGACTTGCTCCACGCTTGACATGCAACTTGTATTGCATAAGTGGCTTTGCGGGTGCTTGTTTCTCCTAGCATAGTTAAGATCCAATTTACAACGGGTGATTAACAATACTAGTATCAATATTGTGGTTCTTGTTCGTAAGTTAGAACGACACTTATTGAAAGCCCCAAACCACGTAAAATATGCAAAGAAAGTAGAGGTGTCTAACTTTGTTTTGCAGGGGTGTGCAGTGATGTGATATGGCCATGATTGTGATTATATTTGATGTATGCAATGTTCCTTATTGTAAGTTGGCAACCGGCAGGAGCCATATGGTTGTCTTTAATTTATGTTAAGACCCGCGTGTCTATTCAAAGTAGTTGTAATAGTTGAAGCCGGTGGACGACAACCATGGACAGGCGTCATTGACCTTGATGCAATGCCGGTGATGATGGAGATCATGTTCGTGCTTGAAGATGGAGATCGGAAGCACAAAGAAGAAAGGCCATATCATATCACATATATATTGAATTGCATGTGATGTTAATCCTTTATGCATCTTGTATTGCTTAGTAGACGACGGTAGCATTATAAGATGATCCCTCATGCACATGAATTTCAAGTCATAAAGTGTTCACCCTTAGTTAGCACCGTTGCTAAAGCTTGTTGTTTCGAAGCACCACGTGATGATCGGGTGTGTTAGATTCCGCAAGTGTATACAACGTGAGCAAGCCAGATTTGCTCATGCGGAAACTAAGGTTTGATCTTGACGAGCCTAGCATGTACAGACATGGTCTCGGAACACGGATCACCGAAAGGTAAAGCATGAATCATATAGTAGATATGATGAACATGCCGATTGTTCGCCATTGAAACTATATCAACTCTCGTGATGATCGGTGTTGATGTAGTGGATTTGGTTCGTGTGATCACTAAAACAATGTGAGGGATGTTGTTTTGAGTGGGAGTTCACCTAGATTAACTTTATTAATTAATTTGAACTCAATTTGTCATAAACTTAGTCTAAACTATTGCAAATATGTTGTAGATCAATGGCAGCCCCTACCATCAATTTTAATGCGTTCCTAAAGAAAGAAAAGTTGAAAAACAATGGAAGCAACTTCGCGGATTGGTTCCGCAATTTGAGGATTGTCCTCACGGCTGGTAATTTGACCTATGTGCTGGATGCACCGCTGGGTGACCCACCTGCAGTTGATGCTTCCGATGAAGTAAAGAATGTTTACCTCGCTCGGAAGAATCAGTACTCCATAGTTCAGTGTGCTATCTTGTATGGTTTGGAATCGGAGCTTCAGAAAAGGTTTGAAGATTCAGACCCATATGATATTGTCGAGGATCTCAAATTGATTTTTGAGACTCATGGGCAATTGAAAGCTATGAGGCTTCTGAAAAGTTCTTTAACTACAAGATGGAAGAGGGCAGCTCCGTCAGTGAGCATGTGCTTAAGATGTCTGGGCACGCAAACAAACTTCAAAGCTTGGGTATAGTGATTCCTAATGCTTTGGGGATTTACCGTGTCCTCCAGTCACTACCACCAAGTTACAAGAACTTTGTGATGAACTACAACATGCAGAACATGAACAAGACGTTGCCAGAACTCTTTGCCATGTTGAAATCTGCAGAAGTGGAGATCAAGAAAGAGCACCAAGTGTTGTTGGTCAATAAGACCACCAAATTCAAGAGAGGCAAGTCTAAGCAGAAGGGACACTTCAAGAAGGGTGGTAAGAAAGTTACCACGCCGACGAAGAAGACCAAGGCTGGACCTAAGCCTGATACTGAGTGCTTTTACTGCAAGGGAGAAGGTCACTGGAAGCGGAATTGCCCAAAGTACTTGGCGGATTTGAAGAACGGCAACATCAAGAAGAAAGGTATATCTGATATACATGTTATTGATGTGTATCTCACTAGTACTCGTAGTAGTGCCTAGGTATTTGATACTGGTTCGGTTGCTCATATTTGTAACTCGAAACAGGTGCTGCAGAATAAACGGAAGCTAGCGAAGAACGAGGTGACGATGCGCGTGGGAAATGGATCAAAGGTTGATGTGATCGCAGTCGGCACGCTACCTCTTCATCTACCATCGGGATTAGTTTTATACTTAAATAATTGTTATTTGGTGCCTGCGTTGAGCATGAACATTATATCGGGATCTTGTTTATTGCGAGACGGTTACTTGTTTAAGTCCGAGAATAATGGTTGTTCGATTTATATGAGTAATATGTTTTATGCACATGCACCTTTGATAGATGGTCTATTCTTATTGAATCTCGATAGTGGAAATACACATATCAACAACATTGAGGCTAAATGATTGAAATCAAGCGATAATTCGACCTATATGTGGCACTGTCGTCTTGGTCACATTGGAGTGAAACGTATGAAGAAACTCCATTCTGATGGACTTCTTGAATCACTTGATTTTGAATCACTTGAAAGATGCGAAGCATGTCTGATGGGAAAAATGACTAAGACTCCATTTTCTGGTATGATGGAGCGAGCTACGGACTTATTGGAAATCATACATACCGATGTATGTGGTCCAATGAGTGTAGCATCGCGCGGTGGTTATCGTTATGTTCTTACCTTCACGGATGACTTGAGTAGATATGGGTATATCTATTTCATGAAACATAAGTCCGAAACTTTCGAGAAGTTTAAGGAGTTTCAAAGTGAGGTAGAGAATCAACGTAACAAGAAGATTAAATTTCTACGTTCTGATCGTGGAGGTGAATATCTAAGTTACGAGTTTGGCGAGCATTTGAAGAAATGCGGAATACTTTCACAATTGACACCGCCGGGAACACCACAGCGTAATGGTGTGTTCGAATGTCGTAATCGAACTCTCTTAGATATGGTTCGTTCTATGATGTCACTTACAGATTTACCGCTATCATTTTGGGGTTATGCATTAGAAACAGCCGCATTCACTTTAAATAGGGCACCGTCTAAATCCGTTGAAACGACACCGTATGAATTATGGTTTGGGAAGAAACCTAAATTGTCGTTCCTTAAAGTTTGGGGATGCGAAGCCTATGTAAAGAAGTTACAGCCGGACAAGCTTGAACCCAAAGCGGAAAAATGCGTCTTCATAGGATACCCGAAGGAAACTATTGGGTATACCTTCTATCATAGATCCGAAGGCAAAATCTTCGTTGCCAAGAATGGATCCTTTCTAGAGAAGGAATTTCTCTCAAAAGAAGTGACTGGAAGGAAAGTAGAACTCGACGAGGTTGTCGAACCTTCTCTCGAAATTGCGAGTAGCGCAGCACCGGAAGAAGTTCCTGTGGTGCCTGCACCAATAAGAGAGGAAGCTAATGATGGTGATCATGAAACTTCGGTTGAAGTTGCTACAGAGCCTCGGAGGTCAACGAGAACTCGTACCACTCCAGATTGGTATGATTCCGTTATGAATGTCATGTTGGTGGACAACACCGATGACCCCGAGACATATGAGGAAGCGATGATGAGCCCAGATTCCAATAAATGGCAAGAAGCCATGAAATCCGAGATTGGATCCATGTACGAAAACCAAGTATGGACTTTGGTGGACTTACCGGATGGCCAGAAGGCTGTCGAGAACAAATGGATTTTCAAGAAGAAAACAGATGCTGATGGTAATGTTACTGTCTATAAAGCTCGACTTGTTGCAAAAGGGTTTCGACAAATTCAAGGAGTTGACTACGATGATACTTTCTCACCGGTAGCGAAGCTAAAGTCTGTGAGGATTATGTTAGCAATCGCTGCATATTATGATTATGAGATATGGCAGATGGATGTCAAAACAACATTCCTCAATGGAGACATTGATGAAGAGTTGTATATGATGCAACCCAAAGGTTTTGTCGATCCTAAAGATGCTAACAAGGTATGCAAACTTCAACGATCCATCTATGGATTGAAGCAAGCATCCCGAAGTTGGAATCAACGTTTTGATAAGGTGATCAAAAGTTTTGGTTTTATACAAACTTATGGAGAAGCTTGTATTTACAAGAAAGTGAGTGGGAGCTCTGTAGCATTCTTAATACTATATGTGGATGACATATTGTTGATTGGGAATGATGTAGACCTTCTTAATAGTGTCAAGGAATATTTGAATAATAGTTTTTCAATGAAGGATCTTGGCGAAGCAGCTTACATATTAGGCATAAAGATTTATAGAGATAGATCGAAACGTCTAATATCATTGTCAGAGAGTACATATTTGGACAAAGTTCTAAAGAGGTTTGGAATGGAAGATAGCAAGAAAGGGTTCTTGCCCATGTTGCCCAATACGACCTTGAGTAAAACTCAAAGTCCGACATCGGCAGAAGATAGAGAAAGGATGAGTAAGACTCCCTATGCCTCAGCCATAGGATCTCTAATGTATGCCATGCTATGTACTAGACCCGACATTGCATATGCTGTTAGTTTAACTAGCAGATATCAAAGTGATCCAGGAGTGGATCATTGGACAGCGGTCAAAAACATCCTTAAGTACTTGAGAAGAACTAAGGATATGGTTCTTTCTTATGGAGGTGATGAACAACTCGTTGTTAATGGTTACACCGATGCTAGTTGGAACACCGATCCGGATGATTCTAAATCACAATCCGGATACGTATTTATTTTGAATGGTGCAGCAGTTAGCTGGAGGAGTGCAAAGCAAAGCGTTGTGGCGAGATCTTCAACTGAATCGGAATACATGGCTGCTTCGGAGGCTTCACAAGAAGCGATATGGATGAAAGAGTTCATTACAGAGCTGGGTGTGGTTCCTAGTGCGCTGGACCCAATGTCTATCTACTGTGATAACATGGGCGCCATAGCCAATGCGCAAGAACCAAGATCACACAAGAAGCTGAAGCACATCAAGCTACGTTTTCACGCTATTCGAGAACATATCCAGGATGGGGATATAAAGATTTGCAAAGTACACACAGATCTGAATGTGGCGGATCCGTTGACTAAACCTCTCCCGAGGGAAAAACATGACCAACACCAAACTGCCATGGGTGTTCGGTATATTACCATGTAATCTAGATTAGTTGACTCTAGTGCAAGTGGGAGACTATTGGAGATATGCCCTAGAGGCAATAATAAATGTAGTTATTATTATATCTTTGTGTTTATGATAAATGTTTGCATTCATGCTATAATAGTATTAACAAGGAAACATTGATACTTGTGTGATTTGTAAACTTAATTTGAAGTCCCTAGTATAGCCTCTATACATCACTAGCTTGTTGGTTGATATATGTTTATGGTTTCCCTATCATGAACATTGAGATGTTATCAACAACAAGATCATATCGTTAGGAGAATGATATGATGGACATACTCCTATAGATAAGCGTAGCATAAAGATCAAGTCATTTAAATAGTTCAATTGCTATATGCTTTCTGATACATAGTAACCTAATTCCTTCGACCATGAGATCATGCATATCACCTTTACCGGATGGATGCTTTGATGACATCAAACACCACACCGTAACTGGGTGGCTATAAAGGTGGCATTGAGTGTTCGGAAAGTATTGGTTGATACACATGGATCAAGAGTGGGATTTGTCCATCCATATGACGGATAGATATACTCTGGGCCCTCTCGGTGGAATGTCATCCAATTAGCTTGCAAGCATGTGACTGGATCACAAGGGATCACATATCATGGGAACGAGAAAAGAGTACTTATCAGTAACGAGGTTGAACTAGGTATGCAGAGATACCGACGATCATAACCTCGGATAAGTAAACTATCGTGAGATAAAGGGAAATTGGTATCGTATGTTGTAACACCCTCAGAATCGACCCTATGCAAGTTTTAGCAAAACTCGCCAAACCCGCATAGAAACGATTCGAAGGTGCCCACCAGGCACTTTCGTGCGGGTGGAAAGCAAAGTAATAACATTACACAACAGTCCTCGATGGGACCCACAGAACAGATATATATACAACAGCGACTCAAAGAGTCAAGAATACAAATATACGGTACAAAGATCCAAATCACCTTGAAAACGATGGGGCGTCCGTCTACGGACAAGAAGCAAATGGGGCTAAGAGCCCTGAAGAATAACCAATGGCGTACATAACCCTGCCCAGGCCAAGCCGGAAGGGTAACCCTGCTAACGGCGTCGATCTCAAAACCTGCTTAAACAAAAGGGGTGCCGACAAAGGGCAAAGGAGAAAGAAGGAGCGTCAGTACTGAGGCCAGTACACGGCGAGGCTAGAGTTCGGCGGTCCTCGCCTACATAGGTATGGTGGACTGAGCGGCAGCGGCAGCATGCACTAAACAACCTATAGAGACTCGATACAACTGGCGGTTATCAGAGAGGGGTGAGAAAGACCTATTCGGAACCAACCTGATTCTATCATCAAACAAACCCATCCTGGCGTTTCCCCCTCGAGACCAAACGAGGAAGTCAACCGAGGAACTCACACAGTTGGCAGTTTTACTTATTCAGTTATCGTTGCAGCAATTACTAGTCAGGTTTAGATAATCGTCCTGATAAAGTAAGCAGTGGGCACTTTTAGTTAGTCATCCCGTTATAGTGGCATCACTTACTAGTCAGATTCAATTAGCATGAGATAACCCAAAACCCAGCAGTTGTTGGTACTTTTACTTAGCCATTCCGTTGTAGTGAAGCTGATTACTATTCATATCGGAAACAAGTCAAGTTAAAACAATAAACTTTAGTTATAGTTGTCTATGATCAAACATTGTGCTCCAAGTCGTCCATAACCGCGGACACGGCTTCTCGAAAAGATTTAACCCTGCAGGGGTGCACCAAAGTATCCACAGGCACTTCGACCCTTTTTGCCAGATCAGTTAACATACACCCATCGGTATGTCGGCGGGGCCTAAGTCACGACGTTCCCAGACACAAAGCAAGTACATGGGGGCCACCCCACCAAGTCGACACCCGCAACGAAGTCGGCCGGTCTCCGAGACGGACTTAGGGTTTGGGAAGACGGCTGTGAACGACAGTATGCCCCCAAACGGGGACTGTCGACACTGCGAAATCGTGGCCCGCTCCTAAACAGTACAGTGTGCAGTACCTCGCACAATCGTAAATAAAGCAGTAAAGCATGGCATAAGTACAGGATAGTAATAAAGCCCCAAACTACTTGTGGCCCCTAGTACAATACTTTGAAATCAGGTAATTATCAATGGGGGGCCCATATCTCCCCACCTGTGGTTAGCGCGCTCGATCTCGGAACAGGTGTCAAGAACTCGGATCCTACGGGACACAAGTGGGCGGTCGGAAACCAAATCTTACCTATCACCCACCGATGCCTCTGCTTAATTCAATTTTAGTTGTTAAACAGGAAGTAAAGTGAAACAATAATTAAAGCCATGATCATCTCCAACGTCAACATGCGGCAATTCCTCCAACAAAGGTGGTACTTGACGGCAAGCAAAACACTTGAGCAAGCGACTACGACACGCGGGTCCAACTAGCTACCAAACAACAGGTAATAGGATGTGTCCAAGGCGATATATGGCTGCAAGGGATATCACGGGTACGAAATCTAGAGCATCGCAACACAGATAGCAAAGATCAACGGGAGGGAAGTAAATACTAGCAAAGTAAGATAGGTAGAAAGAGGGAGATGCTCGCCTGAAAACATTGTCGAAGGGTTCATCCGAAGATCGGGCGAAGCTCACATCAACTCAACGACCTTATCCGCGAAGAAGCAAAACACTGGAAGAAACACCGGATGCGATATTTAATACAACGGCAGAAGATCGGCATGATGCGTGTATGATGCATGGCATGGCAAAGGTGCGATGCAATTAGGTCATATTAAGTGGAACCGGGGTCCCGACAATTAATTAGGTGGTTCATGTTATTTAGCTACCCCGCATATTAAATGTTGTTTAGCAAGACAACAGATGGAACCGGTTCGCTACACATGTTTAAATGAGGCCGATATGAGACTAGATTTGCCCGCATATGGGCCCCATATTTAATTATAAGGTGGATCGGCCTAAGGCCCCCAAACCACAGATATACATGCGAGTATGATAATTCAATATGCATCAAGTTGTTATTATGTCATAAATTAGGGTTTCGGGAAGAGGTTCACACATTAGGGGTCTCGACGATCTTGGGGTTCCGGGGTTCGAGGTTCGGTCTCAGGGTCCAGGGTTCGACGGGTCGGCGAGGTTCGGATCTGGGGTTCGACGGGATCGTTCTCGGTCTCCGGGGTCGTTCTCGGTTTACTGGGGTAGTTCTTGTCGCGTCCGGGAGGCAGGACTTGGGTCGGTGTCGGGCACGTCGGATTCTTCCGAGTCGGGGTTGTTCTTGTCGCATGCAGATCTTGTCGGGTTACACGGGGTCGAGCTTGCCGTTGCGAGGTCTTGTCGGGTCCGCGTGTCGGTCGGTCTTGGCGTTCGGGGCGAAGCACTTGGCGTTCTGCGTCGACGTTCTCATCGGCCGGGTTCTCGAGCATCGCTTCCGAGAAGGAGTACTTGGCGTCCACCGGTTCCATGTCGACGACCTTGGTCTCCTCGATGGCGAACTCGGCGTATCCATGGCGTGGTCCTTGTCGGGGTTCTCGGCTCCGGGCGCCGGGGTCGGTCTTCGAAGTCCGTGAACGGGCATCGGATCCGCATCCATGTAGAAGATCTTGGTGTGTCGCGTGTTTTCGGTCTTGCGTCTCCGGGGGCGTTGCGAACCTTCGAACAACACACAACGTTGCATCTCCTGCCGGAACCGAGGCCGACGGGAGCAGAAGGCGCGGGCCCGGGGAGGCTTGGCGACGGCTGCAGGGGGCGATGGCGACGGGGACACGGGCCGGCTCGGGCCCGGAGCACTTGGGAAGACGCGGGCGAGGGCGTCCTGCAGGAGGCGCCCGAGAGGAAGGTCGCAGGGAGGTTCGAGGGGGGGCCCACCGGCGCCGGCAAGGTGAGGGCCGCGGTGGCGGTCCTGGGCAGAGAAGTGCGCGCGGCAGAGCGGGAGGGGCGTGGGTCGTCGGCGCGCAGAGGAGGTCTGGAGACGAGGCAGCGGCCTGCGCGGGAGCAGCGAACGCGGGCGGCGCGCGCTGTGGGGCTCGGCGGCGGCGAGGCGGGCGGGGAAGCTCGGAGGCGGGGAAGCGGGCCTGCAGGCGGCGAGGCGGCTTGAAGGGGACGGCGGTGCTGCGCGGCGAGGTGGAGGCCGGAGCGGGGGCGAGCAGGGGGAGGGGCGGCGCCGGGGCCGAGCTCGGGCCGGCGGGTTGCAGAGGGGAGGGGGTGGCCTGAGCGCCTGGGGGAGACGCGGGGGCACGGGCGCGTCGGGGAGGGTCGTCGGCGGCGGACGCGGTCCGGAGCGGAGGAGGGCGGCGATCCGGCGAGCGAGGGAGGCCGGGGAGAAGGGCGACGCGGGCGAGCCGACGGCGAGGGAGGCCGCCAGAGAGGTACGCCGCGGTCGGGGAGGGGCGCGCGGCCAGCTGGGAGCGGCCGGCGGCAGCGGCACGCGGTTCTGGGAGGAGGCGAGAGAGGTTGCGCGCGGGGAGAGAGCCAGAGGGAGAGGGAGGAGGAAGAGGAACAGGGGCCAGGAGAGGTGGGCCGGACGGTGGGACCCAGGGGGCAGCTGGCGGTTGGTGGGGTGGGTTCTGGGGCGTGAGCGCGTGAGAGCGGCGAGCGGGTGCGTGCGTGTCTGGGTGGGGCCACGCGGGTGAGTGGGTGAGTGGGTTGAGAGGGTCCAGGGAGAGAGAGGGAGGGACAAGTGGCAGCGTGGGATTGGTGGGGGTTTGGGATGTGCTGAGGTGGCGAGAGCTGATTGGAGAGGGTGAGGTGGCCAGGGGTGTGGGTAGGATAGCGGGTAGCTTTAGGAATTTAGGAGGTGGACCGATTTAAAAACAGGGGTGGTCGTTCGGGTCTATTCGGCCCGTTCGACTGCCCCACTAAAACAAATTAAATATTTTTAATGTTTTAAACAGGGTTTTTGCAAGCCGATGCTAGACAAAATAAATAATCCGGACAAGCCCGGGTTTTGCGTTTGAATAAGGATGAGGCGTTTAGAAAACAAAACGGTTTTGCGAAAAAGTTTAATGCTAACCATGCATGATGATGACGATGCAATGCACAAATTCAACGCGATTTTCTAGTAGTGGTTTTTGCGGGATGCCACATATGTAAGTGGTTCATTCGATCGCAAAGTAATCGTATAAATATCTGGGAACCATATGAATTTCCAGATTCCTCTATTGGTTATTGTTCGGAGAAGTGTCTCGATCATGTCCGCATAATTCACGAACCGTAGGGAGACACACTTAAGGATTCGACGTTGTTTGAGTAGTTATGGTATTATGAGAAAGAGACCGAATGTTGTTCGGAGTCTCGGATGGGATCCAGGATATCACGAGGTGATCCGGAATGGTCCGGAGAATAAGATTCATATAATGAAAGTCCCATTTCGGAGTTCGGGAATGATTCCGGTGTTTTCATCGGGAATGATCTAGAAGGTTCCGGAATGTCCGGCACTCCGGAGGGGAAGAGGTACATGAGTGTGTCATTGCAAGTTGGAATGATTGCATCATGTACTAAGTGTATTCGCTATCCAAAATAAAGGGTTTAATCAAATCCTAAATTGAAAAGTCAAACGGCTAGTTTGAAAGTCAAACGGCAAGTTTTTGGAAAGTGGAAAGAGGAGGAAGGAGGGAAACCGAGTTGGGGAGGGAATCCCTCCTCCAACCGGCGGCCCACCTCCAAGCCGAGTTGGGGAGGGACTCTCCTCCCTCCCCTGGCGTGCCGGCCCCTCCACCTATATAAGGAGGGGCAGGGCTCCCTCCTCTAGACACACAAGTCCCTCACCTCAAACCCTAGAAAGCTGCAGCCCTCCATAGCCGCCGCCTACACCTAGGGTTTTGCCCTAGCCGCCGATTTGGGTGTCCCCGGAACCCTAGCCGCCGGCTCTAGCCCCTCCTCCTTGGTGTGTCTAAACCCTAGATCGCCGAGGAGCTCTCTCATACTCCACATACTCGCTCCGGCTTAAGGCGAAGCCCTGCGGGATCTCCCCTCTACTTCTGGTACCACGCCGTTGTGCTGCCGGAATCTCGAGGAGAGTGCTACAACCTCCGCTGCCTGCTGGAACAAGGGAGAGGAAGGTCTTCGTCGAGTACCGAACGTGTGACCGACTGCGGGAGCGCTGCCGGAACGCAGCGCCGGAAGGATCGTCTACGCGATCTTGCGATCGGGAAGAGTACGACTACATCACCCACGAGAATCCGCTCTCGTTAAACACTTTGGAATCTTCGAGGGTAAGTTATTCCATCGACTCGTTGCTACAATCTAATAGATAGATCTTGGCTTGTTTGTTTGTATGCGATAGAAAATTTTTGTTTTCCATGCTACGAAACCCTACAGCACTATCTCCAGCAGCTCGCTGCCAAGGCTACTAACGACCTTCTTGAGGGCCTCCGGTTCCCAAGCATCCAAAGGGAGGCCGTCAAAGAGTTTAGAGAAGAAATGAAGCTGTCCGAAGCGATCGTCCCACCCACAGGCGCGATGCCAACGCATGAAGCTCATTTTCTCCCCACAACAGTTGAAAGAACGGGAAGAATGCAGAACATGCTCGTTGTCTAAGTTGTGGGCAAACAAGATGAAGAAATTGAATGGCAGCGCGCATACCTCAATATTGACCACTTTTCGTCTGATCCCAAAACGAGACCTGAAAGCCGACAAAAAGTATGCCGGTGACACGAAGGGATGCGTGCCCAGCATGGTGGCCATGAGAACATTGTTGTCGAACTCCTCTGTTAGGGCTACCATGCCTGGGGTGCGCGACAACACGCAACCACCCGAGGTCGGTCATCGGTCCGGATTGCCCGTCGGATGCGCTCTGCCGTGCGAGAAGGTCTAGGTAGTGGCGAGAGGCTAGGCTGGGGACGTGAAGCTCCGACACGCCGACTAGGAAAAATGAGGCGAGGGCGACGATGGTGAGCTTCGGTTAAGGGTGTGAGAGGTTGATCGGGCCATGGCGAGGACGCAAGGAGAGCAACGACAAGCTTCGATCTGGAGACAAGTAGTCGGAGCTAAGCAAGGTAATGGAGAGGGGAATAATAGGGGAGAAGAGAAGAGCAGAGAAGAAGATCTAGTCCTCACGGGGGTAAACCAGTCCACGACCGCAAAGGATAATGGGGAATACTGATAGGACGAGGCAAGAAGAGTTGTCCTAACAGTGGGATTTGAGTTCAACCGTTTTTTAACCGGTTTAAACGGTCGTTTGGTTGTTAGATTTATATTTACCCCCATTTGGCCCCTCTCGACAATTAGCGAAGCTACTACAGCCCCTCCGCGAGATTACATGCAACTCGGACTCCGCGATGCCTTGGCGTCTGAACTTTCGGGCCGCATATTAAAAACCTTGTTACTTTGGCCATTGTAGTTCTTGCATTGTGTTGCTCTGTATGACACTTCATACCAACCAATTAGGTATCCAATACCCAAAAAACACATTGTTAACTAGCAAATAATACATCCATAACTTTATATATCATCTATACACTCCCGAGCTAGACATTTACGGACTTTTTTTATGCCATATAATTTCACAATTTTTCTTTCATTTTTTCCTCTTGTTGTAGAAGAAGCACAAACATCAATAGTGGTGCTAGATATATTGACACAATGATCCTAGGCGTGTTAGTCAAGTACTAGCACCCTTGGATTGATATTTGAATTGATGTTTTATCCACTATCATCACATGACTAACGTTCTTCCGGATTCAACTTTTAGCAATCTTTAAGTATAGTAAACAATTTACCCATACCTTTTTATTCATCCTATCATGACTACTTCATGATGAAGCTACAATAGCTTGATAGGAGGGATATGATAATAATATCAGTGCATCAACTTCTGATTGATTTAGGCGCCTAACGTCTTCAATCTTTGCATACACTCACACAATATGAGCACATGTTTCACTTGAATAATTATCAATCATCTTGCAACAAAACAAGGTTTTAGATATCAAATATCTTTCACTCCTTGCTTGTTTCTGAAACAATATTTCCAATTCATGGAACACTTAGATTCTCAAAACATCTTTTAAAGATCAAGTTTTATGGAGGCAAGCATGATGTAGATACTAATTGGAACCATTGCTCTTTGCTCAAATTGCATCGAGCACAGGAGGGTTTACCAAAAGGTTGCAATAGGATTCAATCTGAAATGTCACTCCAATATTAAGGTGCCAATCTGTAAAGTAAAATTACTAGATATCTATAGTTCTTTTATATCAATTAACAAACAAAGGTAAAAGTGAATAACAGATGCCAATGACTACTACTAATTATGCAAATTCACTTTAGACATTTTTTATAATTAATGAACTATATAAGATTTACAACTTTAATCCAGATTGTAGCTCCCACTAAAATCAATATCTCTCATGATTAAAACTTAGTGATTCAAGATTCACGAACTTATTTTCACGACAACAATGTTACATCACACACCAGGGAATAAGACCGATATGTACTCATACCAATCATATCTCCATATGACTCTTGTTAATCTTTCGATTCTTGTGTTACATACTTTAGACGTTCTAGGTAGTATGTCAAGTGAACCTTAGTTTACCAGCAGTACGACAATTTCGCACCCACATTATGAACGTTGCTAGATGCACCCATGTTACATGACCTACACCAGTTTGAAGCCAATGTTATGTGGTTCCTAACTTAAGGGGAACACATTGTTACTTGATAATTTTAAGTGAGAGATCACTCTATTTATTATGACTGCCACACAACAAATAAAGTGCATCAATGGGTTAACATCACATGTAATTCATATAGTGATATGGTATAGCACTTTGTGTTAACGATGTCCATCATCAACGTCTTACAACGTCATGTACTCCTCCACACGCCTTGGGCATAGCATCGAGGTCCATTGTTGCTTGATTGACACCAATCCTTGCTTTTACAACTATTGCTACTCTTAGATAATAAAGTAAAAACAACTATGGCTATTACAATAATAATATGACAATCATCGCAGCTCCTGCCACTCATGACCTATGAGGTAACAATATAATACGTCACATTGCAAACATCACATTGCTATACTACATCACTTCTCTGCAAAAACAAGTTAGATGCCTCTAACACGCTTTGCTAACTTACGGGGCTCTATGGTTGCGTAGAGATCCGTTCATTACCTACGTGGTAATTAAGCATCATCATCAATCGACTTGCTTTTTGACTTGTTTGGGGTGTGTACCCATTGCACTAAAAATAGTACAATAGCTTCACTAGACTTCGTCAATACGCGTGACCCCCGTGTGAACTTCACCAAATTCACATAAGCCCGATGTGCAAAATCTCTCTCGACTATTGCAGAAAAACAGGCACCCGACAAAGTTGCTTTGTGTACACGAAGTATACTTCACAAACCAGTGTCGATCCGAAGATCGTAAAGTCGGATCGGGCCGCTAATCACACAATGCCGGAATTCGACGATTGGGTAGCAAGAACGAGATTAACAATGCCGGAATTCGACGTCCTCTACCCGTACCTATGCCTATGCATAGACCGCTCTGATACCACTGTTTAGGAACGCGCTACGGAAAACAAAAAAATTCTAGCGCATAACTAAGATCCAATGCAAGGGTGAGGTAACATAACATACCCTCGTTGATCTAACTAGCGGAAGTTTGTCGATGACGAGGTTGATCGTGTGTCGATTCCCGCAACAAGCCTTAGCGAGTAGCGAGGAGATGCATTATCTCACGGACGGCTCCGAAGAACTAGTGCTCCAAGTGTTGCACCTCCACCAGTATCCACACGTGCAACAAGGATGGCACCGCGTCGAGGAGAGATCAAGAACTCGCGGACAAAGTGGGAATGTGTCAATAAATATCTGACAACACTCCGTCATCCATAAAGATTGGATCTAGACGGGGTATAAGGAGGAGTTGTTGCGGGCGTTGGTAAGTATCTCCTCCACGGAACGAAGACGTTGATGCGAGGAAGAGGAAGAGAACCGGGCCTAGGCGGCGGAGACGAGTGGTGGTGGCGGTGGCGGTGGCTCGGGCTAGGGAGTGAAAACTTATGTCTTTCCCTTGGCCCTCTCCCCTCTTTATATAGGTGGATTCCCTCCTCCATAGAGGAGAATTAAACTAGGATCCGTATCCTCCAAGGACTCCACCCTTTTCCTTTCTTCCACTAGTATGAGAGAGAGAGGAAGTCCATATCCAATATGAAGTTCTCCCAAAAACCAACTTGGGGGGGTGCAGTTTGAGACCAGGAAGGACTCCTTCCTCCACATGTCCTCGCGCCTCCCCACCTCCTCTACCCGACGGTGCCTAGGTGAGGCCGCCGATTTGGCCAGGGTTCCCTCCCCCTTGAAGGGAATATGCCCAGAGAGGCAATAATAAAGTTGTTATTATATGTATTCCAAGTATATGATAGATGTTTATTTTGCATGATATAATTGTATTAATACGGAAATGTAAATACATGTATGTTTAATAAACAAATGAAAATTTCCTAGTTATGCCTCCCTTATAAACTAGCTCGTTGATTAACAAGATGATCAAGGTTTCCTGACCATGGACATTAGATGTTGTTAATAACAAGGTCACAACATTATTGGAATGGTGTGATGAACATTCATCTGAAGTATAGCATTATGATCAAAGTCATTGTGTTTATATTGCTATAACATCATACAAAGTAATCCTAATCCTTAGACCATGAGATCATGTCAATCACTAACACTAGAAAAGTATCTTGATGACATCAAACGTCACACCGTAACAGGGTGACTATAAAGATGAGTTCAGTGCTACGAAAGTGTTATGTAGAGGCTCATGGATAAAGAGTGGAATTTGTTCATCCCGATGACGGAGAGATATACTCTGGGTCCTCTCGGTGATATCACATTAGTTAGCTTGCAAGCAAGTGATTCGATCACTAGAATGTTATATCACGGGAACAAGACAAGAGTACATGTCGGTAATGATATCAAACTAGGTATGGAGATACCGATGATCGAATCTCGGACATGTAATATATCGCGAGACAAAGGGACTAAGTTAGTAGCGTAAAAGGTTCTCACGATCACAAGAAGTTATCGTTGAATGTGTGGGAGTCAGTATGGATCTCTAGGTTCCGCTTCTGATTATTAATCTGAGAGGAGTATTGATCATGTCCGCATTATTCGTGAACCATAGGGTGACACACTTAAGAGACACCGACACCATTTGGAATAATTATTTTCTAGACGAAAAGATTTACAAAGCGCATGAATTTATTTCACTAGACACCGGAATTGTTTCGGGTGAAATTGCTAAAATTGTTTCTACATGTGAAATAGAATACTAGCAAGGGTTTATGTAAATGTTTGTTAATTAATGTAATTGAATTTTTTTTGAATAAATAAATAAAAGGAGTTTTATTTAAAGAGAGATTACATTAAATTTGGTGGAAATTTAATGGGAATATGAGAGGGTTTTTTTGAGTGGAGAAATGAAGGGGCATTTTGTGAGTGGAAGCTCCACCCACATGAATGGAGGGAGGGGAAGGGGCAGCCCCATGCGTCGGCCACCCCCTTGGGGTTCCCCCTCCTCCTATATAAAGCCCCCCTCTACCTCTCTCATACTCACACCTCCTCATGAAGGATCTCTCTCCCCCTCTAGTTTATCCCCCTATGGTTCAGACTATCGAGATACATGTTCCTGGTGGCTTTTTGTTTGGAAAGAGTTGTTGCTCCTGCTGTATCGCTGGAGCGAGGAGGCGGAGGTTGCTTGGTGGCTTGGACGTGTGTGCGAGCACGGATGCGCTGCTGATTTGCGGCGCTGGACTTCTTCTCGATCTTGAGATCGGCAAGCGTTCGTCTACATCATCCACGAGTACAACCTCGTTAAACTTTATCGATCTACAAGGGTATGTTATCTATGAATATATATCCACCCATTGCTTGTATCTAGTAGATAGATCTTGGTACATAGTTGTTCCCATCGTAGGAATTTTTTTTGCTTTCTATGCTGCAAACCCTACACCCCTTCCCGCACGCGTGTGTCCTAGTGGGACCATGTGGCGAAGACCCACTCGGATATTTATAAATAATAATTTCTTATTTATTATTAATATAATTATTTATTCCAAATTAACTTTCTGACACCTCCTATTTAATTCGAAACCTTCCTAAAATATTTCCAGCGTCCTCTTTTAATGTTCGGAACCATTCCGTCCACTTTCGGTGATAACCCAGACTCCTCCGGAATATTCCGAGATGCTCTGAAACATCCTTTTTGAATTACCTCATCCAACTTTTCATTCACACTCACATTCTAAAATGCTGTAAACGTTTTAAGTGTGTGACCCGGTAGGTTTGGATATTTGCGTACATGTACGGAACTCATTCCGATAACAATTATTACTATCAGTGTCTTGATATGAAACACTAGGTTCATATCGTGTGAATCTTAGTATTGAGTCCGATAAATATCGTATTGATTCGTCGATACTTTACATTGTCTGATATGAAACACTAGGTTATTCTCATTTCCTAGCATGTACTCTTTACTCATCCCGTACTATTGATGTTCCTATGTTCAACAACTTGATCACGTGTTCGGCCAGACGATGACGAACATCATAGTACATGAGCGGGCCCAGAGTATATCTCTCTTTCGTCACAATTCCCACCAGCACACCATGTGAATAATTGGCAAACTATCCGGTACGAACAAGCATCAACTTTATAATCACTTCGTTACGAGAAACATTTGGAGAATCTTGCCACATCCATATTGTTCCTAAGTTCACTTGTGTCTCGTGGTTAAAAGATTTCTAGTAAAGACAATACAATGTTTTATGAGATTAAATCGGTAACTCTATTGAAGATGCGTTTCACGGTATCTCATGTTTGGGTCTATCCATTGTCGCTGTTCTCTAACAACCCTGATCACATATGTCACTAGTAACACCACAATCTCATTGTCATTTTACCCATAGTTAGGAAACCGAAACTATCGTTGATACACATACTAGTCATGGAGGCATGACCAGGGATATCTTTATATGGTGTTTATATTCCCACACATGTATTAGGGTTTTCCTCCAAATACACATTATTCAGAACTAATACAATTATAGCACGAAACGATAAACTTAAATGCAATAGAAATATGAATAATAACATATTTATTATTGCCTCTAGGGCATATTTCCATCACATTGTTGTTAGCCAAAGCTGGGCACATCCCCATGGTCGTGGTTCCTCACCGGTGCTACGTCCAACTGACGTGAACGACTTGCACATGCTTGTCGTTCCACCAATGTTCCAGAAGGCCCTGAAGGACTAGATCAAGATCCCTTTGCCCCGTGTCATGGTGGTGTCAGCCTGCAACTGGTGTGATGAATGGGTGCAGGTCGCCTACTTTGATAACCAAATGGTGCTGAAAAAGAATTGGCCAGAGATCGTTTACAAGTATGATTTCCAGTACATGAACCTGCCCTAACCACGACTAGGCGCCAGCCGCCGCCGATGCCTGTATAACTTATCTGTGTTTATGTATCTAGTATCTAGTATAGGTGAACTTCTAAACTTTATACGTTTGCATGTGGTGGATTTTGCCGGAGGAAGCTAAAATGGATGTGTCAACACCCAGATTTTTAATCCTAGATGCCTGCTATGCCATACATCGCAATCCCAGGATTACCATTTTTGTGAGACATAACAGATTTGGATATCACAGTACATCATCCATTACAAAACCATACATAAGTTCTTACACAAATAAGGATCTCATGATCCAGTTCTTAATACAATACAAGCAACGGAATAACATAATAGTAACAATAGCGTATGCGAAGCTCCATCTTCAGGGTCACAGGCAATGCTGACGATGGGAGATGATTCTAGTTGTCATAACCTTCCCGCGGTCCATCATCCTGATACTCCTCTTCATAGTATGGCCACGGGAATAGCTAGGGACAAAGCCATGAGTACTCTTTAAGTACTCGCAAACTAATACTAACAAGTTAAGGGGGTTTTTGTAGTAGGATACTAAGCTCTAAGGTTGTTTTGCAAAAAGCCAGATTTACCTCTACTAAGTTCAGAAGCAAAGAAAACTAGTTGAAAGTTTTATAACACCTAGGTGGGAATTTGAATTTCATATCACAACTCTGTTGTGGTCAAGTCAAAGTCATAATTCAGTTCACAAGTCATTTTGAAAACATCTGACGGGGGAACAGTATGACCACTCCAACTGTCCATAACCCCATACGCGGCTATTCGAATAGTTTGACACTCTGCAGAGATTGTACACTTTTACCACAACATTCGATACATCCGTCAGAAACAATCCCGAATTCACCATACTCAGTATGCGGATAATCAATCCTAACCTTTCAATTACACGCCCTAGTATAGGCACCTCGCTTGTGAGTTTGGCCTCCCAACCATGACCAACTGTCATCTTGGGTACTGCACAGGTGGACAATCTTCACAAGGTAGCCTCAGCTCAGACCTTGGCCGCAAGAGAACACATACTAAGGTATATAAATTTTCAGTCAAGCACTACCCAAATTTCGGGTATTGTGGTTGTACGATAGAATTGGAACGGTATCGCATCCAGACAACCATCAGTTTTATAAAGGTCTAAGGCTCATGCCTCAACATTTTCAGCATCAAAATCATCTGGTGTTCGGAAACACATGTCAAAACATTTCAGTAGAATGACTCATCATTTTAAGATTTTCATAACCATTTTCACCAAATATTCCCATCTAAAGTTGATCAAGTTTTATACTTAGCACTAGCATCTACAAGTGGTGATAAATACTAATGAGGGGTGATAAACAAGTGGGGATTTGCTAAGTTCAATCTCATGCCTTAGGATGACATCAAGATTATCTAACTTAGGCCAAATTTTATACTCTTTATGCTACCTCTAGTTATCTTTCTAGAATCTACAAGTCACCATGTAAACTCTAAGAGAAAGCTTTGATAAAGAAAATAAAGTATTAAGCTTTGCAAGTAAAACTAGGATTGGGTTATCAAGTGGGTATGATCACACATGCTTAAGGCATATAGTTGGCATAGTAACAAGCAAGTATTGGCTTGCATAATTTGCAAGGGTTAGCTTGCTCATTCAATTAGTAGTATTAGGCTTGCATAAGTAGGGTATCTTGAAAGTGTTAGCTTGCCTTGTGCAGAGCAGTGATTGAAGTTCTCCTCGGCTTCTTCCTCGTAGTATCCTCCTTCCTCCTCGTATCCTTGGTCGGTACTAGTGTCTATAAATAAATACGAGGTACACAATCACCAAACAATACTTAATTATTTCTAAACATCACTCAAAGGTTCACACTAGATGATCTATCATCATCACTATCATTACAAGATTAAAGCACTTGTCTTATTTATTTTAATTTGAGAAAAGTAATTTCTACTCATTGAAAAACTACTTAAGATTTAATATTCTCCAACTCAAACATGGGATCATGTTGACACATGTCATCACCACATATTTCATTACATGGGAATGTGATTTAAAGTGGTGTCACAATTTAATAAGGTTTAACCTTTTTATTTTAATTAAATAAAGTGACTAGAAATGCCTATGTGGCATTCTTTTATTACTTGAACATTATCTCTGCAAGTAAACCTATATATTTTTATATATTCTGAAAGGTATGATCAAATGTGATTTTTGAGAGTTGGAATCAACTCAAAAGCTTTTATGGTTGAATTATGAAAAATGTTTGAATGTAGAAAAGCTTCTGCCTTGTTATTTTTATCATGGTTGCTCTATAACTCCAAATGGTTTGAATCCAACGGACTTGGATTAAGCATTTCAATACATTTCTAACAAAATTGGTTTCATGCATTTTGGTTCAGTGAATCGAGCTAGGTGGATTTTTGAATCTAGGTACATAACTATGTTTGAAATTAAATGAATAAAGCTTAATTTGAATTGTTGGGTCGAGCGGGATGTTTTACTGGTCCGGCCCACTACACACAGCGTGTACGCGGGCTGGTTAAGTGGTTTTCCCCACGCGTTAGTGAGATGGGGAGGGGCGAAGCGGTACGGGGCATTGTGAACCGCACGATCTAATTCTAATCGAACGACTACGGTTCATCGTCCACGTCGGGCAGCGCCGGCGAGACAGAACCCTAGCGCGGCAGGTGGGGGTCGTGGGAGGCTCACTGGGGCTCAGGTGAGGGTCGGCGACGGGGGCGAATGGCGAAGTCGACGACGACGGTTCTCCTGGTACCGACAGCTTCTCTTGAGGCGGCTCCAATCGACGGCTTCCTTCTTCTCCAGCAGCGGCGGGCTCCGGCCAAATTCTGGGGATGCGCTGCTCGCCTTGCTCCGGGAGTGAGGTGGGGTGGTTCTGGGTGAGAGGGGAGTGAACTGGTGTGGCGAAAACGAGCGTGAAGGCCTCTATTTATAGTGGCGGAAGGGAACCGACGGGCGCAGGCTGAGCTCGTCGTGGTCGACGGCACAGAACTGGCATGGGCGACGGTAGGGGGCACTGTTGTGCTCCCTGGCGAAGCTCAACGGCGCGGTGGCGAG
Source organism: Avena atlantica (assembly GCA_910589765.1). Lineage (NCBI taxonomy): Eukaryota > Viridiplantae > Streptophyta > Magnoliopsida > Poales > Poaceae > Avena > Avena atlantica. The sequence continues at coordinate 402,619,919 of OU342736.1, read as the reverse complement.
GCGTGGGGCGGTGCTGATCGGTCGGAACACGCTGATGCTCTAGGTGGGTCCAACGGCGGTTTTAATGTCGCACAGCGCGCGTGGTCCGCGCGGCGGCGAACAGGCATGTCTGGCGGGATGCTGGGGTGCTGGTGATCACCCCTGCAAGCGGCAAGGGCGGCACGCAGTCTGTGGGTGCTGGTCGAGCGTGGCGCACTAGCACGCTCTCGGCATGGTCGTAGAGGAGTTTGGCATGGGCGTGTCATGTGGTCCAGGGGATGACATTGCTCGGGGCTGGGACAGTAGGTGGCGGTGGACGGTGTTGCATGTCCCAGACAAGGTTGGCGAGGCTAGTGCGGCCTCTAGCTCGCTGGCGACAATGGGGTGGCAATGGTGCTCTCGGCATGTTTGACATTAATGGCTAGGCTTGCTCACAGTGGTGCTAAAGCTAGTTAGATTACTTTGATCATCTACCGAGAGTGTAGAGTGAGCTATAGAGGGAATAAGTTAGGCCAATTTTACTGCACACTATAGTGTTTGATGTTTGTTTGATTTGTATCTACAAGGTGTTTGATGAAATGGCTGCAAGAACTTTAAATTTGAATTTTGGATTAAAACTTGGTGGGTTTGCTAGACACATACTAGGAAGTATCTGGTTAGTTGGATTAGTCAAGAGGCACTGGTTTGGTTGGGTTTTGAAAATGGATGATATTCACATATGATAAAGATTTAATTTTTAATTGTGATTTGAACGAGGTTGCCAAATGTTTCTGCAAGTTTAAAAGGTGGGCTTTGATTTACTTTTACTTGCTAGCAAGGGGTAAAAATAGTTGGAAAAGTTTCTGTTTGAAATCTTGAACTAGAAACACTCAAAGTGACCTAGTGAGCAAGATTGGCAAAAATGACCATTTCCTTTATTTTATTTGTTTTTGATTTTCTCTTGTTTTGTTTCTGCATGGAAATATTTTATATGATGTTATTTTCATCTTTAAACCATTTCTTGCTATTTAGGTTAATCACACAAATTCATTCATGCATTTATCAAATCATCTCATTCACACATGCATTCATATGATTTTAAATTAATCAAATTTTTTGTTAACCCTAATTTTAGTGATTAGAGTTTTGATGATTATTGTGTTATATTTTTGGGATGTTACAGGATGGGCAGGCGACGACGGCTGGCGGAAAGGTGAGTGGGAAATGGAAATTTCAGTGCGTCAAGGATTCGTGGGGAGGAGGGGAAAGGGTTCACGCTCAGTTTGGTCTCCCACCCCGCGTATCTGGAGGTTGAAGTGCATATTTCTCAGTCGTTCGCAACAAGTACGGTTTACATGCTTTTCGCGATCTGCTTAATGTCGAATTTAAACTGGCGGTTATTTTACATTTTTTTTATCGTGTTTACACAGTATTTGCTAGACTTGCTCTGAAACTGGAAACTGAAAAAAAAAAACTTTCGAGCAACCAAACGCTTCCGTAGGGTTCAGGTGTATTGGATTGGGCTGGCAAATTACTCCAACGTAAAACAAGGCTTGCAAAACCGGGCCTGCCAAACGAGGCCTAAAGAGGTTTTAATCCGAGTAAAACCCGCGAGCCCGAACCGCCCTTCGGCGCGTGTCCGCGACGGTCACCTCCTCTTTTTCCCTTCATCCCCACGGCAACGGCGCCGCCTCAACCCCTCCACCCAGTTCCCCCCCACCCACCCTCGCCGCGCCGCCGCAACCCACCCCTCAATGAGAGGCCGCGGAGAACACCAGAGGCCACAGCACGGCTACGACCCCCGGTATGCCGCCGCTCCGGCCACCGACGCCGCTGCTCAGCAGGCGGCGGCGGCGGCGGCGGGGCTGAACCCCTACGGCTACGCCCCCAATCCCCAGTACCTGCAGCATCTGCAGAACCCCTACAACTTCATGCTCCCCCACCTCTTCCTCCAGAACCAAGCCGCCCTCGCCGCGGCCTACCATCACCAGCAGCAGCAGTACCAGCAAGGCTACGCCCAAAGCGCTACCTCCAACGTCCAGCACCGCCCGTCCAGCCCGGCGCCCCAGGCTCCCCGCGCTGCCTCTCCCGCGCCGGCTCCCCGTGCTGCCTCGCCTGCGTCGACTCCCAGCGCTGCCGCACCCGCCTCGGTCCCCCCGCTGCCGCCGCGCAACCAGCACGCGGTGCTTGAGAAGGCGCAGGCGGCGGCGAGGAAGGCGCGGGAAGAGCTCGCGCTGGCCGGCGAGGGCGTCACGGGCTGGAAGGTGGCGCAGGCCGCGCTGCTGGCGCTCAAGGCGGACTCCTGGGGATCCCTCGGCGTCCAGCTCCACGACGTGCCCATCCTGCGCGAGCTCTTCCTTATCGAGGGCAAGGTCAGTTTCTGCTAATCTGCTTGGCCTGAGAGCGTGGTATGCGGCTCGTAGCTGTGCATACTAGCTCGTACATGTCCTGTTTTGGATTTACTACAATGATTTCATCTGCAACTTTGCTGAACCTAGGATTTGTTGAGAATTCTTCTTGTTAACCCTGCAAACTTTGCTATCTTCTGTTGCTCCAGTTCTTAATCGAACTGTTATGTGTTTGCACTATAAGGCGAACTCAGATTGCCATGTGCTCTATACTCTGCTCTTTTCTTTGCTTTGTTATGCTTTATTGACTCTAATATTGCAAAATGAGACTGGGCTCTTGGGGCCTCCTTAAGAAAAAGGAAAAGAGAGCCAAATTTTCGAGCTTCAGAGAGTTCCTGTAAATTTGCATAAAGAAACATGTTATTTGAGGGCTACAGGAAACAATGGGTCTATAATAGATGTGCTGTTCGTTATTACAGACCCACACTTTTGTTGTTCTGTGTGCAGCCCTTAATCGAAAACATCTTTTAATGAAAATTTACAGGTATGTAGATCACACTTATATGTACATGTAGGATTTTTTCAAAATTTTCTTAATCCTTGAAGTATGACTTTTGAATTTACAGTGGTTTCATCTTGCCACTGCTGAAGCTGGGATTTGTTGAAAAAAATGTTCACCCTGCAAACTTTTTTGCTATCTTCTTGCTCCAGTTCCTAATCGAACTGTCATGTGTTGGCAATATGAGGCAAACCCGGAGAGGGCCAGTGCTGCCATGTCCTCTATATTCTACTCTTTTTCCGTAACTTTGTTTTGCTTGTATGGCCTTCATCTCGTCCTGGATATTTCAAAGTACTGTGTTATGCTTTCAGTTGTAAATAGAAGTTGCACTGAGATTGTTGCCCCGTGTTGGTAAAGCTGCGAGTAAGTTTGAACAGTGAACTGCACTCAGACTTGAGATTTCTTGCTTGTTCTAGCTATCTTGTGTTATTATTTACTCTACCTACTTCCGTTTTAGATAATTTAACTGTGCTAAACTCTGCAGTACCTTTGTTCTGCTACTAGTATGTTGAAATAGAAGAATAAGAATAGGAAATCTAACAAATATGCTCCCTTGGCTAGCTAGTATAGTATTGTAAGCCACTTAGGATCTCGTCTCAAGAATTGAACCATGGGGTAAATGACCAAAATGGCGTCATTTAAGATTTCTTGGCACATGAGACTGAAAGAGAATTAATTACATGCGCTGTTGCAGTTATTTGAAGGGTATTTGTTGGAAAGGGTGTCTGATATTTATCTGATACTATTCACACCATCCTAAAAAGGATGTCACATATTTGTCTAAATTCAAATGTATCTATTGTCTAAATTCAAATGTATCTGGACACTAATTTACTATATAGATACATCCGAATTTAGCCACTTTTCAGGACGGAGGGAGTAGAACAGTTCAACTTAAACATCCTATCAACTTAGCATGAGAATGCTTTTCTTTTGGGTCATTATTGCGTCACATAAAGCTTCTCTTTCTAATGATCAAATCATCATTAAGTATATTTGAGAGAACTGCACATGGTTATCTGCTGATTGACTTTCAAGGACTTGGCTTGTTGTTTGTCAGGTGAACACATTCATCCATTGTTATGTTGCAGCAAGAAAAATTGTATCTATTCATGACCTGGAGGTTGAGATATGCAAGAACGAGGGCGTTGTGCAGTTCGAAGAGCTGGGGCTGGGGCCTTTTCTTCAGCACCCACTTGTTGCTCATTATTTTTTGGTACCTGCTGATTTGTCCAAGGTGCCTAAGCTTAGTAGCGAGGATATTATCAATTGCCTGCAGAAGTTTATTGATAATTCTAAGGAGAAAGTCACGGCGGAAAGCTTCTTGGATTATCTTGCAGAACAAAAGTCAGTCTCTGGGAAGGAGAAACTTGGCGTGCGTGTACAGAGCTTGCGGTTTGTACCTTTTCTCTTAGTCACTTATTCACTTCCCTTGTGTGCTCCAACATTTGTACTGGTCTGTACTTTGAAATATAAATGACTTCATTCAGCCTTCCTCCTACTATTTCCTCTCTCATTTTTCACCAGAATATTTCATTTTTTCTGACTTGGGGAGGTTTTGTAGGTTGCACATTTCCTTCCTCCGACAGGCCAGAAGAAATGAAGTTGATGCTATTAAACTTCTACCTAAGATCAATGGTTCTGGTGATAGAACCTGTGAGAAGGATCTACCACAGCAGACTGATTTTCATTTGGGGAAGCAGGTGTTGAACAAGAGGTTCGATGCTATAACTAGCCGTATAAAGCAATTACCAGGCATCAATAAGCATATTCATTTTGATTCAAGCGATGATGAAGTTGGTGGTGGTACTAGTTTGGAGGGCGATGCCGGTGATGAGAGTGAGGGTGACGATAGCTGTTGTATTGTTGGTAGCAAGGATGCTGATAAGCGTGTGAGTAAGTGCCCATATCCTTCGACAACAGAAGAAATTAAACGTCTTGGTTTGAAATCTGAAACGAGTAAAAAATCAGCTATAGAGAGCAGCAAGGTAAAAGCGAAGGAAAAAAATGTTCATTCGATAAAGAAAAGGAAATATCAGGAAAATCAGACTCCTAGCTCTTCATGCAAAGAGCAGCCTATGAAGCGCCAAAAGGTTCAAATGCAAATGAAAGAAGTCTCGCCTAATTGCTTCCTAAGTACAGGTAAGCTGGAGAAATTCATAACAACCTGGAAAGAAGCATGCCGTGAACATCCAGTTCAAGAGGTATTCTTGTTTTTGGTCAAATCCATGGTCTCTATGATTAATTGTGAACTCTAGCTACCCACTCCATTTTTTTGCGTAACAAACAAGCGGCGTTAATATGTGCCTCCTTAGGAATCGTGTTAGCTTGTTGCCCCCCCACCCCCAATGGCTTGTATCATTTACTCCCTTCGTTCCATAATACTATAAGATGTTATTACAGCCAATATATGAGTATATTACGGAACAGAAGGAGTATTTCTGATATTGGTCTTTGATGTTTTCTGCATACAATTTTCTTCGTCTTAACTCTGAACATCAAAGAATCCCATCAATTGTTCAGCAGATGATAGGTCTGTTCACTATGGATTTTTCTATTTCCGAATCTAATTTATTTTGCACTTCTCACTGATGCAGGTTTTGGAATTGGTAGCAAATTACTATACAGAAACACTACATGATAAGAGGAACTTAATAAAGTTCTTCTCAAAATACCCAGGCATTGGCTTCTTAAATGTTGCAGTAAGTTGATTCCTCTTTCAGACAACTCCTACATTTATAAATGGTTATATTAACTGATCCCTTCGTTCCAAATTAATTGACGCAGATACATGTGAATCTAGACAAATCTACGTCAATTAATTTGCAGAAGTCCTTCCTCCTTTTTAGTAGTTGCCACCACAATATCTTATCAGAAGGGCCAATGCAAAGTTAGGGTCGTTTAGGCTCGGTATGATAAATTTCCTGTTGTGAGCCTTTAGTCTTATATGGTGCGCCCGGGGTGAAACACAAGCTAAATGTCATAAAAATATACTCCCTCCGGTCCATATTAATGGCCTCAACTTTGTCTAGATTCGTAGGAATCTAAAGTATTTAGACTAGATGCATGCGAATCTAGACAAAGTTGAGGTCATTAATTTGGATCGGAGGAAGTATCTGAAAATAGTTCAGAAAGGAGATACAACATATGTTTATCATAGTTTCACCTTCATATGTGACCCACTGCTCAAGAACATAAATGCAAATCGTTTCATGAATAGTATTACATATTGAGTAGTGAATTGGGTACACCAGTTGCATTAGAAGCTGGGGTGCACAGGCATACATTCTCGACAGGATAGCTGGTGTCCTGATTGGCAGCTTGCAATTCTTCTTTCTGTATCTTCTTGTTATGAAGTTCTGGTAGCATATTTTGTCATCTATATTAATGTACCATGGCATGGATATGCAGGTTAGATCTATGGGTTGTGGTCTGCTGGATAGTATTTACGACGCGATCCATGTCTTCAGTGAGAATAAATTGTCATCAAGTCCTATTCCTAACACCACAACGGAGGTTATGGAAATTGAGCCCCCGAGTAAAGAAAATGCTAAATGCATTGCTAAAGGAGCTGATGATAGCAATGAGCCTGGACCGAGTAATCTCCCTCCCTCCCTCCCTCCCTCTCGAACACCTGCCTGCTTGTTTGTCTCGGTTATTTGCACTCACACATTCTGTGATATGCAACTGGAACCAAAGTAACCATTAACAGCTGCTGCACTGTTTTACACAATGAAATACTCCTTTTTGATTGGCGTTTTTGTTCATGCAGATGCAACAACTGATGATGTCGTCAGGAGAATTACTGAATATTTTGAGTCCAACTGTGGAGTATCTGGGACTGGAGATTCGCAGGTGGAAAATATTATATTCCTGAAGACACTTCATGATTGTGAAACATGTGTAACTACTCAATTTTCTGCCAAGCACTTCAGTTCTCTTGCCCATGGGACTTTCCTTGAGTTTTTGACAAAATATGGTCATCACTTCCCCCCTAAGTTGAGTAGTTTCTTGAAGGGGGGAAGTTCTGGTTCTTCGTCTCTGGACGTTTCTGTACTGCGGCAACAAATTGAAGTTTTACTCTCCCAAGCCGAGGGCAGCTGGCTAGAAGATGGGGACTTTTCAGGGGATAGTTTCCTTATGCTTCTGAAAAGGCAGTTCCCAACAATTAGTTTTGACATGGCACAATACAAATCTGACGGACCTGTTGGTTCTATAGAGAGACAGAGAAAGAGCTTACAAACAAATAATGTCACCTTTTCTATCTCTCTGTTGGAGAAACGGTGGTCTGGAATGTCTGCAGGCGAGCATGATACTGCTGCTGGGCAGAGGGACAGTGCTGTTGAACAATCTTTTAATTCCAGAACAGTTTCTTCACGAGAAGCAATTAAGTGTTTACTTAAGGCCCCAATGCTGTCAGATCTGCTTCTTTGGTCACATTGGGATATGTTGTTTGCTCCTTCACTGGGCTCCTTCATACACTGGCTGCTGAATACGGGTCCAGTTCAACAGCTAGCTTGCATTGTGACCACGGATGGTAGGTTTATCAGAGTAGATCCATCAGCTACTGTAGACCAATTTTTAGAAGCCATTGTTGGACGCTCACCATTTCAAGTGGCAGTGACACTGCTTTCCTTGCTGCACATTTACAATGGTTCTACGAACACTCCAATTTCATTACTGAAATGTTATGCACAGCGAGCAATAGGCATCATAATCAACAACAACAACGGTCCATTGAGCACTAATTCTGAAGGCAAATCATTTTTGACTGGCCATGTTCCAGAAAGGTCTCAGCTGTCTTCTGCAAAAAATGTCATGTCCGATATTTTAACAAACATTGACAGCACTGTTCATTTTGTTGCCAATTTTTTTCTTGATTGTCTTGGTCATCTACCTTCTGAATTCCGGAGTCTTGCAGCAGATATACTTTTGTCCGGAATTCGAACAGTTGCCAAAAATTGCTATTCGGCCATCTTACATGAAGCCACAGAAACTTGGCAGCTTTGCATGCTTCATGATATTGGGTTGTCACTTGGAATTGCTGAGTGGGTTGAAGATTATCATAGATTCTGTTTAACTGAAGAAGTTCACACGAAGACAGAAGCACATTCTTCTTCTGGGCATACATCAGCTGGATCTGAAGTACCTACACTTGAAAACTCTATCGTGCTTATTCCTCGTGATGTTAATATGATGAATGATAATAGTATATCTTTTCCTGGGGAAAAGGATGAAGTCCTTTCTGTGAATAACAAAAACAAAAACGTGTTAAATTCTATTGGAGCCAAGGCAGAAACTGCAATGCATATGAACCAATCACCCGTGATGGGAGAAACGAATCTCGATGAAGAAGCAGCTCTAGTTATTGAGACTATACGACGCGAGGAATTTGGTTTGGATCAGGCTCTAAGTTGCACTGAGAATAGTTTGTTGAAGAAGCAGCATGCTCGACTTGGCCGGGCACTGCATTGTCTTTCACAAGAGTTATACTCGCAGGATTCTCACCTACTTCTTGAGCTGGTAAGGTTTGCTCTGCGCACTTGTTTACTTCATCTTTTGCGTGCATGTGTTGGTGTGAGCATGGAGCTGTTTTTTGTTGACATTTGTCTGCTCTATTCAGGTACAAAATGCTGATGATAATACTTATCTTGAGGATGTTGAACCCACATTAGCATTCGTTCTTCAGGAGAATGGTATCGTTGTTCTCAACAATGAGAGGGGCTTCTCTGCTGAGAACATTAGAGCTCTTTGTGATATTGGTAATTCAACAAAGAAAGGAGCCAATAGGGGTTATATTGGAAATAAGGGCATTGGATTCAAATCAGTCTTTCGGGTAGGTCTAGTAGAATATTTTCCAACTATTATTACCGTAATGCTGCAAATTATGTGATTTTACGGTTGCATCTTTTGCTATCTGTGATTTCATGAATTTCTTATTGTATCAGTTACTCCTGTCTTTTTAACTCTGTCTATAATATGCCAGGTAACTGATGCTCCAGAGATCCATTCAAATGGTTTTCATGTGAAATTTGACATTACAGAAGGCCAGATTGGTTTTGTATTGCCAACTGCAGTTCCACCCTACAGTACCAGCTCTTTGAGTAGTATGTTATCTGTTGAAGATGACAAGGACGCTTGTTCCCTCTGGAACACTTGCATTTTACTCCCCTTTAGATCTAAATTCAGGGATGGCACTGGCATGTGCTCCATTGCGTCCATGTTTTCAGATCTCCATCCATCTCTGCTTCTGTTCCTTCACCGACTGAATTGTATCAAGTTTAAGAATGTGCTGAATGACACACTGCTGGTTATGAGAAGGAAGGCTCTTGGTGATGGCATTGTGAGGATCTCACACGGAAATGAGATAATGAGTTGGTTGGTAGTTAGTAAGAAGTTACAGGGCACACTTGTACGCCATGATGTGCACACCACAGAGATTTCTTTGGCATTTACCTTGCAGGAGACTGAGAAAGGAGAGTATGAACCTTACTTGAAGCAACAACCTGTGTTTGCTTTTCTACCTCTAAGGAATTATGGTCTTAAGTTCATTCTTCAAGGAGATTTTGTTTTACCTTCTTCCAGGGAGGAAGTGGATGCAGATAATGCATGGAACCAGTGGTTGTTGTCGGAATTCCCCTCTTTGTTCATCAGCGCGCAAGAATCCTTTTGTTCTCTTTCCTGCTTCCAGAGTTGTCCTGGGAAGGCTGTTACAGCCTTCATGAGTTTTGTTCCTCTAGCTGGAGAAGTTCATGGATTCTTTTGCAAGCTCCCTCACTTAATCCTTTCCAAGTTACGTCTTACCCGGTGCATGCTTTTGGAAGGTTCTAATTCACAATGGGTCTACCCATGCAACACACTCAGGGGTTGGGATGAACAGACCAAAGTACTGTTTTCTGATGACTTGCTTCAGCAGCATCTTGGTCTTGGGTATCTGTCGAAAGATATCATCTTACCTGATACATTATCAAGGGCCCTAGGTATTCATGACTATGGAGCAAATGTTTTTATTGATATGGTATCATCAATTTGCCGAACTGAGGGTTGTATTGAGTCCCTGGGGATGGACTGGCTGTGTGCTTGGTTTGTTAATCTTCATTTGATGTTGTCGCATTCTTCTCAAAATATTCCCTCGGCAACAAGTCTCGAAGGTGATCTTTTATGTGCTCTCAGGAAATTACCATGTATTCCGCTTTCAGATGGTTCATTTAGCTCTGTAGCAGATGGCCCTATATGGTTGCCTCATGATGTTCTTAGTTCCACACCTGACTCCGGAAGTAGCATGAAGGATTTCCCAATTCTGTATAGTAACCTTCGAATTGTAAGTCCACACCTTCTCTCTGTGACCTGTAAAAGTAAATACCTCATGGAAGAAATGAGAGCGAATGATCTGATGGACATTCTTTTGAAAATTGGGGTGCGGAAGTTGTCTGGACATGAAATTGTCAAAAATCACATCCTCACGTCCTTGCCAAATGGTACAGGTGCTAAGAAGGCTGATAAGATGATGATAGAGTATGTGAGTTTTATTATGCTTCATCTACAGTCTCCGTGTACGAGCTGTAATTTTGAAAAAGAAGAAATAGTGTCAGAACTACGGACTAGACCTATCTTGCTTACAAACCATGGCTACAAGTGCCCGGCTGATGAACCCATTCACTTCAGTAAAGAATATGGAAATTCTGTTGACATAGACAAACTACTTCAGAATGTTGATATTAGATGGATTGAACTTGATAGTTGTTACTTGAAGAATCATGGTTCAGATTTGTTGCCATCTGTGCTTAAGAGGTGGAGGCAATTTTTTGAAGAGATGGGTGTGACTGACTTTGTGCAGGTAGTGAAATTTGAGAAAAACATATCCCAAGTTGATTCTTTGATAGCAGGAAGTATTCCACAAGGTGATATTTCTGGAACATCCTTTACAATGGATGATTGGCAGTCTCCAGAACTGGCTAGTATTTTATCAATATTTTCGTCAAAAAAATGCCGAGAAAATTCAATATATCTTCTAGAAGTTCTTGACAGCTTCTGGGATGATTATTATAGTGCAAAAGCTTGGTGTCTCGCAAAAGTGACACCAAGTGGTGAAAACAAAACAGTTGAGTCATCCTTTATGAAATGTATCCGAAGCTTCCGATGGATAGCGTCAACTGTTGATGATGACCTTCATTATGCAACAGATTTGTTTTATGATATTGAGAATGTGCGTTCCCTTCTTGGTAGTGTGGCCCCATATGCTGTGCCTCAGGTTTGTAGTTCTTATCATTACCAACCTTCCGATAGGAAAAAAGGGTTTATTTATCTTTGCCAATTTGTACAAGCACTCACCTTGGAAACTTTGATTTTTATGGAACAGGTATCCAGCAGATCACTAAGGAAGGACATTGGGTTCAAAACAAACGTATCTCACGGTGATGCTTTGATGATTCTGAACTTATGGATAGCATCACAAGTTCCTTTTAGTGCAAGGTATTTATAAAAAAACTTAAAGTTACTCTTCTAAACACTTCATTTTGTCCAACTATAATCTATATATATGTGGTTGCTTAAAACGCGAGTATGTGATTAAGAACTAATGTGAAGATTTCCAGATCAACCCCACAACCAGCATGTAGCTTTTTACTGCACGCTATCAATCAATTTTTCTTTTGTCAAATAACTTGTAAATGTCTGACCTGCCTTTTCTTCAGTGTGGACCAGATGTGCAAATTCTATACCTTCGTGTCAGAAGGTGCAGCCAATGCAAAGGTTGACATCAAACGGGACTTCATGTCATGCTCCTCCATATTTACACCACTACTCTGCCCTCGATCTACTGAGGCTGTCCCTGGTAAATTTTTACCCCCCAAAGACCTCTATTGGCATGACCCAACAGGTTGTTTTGAAACAACAGAGGAACTCGTTTTGGTAAAGGAGAAGATAATGTTCCCGAGAAGGATGCTGTGCTCAGCCTATCCAAGCCTTTGTGAATTCTTTACGGAGGCTTGTGGTGTACCAAAAGTGCCAACAACATCCGATTATGTAGAGATGCTTTTGCGGCTATCAAAAGTTTCGCTGCCTTCACAAGTAGCCCATCAGGTAAGTTGCTCCTGTGCATGGAGTTCCTAAAGATATGTAGTGACTGTTCGTTGTACTCCTTCAGATATTAACTACCATTTCAACACTATACATAGGTCTTCCGTGTATTTGTGAGATGGGCTACTGATCTCCAGTCTGTGAGTGACAAGATGAATGATATAGCTTACTTGAAAGATTCTCTTCAAAAGTTAGAGACAACGATATTGCCAACCGTGGTTGATAAATGGGTCTCTCTCCATCCATCTTTTGGCCTTGTTTGCTGGTTAGATGATGACGAGTTGAAGCAGAACTTTAACGATTGTAGTGGTGTTGACTTCATACAATTTGGTGAACTTTCTTCTGAGGACACGCAAATGTTGCATGGAAGAGTTGCTGCATTGATGAAATGCCTAGGTATCCCTGCATTTTCTAAGGTAATATAATTCTTTGTTTAATGTTATGTCTAGTAACTTGTTCCCTACATTCAGCAGGCCCTTTATGCTGGAAATGTTTGCAATTCATCATTTAGCTGCAGAGTTGTGCAAAGTAATACATAATAGAAAACTAAAATTTTCCTATGCGCCAATGTCCTAAGTTAGACAAACTCATGCTACATGCCATATCCATCAGGAGCAGTGCTATAGATAGCGTTTAGCAGGAGTGTGGCTCTCGCTCTGTGTTTTCAGGAACATAAATCTTGTATTTGGTTATTTGGTTCCGAGTATATCTCAAGTCTTAAGTAATGATTGAAATATATTTGCACACTATGCTATAGCATGAGGCTGTAACAAGCCCTTGCATCTCCACAACTGAACATAGTGCTAGTTTGCAGTTGTTGGCAGCCACTATTCCCTCCTGCTTTATCAGACATATCTATCTATTAAAAATTATTAGAACAATGATTAGGAGAAGCAGGAAATCGAAGTTAGGATCAATGTAATAATGTGCTTCGGTGCCCCCCTCCTCCCTCAAACTTAGATGAAACTGAAAACACAAGGATGGCTAGGATTGGACGATCTCCCTTCATGCATTCCGAACCATCGTACAAGGGCTTCTTGTGGACTTCCCAAATATTATTGATATGATAAGTTTGGATTTTTAAAACAATGATTAGAAAAATCAAAAGGCAAAGGAACCGAAAATAGAATGATCTAATAAATCAAAGCAATACTTTATGAGTTTTCATGTGCTTCACTATGTTAATTTCTACCATCCGCTAGGACGACTACCCATCGTACAAGTGGGTAGTACCGTAGAAGCGAGAAATGGAGAATGGACTGTGAAAAATGTGCAAGTGGTGGTTATGGTGGTTAAAAAGAAAAAGAAAAGGGCGTGTTCCAGTAGCCATGTCTGATAACAATAATTTACAATTTTACCGGATGTATCATCAGTTGTTCTATTATAGATGGAATCATAGGGATGAAACTCTCAGAATTTTACTTAAAGAAACTTTTGGGAACTTCCAGTGGACTTTGCAGTTTGAACAGCATCACTCCATTACAACACTTGGGGTACCAGATATTTTATAGCCTTGTTGAGGATGATGACTTCATTACTGTTGGTCAAAGTTGACTGCAAGTGTCACAGTACTATGACTTTGTTCACATCCTTTGATTACCGGGTAGAAGCATTCGAAGGTTATGTTGTAAATTGTAACATACCACCTATGTTCCTAAATATAAGACGTTCTAGCAGTTCAAATCATACTCCTAGAACGTCTTGTGTTTAGGAACAGAGGTAATACTTGATATTGTAACAGCGCATATTTGAAAATATATACTCCATACTTCTTACCATTCTGCAAGGGCACCAGATGCATATTATATTAATAACTGTCTAGTTTTGTTTTAAATTTGGCTTAGGGAGTTGCATATCCTGAATCAGTAGTCTATCTTGAGTATGGTTCTCATTCATCTTTGTTGCTTCTGTTTAGGTTGTATATCGTGAAGCAATATTCTATGGCATGGCTGACAACAGGGAAAAGGCTACTTTGATTTGTGGACTTTTACCATATATGCAACGTTACATCTATAAGATGCATAAAGATGCTTATATCAAATTCCAGCAAAATGAGATCACGAAGCTTAGCAATCTTCAGATTATTGTTGTTGAGAAGTTATTCCACAAGTATATGCTCAAAGGACATCAGAGTTCTTCGAAGAGAAGATTCAAATGCCATTGTATTTTGCAGGTTAGTACCAAACTTTCTGTTTATGCCATTATGGTAACTACTAACTAGTGTAAGTGAACCATAGTAAGTAGTAATTAGCGTGAGTAATTATCTCCTTGCTACCAGTCTCTTGTCTCCCATAGTAAGTAGTAACTAGCGTTAGTGAACCATAGTATTGCCTGCATATTTATAAGGTTATTATGATGGAGAATTGCTTGTTTAGGTAGATGTTTTACTGTCAGGTCCTCCCCTATGGCACCACCAAATATAGCAACGATATAACTGGCAATCACCAACAGTTGGTTGTTATACATGTTAGATACAGAAATTAAGACAGTTTGCTGCTGTTCCGTATGGACCTTCTTACCTTCTGCTGACTATATGTAAAATTAAGACATTTCGAAGTTTCTGTGGCCAAATCATTGCTTGAATGCTTGATGTGCTCAATGATTAAGGCTTTGCTCTATTATGTCATCTGCCATCAGTTTCACAGTTCATTTGATTTGATCTGTTACTTATTTTCAGGGAAATATTCTGTATGCTTCGAAAGAAGCTGATTCACATTCATTGTTTCTGGAAATATCTAGACTTTTCTTTGATGGATCCCCTGATCTGCACTTTGCGAATTTTCTGCACATGGTCAAAACCATGGTAGAATCTGGCACCCCAGCTTTAGGAGTTGAGTCTTTTATCGTTAATAGTCAGAATGTGCCTGCATTGCCTGAACAGGAAGCAGTTTGGTCCTTCTCTTCCTCGTTTGTAGGCGACCAAGGTGTTGATTCCAAACTGGTTGAATCCTCACCTGCCAGTTATTTCAATGCTCCCAAGCATCAGAGATCAGAAGGAACCGTCTCAAGTTGGCCACCTAACAATTGGAGAACAGCCCCTGATTTTATAACATCTAAGAGAAGTCAGCACATATCAGAGAAGTCAGCACATGATGTTGAGTGCTTAAATACAAAAGATGACTGGTTTCCTGTTGAGCTTGAAGAGGATTGGGTTATAACAGAGGATGCAAGGTTAGAAAATACGTCACACACACGAAGTTCAGCGGCAACCTTGGACGAGCCTCAGATGGTGATGTCCATTAACTCGGACGGTGCACCTTCTTATATAGACTTGTTGACTAGTTCACCTAGCGAAATTGTTGATACTGAGGTAATAAACTTCAATGATAACATGTCCAGTGCTTCAGAAGGTAAGGATAGGCTCCGTACGGGGGCTCCAGATACATCCCAGTTACTAAGAACCGGCAGGGTCGGTGAAGCTCTGGTCCACAGACACTTTGCTGATCTGCTAGGGTCCACTAATGTGAGGTGGGTGAATGGAGAAACCGAATCCGGACTGCCTTATGATCTCGTCATCACCCGCGGAGGTAATTTGATAGAGTACGTGGAGGTGAAGGCAACTACATCTTCAAACAAAGACTGGTTCAACATCACGACGAGAGAATGGCAGTTTGCGCTGGAGAAGGGGGATGCGTTTACTATTGCCCGCGTCCTGGTATCGGGCGAGAAGACAGCAAGTATTGAATTGTTAAAAAATCCGCACAAGCTTTGTCAGATGAAAAAGTTGCATCTTGCTCTCTTGATTGCAAAGTGAAGCAAACACTGACGACTGGCTGCCTTCTGGCCCCCTATCTGAGAGACAGATAAGGAAGACGAGAGACACAGAAATGCACTCGCTGATCCAGCCATTGAGTCTATGAAACCTCTCTTCTGTTTGGGAAGTGAGATGAGACGTGATAAGATACAAGATTATCAGCAGCACATGATCTTATTTGCATAGTAAGTGTGTCTGTGCTTTCTGGTGGAAATGATCTCGTTCTGGGTCGTGTCACAGGACATATGATCAATTTGCGCCTGGAGATCTGCATCACTGACTTGTAACTGGTTGTAACAGTGGCCACATATCCAGTAGACAACTTGTTCTGTTAACTATTAGTTTGGTTGGTTGTAACCAACGTTTTTTTTATCAAAACAATAGTTCGACACAACTTTTTTTTTTGTACAGAACTAGTTTTGTACCAACGTACTCAGGTTAAAAGCAGCCCGGATTGTAGTATGATGTAGAATGAGACTTGTTTTTTTTTCCAAAAGAGAGGGTAACAGTTACAGTGCAACTGGAACGTCAATGGTTAGTGAACCAATTCACGTTCAAACCAAACCAATTCACCGGACGGACATTAGCTCTTTTTAATGGGACACATTCCATACTGCGCCTTTTTCCTGGACAGAGCCGGGCACCCAAAGAACTTTTTTTTTCTGAAACAAGGCAAAAGATTGCACCCGAAGAGGTTAGGGAACGAGAAGGTTTATTATAACTCTACTAAATTTTCTAGAGCAAACATCACACTGGCCTCAGTGAAACACATACTCCCTCCCTTTCAAAATCTAGACTACTTTTAGTGCGTAGGTTCATTCCAAACCTAAGTGAACCTACACACTATTTTCACTTTGTGTAGGTTACTTTTAGTGTTTTAACTTTGTGAAGCTACACACTTAGAATAGCTTAGTGTATAGGTTACTTTTAGAATATAAGATATTTTCACTTAGGTTTGGAATGAACCTACACACTAAAAGTTATATCCCGAGCTATACGGTGTGAATGTCAACCCTATTCATTTAAAATGTTATATCCTGAGAATAGCATTTTATTGTGTTTGATCCTATTTCATTTTAGTAGATGAAGCCACATGGCATAGCATCACATGCTAGTAATGTAAACCATCCGGATGTCAGATGCTCAGCTAAGGCTGCACACAAGGAGGAAACTGTTCCACGAGATTAAGAGCACTCGTTATGCAGTTGCAGAGAAGTGCTCCACACAAAATGAACAACCTGGTAAATACAAATTTCAAGACTTAACCAAACATCTGTAGATTCAGTTTAGGGCTGGTCGATCTTGGTGGACTTCCGCACCACTCATATCACCTGGGAACTAAACCCTTAGATTCATCTGCCACTGAGCTGATCACCCGACGATAAGTTGGTACAAGAAATTTAGCAAATAGTGGCACACAATTCATATAATTTAGCGAGTTTACCAATGCAGCTGCTCAGCATGCTTTACGGAACTTTCTTCTCATCTCCAATGCATCCACTAGGAGAGACGGGCAGGTCACCTTGAGATCCTTGAAGCCTTGGGTTGCCACCACGTCGTCCATGGCATCCGACATCTCAATGAATTTAAGGCAGGCATTCTTAAGCTTGTCACAGCTATGTTGGTCAGCTAAAGCCAGTGTGGTTGCCACGGTGTCCACGTTCAGATCCTCGCAAAGGATGCTTTGGCAGACCAGCTTGAGCCTCTCCATGGCATACCTATCTGCAGCCACCAGTAGCAGCCGGAGCATCTCGGTGTCCTTGTCTCCCTCGAGGTGCTTGACAGGCAAAGAATCGGTGTAGATGAAATGGAGCAAGGCCCTGAAAACAGCAGGCTGCATGTCCTCGATGGTTATGCACTGCCCCATTACCCTCGCCTCCCTCATCGGCCCGTAGAGCTCCGCTTTGAAAACAGGAGATCTCATAGCGAGAACAAACCTATGCGCTTCGACGGTCTCACCTCCCACACTGAAACTGACATCAAACCCATCCTTTTCTTCCAGCAGCCTGCCAACGTGCTCGGCCATGTCGGATGGTGGCATGTCGATCTTGGGGAACGGTTTAGTTTCGGTCACATGTGGCTTTTTGATAACAGTGAGGATGCATTCTATGGTCAGGCGGTCATCCCTAAGGTATGCGGATGTTACGTTTCCGATCTACTCTCAATCATCAATTTGATACAGATGAACTAGGGTTCTAGAATTCCAGGGTAATTGGGGGAGAGAGAGAGTAGGGGATACGAGAAGGGAGCCGTGCCAGATACAGATTACTCCTTCCACACCTCACTCACGCCTCCCACGCCTCCTCTTTACGCCTCCCTCGTTGTGCTGCTCCCTACCTCTGGACCTGGGCTTCAACGTAGCGTGGGTTGGGCTTGCGTACTCGATCTCCCCTCCGTAGCACGGGCTGGTCGCCTTGCGTCGTCGATGTAGTTGGAGCAGTAGGCGACAGGTGTACGTCACGGTGCGTGACACTCCCCCCTGGTTGACAACCAGCTTGTCCCCAAGCTGGAGCTTCAGGAAAACGATGAAGGAGTTCAGCTTGATCTTCCCAGGTAGCTAATGTTGTTGGTTGACCGCTCCATTGAACCAGAACTTGTGGCAGCGAATTCCCACCTCGCTGGTACAGTCTTGTTTCCAGCACTGTGACGGGTTCCGGTCTTGGTGTAGCTAGCGCCGGGAGCTCGGACAGAACTTCGGTCTTCGGAGGTACAGCTCGCCTCAACTGAGACACATGTATCACTGGATGGATCTGGCACGAGTCAGGGAGAGCCAGCTTGTACGATGTCCCGCCCACACGCTGAAGTACCTGAAAGGGTCCAAAGTAACGAAAAGCTAGTTTTGGGTTAGCCCGAGTAGCCAAGGATCTTTGGATGTAAGGCTGCAATTTTAGGTACACCCAGTCATTGATCGCAAAGCTGCGTTCGGTGCGCTTCTTATCAGCTGTTGCTTTCATGTGTTGCTGGGCACGTAGGAGATGTTGTTGCAGCAATACCATAGTATCCTGCCTATCCTGTAACCATTCTGCTAGATCTGAGACCGAACAATCAGACGGGTCAATGATCCCAAAGTGACGAGGGTTGTGACCGTAAAGCACTTCGAATGGTGTCTTGCCCAATGTCGCATGAGGTGAGGTATTATACCAGAATTCAGCTAGGTGTAGCCGTTCATGCCACTTGGTTGGACAAGCATGCGCGAAGCAACGCAAATAGGTCTCCAAGCACTGGTTAATGCGCTCCATTTGCCCGTCGGTTTGAGGATGATAGGCTGAGCTCATCTTCAGCTGAGTGTGCGACAGGCGAAACAGATCTCTCCACAAGTTAGAGGTAAACACTTTGTCCCGGTCCGAAACAATTGCTGCTGGCAACCCATGAAGTTTGTAGACATATGTTTGTGCCACTTGGTAAGCAGTAAAAGGATGAGCCAGTGGCAGGAAATGAGCATACCGTGATAGTTTATCGACTATCACCAAGACACAGTTGAAACCAGCAGATCGTGGAAGCCCTCCGACAAAGTCCATTGTTACCGTGTGCCAAACATGAGGAGGAACAGGCAGGGGTTCCAGCAGCCCTGGGTAACGACATCGTTCAGGCTTGGCTTGCTTGCAGACCAAACAGGCATCCACAAACCGCCGTACATGGTCCTTCAAGCCGGGCCACGCAAACAGGGTGCGGAGGCGACAGTAAGTGACACCAAAACCTGAATGGACACCGATAGCGCTAGTATGGAGAGCCGACAGAATTTTTTGCTGCAAAGGGGTATTATTTCCCACCCAGATGCGGTCATTAAGCTTGAGAATCCCATCGTCCAACTTAAACTCCTTGGGTGCTTCCACAGAATCATCAGTAAGTTGTGCTAGTAGCTTCTAGGCATGAGGATCTGCTCGATAGCCCAACTGCACCTCCTGGAGCCAAGATGGTAAACATACTGAAACTGCTGCTAACTCACCCATGGTTGGCTGCGGGCAGCGAGACAACGCATCAGCTGCGCGGTTGTCCAGACCACGTTTGTAAACCACACGGTAGCGGAGGCCCAACAACTTCACCATCACTTTTTGCTGCCACGGAGTTGAGATTCGTTGATCCTCAAGATGGATCAAGCTTTTTTGATCTGTGTGCACCACAAATTCGGCTGGCTGCAGGTATGTGCGCCAGTGATCCACAACCATGATGATCGCCAAAGCTTCCTTCTCATACGTGGAGAGCATGCTCGTTCGAGGACCAAGGGACTTGCTTAAGAATGCGAGAGGATGTTTATTTTGAAGCAGCACAGCTCCAATTCCCTTGTCAGACGCGTCTGTCTCAATTTCAAAAGTCTAGGAGAAGTTTGGGAGAGCAAGAACGGGTGCTGAGATCAATGCATCCTTAAGATCCCTAAATGATGCCTCCTCCAACTCAGTCTAGTGAAACATAGTATGCTTCTTAAGCAGATCAGTCATAGGTCTGCTGATGATACCATAGTTCTTCACGAACTTGCGGTAATAACCCGCGAGCCCCAAGAAACCCCGTACCTCTTTAAGATTGACCGGTGTCGGCCATTTATTCACTGCGGTGATATTTTTCTGGTCAGTGCGGACACCCTCCCCACTTATTTCATGCCCCAAATAAACCAAACTTGGCTGTAAAAATTTACACTTGCTCCTCTTAACTTTTAGTTGATGGTTCGCGAGAATTTGGAACACCTCCCTCAGTAAGCACAAGTGCGATTCCAAGTCACCGCTGTAGATGAGGATATCATCAATGAACACAAGGACTCCACGACGCAACAACGGCTGCAGAATTGTATTCATTAGGCCTTGAAACGTTGCTGGCGCTCCTGTCAGGCCATACGCCATCACACGAAATTCATAGTGTCCTTGGTGTGTCTTGAATGCTGTTTTATGCTCATCTTCTGGACACATTCGTATTTGATGATAACCCGCCCGCAGATTCAAGCTTGTGAACAAGCTAGCTCCCGACAGTTCGTCCAATAACTCATCGATCACTGGCAGAGGATATCGATTTTTTATTGTAATGGCGTTGAGTTGCCAGAAGTCGACACAAAATCTCCATGTCAGATCATTTTTCGACACCAAGAGTACAGGCGAGGAGTATGGGCTTGTACTGAATTTGATTATGCCCTGAGCCAACATCTGCGCCACTTGTTTCTCCACTTCGTCCTTTTGAGCTGGATTGAATCGATATGGGCATAGATTCACTGGTTTTGCCCCTGGCATCAGCGGAATAGTATGGTCAAACTGCCGTGGAGGTGGCAAGCCTTGAGGTTCCTCGAACAGTGTCTGAAATTCAGTCAACAAAGGTTGAGCTGGGCCAGGACAATCTGCTATTGTGTTCTCCTGTTCTGGCTGCATCAGAGATAACTGAATAACACGAGCCACCTGAGATTTCTGCAGCAGAGAGCGCATTTGTTCGGCTGTCACTGGACTGCACTTGCTAGGATCAGCCTAAGCCCCATGCAAACACACTGTGCGGCCTCCCATCTAAAAATTCATTGTTTGATTTCCCCAATGTACATTCATTGGACTGTGAGCAGAAAGCCAATCAAAACCAAGGATAATGTCATAAGATCCCAACGGCAATAGTTTGAAAGAGGTATGGAATTGTACACCTTGAGTCCACCACTCCAGATTAAGCAATTCTTGGGAACAATTCATTACACCACCATTGGCTACCTTGACTCGTAGGGGAGAAATTGCCCTTGTAGTTGCTTGCAGTCGCTCGGCGAGTTCAGTACTGATGAACGTGTGCGAACTGCCAGAGTCTACAAGCATTAACACTTCCTGATTCTGCACTGTACCTTGGAAGCACATTGTTGTTGCTCCTTGACTACATTCGACCGCTGCTTGAGATATATGCTCACTGCCCGTGTCGCAAGCGGCCTGATCAGACAATGGTCCTGGTTCTTCCTTGGGCTGAACCATGGCCAGCAGCTCTTCAACTACGTGTAACTGCACCATAGGGCCACAACGGTGATCATGGCCCCATCGCTCGCCGCAAGTGAAGCAGAGCCCGCGAGCGCGGCGATACGCACGTAGGGCAGCGACCTTGTCGTCCTGCGGAACTTGTCGCGGTGCTTCGCCAAGACGATGATCATCTCCCTTCTGGCCTTGGGGAAGCTTGCCACGGGGTGGAAGAGGTAGCGGCAATGCTGTGTGAGGAATAGCCCGTGTGCCCGGCGAATAATCTCCACACCAATAATCCAGCCGCCAGGATTCCAGCACCTCTTCCTGCAAAATTGCCAAGTCCACAGCAGTAGGGAGATCCAGAGGGCGATGCAAAATTACTGCTGCTCTAATCTCTTTTTTCAAGCCATCTATGAAGTGAGTGACAAAAAATGCAGGATACCAAGAGCTATGGTGTGCGGTGAGATTGTGCATGAGAGTGTTAAATTTTCTAGCATACTCAATGACTGTGCCCGTTTGTTGAAGACGATTAAAACTTCTAAGGTGGTGTTGGAACTCGGCTTTACCAAATTGAACACAAATACTATCAGCAAATTCTTTCCACACCGGGTAATGGAGATGAGCATCTGTGGACTGTAACCAAGCTAATGCATCATCGATGAAATACATCGCTGCACAGTTGACCCAAGTATCAGGATGCATATTACACACTTGAAAGTAGGCCTCGCATTTGAGGCGCCAAGCGCGTGGGTTTTCACCATCAAAGAGGGGAAAATCCACACGAGGCGGAGGAGGAAAACGTGTAGAATTCCACCCTCGAGTAGTGAAATCGGACGAATCGTAACCAGGCCCAAGGAATTGAAACGTACCCTTGGCCGGGGCTCCTCCCGATGACTTAGGGTCACCGGATCGGCCGCCCCGATAGTTCGATGCGTCGCGGTGGCCAACTTGCTCGAGACCGTCGTCTCCCCGCTCGGTATCTCGTGCCTCTGAAAGGCCACCGCCGGTTTGGCCGGCGTGGATGTTGGTGGCGCGTCCGCCGAGAGAGGAAGAAGAGGAGGCATATTCATGCCCCGAGGAGAAGTTGCTGCCGACCGCGTGACGTCGATGACGCGCGAGCGCAGGTCCCTCTCCATCATCGGGCGCCAAGAGTGCAGATCGAGCACCGCCGAGTGAATGTCGTCGAGCTTGGCGTTCATGGAGGAGACATCGGCGGTAAGGTCCGCGAGGAGCTTGGCTTGATCCTCCATGGCCGCTGCTTTGCCGTGCCTTGTCTGGATGATGGATGGGTATCGACCGACCAGGTTTGATGGAAGGGGGAAAAAATTGGTGGTGGGTGGCTGGCTCTGATACCACTTTGTTACGTTCCCGATCTACTCTCAATCATCAATTTGATACAGATGAACTAGGGTTCTAGAATTCCAGGGGGATTGGGGGAGAGAGAGAGTAGGGGTTACGAGAAGGGAGCCGTGCCAGATACAGAATACTCCTTCCACACCTCACTCACGCCTCCCACGCCTCCTCTTTACGCCTCCCTCGTTGTGCTGCTCCCTATCTCTGGACCTGGGCTTCAACGTAGCGTGGGTTGGGCTTGCGTACTCGATCTCCCCTCCGTAGCACGGGCTGGTCGCCTTGCGCCGTCGATGTAGTTGGAGCAGTAGGCGACAGGCACGGTGCGTGACAGCGGAGTTCTCGATCTCGCTTCGCCTTTTGAAATCACAAGTCTGCGGAGCAAACTTGGTGGAATCGTCAGAACTGAACATCCTAGGCCCTGTTTTATGCGCTGAAGACGAAAATCCGGTGCACTGATCGACCAGCCTCAGGTCGCAGGACGCCCGGACTTTAGTGCTCTTGCTCAAAAGCACGAGATAAACTGAGATGTAATCTTGGACTGTTTTGCTGCTCCCCCTATCAGGGTAGAAACGGATGGTCCAATCGTAGCCGCCGACACTGAAAATTCCGGACCCTATGTAGCTGTCGGCGTCATTGCCCATGCCCCTGTGCTTGCTGTAACCCAGGATATCGAACACATGCGTGCCTTGGGCCACCTCCGGAGTGCACGTAGACACTGTCTTACTTGCCGCCGCCATCTTGTGAGCAGGAGTTGAAAGAATCGCTAATCTGACGGTGTGAAAGAAAAGCGCATTAATCCCTGCGCTAGAGCCTAGAGGGAAGAGAGGGAAAGAGAACAAGAGATGGCGAATCGATCGAACCTTCAGATCTCAGCTGGTGACCGGAGATGGCTGCGGCGGGGGTGGCGGCGGCATGGAATGGAGCCGCATCTGCTTTCTTTAACCTTTTGGGGAGGAAGAAGCGGAAGTGGCTAGGCGGAGAGTCGCTGGGCCTGGGTTTGTGGTCTGCTTGCTAGTTGGTACCGAGTGTGTCTGCTTTCTAAAAACAGGACCGAAGCCAGAAATTCACTTTGGCGACGTCCTATTTACTGAAAAAAATATACTCCCTTCTGTTCATATTAGGCCTTTGTTTGGTACTAGAGTAATTGTGGGTATTAGAGGGGATAATCCCCACTAAACCTCAAATCCCCACTTGCTTCAAATAGTATGTTTGGTTCTAGAGTATTTGACTGATTCAATCCCCCCTAATCCCTACTAAATCCCCAAGTTCTAGTGTATTTTTCTCTAAATCCAATACACTACTCATACCTAGTGGATTGGTGGGGATTGGGATTTTGTGGGGATTTTAGAGGTTTGGGTGTAGGTGGGGGTTTCACCCAATCCCCTTAGGGATTATCCCCTCTAATGCCTACTAAGACACTAGTACCAAACAAGGCCTTAATTGAGTCAAATTTGTCTAAATTTGAATAAATTAGACACTATTTAGAATATAGATTCATCTAAATTTTAAAAAATCAAAGTCAATTAATATGGATCGAAGGGAATATACATTTTAAACTGTTAAAATTCGAATTTTCTTTTCACATGTACATTTTCATATTCTATGCGTGGACGTAAAGTTTCATGGAAAAAACCACATTGATCTGTGGATAACATATAAAAATATCTCGTGAAAAGTTTTTAGCACCAAATTTTTCTTTACACTGGACAAAACAAAAGTCGGTTTCCCTAAATGGACTTCGTGCGCATATAGAATGTGAAGATGAACGCGATCAAATAAATTGTTGATTTATTAACATCTCAAAATAGCTAAAATGAATTTTAAATAAAGGAAGCATATACACATGGGTGCCAAAACACCGCTCGAAGCATATTTCAATAAACGAAAAAAAAACAATTATTGAACTCTCTATCCACTCTTTTTCATTTTCCTCAAGTTTGCCTACACTTAAATTTTGTTTGAGTTGATTGTAGGGAAAAGGTGTTCCATCGTTGAGGGATTAGCACGACGACTTCTCATCTATATACTATAACAAGCTCTATTACGATAAGTTTTATCTGATTTTGATAATAGAGACACGAGAACACAGGCGCGTATTTTTTTTGTGCTTGGAAGTGAGACAAGGTGCAAAAGAATGGTTATGAAGACATGGTGCCACATGACACCATTACGTCATGCTTAGAACTATGCATCACTTGACTTGTAACCAGTTGTATTTCCGAATAACCCAAAGAGGAACCCGTAATTGGAAAGGGGCAAAAGAAATTTTTTCTAACACGAAGAATTAGGACTTTTATATGTTCTCCAAATTTACACTGTCGTACGAGTATATGCTCCCTTCGTCCCAAAATAAGTGACTTGGTTATGTCTAGATTTATATACACCTAGATGCGTTTTAGTGCGTAGATACATGAAAAATTATACAAATCAAAATCACTTATTTTGGGATCATCCCCAATCAAAAGTTAAGTTACTTATTTTCTTTTATGGATCCATAGATCTATCTTTTCGGTGTTGATTACAACATCTATCTATATTTATGGAGGATACAAAAGCGCACCAAATTTTCTTCCCCTTCCCCTTTCCCCCAACTAAATCGATCTAAGACCACTAATTTGTAAGACCATTAATTAGTATTTTACCACTAAACTAGCAAAAATGGATCAACCTTTGGATTCTCCCACCACTAAACTAGCAAAAATGGATCAACCTTTGGATTCCCCCCTGAAAGTACAAAGGGGGGGTGTTGAATAGGCGTTTTAAAATATTACGGTTTAGGCTTAAGTAAATGCGGAATAAAACTAACATTTAATTTATTGAGCATAAAACCTAGCCACTAAGTTCATCTAAGTGCACCAACAACCTATGCTAAGCAATACAAGCAATAAGGTGATAGCAAGATATAAATACTTCAAGCACGATGACTATCACAATGTAAAGTGCATAAGTAAAGAGCTTGGTTGAAAGATAACCGATGGACGCGGAGACGAAGATTTGTTTCCCGAAGTTCACTTCCAAAGAAGCTACGTCTCCGTTGGAGAGGTGCGATGGCGCAATGCTCTCCGAACGCCACAAGTGGCTCACCTCGAGGTGTGGTGGCTCGATGCTCACCCAACGTCACACAAGGACTCACCCCGGATGCGGAAGCACGCAACTCACTGACGCCACAAAAGGCTCACCCTATTCTCCCGAGTGCGCACCACAAAAGGCGGACACTCGCTCCACTATGGGACGCTTGAGGGCGGTCATCGAACCCGTACAAGATTGGGGCTAACTCCACAACTCAATTGAAGGCTCCCAACAACAAAGCCACAAAAGGCTACACATGCCACAAAAGGCCAACA
The DNA here is from genome assembly GCA_910589765.1 of Avena atlantica. NCBI lineage: Eukaryota > Viridiplantae > Streptophyta > Magnoliopsida > Poales > Poaceae > Avena > Avena atlantica. Next base: position 402,593,625 of record OU342736.1, on the reverse strand, counting down.
AAGCCATAAAAGGCTACAAGACCACAAAAGGTCAACAATCCAACCACACAAACTTCTAGGGTTTCAAGGAACCCAAGAGAAGCAAGCTCACAATCTTGAACTCGCCGAATCTCCGAGGAGAACTCAAACCTATGCACCAAATGCAAGGGCAAGTCCTTCTCTCCTAAATTCCAACAAAGCTACAAAAACTATTGGGGGAATAAGGGAGGAAGAACACAAGAGAAGAATACAAAACTCTCCAAGATCTAGATCCCAATGATTCCTTCATAAAGAAGGGATTTGGCTTGGGGGATTGTAGATCTAGATCTCCTCTCACAAATACCTCAAAAAGATGCAAGCATCATAGGAAGGGAAAGGGAGAGGGAAAGCTTCTTCAAGGTTAAGAATGGAGGAGAAAGAGAAAGCCAAGAACCAAGAAGAAAAGCTAGTACCCACGAAGGGGAAGAGGAGCCCCTTTTAAAGGGCTCCCAGATCTGCCCATTATGGGCATTCGCGACTCCTGGCCGGAACTTCCGGTCGGAGGCCGGAAGTTCCGGTGGCACACAGCCAACGGTCAAAAACTGCGGAGCGAGAAACTGAAAAAGCGAATCCTGGTCGAAACTTCCGCCGGTTCACCGGAACTTCCGGTGGGAGCGAAACTTCCGGTGGAAGTTCCGACAGAAATTCCGTCAAATAGACACAACGAAAACAGAAGGTTACTGAACGTGAGCGGAACAAGATGCGGAAATTCAACCGGAACTTTCGGCCTGAGCGGAACTTTCGGTCCCTGGCCGGAACTTCCGGTGGGAGCGGAACTTCCGGTGGAAATTCCGACTGAAGTTCTGTCAAATAGCACATCCAAAATAGAAGGTTACTGAGCGTGAGCAGAAGAAGACCCAAAACTTCCACCAGAACTTTCGGCGGCAAAAATGGCCTAGCGAAACTTCCGACGGCAAGCCGGAACTTCCGATCAGGGAAATTCCAGAAACCAGAAAACCAGAAACGCAATAACTTTTGCATCCGAACTCCAAACGGGATAAAACCAATTTTGTTGGAAAGATAACGACGAATAGAATCCAACAAGGTTTGAAATATTGGGTACCACCTTGGGAGAAAATACTATGAATATATATGTGAAGTATCCCCCAAGGTGTGGAGCCGGAAAACTCGCAAGATCAAAAACCGCAATAAGATATGCAAGTGAAATCCTTAAATTATAAACTAGAGCTTGTTATGATGACGACCACAAGCTCTAGATCTTCTCATGGACAAGAACCAAATAACAACCAAGGAAGATGAGGCTATGAATGCAAAGGTTTGAGCTCTCTCCGAACGATGCAAACGAGACACCCGCTTGAGAGCCCCTCTTGATAGTACGACTATCTATCCTAAACCCGGTCTCCCAACTAACAATACGAGACCGGCAAAAGAAAAGCCCTATCAAGAACATACCTTTGCCTTGAGCATCCCACTTGAACTTGATGTAGACCATCTTGTTCTTCTATAGTGGGAACACCTTTCTTGGATGCTCTTGCTTGATGAAGATGAAGACTTGCAAATTGCTCCCCCATACTCCATGGGGAAATCTCTTCTTTGAACTTGTCTTCATCATTCCATGAGCACGAGGATGGCAAGCTTCAAGCATGAGATCTTCTAGAGATGGCGCATCTTGAGCTCGCCCTTCTTCATCCCTACTTGAGGTTGATCCATCTTGATGCAACTCTTTGCACATGCCTTGATCGACCTTCAAGCTCCTTCATTCTTCATGATTCCAATGGGCACAAAGCCCTTGGAATTTCTTCATCTTCCAACCTTGAGACCAACACATGGCCCAAACGATGCCAATGGACAAACCTACAAGTGAAACTCAATTTACACATTAGTCCATAGAGATTGTCATTAATTACCAAAACCACACATGGGGCATACATGCCCTTTCACCCCCCTATATGTATATTTTACATCCCACGGTAATTTTCTATAGAAAATTTATATTAAATAAGATAATGCAAAATTTATGTTTGTTGCTCAAGAGAAAACTGAAAGAACATGTTGGGCCCCCATGTGTGGTTTTGGTAATTAATGACAATCATTATGACTAATGTGTGTATTAAGTTATACTTGTAGGATTTGTCCATTGGCATCGCTTGGAGCATGTGTTGGCTTCAAGGTCAAATAAATGCAAAGAAGATTTGTTGGGCAAGCTCAATATGCGAGGTCGATGATGAGGAATTAAGGAAGGCGTTCCATCTTGAGAAGGGCAAGATCGTATACATCGAGCTCAAGTGGAATGCTCAAGGCAAAGGTATAATCTTGATAGGTTTTCTCTTTTGCCGGTCTCACGTCATGTGTGTGAGATCGGGTTTAGGATAGATAACCGTACTATCAAGAGAGGCTCTCATATGAGTAATTCGGTCACATCGTTCGGAGAGAGCTCAAACCTTTGCATACTTGCATCATCATATTTGGTTGTTATTTGGTCTTATCCATGTAATGATATAGAGCTTGTGGTAATCTCCATAACAAGCTCTTGTTCATCAAAATCGGATCTTTCGTTTGTATCTTGTTGCGATTTTGATCTTGGCAGCTTTTCGGTTTCTCACCAAGTGAGGTATCTCACATTATTATACATGATACATTCTCACTTGGTAATAACCAATATTTTCACCTTTCATAGTGTAGACCATGTCGTCCTTTTTCCAACGCAATTGGAATCGGGTCGATCGGAGTTACCAATCAAAAGTTATAGAGGTTTGAATTTTCCTAGGTACCAAAATGCGGTAGTACCGCATTTTAGTACCTGGCGCGGCAGTAGGTTTTGGAAAGTTGCCAAATGCCACTGCCCTCCTAGGTACCAAAACGTGGTAGTACCGCATTTTAGTACCTAGCACGGCAGAAGGTTTTTGACAAGTTTCCAAAAGCCACTGCCGGGCTAGGTACCAAAAAGCGGTAGTACCGCATTTTAGTACCTAGCGCGGTAGAAGGTTTTTTACTTCGTCATTTGGATCTATTCTCCCTTGCTGGACTATGATGTTTCTTTGCATGATCTTATAGAGGTTGTTGTCCTCTTCGAAACGAGCCCAAGATCATCGAAATCGGAGTCCGGATGCAAAAGTTATGGTTGTTTTCGTTCTGTGATGACCGGTAGTACCGGACCAGGATCCGGTAGTACCGGGGTCCGGTAGTACCGCTTTTTGGTACCGGGGAGCGCAGAGAGAAAATGCGTTTGGAGTCCCAGGAACCCCAGGAAATGTCCGGTAGTGCCGGGAAAGTCCGGTAGTACCGGTAAAAAGTCCGGTAGTACCGGGAATCGCGTTTTTGGGCTGCAACGGTTGGATTTTGGAGGGACCTATATAAGGGGCCTTCTTCCCCAATGGTTCCTCAACCTTTCTTGCAAGTTTTCCCCTCCATTGTTGACCTTCTTGAGCTTGCTTTCTCTCAATCCCTCCAACGATTCTTGCATATTCTTGAGGGACTTGAAAGAGGAGATCTAGATCTACAATCCCACCAATCAATCTCTCCTTTAAGTGAGGGGAACATATTGGGATCTAGATCTTGGAGTCTTTTGTGGATTTCCTCCATTGTTCTTCCTCTCTTATTCCCCCATAAGCTTTTGTAGCTTTGGTGGAATTTGGGAGAGAAGGATTTGAACACCTTTGTGGTTTTCTTGCCATTTGCATTTGGTGCATCGGTTTGAGTTCTCCTCGGAGGATTTGGTTTGAATTGCTCATTGGATCTTGTCCCTCTTGGGTTCTTGGAACCCTAGATGGTTTTGTGGCCTTGGTGGCATTGTGGCCTTGGTGGAATTTGTTGAGGCCTTTTGTGGCGTTTGTTGGGAGCCTCCAATTAAGTTGTGGAGTTGTGCCCCAACCTTGTGAGAGGTTCCGGTTGCCACCGACAAGTGCACCGATAGTGGAAGCGTGGATCGATCCCATTGGGGTGAGATTCACCGGAGAATAAGGAAGGCCTTTTGTGGCGTTGGTGGTTTGATACCACCCCCTCTCCAAACGAGACGTACTCCATGTTGGGAGGAACTCGGTAAAATTTCGGTGTCCCCGCGTGCCTCGGTTATCTCTATACCCGAGCTCTTTACTTATGCACTTTACATTGTGATAGCCTTCGTGCTTGAAGTAATATATATCTTGCTATCACTTTATTGCTTGTATTGCTTAGCATAAGTTGTTGGTGCACATAGGTAAACCTTAGTTGTTTCTAGGTTGTGCTTTAGAAAGTAAACACTAGTTTTATTCCGCCTTTGCTGAGCCACTCTAGGAAAAGTTTTAATCGCCTATTCACCCCCCCTCTAGGCGACATCCGTATCCTTTCAAAAACCATTCCAGCTGTTCTAGAATAGCTTTCTTCAAAAGGTTTTGCGCTTGTTTGGTGAATGTCTTGCTAGCAGATATAATTTCTTGGAATTGAGGTCGGACTCCCTATTTTTTTGACAGTGATCACAGTATATATTAAGCCAACATGGAGTCTCATTAAAAACCTTTCAGTCCCCTTAGGTACCCTGGTAAGGAAAAGAGTGCGTCTGAAACTTGCTGCTTCTTCAAAGATTGGTTACATAGTTTACAACGATCTTCGCCACGCAGGACGGTGCTGCATTACAAATAGAATTGCTATCACCAGCCTTACCTAATTGAGCTAGTGCATGTGCAACAACATTGCCTAAACGACCAACTTTAACTACCGTGATCCCATCATAAACCCTAATGGTTTCCTGCGCCCAAAGATACAAGCTCCAACAGTCAGATCGATCTCTCTTTGGATCATTGATAGCTTATACGGCACGCAGACAATCGGTCTCTATAGTTCCTCTCCCTGAAAAATTCCGAATTAGAGTATCGAAGCCCTCCAAACATGCCAGCACTTCAGCCTCTTCCACACTTGCACACGTGGGAATAAACTTCCACTCCGTAATTAGCACACGACCATGATCATCTCTGGCTATCACACCAACACCAGTTCTTCAGGTTAGCGGGTCCCGGCCAGCATCAACATTGATCTTAATTTGTCCTGCTGTCGGCGCCGTCCAAACAAAGCATCTAGCCGAGACCAAAGGATCATGTGGTTCTGATCCAATATTTGCCTTTCCTTTGTCATCAGTGCTAGCAGGGCCTTTCTCTTTTGTATCATCCTGGGAGCTTACATGCTCGAAAGGATTCACAATAATTCTGAAGGTAAGGCATCGATGCAGTAACCGAAGCCTTGCCATCCCCATGCACCAAGTTATTCCGATGGTGCCACACTCTCCAGAGTAGAAAAATGACTTTGTCTCTCTCCTTTGGGGGCTTATTGATCAAGCAACCTAAGCACCCACTCCCTCCCTGAATTTTGAAAGGCACTCTCTGGTGGCAAAGTCCAATGGTCCCTCATGTCGTCCCGGAGGACTCGTGCTTGAGTGCATGTAACCAGTGCATGATGGGAGTCTTCGATGCCGTTGCCGCAGATGGTACACACGGGATCGGCAGATTCAATACGTCGATGTAGTGCTTCATGAACAGCAAGAGTATTAGATGCCGCTCTCCAGGCGAAAATACGGAGCTTTGGCGGTACCTCCGCTTTCCAAATAATGTCCCAAATTTTTCGTTCTCCGTTTGGTGACGCACTAGATTGCCTAGGGCTCATCGCCGACATGGAGACCAAGACGATAAGCCGATCTTACAGTAAACACGCCGTCTTTATCTGATAGCCAAGCTACAAAATCTTCCGTCTGTCTTAATGGTAACTTGATGCTAAGAATTGTGTTTACATCTGTTGGCACACATAGCTCCCCGACCAACTGGGTGTTCCGGGCATGTGTAGTAGGATCAATCATCTCTGATACCCAACGCCTCCTTGAGTTAGCTCGCCGGGCAGTGGCCTTTGAAGCATCCCCGTGGCAGCCAGTTGTCACGAAATATACGTACACTCGTTCCTGACCCAATTCTCCACATGACTCCTTTTTTAAGTAGCTCCAACCCAAAAATAATGCCTTGCCACATTGTCGAGGCGTTCTGAATAAAAGTCGTGTCCAATAGATTAGCTGAGGGGTAATATCTATTGGACACTCGTTTCCCCCGTGCCGACTCCCTATTTTACTCCTACAAATAGAACATAAGCATATAAAAATATCTACTATCCTCTAGAAAGATCTTAGATGCAAGTCCCTTTTCGACATATCTCTTTTATCATGTCATGTTCGGAGAACCGCAGTTTGTCGTGTTCGAAGGTTGATCTTCATTCTCATATTCAGATATAAGAGTTTAATTTGTGTTGTATCTGACTCTTTTTTGGTTTCCTGTAGTTTTCTCACCTGCGTGTGATTTGTGCCGCGCAGGATTTGTAATAAGTGGGTGACAAAAACTGAATGATGTAGACGTTGTTGCTTTGTTAATGAAGCTGGGGAAACCCCTTTGATTAAAAAAAAATCTCATATTCAGATGCTCAAGTAATTAAGGTTGCACACAAGAAGGAAATTTTTCACGAGATTAAGAGTGAATGTCACGCGCTGCATAGAAGCGCTCCAAAGTAGTGCCGACAAAATCTACAAAATTCAAGGCTGAACCATGCATTTGTAGGTTCAGTTTTGTACTGGCTGATTTCCACGGCATCCATATCCCTTGAGAACTCTTTGATACCGCTGCTGAGCTAGACACAGCGTCCGAGTGAAAAAGCAAAGGAAACCAAAAAGAATAAGAAGAGAAAACAAAAAAGAGACAACCACGATTGATATCCCTTGAGAACTAACCTAACCATTCTTAGATTCATCTAGCATTGAGCTGATTGTCCTTACGAGAAGCTGGCACATAAAACTTAGCAAAATACCGGCAAGCAGTTCATATGCAAGTTTGCCAATGCAGCAGCAGCTCACGCTTTACGGAACTTTCTCCTCTTCTCCAGTGCCTCTACTACGAGAGATGGACAAGTCACCATAAGATCCTGGAAGCCTTGGGTTGCTACCACGACGTCCATGGCATCCGACATCTCCATAAACTGAAAGCAAGCATCCTTAAGCTTGTCGCAGCTATGCTGGTCGGCTAAAGCCAAAGTGGTTGCCACGGTGTCGGCGTTCAGACCCTCGCAGAGGATGCTCTGGCAGACCAGCTTGAGCCTCTCCATGGCGTACCTATCCGCAGCCACCAGTAAAAGCCGGATCATCTCGGTGTTGTCGCCGCCGTCGTCGAGGAGACTCCCAGGTAAACAATCGGTGTAGATGAAATGGAGCATGGCCCTGAAAACGGCAGGGTGCATGTCCTCGATGGTTCTGCGCTGCCCCGCCGTCGCCTCCCTCATCGGCCCGTAGAGCTCCGCTTTGAAGACAGGCGACCGCATGGCGAGAACGAACCGATGCGCTTCGACGACAGTCTCTCCTCCGACACAGAAACCGACGTCGAACCCGTCCTTCTCCTCCAGCAGCAGCCTGCCGACGTGCTCGGCCATGTCGGACGGCGGCACGTCGATCTTGGGGAACGGTCTGGATTCGGTAACATGTGGCTTCTGGATGACGGTGACTGTACATTCGATGGTCAGGCGATCGTCCCTGAGGTACGCGGTGTTCTCGATCTCGCTTCGCTTTTTGAAAGAAGCGAACCCTGGAGCAAACGCGGTGGAATCATCGAAATTGAAAATCCTGGGCTCTGTTTTGTGCACCGAGGTCGATAAGCCGGTGCACTGATCGACCAGCCTCAAGTCGCAGGACGCCATGACTTTAGCTCTCTGGCTCAAAAGCTCGAGATAGACGGAGATGTAACCTTGGCACTTGTTCCCGTACCCATCGGGGTAGAAACGGATGGCCCAATCCTGGCCGCCGGCGGCGAAAATCCCGGACCGTATGTAGCTCTTGGGGTCGTTGCCCATCATGCCCCTGAACTTGCTGTTGTTAATGTCAACTTTACAGAGGATCTAGTCTAGATCTAACAGTAGCACTACACATCACCTTTGTAGATCGAGAACTGAGAGAGAGAGAGGAAGAGAGAGAACGGAGACGCGTTCTACCTGCTCCCTGGCTTGACAGACAAGAGCCAGAGGGAATGCCCGATCCGGCGCCGGAGCTGGAAGCTCCGTCGTTGGCCATGGGTGGAAATGGGGTGAGTGTGGCGAGCGTGTGACTAGGGTTGCGGCGGTGGAGCTTCCCGTCGGCGCAGCGCTAGCCTAGATCGGATTGGCTTGTAGGTGGGGCGGCTAGGGCACGGCTAACCTCGTAGATCGTGCTGTCGGCTCCCCACCACTTTATATAGCGCTGGCGACAGGGGCCCACCGTCCTAGACAAGGATGGGCGCCCCCGATCAGGGCGCAGTTAGGGGCGTGCTGGGCCGTTGGGCCCAGTCACGTTGAGATCTATCCAACATTCTCCCCCTAGATCTCGACTTTACTTTTAACCTTGTTCTTTACTTATTTCATGGCAGAATGATACATAGAGCATGTTTCATCGTCTCAGCACAATTGCCGATAGAATCAGACAGCCACTATATACCTTCATGTTCTGAAACAAATTCTGTTACTTTTGGGCCTCTATGGTCCAGGAATCATAGGCTTTCCGTTAAACCCATGCCGGCTATGTGTTCCTTGAACACATTGGGTGGTAAGCCTTTCGTTAGCGGATCCGCAAGCATATCCTTTGTCCTTATATGCTCGAGACTTATAGTTTGATCCTGGACCTTGTCCTTCACAACATAGTACTTTATATCTATAGACTTTGAAGCATTACTCGACTTGTTGTTGTGAGCATAGAATACTGCGGGCTCGTTGTCACAGTACATCTTTAGTGGCCTGCTGATGCAGTCAACCACTTTCAAGTCGGGTAAGAATTTCTTTAACCATAACGCCTGTCCCATGGCCTCATAACATGCTATAAATTCTGCATACATCGTAGATGATGCAACTATCGACTGTTTGTCGCTTCTCCACGAAATAGCACCTCCTGCGAGAGTAAAGACATACCCTGTCGTGGACTTTCGGTCGTCTTTATCTCCCGCAAAATCTGCATCTGAATACCCTTTTATCTCTAGGGAATTAGATCTTCTGTATGTTAGCATGAGGCCTTTTGTGCCTTGCACATAGCGCAAAGCTTTCTTTACCATCTTCCAGTGCTCTATGCCTGGATTCTCTTGATATCTACCGAGTACCCCGGTGATAAATGCTAAGTCAGGGCGAGTGCACACTTGTGCATACTGTAAGCTTCCAACAGCCGAAGCATATGGTACTGACTTCATTTGATCGATCTCATATTGATTCTTTGGACATTGGGATTTCCCAAAACTGTCGCCCTTGACTATGGGAGCAGGTGTTGAATTACTCGCATGCATATTGTATTTCTTTAAAATCTTTTCACAATACGCTTTCTGCGACAGTCCTAACACTCCATTCTTTCTGTCTCGGTGAATTTCTATGCCCAAAACATAAGATGCTTCACCAAGGTCTTTCATGTCAAAGTTTGATGACAAGAACTTCTTCGTTTCTAGTAGTAGACTAACATCACTGCTAGCAAGCAGAATGTCATCCACATATAGAATTAGGAAAATATATTTCCCACTTTTGAAATTTGCATAAATGCAATTGTCCTCAACATTTTCTTTGAATCCAAATCTTTTAATGGTATCGTTAAACTTTAAATACCACTGCCTAGAGGCTTGCTTTAACCCATAAATGGATTTCTTTAGGCGGCATCCCATATGTTCCTTCCCCTCCATGAAAAAACCCTTGGGTTGTTTCATGTAAACATTCTCTTCTAAATCTCCATTTAGAAATGCCGTCTTGACATCCATTTGATGTAACTCTAAATCAAAATGTGCAACTAGTGCCATGATGATTCTGAAGGAGTCCTTACATGAGACTGGAGAAAAAGTCTCATTGTAATCTACACCTTCTCTTTGCGTAAAGCCTTTTGCCACGAGTCTAGCTTTGTACTTTTCTACATTCCCATTGGAGTCATACTTTGTTTTGTAGACCCACTTGCATCCTACTGTTTTGGCTCCTTTGGGAATTTCCTCTAAGTCCCAAACATTGTTGGAACTCATCGATTTCATTTCATCTTCCATTGCCTCCACCCACTTGGCTGAGTGAGGGCTACTCATGGCTTCTTCATATGTGGTAGGATCGCCCTCCATATGAACTACATTGTAAACTTTGTAGATTTCTTTGGAAATGGCTGGTCTTCGTTCTCTTTTAGACCGTCTGAGTTCATCAGACTCTTGCTCATTTCTTGCCTCGGGTTCAGGCACATTACACTAGGTGGCTGTTCTGGCTCCCTTTCGTGCTCAACAGTGGGTTCAGGTGGCTCCTGATGGACAGGTTCCGAACTTTCGCCCATTGTTGTCACGTGTGGAGTCACAACAGGTGTCGGCACCACAACCTCAGGGGTTGTAGATGGTGGCACGACAGGTAGCGAGAAAAATGGCTCCTGAATCATCGGATTAGGTGCATGCACCCTCTTCTCCTCAAGATCAATTTTCCTAGCTACCGTGCTCCCCCTCATTAATTCGTCCTCCAAGAAGACTGCATGTCTCGTTTCTACAAACTTTGTGTATCTGTCGGGGCAGTAGAAACGATAGCCTTTGGACTTATCTGGATAGCCAATAAAGTGGCAAGATACTGTTTTGGGGTCTAACTTTGCAATGTTTGGATTGAAAACTTTTGCCTCAGCTGGGCTCCCCCAGACCCTCAAGTGGTGCAGAGAGGGGACTCTGCCTGTCCACAATTCGTACGGTGTTTTGGGCACCGACTTACTTGGTACTCTGTTGAGAATATGAATGGCGGTTTTAAGCGCCTCCATCCACAAACCCAATGGGAGGGTGGAATAGCTCATCATGCTGCGCACCATATCCATAAGGGTACGGTTGCGCCTTTCAGCTACTCCGTTTTGCTGAGGTTCGCCCGGCATTGAATACTGGGCGACTATTCCATTTTCTTGCAGGAACCGTGCAAAGGGCCCTGGTACTTGACCATATGGAGTATGCCGACCGTAGTACTCCCCCCCACGATCGGACCGAACTATTTTGATTCTTTTATCGTGCTGATTTTCTACTTCAGCTTTGAAAATTTTAAATTTATCCAACGCTTCAGATCTTTCTTTGATTGGATAAATATAACCATACCGGGAGTGATCATCCGTGAATGTTATGAATGAATCATAGCCATCCACACTTTTCACCGGAAACGGTCCACAAATATCCGTGTGGATTATTTCTAGTGTAGCTATGCTTCGGTTTGCACCCTTTTTAATCTGTTTGACATACTTTCCTTTAATGCAATCTATGCATTGTTCTATGTCGGAGAACTCTAACGGAGGAAGAATGTCATTTTTAACGAGGTTTTCAATTCTTCCCCTCGAAATATGGCCTAGTCTGCAGTGCCATAGTCTCGAGGAGTCAAGAGTTCGCTTTCTTTTCTTTTGTTCTTTGTTCGACAAGGGAACTTTTCCATTCACATCACACACAGAAAGAACTTTCTCATGCAGGGATAACAAATATAACTTATCAAATAATGTAGCGACACCCACACATTTGTCTTTCAACCAGATGGCACACTTGCCATTACCAAAATAACATTCGTAAGAGTCTTTATCCAAACAGGAAACACTTATTAAATTCCTATGTAATGAAGGAACGAAAAGCACATCTTTCAGCAAAAGCAAAGAGCCATCAGCCAGCTCCAGGGGGACGTCACCAATGGCCTCCACTTCTGCTTCTATTCCATTCGCCACTTCAATGTGTCTTTCTCTTCTTGGCGTGGTCCTTGTCGAATGGAACCCCTGTAAAGAGTTGGCAACGTGAACAGTTGCTCCAGAATCAATCCACCAAGTGGATCTAGTAAACTTTTCATACAAGGATTCATTAACAAAAGAAACAATATCTTTACCATTTTTGGCCATGATGTACTTTAGCCAAATCGGGCAGTCTTTCTTGTAGTGGCCCGGCTTTTTGCAGTGATGGCACTGATCCTTCTCCCCAGGTGTGGACTGGTGGTGCAGGTACTGGTGCTGCATGGGACCCTTGCCATGGGGCTTGGAGGGTGATCCACCATGGTTGCCTCCTGTGAAGCCTCTCTTCCTGTTGTCCTTCACGAAGTTCAGAGAACCGCCGTGAAGGGCTTTCAGCCTTTCTTCTTCTTGGGAGCACATCCCAATGGTCTTTTCTATGTCCTACTTTTCAGGGGACATATTATAGTTTATCACGAAGTTTTCAAAGGGCTGTGGAAGTGAGGCCATCACAAGATGCACCAAAAGTGCTGGCTTTAACTCGAGGTCCTCGTCCATTGGCTTGAGCTTTGCAGCCATGTTCGACATCCTCAAGATGTGCTCTCTGATCCCGTGGGGTCCTCCCGTATACTTTTCAGTAACCAGCTGCTTTAACAGCTGGGTCGCATACATCTTTGAAGAGCCAGTGAACTGGCTCTTTATCTTGGCGAGATACTCGCCCACGGTAGCACACTCTCCAATTGAGCCCACGATTGCGTTCTCAATTGTGTTCTTTACGAACGCCAGACACTTTTTGTTGGCGTTCACCCATTTCTGGTTATCGATAGAGTAAGCCAGCTCCAATGGAGCATGGTCCCTCTTCCTTCTCTCAAAGTCAGCACTTTCCTCAGCTGCCTCCCTGACCGGGTCAGCGGGCTTGACTGGTTGCTTGGTGTCAACCACCCAATCCACCTCGGCGCATACGAACGCCAAGTCAACTTTCTTCCTCCATTCGGAGTAATTGTCCCCCCTGAGGAGCGGGACGTCCTTCAGACATGCCATGAGGTTGAGACCTCCTGAAAATCACAAAAGATGTGAGATCACCAAGTAAAACAATTGTATGCGTTAATTCAACGTTGGTATAAATTAAGCATGCAATCGTTTCGTGCTATTTAAAATTACATCACCGTTGGGCAGAAATAAATTTAAATGCACCTTTTATACTAAATTGGAAAAGATTATTGTCATGATTATTAATAACGTTGGTCAATTAATAGCATGAGTCATAATCACTTTAATCACATCTTTATATCAAGATTTAATCAACTTTTATTGCATTTGGTGCAATTTTGAACCATACATTTGCAATGTAAAAACACTATTTGCAGCGGAAACTATCACTGAAAACTCATACTTTGCAAAAAAACATTTGCCTTTGTAGCTTTCTCTAGTCAAAAAATACATGAAGATAAAATGACTAGAGAAAACTATGTAAAACATTGCTTAAAACTAAGCAAAAACATTAATAAACTATTCTGTAAAATAAAAAACACAAAAACTGTTAAAAAACATGCCCTATTGGGCCTCTTCCTGGGCGGACTGGGGCGGCCCAGCCGTCCTGCCTGCCAAAAGCCCACGCCGCACCGTGCGGCACATAGCGGAGGGCCGCTCGCCTGGCAGCAGCAGGCCTGCCACCCCCCAGTGGCCCACCTGGCCCAGCTAGGGCCGCGGCCACTCGCGCGCTAGCCGCTGCCCGGGCGCTGCCCAGCAATGCCCGCCAGCAGCCCAACTAGGGCCCGCGTGGCCTGCCAGCAACCGCCCGCCAGCCCCCGCTGCATCCTGGCCGTTGATCGGGGTTACCCTAGATCGTGCGGTGGGGCGCGCTGTGCGGGGGTATAAAAACCCCCACAGCCGCCGACCCCCCCAACCCTAATTCCATTTCTCCCTCACCCCCTCGTCTGCCCCGCGCTCCCCCCGTGGCGGCTCCGCGTCCAGACCGCGGCGGCCCCGCGTCGGATCCGCGTGGGCTCAGCGGCAGCGCCGCGTGCAGCCCGCGGTGGCGCTGTGGGGAAGAGGCCGAGGCGGCCGCTGGCCCCTCCCTCCCCACGCTCCTCTCTCGCCGGTGTGGTAGCCCGTTCTGGGCCAAGGTGAGGCGGCCGCCTAAGGCGAGCCCCTCCCTCTGGCTCCGGCGGCGAGCCCGCTCGAGCACGAGGCGAGGTGGCCGCGTCTGCCGCGCGCCCCTCCCTCCTCTGCTTGTTCCGGTGGCGCGAGCCCCGCGCGGGTACGAGGCGAGGCGAGGTGGCCACAGTGGCGCGCCCCTCCCTCTGCCTTGCTCTTCCGGCGAGAACGGTTGAGGCGAGGAGGCCGCGTTTCCGCGCGCCCCTCCCTCTTCCCTCTCTGTGAGCCATGGCCCCCTCCCATCCTTCTTGCCGGTGGTGCGTCCACCCGAGGGTGGGCGCACCACCGTCAAGAGGGGCGGTGGTGGAGCCTTTGCTCCCCCCTTTTTTTTGTTACATACTTGGTCCATGGTGGAACTGCGGCGGTGCCCCCACCTTGCTCCTTGCCGATGTGTGCATCCACCCGAGGGTGGGTGCACCATCGTCAAGTGGCCGAGGTGTGGGGCGGAGACTTTTCCGGTGATGGCCGGAGTGGACCTCTTTTCACTTTTTGATTGTCTTTTCTTTGGGGATCTGGGATGCTTTTGGGACTTAGATCTAGGGTTTTGCTTTGCCCCGAAGGGTATGTTCTTCTTCTAGATGTCTCCACTATGGATGCCCATCTAGATCGAGAGGAACGGCGCGGCATAGGGCAGGCGCACTTTAGATCTATTTCTTTTCTCTTGCTTTCTACAAATGCACTGAAAAATCTAGCAACTAAAACTCGCTCTGATACCAATGTTAATGTCAACTTTACAGAGGATCTAGTCTAGATCTAACAGTAGCACTACACATCACCTTTGTAGATCGAGAACTGAGAGAGAGAGAGGAAGAGAGAGAACGGAGACGCGCTCTACCTGCTCCCTGGCTTGACAGACAAGAGCCAGAGGGAATGCCCGATCCGGCGCCGGAGCTGGAAGCTCCGTCGTTGGCCATGGGTGGAAATGGGGTGAGTGTGGCGAGCGTGTGACTAGGGTTGCGGCGGTGGAGCTTCCCGTCGGCGCAGCGCTAGCCTAGATCGGATTGGCTTGTAGGTGGGGCGGCTAGGGCACGGCTAACCTCGTAGATCGTGCTGCCGGCTCCCCACCACTTTATATAGCGCTGGCGACAGGGGCCCACCGTCCTAGACAAGGATGGGCGCCCCCGATCAGGGCGCAGTTAGGGGCGTGCTGGGCCGTTGGGCCCAGTCACGTTGAGATCTATCCAACAGCTGTAACCCACGATATTGAAGACATGTGTGATTTGGTCCATCTCCCGGGTGCACGTAGACGTAGACACTGTCGTGCTCCTGCCTGCCTCCATCTGATTACCAGGAGGAAGATTGCCGATTGCCAGCCGGAGGAGAAAGGATCGCCGCGACACGGCGACGGCGGCGGCTCGCTGATTGTGGAAAAGAAAGCAGAGGGAGGGAGAACAAGATAACGGCGAGGGAGTCGATCGAACCTCTCAGATGGTAACCGGAGACAGAGATGGAGCCGTCTCTGCTTTCTTTTCCTTGTTTGGAGCGGTATTGTAAAGAGAGAATTCATTATTTGACACTACTCTCAAATATGATTTCTTATAAGACACTAGAAATTTTTGACTTTCTTATATGACACTAGGTGTAAATTTTGATGCCTAAGATGACACTATAGTGCATTTTAAGAACTAACGGTGTTAATTGAGGACATAAAAAGACACTTTTGTCCTTAGTGCATAATGTCAGCAGAATCTACCGTAGGAATGGGTATGATGCATAGTCTGTCAGCAGCAGTGTTTTGGTTGGATCAAGTAGTGAATTTAGTGATACTTTTGGATGTGTCATTCCTTAAATTTCACCCAATAGCTAGAAAACCGTGTAATAAGTTGATTAGGAAGAGTCTTGGAGGCTAGTTCTTATTTAGATCTCGGTTCCTTTCTGTTATTTCTGGTTGTAAAAACATGGCGGTTGTTTATTTAGTAAAAACGATCAAATCTTGTGCTCCATCTACAACTACTCTACATCACCAAGATACAACTGCGCGTTGATTTATCATGTAGCGTTCAGAAACTAGGATACGGCAGCAACACAACATGAACTGAAAACTTGGTAAAGCTGTACATTATCATTGGATTTGGATCCAACCTGTAAATGCACCAGAAAAACATAAGCAGTGCCGATAGATATGACACTAATTTTCAGCAAACAACACTACAAATTGGAGAGCAGTTCCTCAAATTGGAGAGCAAACAACCCTTGTTGCCATGCCGATGATGCCAAACCTGCAGCAGACCCTGCATCCGCGCCATGGCCAGGGCCTACAGCTGAGCTCCTCAACGGGCGCTCCACATCTGCCAGGGCCTGCCTGAGTCACCCTAGAGAACCCCGCCGGCCACCGGCCGGAACCCCGCCATGGCCGTCGTTTGTGGCCGAGCTTCAACCGCCACCCCCAGCTTGGCCCATGGCGCCTCAGCTCACGTCACCTCCGCTGCGAGCTAGCAGGCCACCACCGCCGCCGGCAGGGTTCAGAGGGAATGAACTCGGTACACTTGTTTAGGGACAGGGACGGGCTCGGTAGTGTTCGATCAGGCCAAAAAGAAATTGGGTTGCGCTGTTGGATAGGTAGCGTAGCGACTATGTCAGGGGTACTTTGGTCTGTTTGAAACAAAACTAACGAAATCATGTAACGGAAGGAACGACAGTGTCATATAAGACATCAAAATTTATATCTAGTGTTAAATAAGGAAGTAAAAAATTTATAGTCTCATATAAGAAATCATATTTAAGAGTAGTGTTAAATAAGGAATTTTTTCTATTGTAAACGGAGATGTAGCCCATAAAATTGTTGCTGGGCCTGAGTTTTTCTTTCTTGCTTGCCTCGCACCGAAGCCGGCGTCTTGTAAAAAAAAAACAAAGCAGATATTTTCGCAAACACGCAAAAGCCTTGCGTTATGATCCATTGATAGAAAAAAAGAGTTTTATACAAACTACAAAGCAAACATAGACGCCAAAGACGCACACCCGACACACTCGAGACAGTACATGGCGGAGACCGCTAGGCAAACATTAAAATCAACGCCACCAAACAAACCCTAGCCTAGATGCGTTTATTGAACCTGGTTCCCGCCATAGGAGGGAGAAACCAATCCGAAAAGAAGGGCAGAGTGGGCCACCCGGCTTTGGAGTAGAAGTTCAGGAAACAGCACCACCGCCCACAATCGTGTCCTCCGTCGCCATCAAGACATAGGCCAGCAGCCGTCAATCACCTCTGTCGAGTGAAACCATGCGATTGAAACGCCGCAATAAAGGATACTCCACAATCTTTGTCAGAAGGGTAGCCGAACTAGCACGGCGTAGGGGCTCCAAGGATCTGCTCGCCAGAGTCAAAGCATGCGCCAACACCATGCATGCCACCCAAGGCCGTATCACCAATTCGGTGCGGTACTTCCGTCCTTTTAGCCTTTTGTGCAACCTTTGTTAAGCATTTGCTACCCAGATAGCATGCATATGGCAGTAGGGTTGTTCTTTAGGTCTCGTTTGGCACGCATCCCTCCTAGAGGTGACATGGGGGAAACCCTATTTCCCACCGACGGCGTCTTCCCAGAAGACTTCCTCTCTCCCGCCGCCGCCAAGAGGCTTTGTCGAGCAAAGCCCGGGCGGGGATGGCGGCGGCGGGGCCTCTCCCCTCGGGTGGAGGCTCCCCTGCAGGTGGCGGTGGCGGCTCGCAATCCCGTCTTGATCTGGCGGCGCGGAGTAGTGAGATTGCGATGGGCGGCAGTCCGACGGCGTCGGAGGCGATGGATCTTGCCTCACTTGGTGGTGGTGCCTCTACACCCACAAATGGCAGCTTCGGGCTCGTTCGTGGGCCTTCTAGGCTCGGACAGGCCTGCGGGGTTGGGTCCAAGGCTGCAAGGGGCGTGGCGGCACCGGGCAACTCCGGCCTCCTCGCACCGTGGTGGTGCCGGTGACCAGCCACGCGTCGGCGGCGGGCTGGATCTCCACTGTCCAGTCCGTCCTTGGTGGATGTGGAACGGTGGTCTTAGCTTCCCCATCGATGGCACCGAGGTTTGGTGTAGCATCCCAATTGTCTAACATTTGTAATGCTACTTGATCTAGTAATATAATGGCCACTTCCTATATATAATTGTTGCATCATCATCATATCATGCTCATGTCATCATGCCACCTTGCATTTGGGCATCATACAAAACCTTTGTGTTTTGGTTCTTATCTCACATGCATTACTATTTGTATTTGCCTCTTGATATTGTATTTGGTTCTTGATATATTGTTAAATGCCCAAGTTGAGTTGGGGGCATATCTTTTATTCCATTCCACCACCTTTTTCTTTGTCACCACCTTACACCTCCCCCATACCATAACCTATGAGCTTGTAATTTTCTTTGGATTTTAGTTCTAGCTCATGTGGGTTGGATGGATCCAATTCTAAATCCTTTTGCTTGGCTTGTTCCATATTTCTGGAATGCATATGTATGAATGCCTTGAATGACTGTTTTGTTTTCACAAGATTGAAACATGGCATTTAATGCTTATGCATGGCCCATGCAAGCTTGCACCAATTTCTTAGGGAGTGCATTAAATGTAATGCATGTCCCATGCAACCATCACCAACTTTGTCCTCTTTAAGTTTTATCTGAATTCTGGGTTGGATCAACTCTCATCTCCCTCCCCTTTGTAACCCTATTTTGTTATATACAATCAAGGGCCATTGTTAGGGTCCATTATTTTCATTTTCAAATGATTTTGTTCCATTTCATAAACCCTAAATCCCAATTCTAGCAAAATGCCCAAAATGAATTTGTATGTGGGCATTCTCTCTCCTTATGTATCTTTTTCTCTTTTGCCTCTCCTCATGGCCAAACCCTCTGTTCAAAATTTCCTGTGAAAAAGTTCAAAAGAATTTGAAATTAGAAGCTGGTTTGAATTTGTAAAAGAATAAAAACAAACAAAACCAATAAATAAAAAGAAGAAGAAAAAAGAGTGTGAGAGGAGCAGCAGCCTACCTGGGCCTTACCAGCCGCATCAGCCCAAGAGAAGCAGCAGCTTACCAGGGCAAAGACTTCCTCCGGCCCAACTCCCTTCCCCCGGCCCGGTACCCCTTCGCCCGACGCCGTCGCCCCTGTGCCTCTTCTCCGTTCGCTCCCTCCTCTCTGAAGAACAGCAGACGGAGCAGGTACCCGTCGCGTCACCGTCATCCGCGTCACCATCCACCACCGCTCCCTCATCTTATCCCCAAGCCGAGGCGCCCCTGAACCCTAGCTCCCCCTTTTTCCTCCGCCGCCACACTCTCCTTCTTTTCCCTCTCTTCTTTCTCCCTACCAATCTGCAAGGAGCAGAGCCTCTTCCCCTCGACCTCGAGCTCCAGAGCCCATGCCGCTGGCGGGAATGGAACTGCGCCACCGTCCTTGACATCCTCGCTGCAGAACCGAGTCAGGAGACGCTAGGGATCAACGACGACGTCAAGATCTGCTTCCTGGAACCTGCGTTCGTGCGCGCGGTCGGCTGTTTCTTCGCCAACTGATAGCCCCATCCTCTGCGACCCGTTCGGGCTCTTCATCAGGACCTCGGTGAGCAGGCCACCTTCCTCTCTGCATCTTCCTCTACCTCTCTCGCTTCCGCAGCAGTCCATCGTCGTACCTTGCCGTTTGGCGCTCGTCGCGCGCGCACAACCACCGCATCGTCTGCAGTAGTGCAGCAGTAGCCGAGCAACAGTTGCCACCTTCTGCCACCCCTGTTCGTGACGTTCCAGCCGACGCCGTGGTGCCTCTCTCTCCCCGTTTTTGGTGCCCATCTGTAGTCCATGTTTCCCTCTGTCCAACGAGACATCACTCGATCAAAACCGTCCGGTAATGCGCTCGCCATCCTCCTCTAAAGTGGCGCCTTCTCCCTGTCGCCGCTGTTCGGTGTGGGTTAGTTCGTCCGTCAGTTTCGTCAGTGAAATTACCCATTTTTTAACGCCCCAAACCTGCTAGTTTTAGAGCTCTTTTCGTAAGTCTTCAAACACAAAAGTTGAAGAGCTAGGTTTGTCCTCCATCTTTCGTTTTGACACCATCCCCTTAAACGCAAAGGATCGCTCGGCTTGGTCCTCCAAAACTCGAGTTCAGCTAGCAGCTTTTCGCTCTAACAGATTCAGTTCGTCAGGCTCCAATCGAGCAGCGCCTGGCAGTTTTGCACAACACCCCTCCCCTTTTCGAGAAGCTCAACCCGCAGTCCCACCGGACCCACCCGTCAGCCTCTCTGTTGTTTTACACAAAGCCCCCCAGTTCCCTATCCCCCTCAACCCGCAGTCCCTCCACCTTGCCCATGTGGCAGCCTCTCGCCTCAGCCCAGTCAGCACCTGGCCCCACCTGGTCAGTGGTTGTGGGTAGAATCTGGCTGGGTGACAAAAGTCCAGACCCTTTTCCGAATTCAAATTCAAATGTTTTTAATCTGTTTAAATATGAATTAAATCATAACTTTCAAATGGTTTATAATTTCAATTCAAACTTAATATGAAAAATGTTTAGTTTTTGAATGTTAATTCAAATCTTTAATCAAATAATTTCAGAAATAATTTAATTAGTCAACCTTTGACTTTGACCCTAATTAATAATTTTGACTATAAAATAAATTTAAATTCATAATTTCAAATAATATATGTTTTTGAATCAGAAAAATGTGAGGAATTCAAATATGCCATTCAAAATATTGTTTGAACACTTTAAATTTCAAGTTGAATTAAATTATAACAAAATGCCCCTCACTTTAATTAATTAATAAATTTTGTTTTATAACTCCAAATTTAACAAATGATATGTCTAAAATGATCAGCTCGACGAGACCTTTCTATTTATGCTATCCATGACTTCAATTGCAGCATGCATCATATAAATATATAGTATACAGCAACTAATATGACAATAAAATGTGACCAAAACCCAATAAAAATGTTATTTCTTGTATTCTACACCTCACCCACGCCATGCTACATTATTGCCATGCAACTTGTGCATCATTCATCATGGCATAATTGTTTGCTTGACGCATTTTATTACTATGCTTGTGCACTTTATTTATGTTGGCCCTTGTTTGTTTGGTTCTTCTTCGATTAGACACTGAGCAGGGGATATATCAAGAAAACCAGGAGCACTACCCAGATCCGTCTCTCACTTCAACTGAGTTGCCAGGCAAGCACTACCACATGCTTGCATACATACAGTACCTATTGCCTCTATCTTATTCTTGCATCATTGAGTCGCGGTCGCATTAAACTGAATCCCAAGTATTGCATAGCCTTTACTTTTAAACCCCACCATGCTTGTTCCTCCATCCCATGAGCCATTACTACAGGAGTTGTTTGAGCCATGCGAGTCGTAGAACAGCATGTGTAGGGTTTGTGAGTGTCTGATGGATAACGAGGTACCTAAACAACTTAACCTGAGTAGTAATGGGATAACTAATGAAAGTGGCACCGGTGAGCAATATCTGCTATTTGGTTTTTCCTGCTCACTTGTGTCCCGTAGGACCCCGAGTACTTGAAACATGTTCCTTGAATATTCGCGCTATCCACATCCGGGAGGCTTATGGGACCCCCCTGAGCCAGAGCTTGATTCAGTCTTATTTTTTGGGGCCACAAACTAGTTTGAGGTTTTATTTACTATCCCGTACTTATGCCATGTTTACTGCCTTATTTACGATTGTGCGAGGAGCACACTGTACTGTTTAGGTAAGCGGAGTGTTTTCGCGGTATCGACAAGCCCAGTCCCACTTTCGGGTTCCCGGTCGTTTACAGCCATTGTCGTAAACCTTGAGTCCGTCTCGGAGTCAGCTAGCTTCGTTGCGGGTCTACTCAATGGGGTGGCCCCCTGAAATATTTCTGAATCTTGTGA
Source organism: Avena atlantica (assembly GCA_910589765.1). Taxonomy (NCBI): domain Eukaryota; kingdom Viridiplantae; phylum Streptophyta; class Magnoliopsida; order Poales; family Poaceae; genus Avena; species Avena atlantica. Next base: position 402,571,983 of record OU342736.1, on the reverse strand, counting down.
TTGCTTTGTCGTGAAGGCCTCGTTGGGTTTTGATTTGGTTTTTCCGAGGTTGATCGAGTGTGTGTTGCTATTTGTGCACCCCTGCAGGGTAAAACTTTCTGAAAGCCGTGTCCGCGGTTATGGACGACTTGGAGCACAGTTTCTCGATCATAGACAAGCATAACTAAAGTACCGCTTTAATCTGACCAAGTAATTGACTAGTAAATAGTGTAACACTCATGGAACGGTAAATAAAATTGCCAACGGATGGGGGGTTGTTCGTCCGCTTCCTCGTTGGTAAGCGAGGGGGAGGATGGATCTGTGGATATTACTGTTATAACTGTTGTCATTAATTCACGGACATCCGTCTATTTTTGGTTAGGTGGATGGTTAGCGAGTATCTATAGAACTGTTAGGGTTTATCTTTTGTTGCAATTGCGTCACCCCAGGTTCTGTCCCCTTTAGAGGCATAAAGACTTGCTGAGTACCCTTAGGGTCTCACACGATAAATTATTAGTTCAGATGAACAGGTACACTCGCAGGACGGGTACTGGGTGGAGGAGGCTGATGATGTGGGCAACGATCGTTCGGTGTAGAGATTCCGGGAACGGGGATCCGTGAGATCTGTGGGCGGGATGTGCTTATTTCTGGGCATATTATGCCGATTTCTTCTTATCCGTACTCGGACCTTTTTTACCGCTTCCGCCTGATACTCTGATGTGTGATGTATGAGGAAATATCCTAAACTATTATATCTATCTAGGTCATTTGAATCTTGCCGTATGGCGTTGATATATTTCCTTTCTTTTTAGATGGAATGGCTCTGATGTACTATTGTATGGTGGCTTGCATACATACTCATTTGTGTATATAGTTGATCACTTTGCCTGCCGATTACGCCGCCCGTACAGGTCCCGATGATTGGAAATGGTTGGGACGGCCGAAAGGTCTACCCGTGAGTGGCTTTTGGGCCCCACCGTACTATTTCAACCATTTCCGCTCATCCAGGCTTGTATCTAGGAGCGTAATTCACCGAGGTAGTTACATTTGGTATCAGAACCATCCCGCCCTTCAGGGTCTCAGCCAAATGGTCGTTGTCAGTCTAGCAAATATTTTGGTAGTTATGTATACTAGGGAAAAACAAAACTCGAGAGTAGGACTGCTTCCACTTTTCTTCTTACCCACCCACCCACCCTTTTCTGGTAAGGAAGTGTAACGTTTTCAATCCTCTCCTTAAAAGTTCAAACTAGGATTCACGTGTTCTGGGTTTCCGTAGTACCATAGGTTGTGTGTTTTTGGGTGTGTGTGAGTGTGTGTGAGTAATTCCTTGTCTATCTGTTGCATCCAAGTTGTTATCACAATCGGCCTTTTGGTTATCAATTGTTGGTACATTCCATACCGACAGGCTTTGCAAGCCGACGCGATCTATCTGATTCGTTGTATATCGACGCGATCTGTCTTACTCGTTGTTATCCGACGTTATCCTGTTTGGGGTGTTCGTTTCCGTAGTTGCTAATCTTTAGGTTCATCGTGAGAAGAAGGGGTTAGGATATGTGTTTTACTTGTTCATGTGCGGAGTAATGATTTGAGTGCGAGATGGAGTCGCGACCATACCACTACTCTTATCATTCGCTTTTGTATATTGAATTGGTAGAGTCACTAATCTTGATTCGTCAAGTAATTTTGCGCATCTATTGGTATTTTAATGCCGAAATTTGTGGAAAATTTTTCTTTGATATATCTGTATACCACACTCATTTTCAGTCGTGTGCGATATGCTTAATATCTTCTAGGTGCTTTGAACTTTGTTGATATTTTAATATCATCTTAGTAATTTGTATCCTTTAATCTTGGTTAATTCCATCTTGGTACTATTTTGGATTATTATTATTCTCCATTATAGTACTGACTTGTGTTTTATATCAATCACAGGATGGCTCCACCACGCCGTTCTGATGAGGACATACCACCTGAACTGGGGGCCGCGTTGTCAAACATCGCCAATGCCTTGGCAGCAATGCAGCAGAACCAGTAGCGTTTGGAAGAAAGTGTCAGGAGGAATGAGTTTGCTCCACTCCCTCCACCTCCCAAGCGAGGAGACATCAAAAGCTTCCTGAAGTTCAACCCACGCCAATTTGATGTTTCTGATCAACCATTTGATGCTGATGATTGGTTGCGTGAGATGTCAAGGCTACTGGAGACTGCTGATGTGCCTGACCAAGAATGGGTAAAATGTGCTACTCACCTTCTGAAGGGAGATGCAGCTCTCTGGTGGGAGAATTACCTGAAGGCAAGCTGCACTGGTTTTCAGCCTACTTGGGAACAGTTCTCTGGAGCTTTCAAAGAGCAATTCCTGTCAGAGATTGTCATGGAAAGGATGAAGGAAATCTTTCTCAACCTCAAGCAGGGAAATGATAATGTCAATACCTACATCAGGAACTTCATGAAACTCTCTCGTTATGGTGGTGATGAGGTCTCAGATGACAAGAAGAAACAAAAGAGGTTCAGGCAAGGGCTCAATGCATCGATCAAATATGCAATCACACATGCAAGGCCGGCATCTTTCCTGGAACTTCAGCATACAGCTCTGCAGGAGGAAGCAAGTAGGCAAGTCTTTGAGGAGTCAAAGAAACACAACCGTGACGCACCAAGCTCTTCAGCGATGTCAGCTCCTTCTAAGCGGCGTGTCTGGGTTCCTAACACCCCACCGTCGCTCCCGGCTTCACCAAGACCTTCAAGCTACGCGGCAAGGCCACCAAACTTCATCACTGCTGCTCCCAGGGGCTACAACCACCACTACCCTGGAGCGCCTGGCGGAGTCCCTGTCCACGTTGCTCCACGTCCACCTGGTGCTTGTTTCACGTGTGGAGACCCTGGGCATCTAAACTGGAACTGTCCGTTGAAGAACAAATCTCTTCCTCCACCCCCTCCAAGATCTGCGGCAAGCTCTCCTATGGTTCGTGCACCACCACCTCGGGCTCTCAACATCAACACCAAGCCCGGGTCTACTGTTGCTCGCGCCAACTGTGTCAACGCCGCTCAAGCTGAGCATGCACCTGGAGTTGTGATGGGTATGCTTCCCGTTAACTCAGTCCCTGCACGAGTTTTGTTTGATTCTGGTGCATCGCATTCATTTGTTTCTATCAAGTTTGCAAGTGAGAATGGGTTAGCGTCGGATCCTCTTCTTAAGCGGTTAATGGTTCTTTCTCCTGGAGCAACAATGGCAGCTTCAAAAATCAGCCATGGCAATCAAATTGAGATTGGTGGCTCTTCGTTCTCGGCATCCTTAATTGTTCTGGGCAGTTCTGACATTGATGTCATCTTGGGCATGGATTGGTTGACAGCAAATGCAGCTGTGATTGATTGTGCTGAACGCTCGGTTTCTCTGAAGATTCCTGAAGGCCATATAGTCTATTCTCCAAGTTTGACTCCTGCTATCCAGCTTTTCTCTTTGGCGGCTCTGAATGATGATGCTATGGAAGCTATTCAGAGTGTTCCGGTGGTCTGTGAGTTCCCAGATGTCTTTCCTGAAGAGTTGCCGGGTATGCCTCCGGATCGTGAGGTTGAGTTTGTAATTGAGCTTGAACCTGGACGACTCCTATCTCCAAGCGGCCTTATAAAATGGGTCCTGCTGAGTTGGCTGAACTCAAACGTCAACTTGATGAACAAGAGAAGTTGGGTTTCATTCAACACAGTACTTCTTCTTGGGGTAGCCCAACAATCTTTGTGAAGAAGCGAGACAAGACTGATAGACTTTGTGTTGACTATCGGGCTCTCAATGCTAAAACCATCAAGAACAAATATCCCCTTCCGCGGATTAATGATCTCTTCGATCAGCTAGCTGGAGCTGTGGTGTTCTCTAAGCTTGACTTGAGAAGTGGTTATCACCAAATTAAGATTCGCAAGGAAGATGTGCCTAAAACAGCTTTCACCACCCGCTATGGCCTGTATGAGTACACGGTCATGTCTTTCGGTCTCACCAACGCACCTGCTACCTTCTCGAGGCTTCGGTTTTCATGGAGTACCTTGATAAGTTCGTTGTGGTATATCTGGATGACATCCTAGTCTATTCCAAGTCAAAGGAAGAGCATGAAGAACACCTTCGGTGTGTCCTAAACAAGCTTCGTGAGAACCGCTTGTATGCAAAGTTCTCAAAGTGTGAGTTTTGGCTGCCTCAAGTAACCTATCTTGGTCATGTCATCTCTGCCAAGGGCATTGCAGTCAACCCGGAAACTGTGAAGACAATTGTTGAATGGCTTCCTCCTGTAAATGTCAAAGAAGTGCGGAGTTTTCTTGGTTTGGCTAGTTATTGCCATCGTTTCGTTCAGAACTTTTCGAAGATAGCGAAGCCTCTTACCGATCTCCTCAAGAAAGGCAAGAAATACCTTTGGACTCCTGCATGCCAAACAAGCTTTGAGACACTCAAAGAGAAGCTCACTTCCACACCAGTCTTGGTTCCTCCGGATAAATCTAAGCCCTTCCAGATATTCTGTGACGCCTCTTTGCAAGGATTGGGTGCGGTCCTTATGCAAGAAAAACAAGTTGTTGCTTATGCCTCTCGACAGTTGAAGACGCATGAGATCAACTATCCCACTCATGACCTCGAGCTCGCAGCAGTTGTCTTTTCTTTGAAGCTATGGAGGCACTACTTGCTTGGCAACCGTTGTGAGATCTTTTCTGACCACAAGAGTTTGAAGTATATCTTCACTCAGCCTGATCTCAACCTTCGGCAGAGGAGATGGATTGAAGCAATCAATGATTTTGATTTGACCATCAACTACACTCCTGGCAAAGCTAATGTCATGGCCGATGCTCTCGGCCGCAAAGCTTATGTCAACAACCTCATGATGGAAGAACAACAGCCTCTCTTGTGCGAGGAATTCCGTCAGCTCAACCTTGAAATTGTGGAACAAGGGCATCTCCTGAACCTTCTGGCTACTCCTCTTTTGGAAGAAAAGATTCGCTCTCGTCAGCTCGGTGATCCACACACCAAAAATATCATCTCCAAACTTCAGCTTCCGAAGTATGAGTCCTTCCACGTCGACGATCAAGGCACGCTTTTCTTTGAACACCGGATGTTTGTTCCGAACTATCCGGGTTTGAGAGAGCAAGTTCTCAAGGAGGCGCACGATTCTGTTCTATCTATCCACCCTGGCAGCACAAAGATGTACATGGACTTGAAAACACAATATTGGTGACCTGGTTTGAAACGGTATTGTGCCAAGTATGTCTCGGAGTTTGATGTCTGCCGCAGAGTGAAAGCTGCCCATCAGAAACCTTTCGGTCTTCTACAGCCATTGAAACCCCCGGAATGGAAATGGGAGAAAGTAGAGATGGACTTCATCACTGGTTTTCCAAGGTCGCAGAAGGGCAACAATGCAATCTTTGTTGTCATTGACAGGCTCTCTAAAGTGGCTCACTTCTTCCCCGTCAAGGAAACAATTTCTGGAATTCAGTTGGCTGAGCTCTATATCAACAGAATTGTCTCTCTGTATGGGGTTCCGCTCGAGATCAGTTCAGACCGTGGGAGCATCTTCACTTCCAAGTTCTAGGAAAGTTTCCAAAATGCTTTGGGAACAAAGTTGAACTTCAGCACAGCTTACCACCCTCAGTCGCAAGGACAAGTTGAAAGGATCAATCAGATTCTGCAGGATATGCTTCGTGCTTGCGTTATCTCTTTTGGCATGAAGTGGGAGGAATGCCTTCCTTATGCTGAATTCTCTTACAACAACAGCTTCCAGAAAAGTCTGAAGATGGCACCATTTGAGGCTCTCTATGGTCGCAAGTGCAGAACTCCGATTGGTTAGTCAGGTGCAGGAGAAAGAATTTGGTTTGGCCCTGACATTGTAACTCAAGCGGAGGAGAAGGTGCATATCATTCTTGAGAACCTGAAGATTGCTCAAAGTCGTCAGAAGAGCAATTATGACAGGAAGCACACGGACATGGTTTATGTTCCTGGTGATCTCGTTTACCTTCGTGTCACTCCCATGAGAGGCACACACCGCTTTGGTATCAAAGGAAAGCTGGCTCCTAGATACATCGGTCCTTTCAAAATTCGTGGTAGAAGAGGAGAAGTTGCTTATGCTCTTGAGCTCCCGGAAAAACTCAAAGTCCATGATGTTTTCCACATCTCTCAACTCAAGAAGTGCTTCAAGGATCCCGGCAGGACCGTGGATCATGAGCTAATCGATCTCCAAGAAGACCTGTCTTATCAAGAACACCCCATAAAAATCATTGAGACCGCAGAAAGAAGGACTCGCAACAAGTCCATCAAGTTCTGCAAGGTGCAGTGGTCGCACCATTCTGTTGATGAAGCCACTTGGGAGTGTGAAGATGAACTTCGTGCCAACTATCCTACCCTCTTTGTGTCTTCTTCTTCTTCCTAGAATCTCGGGGCGAGATTCCTGTTTAGTGAGGGAGAGTTGTAGCATCCCAATTGTCTAACATTTGTAATGCTACTTGATCTAGTAATATAATGGCCACTTCCTACATATAATTGTTGCATCATCATCATATCATGCTCATGTCATCATGCCACCTTGCATTTGGGCATCATACAAAACCTTTGTGTTTTGGTTCTTATCTCATATGCATTACTATTTGTATTTGCCTCTTGATATTGTATTTGGTTCTTGATATATTGTTAAATGCCCAAGTTGAGTTGGGGGCATATCTTTTATTCCATTCCACCACCTTTTTCTTTGTCACCACCTTACACCTCCCCCATACCATAACCTATGAGCTTGTAATTTTCTTTGGATTTTAGTTCTAGCTCATGTGGGTTGGATGGATCCAATTCTAAATCCTTTTGCTTGGCTTGTTCCATATTTCTGGAATGCATATGTATGAATGCCTTGAATGACTGTTTTGTTTTCACAAGATTGAAACATGGCATTTAATGCTTATGCATGGCCCATGCAAGCTTGCACCAATTTCTTAGGGAGTGCATTAAATGTAATGCATGTCCCATGCAACCATCACCAACTTTGTCCTCTTTAAGTTTTATCTGAATTCTGGGTTGGATCAACTCTCATCTCCCTCCCCTTTGTAACCCTATTTTGTTATATACAATCAAGGGCCATTGTTAGGGTCCATTATTTTCATTTTCAAATGATTTTGTTCCATTTCATAAACCCTAAATCCCAATTCTAGCAAAATGCCCAAAATGAATTTGTATGTGGGCATTCTCTCTCCTTATGTATCTTTTTCTCTTTTGCCTCTCCTCATGGCCAAACCCTCTGTTCAAAATTTCCTGTGAAAAAGTTCAAAAGAATTTGAAATTAGAAGCTGGTTTGAATTTGTAAAAGAATAAAAACAAACAAAACCAATAAATAAAAAGAAGAAGAAAAAAGAGTGTGAGAGGAGCAGCAGCCTACCTGGGCCTTACCAGCCGCATCAGCCCAAGAGAAGCAGCAGCTTACCAGGGCAAAGACTTCCTCCGGCCCAACTCCCTTCCCCCGGCCCGGTACCCCTTCGCCCGACGCCGTCGCCCCTGTGCCTCTTCTCCGTTCGCTCCCTCCTCTCTGAAGAACAGCAGACGGAGCAGGTACCCGTCGCGTCACCGTCATCCGCGTCACCATCCACCACCGCTCCCTCATCTTATCCCCAAGCCGAGGCGCCCCTGAACCCTAGCTCCCCCTTTTTCCTCCGCCGCCACACTCTCCTTCTTTTCCCTCTCTTCTTTCTCCCTACCAATCTGCAAGGAGCAGAGCCTCTTCCCCTCGACCTCGAGCTCCAGAGCCCATGCCGCTGGCGGGAATGGAACTGCGCCACCGTCCTTGACATCCTCGCTGCAGAACCGAGTCAGGAGACGCTAGGGATCAACGACGACGTCAAGATCTGCTTCCTGGAACCTGCGTTCGTGCGCGCGGTCGGCTGTTTCTTCGCCAACTGATAGCCCCATCCTCTGCGACCCGTTCGGGCTCTTCATCAGGACCTCGGTGAGCAGGCCACCTTCCTCTCTGCATCTTCCTCTACCTCTCTCGCTTCCGCAGCAGTCCATCGTCGTACCTTGCCGTTTGGCGCTCGTCGCGCGCGCACAACCACCGCATCGTCTGCAGTAGTGCAGCAGTAGCCGAGCAACAGTTGCCACCTTCTGCCACCCCTGTTCGTGACGTTCCAGCCGACGCCGTGGTGCCTCTCTCTCCCCGTTTTTGGTGCCCATCTGTAGTCCATGTTTCCCTCTGTCCAACGAGCCATCACTCGATCAAAACCGTCCGGTAATGCGCTCGCCATCCTCCTCTAAAGTGGAGCCTTCTCCCTGTCGCCGCTGTTCGGTGTGGGTTAGTTCGTCCGTCAGTTTCGTCAGTGAAATTACCCATTTTTTAACGCCCCAAACCTGCTAGTTTCAGAGCTCTTTTCGTAAGTCTTCAAACACAAAAGTTGAAGAGCTAGGTTTGTCCTCCGTCTTTCGTTTTGACACCATCCCCTTAAACGCAAAGGATCGCTTGGCTTGGTCCTCCAAAACTCGAGTTCAGCTAGCAGCTTTTCGCTCTAACAGATTCAGTTCGTCAGGCTCCAATTGAGCAGCGCCTGGCAGTTTTGCACAACACCCCTCCCCTTTTCGAGAAGCTCAACCCGCAGTCCCACCGGACCCACCCGTCAGCCTCTCTGTTGTTTTACACAAAGCCCCCCAGTTCCCTATCCCCCTCAACCCGCAGTCCCTCCACCTCGCCCATGTGGCAGCCTCTCGCCTCAGCCCAGTCAGCACCTGGCCCCACCTGGTCAGTGGCTGTGGGTAGAATCTGGCTGGGTGACAAAAGTCCAGACCCTTTTCCGAATTCAAATTCAAATGTTTTTAATCTGTTTAAATATGAATTAAATCATAACTTTCAAATGGTTTATAATTTGAATTCAAACTTAATATGAAAAATGTTTAGTTTTTGAATGTTAATTCAAATCTTTAATCAAATAATTTCAGAAATAATTTAATTAGTCAACCTTTGACTTTGACCCTAATTAATAATTTTGACTATAAAATAAATTTAAATTCATAATTTCAAATAATATATGTTTTTGAATCAGAAAAATGTGAGGAATTCAAATATGCCATTCAAAATATTATTTGAACACTTTAAATTTCAAGTTGAATTAAATTACAACAAAATGCCCCTCACCTTAATTAATTAATAACTTTTGTTTTATAACTCCAAATTTAACAAATGATATGTCTAAAATGATCAGCTCGACGAGACCTTTCTGTTTATGCTATCCATGACTTCAATTGCAGCATGCATCATATAAATATATAGTATACAGCAACTAATATGACAATAAAATGTGACCAAAACCCAATAAAAATGTTATTTCTTGTATTCTACACCTCACCCATGCCATGCTACATTATTGCCATGCAACTTGTGCATCATTCATCATGGCATGATTGTTTGCTTGACGCATTTTATTACTATGCTTGTGCACTTTATTTATGTTGGCCCTTGTTTGTTTGGTTCTTCTTCGATTAGACACTGAGCAGGGGATATATCAAGAAAACCAGGAGCACTACCCAGATCCGTCTCTCGCTTCAACTGAGTTGCCAGGCAAGCACTACCATATGCTTGCATACATACAGTACCTATTGCCTCTATCTTATTCTTGCATCATTGAGTCGCGATCGCATTAAACTGAATCCCAAGTATTGCATAGCCTTTACTTTTAAACCCCACCATGCTTGTTCCTCCATCCCATGAGCCATTACTACAGGAGTTGTTTGAGCCATGCGAGTCGTAGAACAGCATGTGTAGGGTTTGTGAGTGTCTGATGGATAACGAGGTACCTAAACAACTTAACCTGAGTAGTAATGGGATAACTAATAAAAGTGGCACCGGTGAGCAATATCTGCTATTTGGTTTTTCCTGCTCACTTGTGTCCCGTAGGACCCCGAGTACTTGAAACCTGTTCCTTGAATATTTGCGCTATCCACATCCGGGAGGCTTATGGGACCCCCCTGAGCCAGAGCTTGATTTAGTCTTATTTTTTGGGGCCACAAACTAGTTTGAGGTTTTATTTACTATCCCGTACTTATGCCATGTTTACTGCCTTATTTACGATTGTGCGAGGAGCACACTGTACTGTTTAGGTAAGCGGAGTGTTTTCGCGGTATCGACAAGCCCAGTACCACTTTCGGGTTCCCGGTCGTTTACAGCCATTGTCGCAAACCTTGAGTCCGTCTTGGAGTCAGCTAGCTTCGTTGCGGGTCTACTCAATGGGGTGGCCCCCTGAAATATTTCTGAATCTTGTGATTGCTTTGTCGTGAAGGCCTCGTTGGGTTTTGATTTGGTTTTTCCGAGGTTGATCGAGTGTGTGTTGCTATTTGTGCACCCCTGCAGGGTAAAACTTTCTGAAAGCCGTGTCCGCGGTTATAGACGACTTGGAGCACAGTTTCTCGATTATAGACAAGCATAACTAAAGTACCGCTTTAATCTGACCAAGTAATTGACTAGTAAATAGTGTAACACTCATGGAACGGTAAATAAAATTGCCAACGGATGGGGGGGGGGGTTGTTCGTCCGCTTCCTCGTTGGTAAGCGAGGGGGAGGATGGATCTGTGGATATTACTGTTATAACTGTTGTCATTAATTCACGGACATCCGTCTATTTTTGGTTAGGCGGATGGTTAGCGAGTATCTATAGAACTGTTAGGGTTTATCTTTTGCTGCAATTGCGTCACCCTAGGTTGTGTCCCCTTTAGAGGCATAAAGACTTGCTGAGTACCCTTAGGGTCTCACACGATAAATTATTGGTTCAGATGAACAGGTACACTCGCAGGACGGGTATTGGGTGGAGGAGGCTGATGATGTGGGCAACGATCGTTCGATGTAGAGATTCCGGGAACGGGGATCCGTGAGATCTGTGGGCGGGATGTGCTTATTTCTGGGCATCTTATGCCGATTTGCTTCTTATCCGTACTCGGACCTTGTTTGCCGCTTCCGCCTGATACTCTGATGTGTGATGTATGAGGAAATATCATAAACTATTATATCTATCTAGGTCATTTGAATCTTGCCGTATGGCGTTGCTATATTTCCTTTCTTTTTAGATGGAATGGCTCTGATGTACTATTGTATGGTGGCTTGCATACATACTCATTTGTGTATATAGTTGATCCCTTCGCCTGCCGATTACGCCGCCCGTACAGGTCCCGATGATTGGAAATGGTTGGGACGGCCGAAAGGTCTACCCGTGAGTGGCTTTTGGGCCCCACCGTACTATTTCAACCATTTCCGCTCATCCAGGCTTGTATCTAGGAGGTAGTTACATTTGGCTCTCCTCTCGTATGCGGTGCGGCCAAGGGTGGCTAAGTCAGTTCCTTTTCGGCGGTTCTGGGCTGACGGATGTGCCGGGGCGAAAGCCCTGCTTGAAGCTGGCGACGACGACGCCTGCGGGCGCCGTTTATTCCTTGGGGCGTTGTCATGGCATTGGCAGTGTTGCCTCTTCTCGATCGTCGGGGGGAAACCCTTGATTCGTCTTGCCGGATCGGACAGCGGCGGCACCACGGTGTCGTCCCCTTCTCGGAGGCGTTGTCTAGGCTTCTCGTGGAATCCCGAAGAGGCATGACGAAGTCCGGGTTGGCGGCTGCTTTGAACGTGGGGTTCCGGGACGCAATGTACATCATCGGCGGTGCTTCTCGGTTGACTTCTACCGGATGGTCCAGTCCTGCCGCTCGCTCGCCGACTCTTAGGGGCTTAGGGGTGGATGGTGTGTTGGTTGTACCACCCTTGGTAGTTTTGGTCTCATGGAGTTTCTTCCTTCGACCGTGACGTGGTCCGGGAGCTCGGTGTATCCCTTCCCCACCATTCATGTCGGAAGACGGTATAAGGAGAGTCCTCGTTGTTTGGTGGTTGTGGGTTGCGTTGTAAGCCGTGTGGCATCGAGTTTGTATCGTGTAGCCTTCATGGCGCTATACTGGCCATCTTGGCCTTTCTTCTATGAAAACGATACACCTTCCAAGGTGTATCCTTGAAAAAAAGGTCTCGTTTGGCAAGGGTGTATTTTTTCGATAAAGGGTATTTTACTAGACTCAAACAACTTACATCAAGAAGATACAATCTATAGAGTCCACGCCCGGCCTTTGCACGACTAGGATCCACACAGCCGAAAAGTAAAGAACAAGAAAGAGAAAAAAACAGAAGGCCCCGCCAAAGCCAACAACGCCTCGCAACAACACCACCAGCAGCGTTGACGACCCGCTCAACTGCGAGAAAGGTCCTCAAAAAACAATGCCTTAAAGAAGGAAACGGTGCATAAACACCGTCATCGTATGAAGTGCTGACCGAAGCCAATCGGCGACGCCGTCAGTCCGCTCCATCTCCGATGGCCCCTTCTGTTGCGTCGGTACTCCTCGTTCTGGTGGTGCGTCGGTGCGGAGGGTGTGTGTAGCCGTGCGTTCAACGGGTCTCCCTTAGCTCCTGTCAACTTTTGTGTTCGTTGGTGCGGACCAGTGTCTCCGTATATAGGGTTTTCACCATTGGCGATGGTTGTTGCTTTGGTGACGCTTGGTCCTTTTAAGAACTTAGCTTTTCATCTGTTTAGTGCAAGCTCCCGCTACGACAAGTTCTGTCTGACTTTCGTGATGGAGGGATGAGGACGACATCGCGGTAGTGTCCGTAGTCGTTGCTGGTTGATCCAAAGATCTATTTGCAATCTTTGTTGATGATTATTAATATGACTTTGAAATTTCCAAGAAAGAAAAAAAAAAGGTGCGTGCCTGGTGGTTAATTTAGTGGCGTGAATGGCGTGAGAGCTCTCCGGAGTCGGGCAATCAGTCCATAAACAAGACCGAAACCTGTAGCGCATCGCACCAATCCGTGGTCGGTGCGCTCCGACCGGAACGCATCCGCCTGCCGGGGACCGCGTCGATCGTCCACAGGGCGCGCGGTGTGTCGACCGGGCCAGCCAGCCAGACAGCCAGTGGCCACGCGTTGCGCGATGGCTACGTTGCGTTGCGACGGCAATATGCATGACACGCTATTTCGGTCTCATGCAGCACAGCCGATCGAGTCGTACCTGCCCCTGCCCGGCCGCGCGGGACGCGGCTGACAGGCGCAACGTAATTACGCGTTCAAAGTTCCAACCAAACAGACCTACCACTAGCAAGGCTAGCAGCACATCCATCACCGTCAATCGCCGCAACCACACGCGTCGCCTCGGTCGTCGGTCGGTGGCGTCCATACGGGTTTGCCTGGCCGGGTTTTGACCCCCTTTGCCATATTTGCTCTCCGCGTCATCCAAGTCCAACCAACCATGGGCGGTCACGGCTGCACGCCACGCTACCAAGGAAGCAAACTAGACGGGATCACGAGCTTACTTTCCTTCTTTTTTATTTTCTGCGCATAAAGGCAGCTTCCTTTCCTTCTAGACCAAGGTATTACCTTAGACCGCAGGAGCAAGATCACAAATCAGATATACGCATGCATGCATGCGCTCGTGTGCCCGTCCTCCTGCATGATACTACGTACTACAAGGTGCGAGAAGAAGAAAAAGGAAACACGGACAAGTCACGGCCATGTTTCTACTCTACACGCAACACAAATTTCATTCACAGTAATAACAAGGAGAATAAATTCTCCTACTACTGTAGATGATCACATGGCTCCACAATAACCTAGTACACTATTTCTCTTTGTTATGCAATGGAATAAGGCAAATATTCTGCCTCCATTTCAAAAAAAAAAATTTGTGTATAAAGGGGAGGTGCATAGAATTGTATATAAACTAAAAAATAATTTTATATTGTTTTGATCAGAGGTCGACTTAGAAATTGTTGCCTCTACTAGTAATGCACTTGATCACTGCTCATTTCTAAATTTAACCTAATTTATTTATAAATTAGCAGTACATATAATATCGAACGGAGATATTACGAAACATTTTAAAACGAATCTAGTACTTCCTTCGACCCATATTAGTTGACTCAAATTTGTCTAGATACGGATACATCTAGCACTAAAACTTGACGAGATAATTCGTATCTAGATGAATCTAAGGGCATTTTCACCGGGCCAACCCATCCGGTCGACCCAAACTGTCCGTTTTTATCTGTTTGGGTCGGGCCCCGGTCGATTTGGGGATGGGTCCGGCTAGCCAGGCAAGCGGCGTGACCCATTTGTTCGTCCTGGCTGAGGATATTTATTTTTTTGCAAATTCAAACACAAATATTTCGTGCTAAAAGCATGCACAATTCGTACTTAATTTATATTCAAAATATAAAAAAGGAATTTAAACTACACCTAGTCCTAGCTACCGGTCTTCGCGCACCGGCGCCGCCTCGTCCATCTACGAGTCGAGGTCGATGTACTCCGGCGGCGTTTAGTGGTTGGGCGGTGGCAGGGCCGGTGCGAAAGCGGGCGCATGTGCATTGCTCACCTGCCCAGGCCACGGCGCCCCACCGTGCTAGAGGTGCGCCAACTCCAACCCCACCTTCGGCGCGATCGGTGGCGCCCATCCCGGCAGCGGAGACGGCAGAGGAAGCTGGGCGTTCGTCTGCGCCACCAGGCTGGTGAGCTTGACGGCTTTCTCGAAGCCGACCCACTGGGCTTCCTCCTCCCGCGCGCTAGCCGCAATGGCCTGCTCGGTGAAGGCATCCTCTTCATAGCCCCGCACCAGTACCTCGCGGTCAGCCTTCAGCCAACGCCTCTGAATCGATGCCGCTGGCCACGTCTGAGTCAATGCCGCAGGTCGCGGTGGCTGACCGGTGGGCCAGTGGCACGCGCGGCAGGACACCCGTGATGTTCGCGCGCGTCCGGTTCGACGCAACCAAATTCCATATTATATGCATGGATGGGTCGAGTCAGACGGAGTTTCTCCGGATGGGTTGGCCCGCTGGGGCGCCGCGCACGCCCCGCGCGTCCGACAAGTTCGGACACGCTCGAACGAGATAGGTCGGCCCAGTAAAGATGCCCTAAGTCAACTAATATGGGTCGGAGGGAGTAGAACTAACTTAGTATCATAAATATTGCTACAGGTTTTTATGATAAATTGATCGAGTACTAATGTTATACTCTCTCTAATTTCAAAATAAGATGTTTTGGTTTATTAAAAAAAAATTTAGATTTGTTTTAGTCTGTAGATTCTCTCTCTAATTTCAAAATAAGATGTTTTGGTTTATTAAAAAAAATCTAGACTTGTTTTAGTGTATAGATTCTTTCCAACCGAACCTACATACTAAAAAAAGTCTAGAATTTTATTTCACAAAACTAAAACATATTACCCTCTCCGTCCCAAAATAGATTTTCAAGTTTATTTAATATATAGATTCATCCAAAATTAGAAAAACCTAAGACATCTGTTCTTGTATGGAGGAAGTATATTTTAAAATGGAAATTGTGATTTAAAACGGATTTGCTAGTTCGCAGGCGTCTGAGAACTTCTTAAGTCTCAGTCGCCTCTTTTACCATTTGAAACCTCGTGATTCGTGCTACATATGAGTTTCGGGTATAACTGAGAATTTAATACTAGTAGCAAATAGGTTGTAACTGAGAACTGGTACAAATCTTATAAATTACAACAAGATTACAACTAAAAATTAGCACAAATATTAGAATAACGTCAGCGACTTAGACATACTAATTCTCAGGCACGTTAGATCTAGGCACTCCCGACTCCCGATCTAAGAAGAGTAAAAGTTCACTAATGTGTGAACATGCATCGAGACCCTCTAGAAATAAGTGTCTCTCGGATCGTAACAAAATCGTTTCCACAACCCTCATTTGTCCAGAATTCTAACGTCGCCCTCTCTCAAAAAAAAAAAATTCTAACGTCGCCTTGCTAGAAATGTCTCTGCGGTGCACGGTCGGAGTGGAGTCCAGTTCAGCCACCGGTACGCCAAAACCACGCACGCACGGAGAAACAAGCCGTTGCGCGTAGGTCCGGTCTTTAAACACTCCGCGTCCCCACTCCCCTTCCTCGATAAACCACCCTCCCCAGCCGCGCCGCGGACCCAGTCCCCGAACGGCTCCTCCTCCTCCTCCTCCCTGACCACCGGGATTGCTGACTGCTGACCACCACCGCCATGCCGCCGAAGCGCGCGTGCCGCCTGGCGCTCCTGCTCGCCGCGGCGGCGGCGTACCTCCTCTTCCTCCTCTTCCTCGAGCTCCCCACCGTCTCCGTCTCCCCCGTCGCCACCCACCGCCCCCACCGCCGCGAGCTCGAGGCCGCCTCCCTTCCTTCTTCCTCCTCCGCCTCTCCTCTCCGGCCCCACACGCGCACCTTCCCCACCCCTGCCCCTCCCCGCCGCTCCCGCCTCGCCCTCTCCTCCATCCGCTTCCCCCGTCGCTCCAACTCCTCGTCCTCAATCGAATCCTCCGCGGCCTCCGCCTTCGCCGCCGCGGGGCCGCTCCTCCCGCAACTCCTCTCTGCCCCTCCCGCCGCCTCCTCCTCCCCTTCCCCCTCCCCGTCGTCCCCCTCCGCGTCCTCCTGCCCCGCGACCGTCTCGGTGCCGACAGACCGGCTCGCGAGCAGCACCCCGGTGGCGGTGGAGCTGCCGTGCGGGATGGCCGTGGGCTCGCGCGTCACGGTGGTGGCCCGGCCCAGGACGAGGAGGGAGGGGGCGGCGTCGCAGTTCATGGTGGAGCTGCTGGGGACCAAGGCCGTGCAGGGGGAGGAGCCGCCCAGGATACTGCACTTCAACCCCAGGATCACCGGGGACTTCAGCGGCCGCCCCGTCATCGAGCTCAACACCTGCTACCGGATGCAGTGGGCGCAGCCGCAGCGCTGCGAGGGCTGGGCGTCGCGGCCCGACGAAGAGAAAGGTGAGCTTCATTGGTTGCACGGTTCAGTTTTACTTTTTCCCCCCTGTTGTTCCGTAGGAATCTGTAGGCTCAGCACGGAAGCTGTTTGTTCGATAAACCTGGAACATATTCATGTCTCTTCTGCTCAAGGACCGTGGCTACGCAATTCGCATGGCTGAACTTTTACTGCGATTGACGGGAATTTAACGTGATGGGGTTTTATGTCTTTCAGTTGATGGGGAAACCAAGTGCGAGAAATGGATTCGGGGGGATGATGGTGCCAAGTCAGAGGAATCAAAGATGAACTGGTGGTTGGGCAGTTTGATCGGCAAGCCCGATAAGGATTCTGTCGATGGGACATACCCGTTCGCAGAGGGCAAGCAGTTTGTGCTAACTATCACAGCTGGTTTGGAAGGCTACCATGTCAGTGTTGATGACCGGCATGTCGCATCGTTCCCGTACCGCACTGTAAGTTTGCTAATGCCATGCCTCCTGGGGATTGCCCATTGGTTATCTATCATGGACATGGCCCATCGGTTATGTATCATGAACATGGAGAATTTATCATCTAACTGACGGTCAATTTGTTGATTTAACAGGGTTACAATCTTGAGGACGCGACAGGCTTGTCTTTGAACGGAGAGCTTGATATCGAATCCATTGCTGCCACTCATTTGCCCAAATCACATCCTAGCTTCGATCCACAGAGATACCTTGAAATGTCTGAACAGTGGAAGGCGCCGCCACTGCCAACTGAACCTGTTGAGCTTTTCATCGGGATTCTTTCTGCAGCCAACCATTTTGCTGAGCGTATGGCTGCCCGGAAGTCATGGATGATTGCTACAAGGAAATCATCTAATAGTGTTGCTCGGTTTTTTGTTGCTCTGGTAAGTACTTATTGTGGATGACTCTGCATCTTGAAGTTATGTATGGTTGACTTATGCAAACTCTGACCAATTGAAAACGATTTCACAGAATGGGAAAAAAGAGGTCAATGAAGAGCTAAAAAAGGAGGCAGAGTTCTTTGGTGACATTGTTCTAGTGCCTTTCATGGATAGCTATGACCTTGTTGTTCTAAAGACTATCGCCATTGCTGAATATGGGGTAAGAAATTGGGTTTCCGCAACTATTCTACCATGCTTCAGTTTCATCAACAAATATCCTAGTGTTGACTTTGTCTATTTTGTAGGTGCGTGTTGTTCCAGCAAAATACATAATGAAATGTGACGATGATACGTTCGTTAGAATTGACTCTGTGTTAGATCAAGTGAAGAAAGTACCTGCTGGGGGAAGCATGTATGTGGGGAACATAAACTACTACCACCGACCTTTACGATCTGGAAAGTGGGCTGTAACGTATGAGGTATGATGCAGTTTCCTTTGCGACTACATGTAGCATGCTTTCCTTAAAGAAATGAAAGTATCTTTATGTGTTGGGTCATGCATAGTTCTCCATTGGTGGGACTTCCATTATTCAGGATTCTGATGCTTTATATATCAATTCATTACCCCTTTTCATTCTCATGTTTTAGTGCGTTCAGGTTTATCTGCCTTTCTTAAAGCTTGGTTTGCTTCTTAGCTGGAACTATGATTATATCTGTAAATTAGTTATTAATCGCCTTTTAAACACATGTTATTTTTTATTATTCCTGCTGGTAGTGGTATTAGAGTATCATACTTGTGGCAAGATTTTCCTGGTATAGTGATTAATTTCCTGTTCTGTTCCAGGAATGGGAAGAGGAAGCGTACCCACCTTATGCTAATGGACCGGGTTATGTGATCTCATCAGACATTGCTCAGTACATTGTATCCGAGTTTGACAACCAGACACTGAGAGTAAGCTATTACCACCCGCTGTCAGTAAATATCGAAAACGTTTGCTTCATCTGTCTAAAGCCTAATAAACGGATGTGTTCCCCTTGTTTGTCGCAGCTGTTCAAGATGGAAGACGTGAGCATGGGCATGTGGGTTGAGAAGTTCAGCAGGACTCGCCTGCCGGTTGAGTATTTGCACGACTTCAAGTTCTACCAATCCGGTTGCTTCGATGGCTACTACACCGCGCACTACCAGTCCCCGCAGCACATGATCTGCTTGTGGAGAAAATTGCAGTCGGGGAGCGCTCAATGCTGCAATTCCAGGTGACAGTGAGCTGGTAAAATAACAGCTCTAGTTCATTGAAAGAATCAAACAGCAAGGATGTGTGATGTCTTGACTTCATCTGGAGGCGCTCCTTTGTCGACCCATGTAGCTTGCACAATTCGTTCATTCGTTTTGTCGGTGGCTGATTCAGCTGCTGATGCTGACACTAGCTAGATAGAGTTTGTCGCCAATTGTATTTGTATATGAGAGATGTCAAATTGTTTTTGACCTAGGAACTAACAGCTTTGCTGATCTCACTTGTATACCGGCTGGTTTATACTCTTATATCTATATCAGATTAGATATCACTGAGTCAAATCAATTTCTGTGTTCAGATACCGTATCTTCTGCTTTGTACGTTCAGCAGAATAGGTGATGAGTGATAACTGCTGCTGCTCCTGTGCATCGTTGATTTGATACTTCCTACATCTGCTTAGCAAATTGCCTATGCAGTATACGCCGGCAGGGTCAAGAACATGACTGCTCAGACCTCAGATGAATTCGTGTCACCTCTATACCAGAAAAATAAAGACATCGTCAGGTATGGATTGACATCCTCGAAGACCTGGTATTTTTAATGATCGAGTTAGACCCTGCTTAGAAGCTCGAGAACGTACCAAATGTCAACACCAGTCAGGTTTGAATTCAACACCATAGCACCTGTCAGGTTTGAATTCAACACCATATATTCAGGCAATTTTCCATCACGCGCTGCCAGTTCCATTTAGATAATCTTCCCTGGTGCAGGTGTAGAATACAAAACACAAAATGACTGTTGTGGATGATTTGAACACCTAGAAAGATGATTTATCCAAACTCTGCATCATATATTCGGATCTTTTTCCAATACCAGGTCTAACACAAAATGACTGAAAAGGTCTTTAGACATTGCAAGCACAGACGCAACAACTTTCTAAACAAGGCTCCAAAAACCAACTTGTGTTATGCCTAACGTCGCTGCTACCGCCCTCCCCTTGCTCCAGCAACTTAGCTTCACAAACACTTGAAACACCAGCTCATTGCCCCGCTTGGCCCGTAGAAGCTGCTTCCATTGCTGCAGAAACGCAAGAATGTATAAGAAAATAAAATCAATTGATTGATGAATTGGTTTCGCCGCAATGTACATTACCCAAACACACTAGGTACATCCAAAAATGCAGTATGAGAACATGGATTTGAGGAACACCTCTCTCTTTCGTGAGCACATATGTTGTAATGTGTAAGGTTACTTGTTAAGTTCCATATTATCAATTCAAATGTTGCTAAGTGCAATTGGCAGACTATAACAGAGGATTCTACAGGGTTTATGGATACAAGCAATACCTGGCATGTAGAAGCTCATGTAGGGAAAGAACTTTCTGGCAGGAGGAGACACCTTTCTAACTTGCATTGACTTGAGATCGACCATGTAACAAGCACCTGTGCTTATGAAAATGACTTGGCTGCCCTCCGCAACGCAACTGATCTCATATTCAGGCATATGGATCGAGGGGGCATCATCAGGGAGGAGCATGTTAAGATCAATCACCCTGACTTTTGCCCATCCCACGGCCCCCTCCTCAGGTCCGGTCTCCATCGACCACAGAGTTAGATTTTTGACATCCACCACGGCAGCGAATCCCAGCCCACCGTCTTCCGCCGTCATGAGACGCCCTTTGGCATTGGTCGGCCTCTCGAACATCGACAAGCGGAGCGTTCGAAGATCGCACTTGACGACGCCGTCGATGTTGAAGTAGATTGCGCCGCCCACAAGCACGCTAGGCACACGCTGGTTGAAGGTATACTTGGTGACATTGGGGTGATGGACAGAGGTGAGCTTGTTCCAGGTTCGGGTCTCGGATGAGTACAGCCAGCCAGACGTGACCCTCTTCTGCTGATCGGTGTTCACGAAGGCCACGCGGAAATGCCCTTCCTGGCAGCCATGGTGGTCGCAGCAGCCCTGTTGTGCGGCGCAGAGCACGGCCGCGCTGAACCAGAGCACGTCGTTGTCCGGGCAGGGCACGCGGCGCTGGCGGCCCGTCAGAGGTTCCAGCACGGTGAGGTCGAAGGCCTCCCCCTCCCCGAAGTCCCCGAAGTAGCGGTTGGAGGGGGTGATGAGGGCGCGGCCGTGGCGGCAGTCCACGGTCGCCATGGGTCTCCAGCGGTGACGCCAGTCAGGATGCGCAGGGAGGAGCGCGGAGGTGGGGACGAAGCCGGTGTCCTCGTTGAAGAGCCCCAGGACGGGGGGTGTCTTGTGGAACTCGAGGTAGCGGCGGCGGAAGCCCGCGTCGGCGAGGATCCGGCGCCAGCGCTTGCGGACGGCGGCGGCGCGGACGAGGCGGGAGGGCTCGTCCGGCGCAAGGCGGAAGAAGACCTCCTCGACCAGCTCGTCCGTGAGGCGGAGGAAGCCGTCCTTGACGTGCTCGTCCATCGGCGGCATGGGGTGGCGGAGAGGCGAGGGTTTGGGGCGGGAAGAGCTAGCCGGACTCTACGGAGCAGGCGTGGCTTCGTGTGCCGGGCTCCTGCGTGCAACCGCGCCATTTCGGTCTCATCACTCGGTATTTGCGACACGTACGACCAGAAAAAGAAGCGCCCACAAAGGACACGCATCCCAACAGAGCCACACAACTCAGGGTGTAGTTGGGAGTGGGCTGCCCGCGGAGCCCACTACCCAAGCCCATATAAAAAACTATGCGGACATCCGCGGGTAAACTAGAAAAAATAGTGGTTTCTGTGGAAAGCCTACGATTGAGCGCGGACATTAAAAAATATTTTGATCAAAATTAATATTATTACATTTGTCTAGATTCGAATATATCTAGTTATATTTAGTGCTAGATACATTCGAATCTAGCCAATTATAAGTACATTAATTTGGATCGGAAGGAGTAGAAATTTCTCAGTCAAACAAATATTATGTCTAGTAGTAGAAAGAATGATGAGTCACTCAAAAAGTGAAAAAAATAATTAATATATTGATGTGCTAAATGTTGATCGTATTATATACTAAAATATTTTTATAAACATTATACAAGCAATAATTACAATAACGCATTTGCGGGTATATGTGGGTATCCGCGGGATAGTGGACATCCGCATAAGTTTCGCGGGCTTGTGGAACACCCACTAAAATTATGTGGGACTATGCGAGCGTATGCGGCTTTTCGCGGGCAGTCCCACCTGCACCCTGACACACAACGCCCAAAAAGCGTACTAGGTCCGAGAGCATCGATTTGGAGTGGGGACATGTTTTTCTTCGAAAGTTCAAATTTATAAATAAAGATTAAAAAATCGATAAAAGTATCGTGTGATGTAGTGAATATAGAATATTTAATAATATCACACGTGTAAAAAATATGTCTAAAAATACCGTGATGTAGTGAATATAGATAACATTTAATAATTGACGAGCGGAGGGTACCAATTGCAAGTTGACACTGGATGATGCCATGTGCGTTTAAGTAGAGCGAATCACCAACAAGGACGCTAGGAACACCCGTATTACGGATATACTTGATGTTGGGGTGATGAACAGAGGTAAGCAAGCTCCAGGCATGAGTCTCCGATGAGTAGAGCCAGCCCAATGTGAGTATGTGACTCCCAGCCGCGGATTGGTGATCACAAAGACCACAAGGAAAGACCCTCATTGGCAACTGTGGTGGTCGCAGCCTCGTTCCGCGCTAAACGCGAACGCTCTGGGCACCGGCCAGGGCATGTGGTGCCGGTGGAACGTCACAGGGTCCAAGACGACGAGGAAGAAGGCATAACTGGACTCCCGGTTATAGGTGTCGAAGAGGGTGCGGCCGTGGCGGCAGTCCAAGGCAGTCCAGCTGGTACGGTGCGGCTGGGCAGGGAGGAGGGCGGAGACGGGGACAAAGCGGCCGTCCTTTTGGAATAGTCCCAGGACGGGAGGAGTTCCGTGGAACTCGCGGTAGCGGACACGAAAGCGTGGGGCGGCGAGGATGCGGCGCCAGGGTTTGCAGACGACCGAGGAGCGGACAAGCCAGGCGGGATCCTCCGTCGAAAGGCGGAGGAGGACCTCCTCTATGAGCTCGTCCGCCAGGAACGGCGGCGGCGACGACATTGTGCGGAGGAGGCGAGGGTTTGGGCAGGGACTCTCCTGGTTGTTGGCTGGAGTACATGGTTCGGCTCAGCCAGCTTGAGTCCATAATAACAAGATATTTTTTTAACACGGAGAGGTCCCGAAGGACCTAGAGACTCCAACAAAACGGCGGTTGGGGCACATTTACACCGATGACCTCGCAAAGGAATACCTCTTGGTTTAAGGTATATAACTTTTTTCAAAAGTAAAACCAACTAAAGTTTGTCCAAGTTTTTAAAGAAAAATATTAATATTGACAATACGTAATTTAAAAGACCAAAGGACGTCGCCTAGAGGGGGATGAATAGGCATTTAAAACTATTACGGTTTAGGCTTAAGTAAATGCGGAATAAAACTAATGTTTAATTTATTGAGCACAAAACCTAACCACTAGGTTCACCTAAGTGCACCAACAACCTATGCTAAGCAATACAAGCAACAAGATGATAGCAAGATATAAATACTTCAAGAACGATGGCAATCACAAAGTAAAGTGCATAAGTAAAGGGCTCGGTTGAGAGATAACCGATGGACGCGGAGACGAAGATTTGTTTTCCGAAGGTCACTTCCAAAGAAGCTACGTCTCCGTTGGAGAGGTGTGATGAAACAATGCTCTCCGAACGCCACAAATGGCTCATCTCGAGGTGTGGTGGCTCGATGCTCACCCAACGCCACACAAGTCCTCATCCCGGATGCGGAATCACGTAACTCACCGACGCCACAAAAGGCTCATCATATTCTCCCGAGTGTGCACCACAAAAGGCAGGCACTCGCTCCACTATGGGACGCTTGAGGGCGGTCACCGAACCCGTACAAGATTGGGGCCAACTCCACAACTCAATTGGAGGCTCCCAACAACAAAGCCACAAATACAATGCCATAAATGGCCAACAAAGCCACAAAAGGCTAGAAGACCACAAAAGGTCAACAAGACCACAAAAGGTCAACAACCCAACCACACAACCGTCTAGGGTTCCAAGAACCCAAGAGTAACAAACTCACAAGCTTGTACTCGCCGAATCTCCAAGGAGAACTCAAACCTATGCAAAAAATACAAGGGCATGTCCTTCACTCCCAAATTCCAACAAAACTACAAAAACTATTGGGGAGATAAGGGAGAAAGAACACAAGAGGTGAACACAAAACTCTCCAAGATCTAGATCCCAATGATTCCTTCACAAAGAAGGGATTTAGCTTGGGGGGGATTGTAGATCTAGATCTCCTCTATCAAGTCTCTCAAAAAGATGCAAGAATCATAGGAAAGAAAAAGGGGAGAGGGAAAGATTCTTCAAGGTCAACAATGGAGGGAAGAGAGAAAGCCAAGAACCAAGAAGAAAAGCTAGTGTGCACGAAGGGTAATAGGAGCCCCTTTTGAAGGGCTCCCAGATCTGCCCGTTATGGGCATTCGCGACCCTGGGCGAAACTTCCGGTGGAAGGCCGGAAGTTCCGGTGGGAGGCCGTAAGTTCCGGTGGCACATAGCCAACGGTCAAAAACTGCGATGCGAGAGACTAAAAAATCGAGTCCTGGTCGGAACTTCCGGTTGGAGCGGAACTTGATGGCGCTTTGTTGACGTGGGAGCTTCTTCTTCTTTATTCCCCGGCAACGGCACCAGAAAACTTGTTGTCTGACAGAGAGGACTTCGTTGGAAACTCTAAGAGCAAGATGTGATGAGCACATTAGCAAGTCTTCCCTCAGTAGAGACCGAGGTTATCGAACCAGAAGGAGGAATAAAACATCACACAGGTGTTGCTAGCAACGCGGACACCTGCACAAAAAAAATTCAAGACTTTTCCCCAACGAATCAATGAGGTTGTCAAGCTCACCTGTTTGTTGTAACAAAGGATTAAACGTGTTGTCAAGTCCACCTTCAGGTTATCATTCGAACCCCCTCCAGTATTAAATTGCAAGCAACAGACGACTGCTTTAAGCAAAGTGTGTAAGATAAACAGTCTACATGTTCCAGAAACAAGAGACCGTTGTTTTCTCCCTAGTGGCAACAACACATCTACAACCGAAGAGATTTTGTCACTTCCCTTGGAAACTAGAGGCATTAACCCACTATCGAGCATAAATACCCCCTCTTGGAGTCAATAGCAACTACTTGGCCAAGATAGCTACTAACAACGGAAGCACTCCGCGCACTGAAGCACTCCGCGCGGCTATAGGGGGAGGGAACACTGCGCTGGCGGCCCGTCACAGGGTCCAAGACGAAGATATCAAAAGGCCGTACTCGTACCTCACCATTGAAGTTGGGGATGACGAAGAGGGCGTGGCCGTGACGGCAGTCCATAATAGTTGCGTTGCGGCGGCTGAGCTGGGCCGGGAAGAGTGCGGGGGTGGCGAGGAAGATGGACCGCTCGTAGACTCCCAGCACCGGGGGAGTTCCGTGGAACTCGCGGTAGCGGAGACGGAACCGCGCGGCGGCGAGGATGTGGCGCCAAGACTTGCAGGCGGCCGACGCGCGTACGAGCCAGGCGGGCTCGTCCGGCGGAAGGCGGAGGAGGACCTCCTCTACAAGATCGTCCATCAGGACCGGCGGAAGGCGGATGAGGACATCCTCTACGAGCTCATCCATCGGTACCGGCGGCGGCATGGTGGGGCGGCGACTAGGGTTTCGGGTGGGGACGATTGGAAACCGCGAGCGCGGACCAGGTGCGGCTTCCTGAACTGTGTGGCTGCTACATAGTTCGGTTCAACCATCTTGAGCTACCTGGAAAAAAAAAAGGAAAAAACTGCAGTGAGATTCTACCGCTCCCGTAAGAACTAAACATACGCGTAGTCTCAATAGTTGTGTAAATTAGTCCCACTAATTATAAAATAGAGCTAGGTAGTCTCAATACTTAATCGGTGCAAAACTAGTTTTAAATAACCCTTGTGCGGACACGTGACGTCAAACACAAGCATTTTGCAAAAACATCCTGCATTTTTGTATAGTAGACATGTCATATACTTGCTTGCCGATGTGGGTCCCACCTATTAGAGGAGATATTGCCGCTTGATGAAGAATCGATAACACTACCTCTCGAATACAAACGAGAAACGCAAACCACTGGATCGAGATTGCATCCTTAAATATGTTATGCATCAGATTCTTACATTAATTACATACTAATAAGTATGATGAGATTCAAAATGAATTAAAAACACAAAATTTTATGGATAATCTAATATTGGGGGCTGCATTACACTAGCAAATACCATTACTACCCACATCACCACCCAAAACTCAAAAATGGTTTAGGTGCTCCATGCCAATCTCCGCTACAATCATCACGGGGACACTCGCCGACAACCGAAGTAAGAATTCCTTACAACAACGCATCCAACACTAGTCATACGTGCAGCTATATGAATGAATGGTTTGTTTTAATCATCGTATCAAAATTGTACATCTTTTATCATACGTATAGCAGCATTGTTAGTATAATAAGATTAGTTCACTCACCCGCTATAAAGTTTGAAAAGCTTCAGTGGTTATGCCAATTTTGTGGATTGAAGCAGATCGGTCGTGTGTCCGAACCTTCAACGGTCTCATAAATTTTTCTATTTATTCTTTTCTCACAACTGGCAGGTGGGACCCACGTCATCAAGGTCGTATGTACTGTATTGAAAATTACAGGGGCATTTTTGCAAAAAGTCCAACACTACGTTTCTTCGTGAGGATCACTTGGGACTAGTTTTGCGCGGAGTAACAAATATTGGAACTATCTGGCCCTATTTTACAACTAGTGGAACTAATTTATACGTGATGAACAACTACTGAGACTGCCGATGTATTTAGCTCTTTTGGTAATTGGGGCCAGGAAGCGGTGATAACGAACCCCACCTCTTTGGCACTAGTATGATACTGGCCTATTCAAAAAAAAAAAGTATGATACTCGATTTGAAGTATTTCCTTTAATTTAAATTAATGGCTCAGATTTGTCTAAATTTGGATGTATCTAGCACTAAAATATAGTTTTTTTGTTTTTGCAACGCTAATTTTTGCTCAGTTTGCTTTTATCAGTCTAAATTTTGACATTTTACTTTTGGCCCGCAGTTCCTGGTAATACATCATTTTTGTCTTTGGTGGGGCAAAAACAATATGCAAATGGTGAATTTTTTCTTTTGCCCTTTATTGTTGTTGTTTTGGTTTTGCTTTGGTCCTTAATTGATAAGAATGGGGCAAAAGCAAAATGTCAAATTTTAGAGTGGGAAAATCAAAGAATGGGTCCTTAATTGATAAGAATGAGGGAAAATCAAAATGTCAAATTTTAGAATGGGGCAAAAGCAAAATGTCAAATTTTCTACTACGACAAGATTTGTCCGGCTCCGGTGATGGTGGGGTGGGGGGTGGGGGTGGGTGGGCGAGGATGGCGGCGCGCCTTCGGCTTGTACTAGTGTTTGTAGTTGTCGTTAGGTGGTCCATCAACCTATCTATAATTTTTATTATTTTTAGTCCTCTTTATACTAGTGTTGATCATTATTAATACATATGTGGCATTTCAAAAAAAATACACCCCATAGAATTAGCAAGTGTTTGCAATAAAAAAAGAAGAGAAAAACCAAAGTTGCCGGGCTCCACCCGAAAATAACGATGGCGATTATTTTTTTTTTGAAATCAAAATAACGATGGCGATTTGGTTTAGGGTCGCGTCCCCGTCCCCGCGAGCAAATTCCCCCAACAGATTTTCCGTTACAGGTCACGCGCGCGTAAAACCGTCAAACCAGGACACGACCCAAAAAGGGACACGCGCCCACAGAGAAAACTGAAAACGCTCCATCTCCACACCAGCGGCTCGCCCCCGTTTCCACCGTTCCGGTGGGCGCCGCGGCGGAATCCCAGCCCAGACAGACACCGGAGACCTCGCCACTTTCCCTCCGTCACCGCCTCACTATAAGCAACACACCGCCGCACCCCCGAGCGAGCCATGACACCGCCGCCGCCCCGCCCCGCCTCGACCCAACACCATGCCGCCGATCCTCCTGCTCCTCGCCGCCCTCGCGCTCGCCCAGTACCACGGCGTCGCTTCCTCCGGCGGCGGGTTCTACGACCCGAAGAGGGTCACCCAGATCTCCTGGCGCCCCAGGTCAGCCTCTCCAGCTCTTGGTTCCCCACGCCGACCCGGCCGCCCTCCCCGCGCGCCACCTGTTTGTCGAATTGCGGCTTGACAGCACCATGTCTGTTTGCTTGTTTGTGCGCGCAGGGCGTTCCTGTACAGCGGCTTCCTCTCCCACGCCGAGTGCGACCACCTCGTCAAGCTGGTGAGTCGCCGCCCTTCTCCGGTCGTCTTAGTAGTAGTGCCAAATGGCATGCAGAGGGTTCTTGTATCGTGAGTTGTGATCTCTGTGCTTTTGTTGGGGTTTAGGCCAAGGGGAGGCTCGAGAAGTCGATGGTGGCGGACAATGACTCCGGGAAAAGCGTCATGAGCCAGGTCCGCACGAGCTCCGGCACCTTCTTGGCGAAGCGTGAGGTATGGAATTGGAACCACCCTCGTTCTCTCCTGCAAACGTGCGCGATGTCTTCAAGAAGGAGATAACTCCATTGGATGGTTGTTGTTTGCGCTTCCCTTTTTCTGAGATAAAATGAGAGTGAACGCTAGTTGCGCAATTTTCTGGAAGGCAATAAAATTTTGAAATAACTACTTCCTTTGAGGTAAAGCGAGGCTGAATTTTAGCTGTGCAGCCTATGCTAGCAGATAATAAAAGCTCTATTACTAGTAGCGAGCTCAGAGTCCTTGCCTGCTAACTAGTAGTAATCTCGGATTAGTATATCTATCTCCCTACCGTTCAGATCTCAGATCTTCCCTTCCCCAACTACGGCCTTTCTTCTCACTCCGTTCGTTGGATCAACCCCCCGGCGAGTTAGTATAAACCTGAGAAAAACCATCCTCTTGAAAATGTGTTACCAGATAAAGTAGCTAATAGTTCTTGCTATTTGTGAAAATAAATTTTGAATACTAAGTCATTTTGGCAACTGAGCCTTCATATTTGTCTAGTGCAGTTGATAGAACGATCCATGTAAAAAAATGCTTCCCCTGTTCCTTCTTCCATTGATACCCTGCACAACAAACAACTAGAAATGTTGCTTGACTACTATTTGCTTCATTTTCTTTCATCAATTCAAGGATGAAATTATCTCTGGAATTGAAAAGCGTGTAGCTGCTTGGACATTTCTCCCTGAAGGTATGACTTGCTACTTTACTTGGTTAGAGGGCATTCTTTAACAGGCTAATCTGTTTCTGGATCAGAAAATGCTGAGTCAGTTCAGGTTCTGCATTATGAAGTTGGTCAGAAATATGATGCCCACTTCGATTATTTTAATGACAAAAACAACCTGAAGCTTGGTGGTCATCGAGTTGCCACCGTTCTTATGTACCTGACAGATGTGAAGAAGGGTGGAGAGACTGTGTTTCCAAATGCAGAGGTATGCCATTGTTTCTGAGAGTACTTAGCCTTTTCTGCGACAGCAAGTTTTAGTCATCTGATGTATTCTTTCAGGGAGGACGTTTACAACACAAGGATGAAACGTGGTCAGAGTGCGCAAGATCTGGCCTAGCAGGTAGCCTTCAGCCTCTTGGATGTCCAAAGGACTCTTTTTCCACTTTATTGGCCGCAATTTTACATAACGCTTATCCTAAAACAAAGGTTTACTGTTCTGTTGCAGTGAAGCCGAGGAAAGGTGATGCGCTACTGTTCTTCAGTCTCCATGTAAACGCGACAACAGATCCAAGCAGTCTCCATGCTAGCTGCCCAGTAGTCGAGGGTGAGAAGTGGTCTGCCACAAAATGGATCCATGTCCGGTCATTCGACAATCCTCCGGATGTGATGACCGACGCGCTGTGTTCCGATGACAATGAGCTCTGCCCCAAGTGGGCTGCTGTAGGGGAGTGTTACAAGAACCCAAAATACATGGTGGGCACTAAGGATTCCGTCGGTTTTTGCCGCAAAAGTTGCGGGGTCTGCGATGCTTGAAACCTCCGCCAAACTGAACTGACTATGTATAGCGTAGGGTTTAGCTGTTGGCTGATACAAAACCATGTAGGCTCTTTGTAGTGTCGCATTAAATGTTTACTCTATATGATGTAGTTTGACCTCAGAGCATCTCAATATAAACTTTCTTTGTTTCAAAATTAATTTGGATATAGACCTGATGGTATCAAATATTTTCTCCAGTAATATACTGTATAAATCGTTTTCAGCTCTGACAGCCCCGAGCAAAAATGTTCATGGTCCATTCTACAAAGTCTGGTACATACTACTCCATGGCTCAAGGTATTCCTCCATTGTTGAACCTATCAACATAAACTGAAAACCGTGGAGGAACGCATGGATGGGGTACCTGAAGTTATGGTTATTTCCAGAGCCTTTCTTAGCCATCAACCACATAACCTAATGTGCAGACATCTGCATATGTACTCATGCTGTTTGTTTTTCCAAACACATGTATCATCTCAATCTGCTAGAGGCAAACCGCTGCATTTGTTTTTGAGTTAAATCCATGGTTAGTCATTGAACTTGCTTAGCAAAGTCAATACGGTCATTGTACAATGGGAATACAAATTTACGGTCACTAAAGACGCATCAGAGCGTCACACACGGTCACTGCTCGTGCCGTAGAGGTGTATTTCATGATGTGGCGCTGGGTGGGACATACCGTCAGGTAACTTAAAGGATAGGCAGGAATACCCAGCTATAGGAGGGTCTTTTTGCAAAAAATGTTATCCACTTCCCCTGCCTATCGTGCAATCCCCTTGTGTCGAGCCAGCGCTGCCGCACTCCGGCGAGGCTCTGCCTCAACCTCATCCTCTGGTTCCCCCTACTTCGCCACGCTTCCCTGCACCTCCTTGCGCCCCACAACTAGCCCTAGCCCCGCCTTGGCTTGGTCGCGGGCCGACCGCCGTTGGTCGCGGGCTCCTCTACCCCTGTTGTCCCCTCCCGCTCATCCGTTGTGTGCCTCGACAGCTCCTCTTCTCTTCCCGTGCGCTCCCACGCCGTGTGCCGTCGCCTCCGCAAAAGCTCGCAGTCCGCCGATGGCCAACACGCGAGCAAGTGAGGTAAGCGCGTGGTGGCCTTAGGCTACTGATGCCGTGGTGCGCGCGGCGGTCGGCTGCGGCGACGTGTCTCCGGCGGCGGCGTTGACTCCCGCATTGACTGCCTGCGCCGATCTCCCTCGTTGTCCAGCTCTGCCATGGGCCCCCACCACAATGTCTCCTGGAACCACGACGCCGGTGCGGCCATGTGTGCTCCATAGGCGGCGGTGCCTTACAGGAGGTGGGGGTGCTCGCATCTGGTGTTGTGGGAGCATCTGGTCGAGGTTGCCGTGCACGCTGTCGCCATTAGCATCCCCTCCAGCTTGTGTAGCAGTCGGATCTACTGTCCTTCCCGTGTCCACCAGCCGAAGCGGTGGCCAAATGCGAGGTGTGGGCGGAGGAGCTGCTGCTGTCCGTGCTCTGCAGCCTCTCCCGGCGCGTCCTCGGCACCGGAGCAGCAGCGCCGAACAGCGGCACGACCGGCTGCCAGCACATTGTGTGCGTGGAGGGGATGGCGTCGGGGATGGGGATGGCCGAAAGGGGTGACGAGGACTGGCGTATTGGAAGAGAAAGGAAGGAAGAAGGAGAAGATAAAGGGAGTAATCTTGCGCCGACGTGTGGAGGCAGGGAGCATCGGCGGCGGCGGCGGCGTTGGATTTTTCGGGAGACAAGACATGTCGGGGGTGGAGCAGAGACGGGACCAAGGAAGGGAAGACCGTTTTGCAAAAAGGCCCTCCTATAATTGGTTATTCCTTATGTATATATTAAATTACCTGACAGTGGGTCCTCAGCTCGCCACGTCGTTAAATACATCTCTACGGCGCCCGCGGTGACCACGAGTGATGCTTCGACGCGAGTTCGATGACCGTAAATTCGTATTTCCGTTGTACAATGACCGTATTGACTTTGCTAAGCAAGTTTAATGACTAACCATGGATTTAACTCTTTGTTTTTCATCTGCACCGTTTTTGATAGTTGAGCATGTAAATCCAAAGGTTTTGTGGTTTAGGGTCAAAATTGGACTCTTAAAGATAAAAATGGACTTTGTTTTGTTTATTGAGGAATATTACTTCTCTGCTTTTTCAGTGTCCCTTGTCCAAAGACCCAAGAATCAAGATAGACCATCTGAATGCACTTGCCTGTTTGTCTCAGGGTAAAAATAAATTAAAATGAAGTACAGTAGATAGTAAAACTAGAGGTGCAAGTACATGGGCAGCTCTGTGTCCTGCTCTTGGGACCAGAAACAAGAGTGCGGACGCTGGGAGCATGCCGGGACCCGGAGGGGAGAGAGACACAGAAGCATATATATGTACAAATAGGACACATATATCTGTGCCCACTTTGGTCTGCATCCTCTTGCGCTGAACAAAGCAGTCCATCCATCCAGCCAGGCCATACACTGATCCACATATCCGTTCTAGTACATCTCATGTCCAGGCCACAGCATGACCGGTCAAGAAGAAGGAACACAGATTTTTTTAGTCCCACAGAAACAGCCTTGCTTTGGAGCTCACTTTAGCTGTTCAAAGCTACTACTAAGTTACAGGAAAAGAAGTTAAAGAGAGGAGGAGAAGGGGTGTGGAGGGAGGAATCAGAAGGGGGAGAGAGAGGGGAAAAAAGCATTGCTTGCTACTTTGGCAGGGCTTGGTGCTCCCCTCCTTTCTCTTTTGCCACTTTAATTTTCCCCTGTTTTCTTGTTTCCTGGTGCCATGTTGAATTCCAACACGTTTATTTTGTTTTAATTTGTAATCAAAGTTAGTCTCACAGACAGTTTTGAAATTTTGGAGGGAAAGGAAATGAGAATGTTGAATGGGATAGCAAGATTGGAAGCTAGCAAAAAGCTCTCTTGATTAGGGGCTAGGGCTGAAACGGCAACGGATTTTCCACATCCTACATGAAGATGAAAACCTGCAAAAAAGCCTAGAAAATTGCTGTTGGTCCTTCTCTAGCTGACCTGTTTGTTTCCTCTGCACCAAAACTTATTTATATGGTGCTGAAGCTCACACAGTGGCAAGGGAAAAGAATGGGTGCCTCAAAACCAAACAATGTCTAAAGTCACTTGTGCCAAAAAACAAAGGAGCCACTGCCCACACCCCCTTTGCCAAAGAATCTCCGGTGCTCTGTTTCTTGTGAGAGAGGGAAGCAAGCTTGGTTACTTTACAAAACTGAAACCCCCCACCACTAGAACAACAGCCTCTGTTTTCGAGGAAAAAAGCTAAAGTTTTATGCTTAAGCTCTCTTAAATAGCGGTGCTTAGAGGAAGATAGGACAGGCCGTCTCCCTCCCTAGCTACACCACAACATCCAGCCAGACCCACCATGGCAATGTAGCTCTTGTTTTGTTCCTTCCTTGCAATGCAATGCAATGCTCCACCATATTCAGCCTCTTCGGTCGGAAACTTCTGCGCCTCGGGATGTGCGCCGCTACTGTCGGCCTGGCGATCTTCCCGACTTGCCAGCTCCCCTGAAGAAAATTCATCAGGTTAGAGAGGGAAGGGAATTGGAACAGCATGACATTCTGTGTTTCAGGTGACCGGCCGTACACTGAACCGTTAGACCATCTCTTTGTTGTGTAGGTAATTAACCATGGGGTTGTACCTTTTTTGATTGCTTCCATGCATTTAGACTAGTTATTTCAAGTATTATAAGTGCATCCTCGTTACTAAATGATTGGAACAGTTTCATCAAAAGGGAGAATAAGACTAACCCACATGCTTTTGCTGAAAGAATAGCATATCATCATAGGGGACTGTGACTGTGTGTGTGGGTGTGGCATCTTTGTTTACGTTCTCATCTCTTTGTTCTTCTCATGTTTGTATGCTCAAACTAAAAAAAAAACACTTTTGAGTGCCTGAGAAAATTTTGCCCTGCCTAAGAAGATTTCAGGAACACAAAGCTTGTGAAATGTTGCAGAGTGAACTGGTGGCCTATCACATATGGAATATTACATGGCACATTAAGCATGGCATAAACAAAGAACTTCTTCCTGCTAAAGAATCACCCAAACAAGTAAGAGCGCATTCTTTCAAATTTGCCGAAATCTTCAGTCTACTGTCTGCCACCCCGCTATGCAAAAATGCTCTGCAAGTGTGTGTCATTTTCAAATTCCAAGCCAGAAGCTTCAAACCTACATATGCATGGCCCATTACAAATATGGGAACTTCTCTTACTTCCCAAATAACATGCAGACTTTTTAGAGTTCACATGACCCAGAAGACTAGCAGTCGAACTGAAGAGTTACATGAACAGAAGCAGACAGAGGAAATGAAGAAACCAACTCAAGAAACCGACGCGCAGAAGAGTAGAGGGAGTGTGAAGGGAAGCACCTATTGTGGATAGGATCGGGGCCATTGGGCACCTTCCTCTCGCTGTCCTGGAAAGGATCATCGGCCCTGAAATCTTCCAGGGTTCTTCTGAGCTCCCCTCCGTCGCCCGCCAACAGCATCCTCCTCCCTCCGATCGCCGGCGGAGACGGCTTCTCCTCAACCACCGCCGCCGCCGCCAACGACATCAAAACAAGAACTCCGAACAAGATTGCCGTCGCCGCCGCCGCCCACCTCCCGGACACGGCCGGCCTTCTCATAGTACCGACAAGGTACGTGCTCGTCACCGCCGCGCGCCTGCTCCTTCTCCCTCTCGTCTGCTTGTTTCTTGTAATGGAGGTGGTGGACAGGTGGTCCTGGTGGTGGTGGTGGTGCAGCTGCGACGACGACGCTGGGTGCTGCTGCTGCTGCTGCTGCTGCCTCTGCTGCGATGTGGCTGCATATTATAATGCGGGGGAAGGGAAGGGAAGGGAAGGGAAGAGGAGGAGGGGGGAGTAGAAGGAGCAGCACAGGAGGGAGGGGCAGAGGGATCTGTGTCAGTCGCTGTTGCCGGTGGCCTCCTAGTAGCATTCCCTGCTTCTTGTTTTCTTCTGTGCCTCTTTTGCTTTGGCCTGATTCTGCCTTGCTTTTCAAGGACTAATATGCAGAGGAGGAGGAGGAGGAGCAAAGCAAGTGATGAAATGTGCCAGCCAGCCAGCCATGCTTCCTTTTCTTTTTCATGACTCTGCTTTTATCTTCGAGTTGTGTTGTGTTGATTTCTTTTTCTTTTCCAATCCCTTGTTTGTTCTTGTGAGAAAAAAAAAAGACAGTGGGGTGGGGAGAGAAAGTAAAAGTTCTAGGAGCCATTGCTGTCCGAAACTCTGAATCCTGATCCTTAAGGCTGTACTTGGTTCTCCCTCCCTCCATCTTTACTTTTTTTTTGCCCTTTGAACCTCAGCTGCTGCTGCTGCTGTGCATCAAGTAGTACGTAAGATTCCTCTTGGGAGGTAGTAAAACTCAGGCCGCGTGCATGTAACAAAAGAAACGGGAAAGAATTTCATCTTTGGGTAACTCTAGATGAGAGAGATTTTGCCTTGGTAAAAGTGAGGCCCGAAAGCAGCTTCAAAGTGAACAGCACCCTGAAGAAATAACCACCACTTTCAGGTGATGTGTCACGGTCCTTTTTATTTTGAGGGGTTCAGATTACAAGGCGGCGAGCTGCTCAAAGATCGGCGTGGTGTGGTTCTGATGCTTTTGCTAAGTTCCCGTTTGAGGTGACAACCGAGCTTGCTTCCTCGAATGAAGTCCATCCGTTTCGAACGCAATCGAATCTGTCGGATTGTTTTCATGCTGGTGCCACCTACATGTGGAAGCAACCGAGTGATTTCAGAATATTTTGCGAGAAAAAAAAAGATGAAGAGAGGGAATGTACATAGACCTCAATGCTGTCACTAATTTTTTTTCTTGTGCCTGGTCAAAATCGTACTAGTAAATCTTTTTTTTCAATATCTTTCTAAACGGTCTCGGCCTTGCAACAATCTCCTTTCCCCTTTTTTTTGAGGATAAACAGATATCCTTTACCTGAGCAAGCATGAGGAAGTCAGGATGCTGGGCCTGGCCTGGCCTGGCCAGGGCATGGGCAGCCCCACGCAAATCCTAGGCTTGACATTTTCAGGTCAAGGTTTAACAAGCCTGGCCCGAAACCCTGCCTGGTATATTACAGCTTTTTAATGGGCGTAAAAATTTCGAAATAATTCTGATATATTTGGATGTGCAAACAATTCAAAAGGTGTTTGAAAAAATAATACATAAAACTAAGAAAGCAAAATTATCAAAACTAGGAGTCCTGGACTCTTAACTTTTTCTTTTCCGAGAATCACTAGAACCCTTTTTACGTCTGTTGGGCAAAAATCCCACCGTTCTAACTTACCCACGCGAGACGAGCCAGCCTGGTCCAGCTCTTGAACCGCTTCTTCCTCTTAGGTCTTAGAGCATCTCCACACGTGTTTTTAGGACGGCGTTCTTAGGGCGTTTTTTAATCCGGACAGCGAATTTTTGCCCAGTCGTGTTTCCATGACGGCGAATAGCGTCGGATTTGACCTAACTTTCATCCGGCGTTCCTAGGCTGAACCCGGGGCACTGGAAACCGCCTAGGAACGCCGGACACAGCAAAAAAGGGTGTGCCAAACTGGAGGCTGAACTCCCGCCTTTTCTTCTTCCCCTCCCGCCTTTCTTCTCCATTCCCTGCCACATATCCCGCCAGTTCCCCGAGCTCCCTCCCACCATGCCGCCCAAGGATTTCATCAAACCCCGCCCTGTCATCGGCGAACCAAAGGTGTAAAAGCCGAGGAAGCCTAGGGCACCTAAGCCGAGGCCAGAGGGCTTGACCGACGCCGAGTGGTTGGCACTAGTCCGGTGTAGGAAGGTCGAAACAAATAGCCGGAGGGACAGGATGACAAGGTTGGAGGCAAAGGCGCTCACGAAGGCGATGAGGGAAGCAAAGGCGAAGGCGGTGCGTATGGCGATGTCACGCCAAATGCCGATCGTCCCCGCCCAGTACACCCCACACTGGGGGAGACAACCAAGTGTCAGATCGCCGGCTGGGTTCTCATCGATCTCGCCGGCCATGTTCCAGGAGAGTCGGGCGAACTCGAGGCAGAGGTACTCCTCCTCCCCCGAGTTCGACGGTGGGTTCAACCCGAACGTGCTCTTCCCCTACCCCGCGCCTCGCCCTTCTTCGTCCTTCAATGGCGACATCAATGTCCCCTACGCGAGCTCTCCGACGTACGCCGACCCTTCGTTAGCCATGCGCTGTGGCCATCTTCCCTTCGTAGGCAGCTCCTCGCCCTCAACCTTCGGTGAAGCGGACGCCCGCAACCTGTTCGGAGGAATGTCAGGCGAAGCGTACATGCATGACATGATCGCCTATGGTATGGCGGCGGCCGGAGGCTCCTTCTTCACTCAGAAATAGTCCCGGGCCAACGCCGAACATGGCCTCGAGTCCTAGGATTTCGTCGATGGCCAGGCCAACCAAACACATGCCGAGGAGGATGCCGAAGAGGAGGCATCGGCCAAGGGCAAAGCCAAAGTCAATAAAAAGGCGAGGACGTCAACGTCGGAGCCCCACATCAAGTGGACGACGCTTGAATATCTTTTCCTTGCCGATGCCTGGAAATCGGTGAGCATGGACCCCATAACCGACGCCAATCAAAACTCGGACAATTATTGGAAGCGCGTGAAGCTGGCGTTCGATGAGCGCAACCTCATGGACCCGAAGTTCAGCAAGATCCACATGGAGCGCGACGAGAAAGCCATGATCAACCATTGGGGACTCATTGTAACACCCTCAGAATCGGACCTATGCAAGTTTTAGCGAAACCCGCCAAACCCGCATAGAAACGATTCAAAGGTGCCCACCAGGCACTTTCGTGCGGGTGGAAAACGAAGTAATAACATTACACAACAGTCCTCGAGGGGACCCACAGAACAGATATATATACAGCAGCGACTCAAAGAGTCAAGAATACAGATATACGTTACAAAGATCCAAATCACCTGGAAAACGACATAGCGTCCAGCTACGGACAAGATGCAAATGGGGCTAAGAGCCCTGAAGAATAACCAATGGCGTCCATAACCCTGCCCAGGCCAAGCCGGAAGGGTAACCCTGCTAACGACGGCGATCTCAAAACCTGCTTAAACAAAAGGGGTGCCGACAAAGGGCAAAGGAAAAAGAGGAGCGTCAGTACTGAGGCCAGTACACGGCGAGGCTAGAATTCGGCGGTCCTCGCCTACATAGGTATGGTGGACTGAAGCGGCAGCGGCAGCATGCACTAAACAACCTATAGAGACTCGATACAACTGGCGGCAATCAGAGAGGGGTAAGAAAGACCTATTCGGAACCAACCTGATACGACCACCAATCAAACCCATCCTGGTGTTTCCCCCTCGACACCGATCGAGGAAGTCAACCGAGGAACTCACACAGTTGGCAGTTTTATTTATTCAGTTATTGTTGCAGCAATTACTAGTCAGGTATAGATAATCATCCTGATAAAATAAGCAGTGGGCCATTTTAGTTAACCATTCCGTTATAGTTACAACACTTACTAATCAGATACAGATATCACGAGGTAACCCAAAAACCCAGCAGTTGTTGGTATTTTTATGTAGCCATTCCGTTGTAGTTGCCATACTTACTAGTCAGGTACAATGGTCGCAAGCGACAACACAAGCAAGCAATTGTTGGCAGGTCTATTTAGCCATTCCGTTGTAGTTGAAGCTGATTACTAGTCATATCAGATACAAGGCAATTTATAACAGTAAACTTTAGTTTTAGTTGTCTATGATCGAGATACTGTGCTCCAAGTCGTCCATAACCGCGGACACGGCTTTCAGAAAGTTTTAACCCGGCCGGGGTGCACAAATAGCAACACACACACGATCAACCTCGGAAAAACCAAATCAAAACCCAACGAGGTCTTCACGACAGAGCAATCACAAGATTCAGAAATATTTCAGGGGGCCACCCCATTGAGTAGAACCGCAACGAAGTAAGCAAGCTCCGAGACGGACTCAAGGTTTGGGTAGACGGCTGTGAACGACTGGGAACCCAAAACTGGGCTTGTCGACACCGCGGAATCGTGTCCCGATCCTAAACAGTACAGGTGCTATCTGTCGCACAATTTAAATAAGGCAGTAAAGCATGGCATAAGTACAGGATAGTAAATAAAACCTCAAACTAGTTTGTGACCCCAAGAAATAAGACGGAATCAAGCTCTGGCTAAGGGGGGCCCATAATTCCCCATATGTGGATAGCGCGATAAATCAAGGAACAGGTATCAAGCACTCGGGGTCCTACGGGACACAAGTGGGCGTTCGGAAACCAAATGTTATCTATCACCCACCGATGCCTCTACTTACTTACTTCAATTTTAGTTGTTAAACAGGAATTAAAGTGCATAATAAGTAAAGCCAAGATCATATCCAACATCAACATGCGACAATACATCAACAACTGTGGCACTTGACGACACGCAACAGCACTTGAGCAAGCGACTACGACGCGCAAGTCCAGCTATCTACCAAACAACAGGTAATAGGAGGTGGCCATGGCAATATAGGGCTGCAAGGGATATCACGGGTACGAAACTAGAGCAACGCAACACAGATAGCAATAGATCAACAGGAGGGAATAAATACTATAAAAGTAAGATAGGTAGAAAGGGGGAGATGCTCGCCTGAAAACATTGTCGAAGGTTCAACCGAAGATCGGGGCGAAGCTCACATCAACTCAACGGCCTTATCCGCGAAGAAGCAAAACACTAGAAGGAACACCGGATGCAATATTTAATACTACGGCAAAAGATCGGGCATGATGCATGTATGATGAATGACATGGCAAAGGTGCGATGCGATTAGGTCATATTAAGCGGAACCGGGGGTCCCGACAATTAATTAGATGGTTCAAGTTGTTTAGAACCCCCGCAATTTAAATGTTGTATTAGCATGGCAAAAGATAGCACCGGGTTCGCTACACAAATTTAAATGAGGCCAATATAAGGCTAGATTTGCCCGCATATGGCCCCATATTTAATTATTAGGTGAATCGGCATAAGGCCCCCAAACCACAGACAAGTATGCATGCATGATCAATTAATATGCGACAGTTTATATTTCATTTTTATAAAATAGGGCTCGAGAAAGGGTTCACACATTAGGGGTCTCGACGGTCTTGGGGTTCCAGGGGTTCGGGGTTCGACAGGGTCCAGGGTTCGACGGGTTCGTTCTCGGACTCTGTGATTGCTCTCGGATAACGGGGTAGACCTTGGCGTATCCGGGTGGAAGGGCTTGGTTCGGTGTCGATCTTGTAGTCGCGAAGATCTTGTCGTCGATGGCGAACTTGAGTGGATCGGGTACCGGGGTCTTGGTTCCGTGAAGGAGAGCTTGGCGTCCGAGGGGAAGTTCATGTCGTATCCGTGTCGTCGACCTGGGTGTTCTGGGGGCGTTCTCGGTGTTCCGTGTGGGAGGCCTCGAGGGTTTGGTGACGGAGATCTTGACGGGTCCATGCCGGAACACTCGGCGCCTTTAGATTCGAAGATCGGTTCTCATGTCCGTGTAGGAGTGCTTGATGGTCCGAGAGGGAGTTCTGGTCCGTGGCTCTTCGAGCACCTTCGGGGTACGGGGATAGGGCCAGGTGAGGTGGCGACTCGTGATAGGAGGGGGTGAGGTGGAGGGGAGGGCTGGGTAGGTTATCTGGTAGCTTTAGGATTTAGGTTGGACCGATTTTTATTTTCTGGGGGTGGTCGTTCGGGTCGGATCGGCCCGTTCGACTGCCCCCACTAAAATAATTTAATATTTTATTTGTGTTAAACGGACCGATTACAAAACATAGTCAGTCAAAATAAAATATTCCGGAGACCCGGTTTTGGTTTTGAATAAAGACGGGGCGTTTAGAAAACAAAACCAGGCTTTTCAAAAATAGTTTTATGCAATCAAATGCAAGATGATGACGATGCTCAAATGCAATGTGGCATGATGACATGAGCATGCGGTCATGATGATGCAATGCACAAAAACAACGCGATTTTCTAGTAGTGGTTTTTTGCGGGATGCCACAATTCGACACCACTAACAATGGATCTCGCCCTCGAGATCCGCCTCATGGTACCGGAAGGGAGGTCGGTGTTCTGCATCTTCTCGCTTCGTGTAGATCCTCGCGACACCACTAACAAGAGGTCGTTGTCCGTGATCGTCGAGAGAACACTCCGGAACAAAAGGTCGAAGGTAGAGGTATCAACGAATAAAGCCACCCCTAACTTCCGTGGACGGAGTAAAACTGCTGGACCCACTGATTCGATGTACAAGAGCGAATGATAAGAGTAGTCGGATGGTGATCAGTCCATCGCGCACCCAAACCATTACTCTGCACACGAATAGGCGGATTATGCAACCAACTCTCGGAATCAGACTGAAGATCTCGACAAGCGAGGTTCGGAACAACAGAGGGATGCAGACTCTGCATCGGATCTGGCGTAGACGAAGTCGTCGCGTCGGAAAACACCGGAAGGCACAAACAAGGAACAAAGAATGGTACCACCGACGAAGGATTCCTCGGGCAGAATGAACACCGGACGTAGCATCACCGTTACCATAGGAGGAAGCGAAACCCTGAAGGTACGACGAAAACCCAACCACGAGAATTCCTGGACTCGAAGAAAGAGACGAGAGCGGATTCAAAAAACGTAGAGGTAAGAGGAGAACAGCAGAGGGGTAAGGAGTAAAATCAGATCTAACCAGAACTATCCAACCGATTTTCAAAAATAGTTTTGACACTCTACTTCGGCCGTTAGCTAGGTTATCCTACAGGCTGGACTTGTGGGGTATCGCAACTGCTGAGCTCTGATACCACTCTGTAACACCCTCAGAATCGGACCTATGCAAGTTTTAGCGAAACCCGCCAAACCCGCATAGAAACGATTCAAAGGTGCCCACCAGGCACTTTCGTGCGGGTGGAAAACGAAGTAATAACATTACACAA
Organism: Avena atlantica; assembly: GCA_910589765.1. NCBI lineage: Eukaryota > Viridiplantae > Streptophyta > Magnoliopsida > Poales > Poaceae > Avena > Avena atlantica. The sequence continues at coordinate 402,530,203 of OU342736.1, read as the reverse complement.
CAGTCCTCGAGGGGACCCACAGAACAGATATATATACAGCAACGACTCAAAGAGTCAAGAATACAGATATACGTTACAAAGATCCAAATCACCTGGAAAACGACATAGCGTCCAGCTACGGACAAGATGCAAATGGGGCTAAGAGCCCTGAAGAATAACCAATGGCGTCCATAACCCTGCCCAGGCCAAGCCGGAAGGGTAACCCTGCTAACGACGGCGATCTCAAAACCTGCTTAAACAAAAGGGGTGCCGACAAAGGGCAAAGGAAAAAGAGGAGCGTCAGTACTGAGGCCAGTACACGGCGAGGATAGAATTCGGCGGTCCTCGCTTACATAGGTATGGTGGACTGAAGCGGCAGCGGCAGCATGCACTAAACAACCTATAGAGACTCGATACAACTGGCGGCAATCAGAGAGGGGTAAGAAAGACTTATTCGGAACCAACCTGATACGACCACCAATCAAACCCATCCTGGCGTTTCCCCCTCGACACCGATCGAGGAAGTCAACCGAGGAACTCGCACAGTTGGCAGTTTTATTTATTCAGTTATTGTTGCAGCAATTACTAGTCAGGTATAGATAATCATCCTGATAAAATAAGCAGTGGGCCATTTTAGTTAACCATTCCGTTATAGTTACAACACTTACTAATCAGATACAGATAGCATGAGGTAACCCAAAAACCCAGCAGTTGTTGGTATTTTTATGTAGCCATTCCGTTGTAGTTGCCATACTTACTAGTCAGGTGTATCTCGCTGATCCGAGACCATGGGGAAATTCTAAAGGGGGGAGAGAGATCCTTCACGAGGAGGTGTGTTATGAGAGGAGGAGAGGGAGGCCTTTTATAGGGAGAGGGGGCACCTGATGACCCAAAATTATAGGGGATCGCAACAGTCTTCGCGGGGTAGTATTACCCAATTTATTGATTCGATACAAGGGGAGCCAAAGAATACTTGCAAGCCTTAACAACTGAGTTGTCAATTCAGCTGCACCTGGAAATAGTTCTTGCTCACAGAAGTTTATCAGTAGCAACAGTTTATAGTAGCAACAACAAAGCAACAGCAGCAGTGAAACAGGAGCAACAGTAACAGTAGTAGCAAACAGTAGGATTCGAGTGCGGTAGGCATAGGGATGGATGGACGGGCGTTGCATGAATGGGTCTAAACATGTAACTTCAAGATCTAGGGCATTGCAGATAAATAAGAATAAGCATCCAAGTACTAAACAATCCTAGGCATGTGCTTCATATATAGTCATACATGCTCGCAATGAGAACTTGCACAACATCTTCTGTCCAGCTAGCCCGTGGTAGCGGGGCCTCTAGGGAACTACTGACAATTAAGGTGCTCCTTTTAATAGAGCACCGGAGCAAAGCATTAACACTCCATGAACACATGTGATCCTCACACCACAACCATCCCCTCCGGTTGTCCCAATTTCTGTCACTTTGGGGCCTTTGGATCTGGACAATGATATGTGTACATAACTTTCAAATAAGATCACAAACAATACTATCATAATGATTCAATAATAAGTTCAGATCTGAGATCATGGCACTCGGGCCCTAGTGACAAGCATTAAGCACAACAAGTTGCAACAAAGTCAAATAACACTAATAGAGATACTAGGCACTATGCCCTAACAATCTTATTCGATTACATGATAGAACTCATCCAATCCCTACCATCCCCATAGCCTACAGCGGGGGATTACTCACTCATGGATGAGGGAAACATGTATGGTTGATGGAGAGGCGTTGGTGATGATGATGGCGATAACCCTCCCCAAATTCCCCGTCCCGGCAGGGTGCCAGAACGGAGTTTCTGGTTCCGAATCTTGGTTTCTGGTGGTGGCGGCGCAGCGAAACTCTTTGTGGAAAAACGACGAACCCCCTCGATTTTTAGGTCAATAGGCAACTTATAGGCGAAGAGGGAGGCCGAGAGGGTGCATGGGGTGGCCGCACCCCACCTAGGCGCGGCCAGGCCTAGCCCACGCCTGGCAGGGGTGTGGCCCCCCAGGCCTCCACTCCGTCTCGTACTCTGGCTCCGTGGATCTTCTGGTGAAATAGGATTTTTGGCATATTTTTCGTCCTGATAGTTGATTTTCTGCACAAAAACTAGACACCAAGATAATTTTGCTGAGAACAGCTTCCGTCCATGTTAGTTGTATCCAAATCACACAAGTTTAGATGTGAAATAATAGCAAAAGTGTTCGGAAAAGTAGATACGTTTTGGACGTATCAACTCCCCCAAGCTTAGCTTATTGCTTGTCCTCAAGCAATTCAGTTGAAAACTAAGTGCTATAAAAGAACTTTCATGAACACATTTGCTTCATATGATATATATATTCTCAGCACAAGAGTAGATGCTTAAACCATTCATAATAAAAAGTATGCAACTAAGTCTACTCAATTGTCATTACAATCTATAAAGAGAAACCAACTCAATAATAATAAGTAGCATGAAACATAAACATAAGAAACATTGCAATGCTCATAATAAGGTATGATAGAGTGGTATCTCGCTTGCCTTTGTTTGTAGAGCACAATATAAATCCCAAGGCACCTCTAGAGTTCAAGTGAAGACTAGAAGTAAAGATATCAGAGATACAAGCATCAAAGTCATGACATAATTAACCAAGTTTTGGAACAAATACAAGAATGACAATTATGCTCTCAAGAAGGTGCTCATAGAATAAGCGGTGACTCAACAAGGGAGTGAAAAAGGTTTTGAAAAGTTTGAAAGGTTTCCAAATGCTGAAAGAAAGGTACTCATTAGCTTTGAGCTCTCATTGCCCCTATCATAGGCATCTTTATGTGGAAGGTGAAAGTGAGGTCCAATTTGAGTTATATGCTTGACAGACAAACTGTAAATCCCATATCCCTTGAGTACGAGGGCCATTCCGCATGCTACTCAACTTTGGTTACCTGTAAGTTCTTGTCATTGTAAATACATGCATATCATAGAGAACCGTCAACGGGGTACCCCTTGCACATGATACAGGAGCTATCCCATGATCAAAATGACAAGGCAAGCAGACAATGAGCATCTCAGCGATCTTTTTATTTACTATGTGCATAGCTTTTTATTGAGGATGCTTCATAGATGCTCACTATGGTATTGCTGCAAGTTTCCATCATGATTAGGCATGGCTTAGGCTAGCGGCCCATGTGTTTCTCTGACACAATGTATAGACTCCATGAACTCAAAAGCTCCCCTTTTATTTCACACGGACGACATCCGCAAACAAAAGAGCAAGGTATCAACTGGATAAGTATCCATAAGTGTTGAAAGTGTTCCCCGTGACAACATGGTTCTGCTAACTTCCAGCCTATAATTTGCAAGCATATAACTTTCATGGACATGTCATAATGGTTCAGGATTATTAAGTGCAAGGAATAAAATGTGCCATCAAGTTTGTGAGATCTTTACTAACTAATTTTATCAAAGCAGTCAAACATTTTATTTGGAAGAAAACAAGGCATATAGAATATGCATTGAAGTAGCAAATGATGCTAATAGGTAGGTATGGTGGACATAATTGGCAATATTGGTTTTGGAAAGTTGGAAAACACGAGTAGAGCTCATACTCAGTGCAAGTGAAGGCTAGCAATAGAGAGGGAGCGACAAACGAGAGAGCAATAACTGTCATAATCATGCTTGCAACAAAACATGACTAATTATGGCATGAAAATGATACAAGAACTCTGAGGCAAAATAAATCATCGAGGCTTACTGGCTATTGTTTAGTCATATGCATGCATGAGCATGTGCCAAGTCGATTCACATGAAATATTCAGAGGAGTATACCACAATATCATACCAAGTTATGAATAGAACAACGCAAGCAAACATTCATATGACATGCTACAAACTATTAGCAAGCTGGAGCTAATCACAAGAAAGCAAGAACTATTAAGCATCCATAATAACATACACCTTACATGAACAGACTAAGCATGCTCACAATGATGAGTATATGCAAAAATGAAAAGAAATAGAGTTCGTTACCAGCCTCTTACCACACCTCAAGCTGTCTTAATCTTCATTACTGCCCTTCACTTGTGTGACTTGAATAATAACATGAAACCAAAATCCACTAAGGAAGGCTGAACCCTGTAAAGAACTCACAAAACCAAAGAAGAAGAACAAATATTTTTGGTGTTTTCGATTTTTTAAAGCAAGCAAACAAAGCAAAAACAAACCAAACAAAAGCAAACAGAGCAAAAGAAAACAAAGCAAAATCTTTTTGGATTTTTCTTTTAAGGCAAACTAAAGCTAAAAACCATAGAAATAAACCAAGAGAAACAATGAAAATATTTTTGGTATTTTTGTATTTTGAGAAAGCAGCAACAAAAACCAAAAAGAAAGTGAAACAATGGATATACAAAGAACCAACCGAATATGATATATAGATGAGTGTGGTGTCGGTATACCTCCCCCAAGCTTAGGCTTGTGGCCTAAGTGGAGCTCAGTAGCGCGGGTAGTAACCCTAAGCTGGTGGGTCATGATAGGAATGCTCATAGTCAGGTGCTTGCGATGAAGAAGAAGACGCGCCCCAATCATAAGAGGGCTGCTGGTATGAAGACTCTCCTAAGTTGGAGGGCTGAACCGAATCATCTTCGGCATCCTCTCCAACATTCTCCTCTTGCTGGGAGAGCTCTGCCACGTATGTGTCAAACTCCTCCTCCGTGAGTGACCATCCTTGCCTGTTATCAAAATTAAACAAAACAGGTACATGCAAATAAACTATTTTCTTAGTCCTACCCCCTCTCCAACCACGCTTGGCAAAAGATAACTCATATAGTAAACTTCTCACAGTAGCCCCTAAAGAAACAAAGTTATACTGAACCATGGAATCAAGATCAAGCCTCTCTATGGGGAACCGATAATCTGAATGGTGAGGCTCTAAACCATGGAAAGCTAGCAACCTAGAGGCGATGAGACCTCCACAAGTTCCACCTTTCTCGCGGTTAGTGGTAAGACGGTAAGCTATAAAAGCACCCAGGTTATAAGATCTATCCCTATTCAAAGCAGCTGCGATAAAAGCTAGATCAAAAGAAGATAACTTTCTAGCAATCTTTCTAGCAAGAACACACTTGGTAATAAAATAGGCAAAATATCTAATAGACGGGAACTGAATGTTCCGAATTTTACAACTCTACTCCGAGAAGTCAAAACCTTGGCAAATTTCAGCATATAAATCCATAAGCGACTTAGGCCTCTCCTTGATCTTTTCACAAGATCCCCAATAGGGCACTCTAATAGCTGCACAGAAATCAGCAAATGGCACGCCGACAGCTATATTGTATATTTTATAATGGACCATGGGATTAGATGAAGACCAAGTAAACCGGAAGTCCTGCACCACATCCATGGTTAGCTTAACATATTGAAAAGGTTCACCTTTAATAAAGTATTCCAACCCTCCATTGGTAATCATAGTTTGAAAATCCTAGAGGATTCTCGCGGCTCTCATAAATTCATGGCATGGATGTATGGAAGGGAAAACCCCTTCCTCACGTTGAACTTTCATTGGCTTAGGTACCATCAAATCATATTGATTCGGTGGGTAAGCACTCATCTTCCTTTCTGAAATTTTTAGACAAACATCAAACCAAGTGATTTCCAAGTTGATAAATGATGAGAAACTATTATAGGAACTTGCTAGAGTGCTACACATGCATCAAAATGTAATCTCTAAGCATAGAACAAGCATGCAAGCTCACACAACCTGACACCTATAGCAGCAAAATACTCAAGATACAATCTACCAATCACAAATCTAATTGGACGAGCGGAGGGGGCACATACCAAGGAGCAATTGTTGGAATTATGCCCTAGAGGCAATAATAAAGATGTTATTATTATAATTCATGTTCATGATAAAGTTTATATTCCATGCTAGAATTGTATTAAGCGGAAACATTAATACTTGTGTGGTTTGTGAACAACACCGTGTCCCTGGTACGCCTCTAAGGACTAGCTCATTGATCAATGATGGTTAAGGTTTCCTAACCATAGACATGAGTTGTCAATTGATAATGAGATCATTTCATTGGAGAATGATATGATGGACAGACCCAAACTAAGCAAAGCAATTAGATCGTGTCATCGTGTTCATCTTTGCGAAGCTTTTCTTATGTCAAATATTGTATTCCTTAGACCATGAGATAATACAACTCCCTGGTATCGGAAGAAAGCTTTGAGGTCATCAAACATCATCCTATGAGAGGGTGATCATAAAGGTGTCTCTCAGGTGATCGGAAAGTATCTGTTGGGTTGTATGTATCGAGATGGAATTTGTCCCTCCCAAGTCGGAGAGATATACTTCGGGCCCACTCGGTAATCGATATCAACACCGCTTGCAAGCATGTGGTTAAGGAGTTAATCACAAAGTGATATCGGATTACGGAACGAGTAAAGTACTTGCTGTGAACAAGATTGAACTAGGTACGATGGTACCGACGATCGAATCTCGGGCAAGTAAAATATCGCGAGACGAAGGGAATATATATATGGGATTGATTGAATCCTGGCATCGTGGTTCATCCGATATGATCATCGATGAATGTGTGGGAGTCAATATGGGTGCCCAGACCCCGCTGTTGATTATTGATAGAAGATCATGTCTGCATATTCTCGAACCCGCAGGGTCACACACTTAACGTGTCTTGACGCTAGGATAGATTTGATAATTGGTTTATGAATTTTTGTTTGGAGTCTCGGATGGGATCCGGGACATCACGAGAGGTTCCGGAATGGTCCGGAGAATAAGATTCATATATGGCAGTGCAGTTTTTGGAGTTCGGAATTGTTCCAGGTTAATCGGTATTGTACCGGAAGCTTCTAGAACCTTCCGGAAGGGGACCAACGTGGACCCACCTTCCGGGAGGGGGCATGGGCCTATGAGGGAGTGTCCTGGCCGCATTGGGCCAGGGGCACAAGGCCCCATAGGGCCCAGCCGATCCTAGAGAGTTTAAATCGTTTAAACTAGAGATAGGGTTTCTAGAAGAGGGGAGAGTCCATGCCCCCCACTCCTTATCCTTTGGGCTCGGGGGAGGGGCTAGGGCTGCGCCCCCCTCTATATAAAGAAGGGTGGGGGCGCACCAAACCCCTACACCTCTCCTCCAAACCCTAGCCGCCGTGCTAGCTTTCCTCTCTCCCACCCGACTGTTTGTAGGCGAAGCCCTGCTGCAGAAATTCTCCACCATATACACCACGCCGTCGTGTTGTAGATCCAATCTATCTCTCCACCATACTTGCTGGTCCGAGGAAGGAGGATACGTCGAGGTGCTGCACGTGTGCATCTCACGGAGGCACCGCCACTTGTGGTGCTAGATCGGATCGGATCGCGAGGAGGAGAAGCGAGTACGACTACATCACCCACGTTCTGACGAACGTTCCGCTATGAGAATCTTCAAGGGTATGAAGATCTAATCCAATCTCTCTCGTTGTTTGCATCTCCTAGATTAGATCTTGGCTTTCCCTCTGTTCGCTCCGTAGAAAATTTTGATTTACTATGCCGCGAAACCCTTCAGTGGTATCAGAGCTAGATCTATGCGTAGATGTGTTTCACGAGTAGAACGCAACATGGTTGTTGCGGGCGTTGATGTTTTCTGTTGCAAGCCTCTTGTTTGTGTTCTTCTTATGACGCGGGATAGTGAGATTGAAGCGGTCCAGGCCAACCTTACGCGACGTCGTTCGCGAGACCGGCTCCGCACTTGACGTGTGGCTTGTTCCACACATGCGGCTGGTGGATGTCAGTTTCTCTCACTATAGTTGTCATGGGATTAACACCGGAGTTTGGCAACCATAATATCACCGTTGTGGCTTTCCGTAGGTAAGAATCGTTCTTAGCATCTACCCCCATAAGCCACGTAAAACATGCAACAACAAAGTAGAGGCGTCTAACTTGTTTTTGCAGGGAATGTTTTCTGTGATATGGTATGGCCCAAGATGTGATGTGTATAATGTATTCGATGATCATGTTTTGTAATGTTTCACGACTTGCATGTCGATGAGTACACAACCGGCAGGATCCATATGGTTGTCTTTATAATTGTGTATGACCTGCGAGTCAACTTCTTATACGCCATGTAATAGCTTTACTTTATCGCTAAGTAGTTAGCAATAGTTGTAGTTGCTATTCGTGGTGAAGGCAATCATGGTGGAGTGATGGAGATCATGCCGGAACGCACAAGATGGAGATCATTGCGCGAAGATTGGCTATACCATGTCACATAAAGTTATATGCATGTGATGTTTATCCTTTATATATCTTATTATGCTTAGATCGCGACAGTAGCATTATAAGATGATTCCTCACTTAAAGATCAAGATAAAAACTGTGTTCTCCCCAAGTATGCACCGTTGCGAAAGTTCTTCGTGTCCAAGCATCACGTGATGATCGGGTGCTATAGACTCTACGCTCACATACAACGGGTGCAAGCCAGTTTTGCACACGCGGAAATACTTGGGTCTAGCTTGACGAGCCTAGCATGTACAGACATGGCCTCGGAACACAAGAACCGAAAGGTTAAGCATGAGTCATATGAATGATATGATCGACACTTTGTTGTCCACCATTGAAACCACATCTCTTCTCGTGATGATCGGATTAGGTGTGGTGAATTTGGATCGTGTTCACTAAACAACTTGAGGGATGTTGAATTTAGTGGGAGTTCATTTAGTAATTTGATTAAGTTGAACTATTTATCATGAACATAGTCTAAATTGTACTTGCAAATACTGTAGATCACATGGCCAAATCCAACTTCAACTTCAACGTTTTTGCTGAGAAGGAAAAGCTTAGAAACAATGGATCTAACTTCACCAATTGGTTCCGCAATCTAAGAATCATTCTGTCTGGCGGACAAAAGGACTATGTACTTGGGAAAGCGTTAGGTGAACCCCCTGCTGCAACTGCGCCGGCTGATGAGAAAGCTGTCTATCAGTCGCACAAAGATGATTATGGTGTGATTAAGAGCACCATGTTGTTTGCTATGGAACCGGAACTTCAAAATCGTTTTGAAACCTATCCCGGGCCCTTTGAGATTCTCGAGGAGCTGAAAACCATGTTTCAGACTCAAGCCCGTTCTGAGAGATATGAGATCTCTGAGAAGTTCTTTAACTGCAAGATGGAGGAAGGGAGTTCCGTTAGTGAGCACGCCATAAAGATGTCGGGCTACACTCAACGCCTTGAGCAACTGGAATGCACGATTCCAGAGGAGCTCAAGATTGACAGGGTTCTGCAATCACTCCCTCCCAGCTACAAAAGTTTTGTAGTGACTCATAATCAGATTGTCTCCACTAATACGATCACCGAGCTCTTCGCAAAGCTGAAGGCTGCGGAGGTGGACATCAAAAAGGATAATCATGTGTTGATGGTCAACAAGCCCTCCTTTAAGAAAGGTAAGGGAGCAAAGAAGCCCTTCAAGAAGGGCGGCGGCAAGCGCAATGCTCCTGCTGAGAAGAAGCTCAAGTCTGGTCCTAAGCCGGACACTAAGTGCTTCTATTGCAAGGACAAGGGTCACTGGAAGCGCAACTGTCCGAAGTACTTAGCGGACAAGAAGGCTGGCACCATCAAAGGTATATTTGATATACATGTTATTGATGTTTTCCTTACTAGCCCTCGTTGTAGTGCCTGGGTATTTGATACCAGTTCAGTTGCTAATATTTGTAACTTGAAACAGGAGCTACGGAATAGACGGCGGCTTGCGAGGGATGAGGTGACGATGCGCGTTGGCAACGGATCAAGAGTTGATGTGATGGCCGTCGGCACGCTCTCCTTAGTTTTACCTTCGGGATTAGTTTTAAACCTTAATAAGTGTTATTATGTGCCTGCGTTGAGCATGAACATTATTTCTGGATCGTGTTTATTGCAAGACGGTTATTCATTTAAATCGGAGAATAATGGTTGTTCTATTTATATGAGTAACATCTTTTATGGTCATGCACCTCTTATGAATGGTTTATTTCTTCTAAATCTCGAAAGGGATGAAACACACATCCATAACATTGAGGCTAAGAGATGCAAAGTAGATAGTGATAATACTACTTATTTGTGGCACTGTCGTCTAGGTCATATTGGTGTAAAGCGCATGAAGAAACTCCATTCTGATGGACTTTTGGAGTCTCTTGATTTTGAATCATTTGACACATGCGAACCATGCCTCATGGGCAAGATGATCAAAACCCCATTCTCCGGAATGATGGAGCGAGCAACGGACTTGTTGGAAATCATACATACCGATGTATGCGGACCGATGAGTATTTCGACGCGCGGTGGATATCGCTATTTCCTTACTTTTACCGATGACTTAAGTAGATATGGGTATATCTATTTAATGAAACATAAATCTGAAACATTTGAAAAGTTCAAGGAATTTCAGAATGAAGTGGAGAACCATCGTAACAGAAAGATTAAGTTTCTACGATCCGATCATGGAGGTGAATATTTGAGTTATGATTTTCTCACGCATCTTAAAGCAAGTGGAATCGTTTCACAACTCACGCCACCCGGAACACCACAGCGCAATGGTGTGTCTGAACGCCGGAATCGAACCCTATTAGATATGGTCCGATCAATGATGTCTCTTACTGATTTGCCGTTATCATTTTGGGGTTATGCATTAGAAACCGCTGCATTCACTTTAAATAGGGCACCATCTAAATCCGTTGAGACGACACCGTATGAACTGTGGTTTGGTGCTAAACCTAAGTTGTCGTTTCTTAAAGTTTGGGGATGCGAAGCTTACGTCAAGAAGTTGATGCCGGACAAGCTCGAACCCAAAGCAGAGAAATGCGCCTTCATAGGATACCCTAAGGAAACTATTGGGTATACCTTCTATCACAGAACCGAAGGCAAAGTGTTTGTCGCAAAGAACGGTTCCTTTCTTGAGAAGGAGTTTCTCTCGAAAGAAGTGAGTGGGAGGAAAGTAGAGCTTGACGAGGTTATTGAACCTTCTCTTGAATTGGAGAGTAGCGCAGCACCTGAAATTGTTCCAGTGCCGCCTGCACCAACAATAGAGGAAGCTAATGACAAGGATCATGAAGCTTCGGAAGATGCTACTACTGAACGTCGCAGGTTGACAAGGTCGCATGCCCCTCCTGAGTGGTACGGCAACCCTGTCTTGACTGTCTTGTTAGTAGAAGACAGTGAACCTACGAACTATGAGGAAGCGATGATGAGCCCAGACTCTGAGAAATGGCTACAAGCCATGAAATCCGAATTGGGATCCATGAGCGAAAACCAAGTATGGACTTTGGTGGACCCTCCTAGCGACCGAAAGGCCGTTGAGTGCAAATGGATCTTCAAGAAGAAAATGGACGCGGATGGTAATGTTACCGTCTATAAAGCACGGCTTGTCGCGAAAGGTTTTCGACAAGTTCAAGGTGTTGACTACGATGAGACTTTCTCTCCCGTAGCAATGTTTAAGTCCATTCGGATTTTATTAGAAATTGCTGCGTTTCATGATTATGAAATATGGCAGATGGATGTCAAGACTGCTTTCCTCAATGGCAACATTGATGAAGAGTTGTATATGATGCAACCCGAAGGTTTTGTCGATCCTAAGGATGCTAGTAAAGTATGCAAACTTCAGCGTTCCATTTATGGACTGAAGCAAGCATCTCGGAGTTGGAACCTTCGTTTTGATCAAGTGATCAAGAGCTTTGGATTTGTTCCAAATTGCTACGAAGCTTGTATCTACAAGAAAGTGAGTGGGAGCTCGGTGACGTTTCTGGTACTATATGTGGATGACATATTGATTATCGGAAATGACATCAACATGCTTAACGATGTGAAGAGTTATTTGAACAAGTGTTTTTCAATGAAAGACCTAGGTGAAGCTGCTTATATATTGGGCATCAAGATCTATAGAGATAGACAAAGACGCCTGATAGCTTTAAGCCAGAGTACATACCTAGACAAAGTTCTGAAAAGGTTCAGAATGGATAAGGCAAAGAAAGATTCATTGCCTATGTTGTCAGGTAAGATATTGAGCAAGGCTCAGTGTCCAGCTACGATAAATGATAGGGAAGCTATGAGCAAAGTGCCTTATGCCTCGGCCATAGGTTCTATCATGTATGCCATGCTGTGTACTAGACCGGATGTGTCCAATGCTCTTAGTTTGACGAGCAGATATCAAAGTGATCCAGGAGTGGAACACTGGACAGCCATGAAGAACATCCTAAAGTACCTAAATAGGACTAAAGAAATGTTCTTAGTCTATGGGGGTGATGAACAGCTTGTCGTAAAAGGTTACGTCGACGCTAGTTTTGACACCGACAAGGATGATTCCAAATCTCAGACAGGATACGTTTATATTTTGAATGGAGGAGCTGTGAGCTGGAGAAGCTGCAAGCAAAGCGTGATCGCGGGATCTACAGTAGAAGCGGAATACATGGCTGCTGCAGAAGCGTCAAGTGAAGGAGTTTGGATCAGAAACTTCATCACTGAGCTTGGCGTGGTTCCAAGTGCATTGGACCCACTGGAGATATTGTGTGACAACACTGGCGCCATAGCACTCGCTAAGGAACCAAGATATCATCCAAAGACCAAGCATATCAACCACAAGTTTCATATAATCCGAGATTATATTGCAGATGGAGATCTGAAGATTAGCAAAGTACATACAGATCTGAATGTCGCAGATCCATTGACTAAACCTCTTCCACGTGTAAAACATGATCAACACCTCAGTTCCATGGGTGTGAGATTGTTACCAGATGTAAACTAGATTATTGACTCTAGTGCAAGTGGGAGACTGTTGGAATTATGCCCTAGAGGCAATAATAAAGATGCTATTATTATAATTCATGTTCATGATAAAGTTTATATTCCATGCTAGAATTGTATTAAGCGGAAACATTAATACTTGTGTGGTTTGTGAACAACACCGTGTCCCTGGTACACCTCTAAGGACTAGCTCATTGATCAATGATGGTTAAGGTTTCCTAACCATAGACATGAGTTGTCAATTGATAATGAGATCATTTCATTGGAGAATGATATGATGGACATACCCAAACTAAGCAAAGCAATTAGATCGTGTCATCGTGTTCGTCTTTGCGAAGCTTTTCTTATGTCAAATATTGTATTCCTTAGACCATGAGATAATACAACTCCCTGGTATCGGAAGAAAGCTTTGAGGTCATCAAACGTCATCCTATGAGAGGGTGATCATAAAGGTGTCTCTCAGGTGATCGGAAAGTATCTGTTGGGTTGTATGTATCGAGATGGAATTTGTCCCTCCCAAGTCGGAGAGATATACTTCGGGCCCACTCGGTAATCGATATCAACACCGCTTGCAAGCATGTGGTTAAGGAGTTAATCACAAAGTGATATCGGATTACGGAACGAGTAAAGTACTTGCTGTGAACGAGATTGAACTAGGTATGACGGTACCGATGATCGAATCTCGGGCAAGTAAAATATCGCGAGACGAAGGGAATATATATATATGGGATTGATTGAATCCTGGCATCGTGGTTCATCTGATATGATCATCGATGAATGTGTGGGAGTCAATATGGGTGCCCAGACCCCGCTGTTGATTATTGATAGAAGATCATGTCTGCATATTCTCGAACCCGCAGGGTCACACACTTAACGTGTCTTGACGCTAGGATAGATTGGATAATTGGTTTATGAATTTTTTTGGAGTCTCGGATGGGATCCGGGACATCACGAGAGGTTCCGGAATGGTCCGGAGAATAAGATTCATATAAGGCAGTGCAGTTTTTGGAGTTCGGAATTGTTCCGGGTTAACCGGTATTGTACCAGAAGCTTCTAGAACCTTCCGGAAGGGGACCAACGTGGCCCCACCTTCCGGGAGGGGGCATGGGCCTATGAGGGAGTGTCCTGGCCGCATTGGGCCAGGGGCACAAGGCACCATAGGGCCCAGCCGATCCTAGAGAGTTTAAATCGTTTAAACTAGAGATAGGGTTTCTAGAAGAGGGGAGAGTCCATGCCCCCCACTCCTTATCCTTTGGGCTTGGGGGAGGGGCTAGGGCTGCACCCCCCTCTATATAAAGAGGGGTGGGGGCGCACCAAACCCCTACACCTCTCCTCCAAACCCTAGCCGCCTTTCTAGCTTTCCTCTCTCCCTCCCGACTGTTTGTAGGCGAAGCCCTGCTGCAGAAATTCTCCACCATATACACCACGCCGTCGTGTTGTAGATCCAATCTATATCTCCACCATACTTGCTGGTCCGAGGAAGGAGGAGACGTCGAGGTGCTGCACGTGTGCATCTCACGGAGGCACCGCCACTTGTGGTGCTAGATCGGATCGGATCGCGAGGAGGAGAAGCGAGTACGACTACATCACCCACGTTCCGACGAACGTTCCGCTGTGCGAATCTTCAAGGGTATGAAGATCTAATCCAATCTCTCTTGTTGTTTGCATCTCCTAGATTAGATCTTGGCTTTTGATTCGCTCCGTAGAAAATTTTGATTTACTATGCCGCGAAACCCTTCAGCAATCCCTCCAAAAATCAGCAGCAAAGATGGGCTGAGCAAGGAGATCGAAATTCGCGAGCAAGAACAGCAGGAACTCGAGCTTGAGAAAGTTTTCTGGTGTTTTTCGGGAGAGAGAAAGAAGATGGCTGGAAGGAGGCACCTTGGAGGGCCCCAGGTGGGCCACACTCCACCCAGGCGCCACCTGTAGGGAGGCCGCACCCACCAGGGGTGTGGGTGCCCGGGGTGGCCCCCTGGGTCACTCCAGGTGTCCCTCTGCCCCTTTTTTTTGAGGAAAAAATATTTTGAATTTTCTGAAATTTTTCGGGAAACTTTAATTTTGGCCAATTTTCAGGGTATGAAAATTGATTTTCTCGCAAAAACAGTTTTTTTAGAAGAAGCAAAAGCAAACAAAAACCAAACTACAGAAGTTTTAAGACACTCTAAAAGGCAAGCAACTAGCAAAACCAAGGCTAGCAAGACAAAAGGCAAAGACTAGGAAGGAGAAAATAAAGGAAAGCAAGTATAACCACAATGAAAACATTATTTTGTTCATTAAAATCCTTTTGTTAACAAGGTTGATCAAGTCTTGTTACCAAAACAATCTTATATGAAACAAAACTTTGCATTCCACAAGGTGATTATGTTACCTCAAACTTGATAGCAATGGTCCCAATCATAATAGTTTCAAAATTTTCTTGTGGAATGGGACAATATATTTCTCCAACCTTGATGCTCTCAACATTTTCAATGGAATTCAGGCAATAGCTCTTAGCAACCTTCTTGGGGAAATAGACAGTATGCTCTTTGTCATTAATATTGAATGTTACTTTTCCTTGATTACAATTGATGACAACACCTATAGTGTTAAGAAAAGGTCTCCCAAGAATAATAGACATATTATCATCTTCAGGCATTTCATGCACAACAAAATCAGTTAAAACCAAGAAATTATGAGCCACTTGAACAGGAACATCCTCACATATACCAACAGGAATAGTAGTTGACTTATCAGCCATTTGCAAAGATATATCAGTTGGTATCAACTTTTCTAGCTGGAGTCTCTTATAGAGAGAAAAAGGCATACCACTAACTCCAGCTCCCAAATCACATAAAGTAGTTCTAACATAATTATTCTTAATAGAGCAAGGAATAGTTGGTATACCTGGATCACCAAGTTTCTTTGGAATCTTACCATTGAAGGAATAATTAGCAAGCAAAGTAGAAATCTCCTCATTAGGAATCTTCCTTTTATTAGAGACAATATCCTTCATATACTTTGAATAAGGAGGCAACTTAATAGCATCAGTCAAAGGAATTTGCAAGAATAAAGGTTTTATCCACTCACAAAACTTGTTGTAGTGTTCTTCCTCCTTTGACTTGTGTTTCTTACCTGGAAAAGGCATAGGTTTCTGCACCCAAGGTTCTCTCTCTTTACCATGTTTATTAGCAATAAAATCTTCCTTTGTGTACCTAGTGTTCTTAGTGTGCTTCTCAGGTTCTTCCTCAACTTCCTCCTTATCAGGAGCATCATTTTTATCATTACCACTCTCAGTTTCAGCATCAGAGACAGATATACTATTAAGATCTACAACAGGTTCAAGTGGTTCCTCAACTATCTTATGTTTCTTTTCCTTTCTCTTACGAGGACTACCACTACTTTCGCCTTGTTGAGAATCCTGCTCAATTCTTTAAGGGTGTCCTTCAGGATATAAAGGATCTTGAGTAGCTATACCACTCCTAGTTCTAATTCCATAACATGTTTATCTCCCGAGGCATTAACTAGCATATCCTTTTGTACCTTATCAAGTTGATCAAGATGGGTTTGAACCATTTGAAAGTGTTAACAAAGCATTTTAATAACATTAGAAGTTCTTTCCACAATATCTTTCAACTCTTTAATAGCTTTAGAGTTTTCCAATAAATGATTCTGAACTTGTTTATTAAAATTACCTTGTTTAAGAATAAAAATGTCAAGTTCCTCTAAGCATTGATCAGGAGGCTTACCATAAGGAATATCACCTTCATCAAAGTGTTGGAGAGAGTGTACCTCAATAGTAGATGAGTGGGGAATTGGCTTACATAATTCTTCTATAGGAGGTAGATTCTTCACATCTTCAGCTCTAGTACCTTTCTCCTTTAGACACTTCTTTGCTTCCTTCATCACTTCATCATTTAATGCAATAACTCCTCTCTTCTTTGGTGTTGGTGTTGGAACTGGTTCAGGCACAACTGGTTCAGGAGTAGTAGGCTCAGGTGTATTTAGCTCAGCTGAAGTCCAATCATCATAATTCTTGCTTATTTTAGCCATTAATTCTTCAGCATCTGTAGGAGTTCTTTTACTGAAAACACAATCAGCAAAGCTATCTAGGTATGTCCTAGAATCATCAGTTAATCCATTATAATAAATATCAAGAAGCTCATTCTTAGGCAATGGACATCCAGGATGTGCATGAATCAAGGCACAAAACCTTGTCCATGACTCAGACAATTTCTCTTCTTCTCCCTGTTTAAAATCAAAAAGTCTCTACAAAACAGCATGTCTAGCACTGGGAGGAAAATATTTTTGGAAGAAAGAAGCAATCAAGCAATCATGACTATCAATGGAACCAGGAGGCAATCTATTAAACCAAGCCCTAGCTTCTCCTTTTAGTGAAAAAGGGAAGATCTTAGTAACAAAGTACTTGCGCATCTTAAAATTATCAGAGAATAAAGCACTCATAGTGGAAAGCTCATTCATATGAGCCACAACACTCTCATTTTCAGTCCCACAAAAAGGTTCTTTCTCAAAAATGTCTAAGAAGGATAAATCAAGAGATAAATCATTATCTTTATCTTTAATATCCATGAGAGGGGTGACAAACTTAGGATCAGAGGACACCTTAGGAATAATGGTACGTCTTGCAAGGAGACTCTTAATAGCACTAGTACCATGTGTGTTTCGACACTCTTCAACAAATTCATCAGTAAACTCAATGTAACCATCATTAATATCATAACTCTCTCTAGACTCAGGTGAGCTAACAGGTGTAACAGTGTCCTCACAAGGAGTTTCAGTATTTCCTAGACTAGCCATAGTACCATCTAGGAAAGGATCTAATGAACCACTCGCATCAAGCACAATAGAAGTAACATCATGAGTATCAAAAGCAGTTTCAGATTCAGCAAGTAGCAGTGTGTGTAGCATGAGTATGTGGTGGTCATGTAACAAGCTTACGTATAATAAACGATGAATCAAGAGCAACATAAGTGTTTAGGACTGTACCTCTTCTTGTAGTGGATGGTAAAATAGGAAACTTTCCATCACGAGACTTCCCCATGATGAAAGGAGTAGCAGTGAACAATAGTAGATCCAAGCAAACTTACAAATAAAGCTATGCTCTCCGGCAACGGCGCCAGAAAATAGTCTTGATGACCCACAAGTATAGGGGATCGCAACAGTCTTCGCGGGTAGTATTACCCAATTTATTGATTCGACACAAGGGGAGCCAAAGAATACTTGCAAGCCTTAACAACTGAGTTGTCAATTCAGCTACACCTGAAAATAGTTCTTGCTCATAGAAGCTTATCAGTAGCAACAGTTTGTAGTAGCAACAGTAGCAGTGAAATAGGAGAAACGGTAACAGTAGTAGCAAACAGTAGGATTCGAGTGCGGTAGGCATAGGTATGTATGGACGGGCGTTGCATGAACGAGTCTAAACATGTAATTTCAAAATCTAGGTCATTGCAGATAAAAATAAGCATCCAAGTACTAAACAATCCTAGGCATGTTCTCCATATATAGTCATACGTGCTCGCAATGAGAACTTGCACAACATCTTCTGTCCAGCCAGCCCGTGGCAGAGGGGCCTTTAGGGAACTACTGGCAATTAAGGTGCTCCTCTTAATAGAGCACTAGAGCAAAGCATTAACACTCCGTGAACACATGTGATACCCCTCCGGTTGTCCCAATTTCTGTCACTTCGGGGCCTTTGGATCCGGACAATGATATGTGTACACAAGTTGCAGATAAGATCACAAACAATACTATCATAATGATTCAATAATAAGTTCAGATCTAAGATCATGGCACTCGGGCCCTAGTGAAAATAATTAAGCACAACAAGTTGCAACAAAGTCAAATAGCACTAATAGAGATACTAGACACTATGCCCTAACAATCTTATTCGATTACATGATAGAACTCATCCAATCCCTACCATCCCATAGCCTATAGTGGGGATTACTCACTCATGGAAGAGGGAAACATGGATGGTTGATGGAGAGGCGTTGGTGATGACGATGGCGATGATCCTCCACAAATTCCCCGTCCCAGCAGGGTGCCGGAATGGAGTTTATGGTTCCGAATCTTGGTTTCTGGTGGTGGCGGCGCAGCGAAACTCTTTCTGAAAAAACAATGAACCCCCCTCGGTTTTTAGGTCAAGAGGCAACTTATAGGCGAAGAGGGAGGCCAAGGGGGTGCCTGGGGTGGCCACACCCCCTAGGCTTGGCCAGGCCTGGCCCGCGCCTGGCAGGGGTGTGGGCCCCCCAGGCCTCCACTCCGTCTCGTACTCCGGCTCCGTGGATCTTCTGGTGAAATAGGATTTTTGGTATATTTTTTGAGATTTTTCCTGATAGTTGATTTTCTGCACAAAAGCTAGACACCAAGATAATTCTGCTGAAAACAGCGTCAGTCCGTGTTAATTGTATCCAAATCACACAAGTTTAGAGGAGAAATAATAACAAAAGTGTTCGGAAAAGTAGATACTTTTTGGACGTATCAGCATCCAAGGGGCATGGCGCCCATCCATGGTGGCTGCCCCCACCTCTTCCACATCCATGTGGGTGGAGCTCTCACTCAAAATGAAAAGTCTTCACTCCCATAAAAATGCCTCCACTCAAAAATCCACTCACATGCATTAAATTTCCACCAAATTTAATGCAAGCTCTCATTTAAATAAAACTCTTTTATTTATTTATTAAGAATTTTTTAATTACTCTAATTAATAAACATTCACATAAAACCCTTACAACATTTCAATTTCACATGCAGAACCAGTTTCAGCAATTTCAACTGAAACAGTTCCGGTGTCTAGTGAAATAAATTCCCGCGCTTTGATTTTTCTTTCTCTGGCATATTATTTGCTCCAAATGGTGTCGGTATCCCTTAAGTGTGTCACCCTACGGTTCGCGAATAATGTAGACATGATCGAGACCCTCTCCGATCAATAATCAGCAGCGGGACCTGGAGATCCGTACTGACTCCCACACATTCAACGATGACTTCTATGATCATGTGAACCTTATACGCATGTAACTCAATCCCTTTGTCTCGCGATATATTACATGTCTGAGATTCAATCATCGGTATCTCCATACCTAGTTTGATCTTGTTACCGACATGTACTCTTTTCTTGTTCCCATGATATAACATTCTAGTGATCAAATCACTTGCTTGCAAGCTAATTAATATGATATCACCGAGAGGGCCCAGAGTATATCTCTTCGTCATCGGGATATACAAATTCCACTCTTGATCTATGAGCCTCAACATAACACCTTTGTAGCATTGCATCCATCTTTATAGTCACCCTGTTACGGTGTGACGTTTGATGTTATCAAGTACTCTTCCAGTGTTAGTCATTGACATGATATCATGGTCTAAGGACTAAGATTACTTCGTATGATGTTATAACAATATAAACACAATGACCTTGATCGTAATGCTATACTTCGGAAGAATTTTCATCAAATCATTTCAATAATGTTGTGACCTCGTTATTAACAACATCCAATGTCTATGATCAGGAAACTTTTGATCATCTTGTTAATCAACGAGCTAGTTTATAAGAGAGACATAACTAGGAACTTTTTATTTGTTTATTAAACACACATGTATTAACGTTTCCGTATTAATACAATTATAGCATGCAAAATGAACATTTATCATAAACTTGGAATATATGTAATAATAACTTTATTATTGCCTCTCAGGGCATATTCTCTGTACAAACGTCTCCACATATCTATTGAGAAGTGCATTGCCGACACCAAGGCCCATGCCGAGAAAAGGGAGGAGAAGGACAAAAGTTACCTGGCGCTAAACAGAGCCGGATTTTGGCCCGAGAACGTTCAACGAGTGAAGGTGTTCTTACATGTTCAACAACATCTCACTGTAGACCAAAGAGGGGTTGCTGCGGCCACGCACGTCACCGTTTTCATTGACCCCCCACGCTCGTAGCAATTCATAAGAGAATTGCCACCGCTCCACTAGAGTCCAAACTGACCAATGGTGCAGCGGTTCGTGCAACATTGGTGTGTGCAACATATCTGTCCTCAGAACCTCGTTCGCCTCGACAAAAATTCAGCCGCCGCCTTGCTCATGTCCTCTCTCATTTTCTGCATTGAAATATCCTTGCGACACTCTTCTTTTTCCCCGAAAACCATTCTATATATGCCTCGCCGAAGGAGTACACACCGTGTCCACTTCCAATCCCCACCTTCTCCAAATATGAGGCACTCACTCAAAAGAACGAAGGGAGAAATTTGTTACCACCTTGCATGATTTGGCATTAATGTTTGGATCTTGTTTGCAACGTTAGGGTGAATCTACGGAAGATGACTTTTCGCTTGGCCAGTGTTCGGTAGAAGCGTTCTATGGGAGTACAAAATCTATGACATCCACCTGATTTTTGCTAGGGTAGGGTAGGTGAACACGATTTTAAGGAAGAGAATCACACTTGTCCTACACCTCCTGGATCTGCTATGACTATCAAGCTAATTCTACATCATCTACTGCTTTCCCTGGAATCGCCTATTGCATTTCCTCGCAACATCTATTGCATCTCTGCAATTTCATCTATAGTTGACATGATTAAATCTCATGCTCTTTTCCATTGAAGTGCACAAGTGTGATTACATACACATATTGTTGAAATTCATCATTGGTGACACAACTTGCGTGGTCCTCTGATTAGATCATCTAATTCCAATCACCACTTTGGCATGGCACTGACTAGGATGGTAAGTGCGAAGGTAGTGCCAACAAGGCGTGTTTAGAACTATATTTATTATTTTTGTGTATTTAACATCATCCTTATTAGATTGCTAACAATTTTTTCAACTATCTGATGACCAAAGTGAGCTTACCACTTAGTTTAAGTGACAATGAGTGAACTTCACACCGGTTGATGATCTAATTGGTACAGGTCTCTCCGCGAAGAATTACCAGACTTGATTGTCGCATTGTACATATAGTTTTCAAACAAGGTGAGCTTCTTGATTTGTGCTATCAATCTGTCATGCTTAGCGTGCTGAAGATTGATCAACAAGATTCAGTGAAATTTAACAAAAATAAAGCATGACAGATTGATAGCACAAATCAACAGGATTCAATGAAATCAATGGAGTGATTTCAACAGGATTCAATGAAGATTGAAGATTGATCCTCCATGTGATGTATGTAAGGAAGTATTGGTGTTGAAGCTCCAATCCCGGCGTCTCCAACTCCCTCATTTGTGCAATATATGCCATGGTATGTTGTCATGGACAACCATCATCACAAACCCTTCAACATTTGGAGAGGGGCATAGGTGGACCTACCACCCATCCAGCCCGGGCGAACGTCCACACTTGCCGGAGGCGCAACACTTGTATTTTATAATTTTGTATAGCGATTTGTTAAAAAAATTAGCATCCTAACCTCGGTTCCCATGCTTTCTGAAATTTCTTGGCCAACGGAAGAGGGGGTGGGAGCCAAAGGAGCAACTAGTATATATTTGTGTATATGACATGGATTCAGTTCAAACTCTTTGCCTTTTATCGTTGCCTCTTCCAGTTTTATCATGAATATTGTCATGCAATATTTAGGTTTATGTACTACTTATAGTTGCGTCATCATGATAGTTAAAACTGAATACAAAGTTCTAGAACATGGTTCAGAACTGACCTCCTTAACATGTTCCAATGAGAGTACAACTTGTACGTGCTGCTACTACACAAGCACTGTTTTGTTTTGTTTTGTTTTGTTTTGATTTGCTTTGCTTAGTTTAATTTAGTTCTTGTTTTGTTTTGTTTTATCTTACAAATAAATATTAATTTTATTTGGAAGCACTGACATAAATTATCTGGACATCGAACTCACGTGTTCATTAAGAGATTTCATCTATTAACTAGTACAAACAAAATTTAGGCTGCATGCACATAAGACAAGAAACAAAAAATAATTTTATCTTAGAGTCAATCTTGAACATGGGATATGCGCGGAAGAAGAGAGATTCGAGATTTTCCATGGTAAAAGTGAGGTCCAAAAGGAGCTCCAAAGTGAACAGCATATTGAAGGAATAACCACTACTCCTTTCGGTTGATGTGTCATGATCCTTTTTATTTCGGGCTTAAGATTGCAAATCGGCGATCTTCTAAAAAAATCAGTGGTATGATTGTGATGACATGTCAGCTTGTTCCTCGAATGAAGTCCATCTGTTTCGGATGCAATCAAATATGTCTGATTGCTCCATCCTGATGCCCCTGCATGTGAAATCAATGGAGTGATTTCATAATATCTTGCAACAAAGGAAATAGAGAAGGGACTTTGGGCGTATATGTTGTGGCTAAATTCAACTTTTTCTCTGAGGAATGACCGGTGGAAACCGATCGCCACCACTCGTTATATCTCGAGTAGGATAAAATGAAGCTTACTTCTCCATGGAAAAACTGGAAACAAACTGAAAGCATGAATATAGAATTTAGCGAAACAGAAACATAAACAGAATTATTTTGGCGGAAACGAAACAGAACAACGTTTTTCGATAGAACTAGAGTGAAACGAAATCTCAATTAGACGAAACATAGATATAGGTAAACAATGGGTTGTTTTAATAAGACCAATTATACTTTCTTTCTTGAAATCAACAACAAGCGATGGATCAAGTCTTAGTGTTCTAGATTATTGAGTTAATTTTCACTAGGTTCAAAAAATAGAGTTTGTTAAAATCTGGTTTTCAAGAAGTGAATCCCGCAAGAAGTAAGCCTATCTCACTTGATCAGGGAAGTGGATGTACAACCTAACCATCCATGTTCAAGTCCCCACAGAAGCAGATTTGGTTTTTTATATTTCAAAATACAAACTCGTTGTAGGGGTTTCCTCTACCGCATCCCTTTTAAAAAAGTGAATCCTACCATCTTAGTCATGGCTAATAGGCTTGACATTGTTACATGATCTATTCCATAAATAAATATAAACATGATATATATACATATTACTTCTGGTAAAATATTACTCTTTGCCACTAAACTTCTGCGGTGCACTCTCTTTGCTCATCCATCTCTGAAATGTGTATCTAGCCCACTGAACTTGGTCAATAGGTCTTATATATGGTTCTACAAAGGTTATTTTTTTACCAACTTGTCAAGAGAGAGAGAGAGAGAGAGAGAGAGAGAGAGAGAGAGAGAGAGAGAGAGAGAGAGAAGATAGTGAGTAGGATGCCACTTGAGAAAATATAACCTATGTATCGTGTTATGGACCATATTTAACATCTCTTTCGGATTTAGTTGGCTAGATGGACACTTTTGGTGCTAAATCAACAAACTTAGAATATACTTCACAAGTCGATTAACTTTGAGTTTATTTTTCTTGGTTTAATTCCCTATTTTCCTTCTACGTAAATTTTCTCCGGGTTTTATTTTCTATCTTTGCAAGACATATCATAGATATTTTTCTTAAAATTAGTTTGTAGTTTTGGAAATCCAAAGGGCAACAAATTCGCAGATCTCCATAGTGGTCGTTATGGAACTCAAGGAGCTAATCGATGCATCATCAAGCCACTCGATGCAGATTTATCGCTTCTTGCCCTTAGTGCCACTTCTCACCCTCCAATGGACCCTTCTCCACATCTAGGGCAAAACTATATATACGATGATCCTGACTGTTGGAAAAAACTGGAACATAGACCGACTAACCCAACCTTGTGATTAGCATACTCTTAAACATGGTATAAAAATACACAACAGAATTAGTGTAAACTTCAGCACCACTTGTATGCTAACTCACTGATCGTTCTCGTCATAACCCTCGAGTCCGCTATATGCAAAGAGCCCAGAATGGTGATAGAACTATTGAAAACTACCCAACGACGAGCGGGCCTGAGATCGCCTATCAGTCATTCTATTGCTAGAAAAAGTGAGCCTAGATCTTAGGAGGAAGGATTGAAGAGCTCTAGAGAAGGTGTGGAAGGATGGTTGGCCACTATAAAGCAACAATTCATCAGGAAGTATTAACCTAATGAATATTCTTATATCCTTGGTTTCTTAGCAGTTCTTGATTTTGAAGCCCACTGGCTTCTTTCTAATGCCCGATGGAGCGATGTCTCCAGCCTTCCGTCACATTTATCATGTCGTGTGTGTCCACTAAAGAGAGAGTTTGATGGGAGGAACAACTTCCATTTCTCTCTTTTGGTGGATCATTTCTCTCTTGTTGTACAGACACTCCTAGCTGGTTGCAACAACCAATAAAAGACATCTGGAAGTGTCTTATCATCGTAATAAAACTAACTTTTCTCATAATAAAGGTGATGTCCTCTTCGCTTTGCGCCCTTATGAATTATGGTTACTTAGCATCGACAAAACGCTAATTATTTCTGATATCAATAATCCCCAAACCAAAAATTTGGAGTATCACAGTACCAGGATTAATTAGCTATGATTAGTGTTTGTTCAAAATTTATGATGACTATTTGTTTCCCGTTCCATGCCCTTGGGCTACACTGAGTATTTGCTCAAAATTTATGTATCGATCTCTCTCTAGCTCTTTGGTGAGGATTAAATAGCTTGATCCTTGAGACCCTTGGCTAGACAAAGCACACGTCAATCAAGCTTCACGCACCATTGACAGCCTGGCCTTGGAGTAAATTTTAACATACGGAGGAGAGCGTTGCATCACTGCATGTACAGTACAGCAACTCTTCGTTGGCGATTAACACACACACGATATCATCAAAGCTGTCCATTCCCATCACATTCGTTCACACTCTAGCTGCACGCAGGGGCTAGATATATTGGTGTTTTAGCTGGAATAGGCTGAGCTGGATTACCCTGCTCCCTCTTCACGCCACTGGATCTTCATCGCTGCATTACCTGCTCCGTCTCTTTTTAAGCCGTGAGACTCCACCCTGATCTCTCCACCATCACAACACAATCAGAGCAGCAACACAAGCCAGCAAAGCACGCGAGCGAGAGCAGCTAGCTAGGTATAGCCATGACTAAGTGGAACTGCTTTGGTGTTGCCGCCCTCCTGCTCTGCCTCGCACTGTCACACGCCGTGGAAGCGGCAAGGGACGAACCAGCGGCTGCTGCAGGTGTGGCAACAGCGACGCTTCCTGTTTCGGCCGGCGCCGGCCTCGGCGTGGGCGATAAGAAAACCTTTTGGTCCTGGGGTGGCGACACCGGATCGGGCTGTTGCAACCCTGGACCTGGAGGAGACCGCCCCGGAGGCTCTGGATCTGGCTGTTGCAACCCTGGACCTGGAGGAGACCATCCCGGAGGCGTCGGAGGAGGCTCTGGATCCGGCGGATGCGATGGCGGACACTGACGCGCCTTGGTCATGGTGACCGGTTTGTTGGGCATGCACGTATATATATGCATGTGCCGCCGACTGTTTGAAAGATACATGGATTGGTATCGTGTGTGCATGCAGTGATATGGTTTGCTTCTGAACTTCTGATTTGGGGGTGTCTGGCTGTATACACGTGCATATATACATGTATGTATGGTGGACAGCCACAAAGGTTGCGTTGAGTTTGTCTATGTTTATTTTTTGAGTGAATTCCAGTTTTTACCCTCTATTTATGCTTTTGAGACACTAATTACCCCATTTAGTAGAAGTTATACCCAAATGTCCTATTTAAGAAAATTCTAAACATGATTTTGTCCCGTTTTAGCATTCAAAACGTGTTCTTGGATAAGGCTGACATGTTAGGATGATATGCCGCCACAAAATATATCAAGATCGGAGGACGTCGTCGTCGATCGTATTTACCCTTATCTGCACTAAATGTTTTATTCTTTGTTGTCATCTTGATAATTTCGAAGTTCAATGGTCACCTCACACCCTGTCCAATAGATATGCATCAGAATGAGGGTTTAAAGTTTTCAAATATGGTAATTTAGATGAATTTTTACTACATAGGGTAATTAGTGTCACAAATGCACAAGTAAAGAATAAAAAGTGAAATTCACTCTTTTTTTTGTTATTATTTGGGCACGATTTGAGTATGTTATGTATGCTCATGTAAGTGTGTCAAAAAAGAGGCCGAGTTGTTCTTTTTTTCAATAAAAAGAGATGAGCAAACTTTTATACTCGCTTCTAGATGCTTGGGTACTCTGGATTTTAACGGGAGCATCTTTGCACTAGCTGTTTTTAACTGTCATTGCTTCAGAAAATTCTAGTTAAGCCTTCACTATCTCCAACGGAAGGAGTTTGAAACATGAGATTAAACACAGGAAATGGTCAACAGAGAAGCGGCTAAAAACCTACATTACGGCACACCGGCTCTTTGCCGTATGGATAAAAAGACACGGCAAATGCTTTGCGGCAACGTTTGCCATGGCAAAGGCCCTTTGCCGTATATTTTCTAAATAATACACGATAAAGACTTTGCCTTACGCATAGACACGGCAAAATAAAGTGAGATGACGGTTTCCACGGAGATGACAATGTCTATTATTTGCCTTGTGTCTCCTCGAAAAGTACACAGAAAAGAAGCTGTCTTTGCCGTGTGTCTTCTCGAAAAACATACGACAAAGAAGCTGTCTTTGCCGTGTGTCTCGTGGAAAAGTACACGGCAAAGAGACTGCCTTTTCAAAAAATTTAAAATAAAATTAATTTTGTTTCATACTTTTTTGAATATTATTTACTTGGTAATCTCATATAGGATATTTTTAACCTAAGTATGCTTAATATTAGTTCAAATTGCACTCATAATCAAACTTCCCCTTCGGTCATCCATCCTATCACTACTCTAGATCTAGCACGTTTAACGTTTTCGTTCCTTCCGAATGAGCTTACAAGAAAGAAATCATACCTTGTCAATAATACTTTCATACCAATCCTATTAACTCTTGGACCACGATGTCACACATCTCAGTTTTAGATTCCAAACAATTATTTAAGTAAACAATAGTGAATAAGTAATAATAATTTTGAATCCAAATAAAAAATAAAATTATTTTATTTTACTTTATTGCCTTTTTCTATTTAATATGGAATAATTCATATATTTAAATCCGTAAATCGGAATTTGACAAATAAAATGTCTAAATCGATCAGAAAAATGTGAGGAATCCAAATATGACATCCATATAATCTTGTGAAAAATAGGGTGGTATCATTTTTTGAATTAGCCATTTGGTGGTTGCTTTAGAAAATCCACCATTCTTTATGCTCGGAAAATGGAAAATGGTTTTTTGGTGCAACGAAAAGGAAAACTTTCTCCTGCAACATTGTTCGCCATCCCATGACGCACATGCATGCACAATATGGGCACATTATCACAAACTATGCCTTGATTCTAGCCATAACATTGGTCATTTGACCCGAAAGTTAGGAAACCTCGAATGAGATAGGTCATTTTGTGAAGGTTTTTTTGAGACATAATCAATATACAAAGTTTGATATTTTTCTTCCAACTATTTAACATAATATGACACTACGCAAAGGTTTCGCTTTGTTTCGATCATTTTTGAATTTTTTAAGCCTCTTTTAGAATATCGACAAACTTTGTCGAACGACAGGTATGAAGATTCTTAGCTCGGAGCTGATCCAATCTAAATTTGTATTGAATATCTGATGAAATAGCATATTGTGAACGTAAAAATGATTTTTGTAAGAAATCATGACAATCAGATCATGTACCTGTAGTTCATATCTAATCCACTTCCTACCGATTGGGCATGAATTTGTCTTTTTCACCTGGGGTGGATGAAAAGGTTTAAGATCCTTCTGTTGGGACATTTGTCATTTAAGGTGGTCTAGTATTTTTGAAAAGTGGGATGGTAGTATTTTGAATTATTCATTTGGTGGATGCTTCACAAAATCCCCGTTTTTTCGCTCGGAAAATGGAAAATGGTTTTTTTTGGTGCGACAAAAAGGAAAACCCCCTCCTGCAACATTGTTCGCCATCCCATGATTCATATGCACGCACAATATGGACACATTATCACAAACTATGCCTTAGTTCTAGCCATAATATTGGTCATTTGACCCGAAAGCAATGAAACCTCGAATGAGATAGATAATTTTGTGAAGGTTTTTTTGAGACATATTCAATATACCAAGTTTTATATTTTTCCTTCCAACTATGTCACATAATATGACACCACGCGAAGGTTTCACATTGTTTCGATTATTTTTGATTTTTTTTATTCCTCTTTTAAACTATCCACAAACTTTATAGAACGACGGGTTTGAAGATTATTAGCTCAGAGCTGAGCCTTTCTAAACTTGCATTGGATCTCTGATGAAATAGCATATTATGAAACTAAAAATGATTTTTGTAAAAAATCATGACCATCAGATCATGTACCTGTAGTTCATATCTGACCCGATTCCTACCGATTCAGCAGGAATTTGTCTTTTTCACCTGGGGTGGATGGAAAGGTTTAAGATTACCCTATTGGGACATTGTCCATTTAAGGTGGTCTAGTATTTTTTAAAAATGGTGGTAGTATTTTGAATTAGCCATTTGGTGGTTGCTTCATAAAATCCCTCGTTTTTTGCGCTCAGAAATGGAAAATACCTTTTTGGTGCGATGAAAAGGAAAAATTTCTCCTGCAAAATTGTTCGCCATTCCATGACGCATATGCATGCATAATATGGACACATTATCACAAACTATGCATTGATTCTAGCCATAACATTGGTCATTTGACCCGAAAGTCAGAAAACCTTGAATGAGATAGGTCATTTTGTGAAGTTTTTTTTAGACATAATCAATATACAAAGTTTGATATTTTTTCTTCCAACTATTTAACATAATATGACACTACGCAAAGGTTTCGCTTTGTTCCGATCATTTTTGAATTTTTTTAAGCCTCTTTTAGAATATCGACAAACTTTGTCGAACGACAGGTATGAAGATTCTTAGCTCGGAGCTGATCCAATCTAAATTTGTATTGAATATCTGATGAAATAGCATATTGTGAATGTAAAAATGATTTTTTTTAAGAAAACATGACAATCAGATCATGTATCTGTAGTTCATATCTAACCCACTTCCTACCGATTGGGCATGAATTTGTCTTTTTCACCTGGGGTGGATGAAAAGGTTTAAGATCCTTCTATTGGGACATTTTTCATTTAAGGTGGTCTAGTATTTTTTAAAAATGGGATGGTAGTATTTTGAATTATTCATTTGGTGGATGCTTCACAAAATCCCCGTTTTTTCGCTCGGAAAATGGTTTTTGGTGCGACAAAAAGGAAAACTCCCTCCTGCAACATTGTTCGCCATCCCATGATGCATATGCATGCACAATATGGACACATTATCACAAACTATGCCTTGGTTCTAGCCATAATATTGGTCATTTGACCCGAAAGCTATGAAACCTCGAATGAGATAGATAATTTTGTGAAGGTTTTTTTGAGACATATTCAATATACCAAGTTTTATATTTTTCCTTCCAACTATGTCACATAATATGACACCAGGCGAAGGTTTCACATTGTTTCGATTATTTTTGAATTTTTTATTCCTCTTTTAAACTATCGACAAACTTTATAGAACGACGGGTTTGAAGATTATTAGCTCGGAGCTGAGCCTTTCTAAACTTGCATTGGATATCTGATGAAATAGCATATTTTGATACTAAAAATGATTTTTGTAAAAAATCATGACCATCAGATCATGTACCTGTAGTTCATATCTGACCCGATTCCTACCGATTTAGCAGGAATTTGTCTTTTTCACCTGGGGTGGACAGAAAGGTTTAAGATTACCCTATTGGGACATTGTCCATTTAAGGTGGTCTAGTATTTTTTAAAAATGGTGGTAGTATTTTGAATGAGCCATTTGGTGGTTGCTTCATAAAATCCCTCGTTTTTTGCGCTCAGAAAATGGAAAATGCCTTTTTGGTGCGATGAAAAGGAAAACTTCCTCCTGCAAAATTGTTCGCCATCCCATGATGCACATGCATACACAATATGGACACATTATCACAAACTATGCCTTGATTCTGGGCATAACATTGGTCATTTGACCCGAATATCAGAAAACCTTGAATGAGATAGGTCATTTTGTGAAGGTTTTTTTGAGACATATTCAATATACCAAGTTTGATATTTTTCCTTCCAACTATGTCATATAATATGACACCACACGAAGGTTTCACATTGCTTCGATCATTTTTGAATTTTTGATGTCTCCTTTAAACTATCGACAAACTTTGTCGAACGACGGGTATGAAGATTCTTATCTCGGAGCTGAGCCTCTCGAAACTTGCATTGGATCTGGTAGAACCAACTGGTCTACCCGCCCTCGGGCGTAGCTTGTAGGGGAAGGAGGAGGAGACGAGCGAGCGAGGCGGCAGACGCCGGCGGCAGGGCGCCGTCATGTGCGAGTTGTGGAGCAAGGGCGGCGACTAGGGTTAGGAGACCGACTCCTCGGGGAGTCGGCAATAATGAATATTATTATTGCTTGCTGTTTGCTTCGTTTACAACCAGTATATAAAGAGCTAAAACCCTAAACTGATAATGGGCTAAGCCCCTAGCTGTGCCCATGGCTAGGCCCCCGCCTCACGTAACTCAGACCGATCATAACATCTCTCCCCGCCTGTGCAAACAGCTCGTCCTCGAGCTGGTAGTCGGTGTAGTGCTGGCTAAACTCCTCGCGCTTCTCCCAAGTGGCCTCCTCCTCCGGAAGGCCTTCCCACTGCACCAGCAAGTACCAATGCCGCGATGGAGCTGGGCGCGTAACACCTTCGCCGGGGTCGGAAGAAGACGGCCATCGGCGATCGGTGGTAACGCTGGTGGCGCGGCCGGTGGCTCCCCACAGTAAGGCTTCAGCAGACCCACATGAAAGACATCATGTATGCGGGAGCCTGCGGGCAGCTGGAGGCGATATGCAAGTGTGCCCACACGCTCCAAGATGATGAAGGGGCCGGCCAGCGTAGCGAGGCCCAAGCTTGCGCCTCGCACGCGGGTCGAGGGACTGGGTGGATCGATGAAGAAGGCGCAGCCACACCCAGTCACCCACCGCATAGGCCACCTCGCGATGATGGCCGTCGTAGTAGTGCTTGGCGAGCTGCTGAGCCTGAAGGAGACGCTGCCGCACCTCAGCAAGCATCTCGTCGCGGGCACGGAGAAGCTCCCCGGCAGCCTCCGTCCGAGTAGTCGCCGGATCGACTGGCAAGATTGGCGGTGGCGGCCGACCGTAGACCACCTCAAATGGCATGGCACGCAGGGCGGAATGGTAGGAGGTGTTGTAGAAATATTCCGCCCACGCGAGCCAATCCACCCATGTGCGAGGACGATCACCTGTAACACAACGTAAGTACATGGCGATCACTTTGTTAACCACCTCGGACTGGCCGTCCGTCTGAGGATGAAACACCGTGCTGAACCGGAGCTTGACGCCCGCCATCCTGAAAAGGTCACGCCAGACGTGCCCCGTGAACACCGGATCCCGATCACTGACGATCGACGCGGGAAAACCGTGGAGGCGGACGATGCCGTTGAAGAAGGCACGAGCAACGGACGCGGCGGTGTACGGGTGGCCAAGCGCGATGAAGTGTGCGTACTATGAGAAGCGGTCGACCACCGCGAGGATGACGGACTTGCCGCCCACCTTGGGAAGGCCCTCGATGAAGTCCATGGAGATGTCGGCCCAGACCTGAGAGGGCACCTCCAGCGGCTGTAACATCCCCGCCGGTCGCAGCGTCTCCGTTTTGTTGCGCTGGCATATCTCACAAGAGCGCACCCAGTCCTGGACCAAGGCCCGATCCCCGGGAATGTAGAAGTCGGCGCGGTGACGGTGGAGGGTCTTCTGGACACCCTCATGGCCTGATGAATGGGACAGCAGGAGCACCTGGTGTCGAAGATCGTCGTGGTCGGGCACGAAGATACGGCGCCCGTGCAAGAGGAGCCCCTCAGCCCAGCACCATGGTGCCTCCAACTCGTCCTCCTCCAGCTGCTGCCGCAGGCGCTGGGCGTCAGGTGCTGCCGCAGTAGCCTGGCAGATGGTGTCGAAGAGGGCGAAGGAGGGGCCCGAACAAATGCACATCGCCATTCCCTCGGGTGCGCTGTCCGTATCGTCAGCATCGCTGCGAGAGAGAGCGTCGGCAACGGTGTTGAGGCGCCCCAGTCGGTACTCCACGGCGAAATCAAAGCCGAACAGCTTGCTGATCCACTGGTGCTGTGGAACGGTCGAGAGCCTCTAATCCAACAAGTACTTGAGGATGTAGTGGTCCGTGCAAATCTGGAACGAGCGCCCCCAAAGGTAGGGACGCCAATGGCGCACGGCCAACACCAAGCCAATGAGCTCCTGCTCGTACGCCACAAGCTTGAGATGGCATGCGGCGAAAGGCCTGCTGAAGTAGGCAAGCGGGCCATCACCCTGGTGAAGCACGTCACCGAACCCCACGCCGGAGGCGTCGCAATCGACGATGAATGACCGTGCGAAGTCCGGCATCTGGAGAATGGGGCCCGTCGTAAGGGCCCCCTTCAGGGCCTCGAACGCGGCGGTGGCCTCGTCATCCCAGGCGAAGGCGTCGCGGCGCAGCAGCCGCGTGAGAGGTGTCGCGATGGTGCCGAAGTCCCGGATGAATTTCCGGTAGAACCCGGCGAGACCCAGGAAGCCGCGAAGAGCGCGCGGCGAACAAGGAGGCGGCCATGCGGAGACGGCTGCTACCTTGTCGGCGTCCATGGCCACCCCCTCGGCGGAGATGACGTGGCCGAGGTAAGCGACCGATGTCGTCCCGGACGAGCACTTCGAGCGCTTAAGGTGAAGATGATGCACTCGAAGCTCGTTTAAGACGATGGCAACGTGCTGTAGGTGCTCCGCCCACGAGGCGCTGTAGATCAAAATATCGTCAAAGAAAACGAGCACAAACCGACATAAATAGGGGCGGAGTACATTGTTCATCAGGGCCTGGAATGTCGCTGGCGCGTTGGTGAGGCCGAAGGGCATCACCACGAAGTCGAAGTGGCCATGATGGGTCCAGAACGCCGTCTTGGCAATGTCGTCCGGGTGCATGCGCAGCTGGTGGTAGCCCGACCGTAAGTCGAGCTTGGTGAAGAAGCACGCCCCATGGAGCTTGTCGAAGAGCTCGTCGACCACCGGAATGGGGAACTTGTCCTTCAGCGTGCGCGCGTTGAGGGCACGGTAGTCGATGCAGAAGCGCCATGTGCCATCCGTATTGCGGACGAGCAGCACCGGCGCTGAGAATGGCGACGTAGAGATCCGGATGATGCCCGCGGCGAGCATGAGGGCGCACTGTCGCTCGAGCTCGTCCTTCTGTAGCTGGGGGTAGCGGTAAGGACGTACGGCCACAGGCGCCGTGTCCGGGGCTAGGTGGATACGGTGATCGTACACTCGGGTAGGCGGAAGGCCTTGCGGCTCGTCGAAAAGGTCGCCATGCTGCTGCAGGAGGTGGGCCAACAAAGGGTGCTCGGAGTCGATGTCGGCCGTGGTGAGCTGGAGCCGTGGTGCCGGGGCGGCGCCCCCAATGCCCGTCCAACAGACGCGGCGGCCTTGGCGCCAGAAGGTCATCGTCAAGGCGGCGAAGTCCCACAGTATGGGCCCGAGGGGTCTCAAGAAGTCCACGCTGTAGCACCCCGGGTAAATCCACTACTAGAATCGCGTGTTCTTTTTATCTTTATGCATCATCATCATACCATCATGCATACTTTGCCTCGAACTATTTTATAAAACCCTATATTGTTTTCTACATTACATCTCCCCTTTTATTCAAAATTATTTTTCTTGATATTTCAATTATGTAAAACTATATACAAAATGATTTTTAAAACAAAAGAAAGAAAACAAAATATTTTAAATAAATAAAAGCTAGACCTAAACCGGCTAGGCCCAAAGGCCTAGCCGGCTGGATCCAATCCTGATCAAACCCTAATTCTACCCCAAACCCTAACCACCTCTCTCACCCCACCCCTCCACCAGCCACCGCCACCCACTCATCTCATCGCATCTAGCACCCACACACGCACACACTCTTCCGCACCTCGACCCCAACCATTGACCCGCCTGGCCCCACCCATGGCCTCTTGTCCTTCCTCGCGATCTCCTCCTCACGCTCGCAACCACCACCTCCGCTTGCTACCTGGCCGGATCCCCGTGTCAGGCCGTACCACCCTCTCCCTCTGCGGTCACCCCGTCGACATCCTCTGTCGTTCCTCTGCTGCCGTCCACCTCTACAAGCCCCGACGCCTCGTTGCTGGCCCAGCGCCCGGCCGCCGACCTATCCCGCTTGTGCCTCCTCCCTGGAGCTCCATCCGCCGCCGACGGTGCCCTCGCCCTCACCAACTTGGGCCTGCGCGTCGCGTCCCTCTTCCAGTAGCGACCCCGCGTGCCCTCGAGCCACCGCCGCTCCTCTCTCTGGCCGCCTCAAGGCCGTCGACTGCCGTCTCCTCTGGTCACCGCTCGCTGGAGACCGCCACCGCTTCCTTCCTCTCCGACCGCCGCCCCTCCCGGCCAGCAAGCCTCGCCGCTGTCGCGGTCCCATCTCCAACGCCGGCCGGCGGGCCTCCTCCTTCCCGCGACCATGCCTGCCAGCGTCGCCACGAACCACTGCCCGGACCTTGACCTACCCGAGCTCCTCTGCCGCTGCTGAGTCCCTCCTAGCCGCTCCAGCTCGGCTTCATGTTTTCTTTATTGGCCATATGCTGTGGTGGTTTACGATGATCTGATTGTGGCGCCGTGTGTGTGCAACATGAGGCTCCCCGTGTACCTGGTGATGCCGACAGGGGTCCTGCGGTGGTGTTGATGGTACTGCAAGATGGTAACGCTGCCTAGAACCCGCCCGGTGAACAAGAGCTGCGAGCCGGACAAGTACCCCGAGAAGCCACCCAAACATTCGGTGCTAAGTCCAAGTTCGCCATTGACAATCGAAGCCTCGAAACCCCGAGCTCTCCTTCACGTTACCCAAAGACTGATCCGGAACGCCAAGATCTTCTTCATGGATGCGGGTCCGAAGATCGAAGCCCTAAGATAGATCCTGGAGAGACCGAACCGACCCCTTTCAAACCCCCAAGATCGTCGATACCCAATGTGTGACCCTATCCGAGACCCCCTTATTTTTATAATACATGATATGTACTTGTTGCATTTTATTGTTCATACTCGCATGCATAACACGTGGGTTGGGGGATTTTGTCGACACACCTATAATAATTAAACATGGAGGTCATATGCGGGCAAATCTAGTCTAATATTGGTCCCATTTAAATTTGTGTAGCGATCCGATGATATAATTTCGCCTTGTTAAGACAACATTTAAATTGCGGGGTAACTAAATAACTTGAACCTATTAAATAATTGTCGGGACCCCGGTTCCGCTTAATATTGCCTAGTCGCACCGCATCCTTGCCATGCCATACATCATACATGCATCATGCCCGATCTTCTGTCGTAGTATTAAATAATGCATTCGGTGTTCTCTTCTAGTGTTTTGCTTCTTCACGGATTAGCCCGATGAGTTGATGCGAGAGTCGACCCGATCTTCGGATGAGCCTTCGGCAATGTTTTCAGGCGAGCATTCTCCCCCTTTCTACCTATCTGTAACACCCTCGGAATCGGCCCTATGCAAGTTTCAGCGCTTCCCGCCAAACCCGCATAGAAACGATTCGAAGGTGCCCACCAGGCACTTGCGTGCGGGTGGAAAAAGAAGTAATATCATTACACAATAGTCCTCGATGGAAACCACAGAACAGATATATATACAACAGCGACTCAATGAGTCAAGAATACAGATATAATATACAAAGATCCAAATCACCTTGAAAATGATAGAGCGTCCGACTACGGACAAGATGCAAATGGGGCTAAGAGCCCTGGAGAATAGCCAATGGCGTCCATAACCCTGCCCAGGCCAAGCCGGAAGGGTAACCCTGCTAACGACGTCAAAACCTGCTAAAACAAAAGGGGTTCCGACGAAGGGCAAAGGAAAAAGAGGAGCGTCGGTACTGAGGCCAGTACACGGCGAGGCTAGAATTCGGCGGTCCTCGCCTACATAGGTATGGTGGACTCAAGCGGCAGCGCAGCATGCACTAGAACAACCTATAGAGACTCGATACAAAATAGCGGCTATCAGAGAGGGGGTAAGAAAGACCTATTCGGAACCAACCTGATACTACCTCCAAACATACCCATCCTGGTGTTTCCCCCTCGAGACCAAACGGGGAAGTCAACCGAGGAACTCACACCGTTGGCAGTTTTATTTATTCAGTTATCGTTGCAGCAATTACTAGTCAGGTATAGATAGCATGAGTCATGCTGATATAATAAGCAGTGGCCAGTTTTAGTCAACCATTCCGTTGTAGTTGCAACACTTACTAGTCAGATACAATTAGCATGAGATATCCCAAACCCAGCAGTTGTTGGTACTTTTATTTAGCCATTCCGTGGTAGTGAAGCTGATTACTAGTCATATCGGATACAAGTCAAATTATAACAGTAAACTTTAGTTATAGTTGTCTATGGTCGAGAACTGTGCTCCAAGTCGTCCATAACCGCGGAGACGGCTTTTCGATAAGATTTAACCCTGCAGGGGTGCACCAAAGTATCCACACGCACTTCGACCCTTTTTGCCAGATCAGTTAACATACACCCATCGGTATGTCGGCGGGGCCTAAGTCATGACGTTTCCCAGACCCAAAGCAAGTACATGGGGGCCACCCCACTAAGCTACCCGCAAC
The DNA here is from genome assembly GCA_910589765.1 of Avena atlantica. NCBI lineage: Eukaryota > Viridiplantae > Streptophyta > Magnoliopsida > Poales > Poaceae > Avena > Avena atlantica. The sequence continues at coordinate 402,492,848 of OU342736.1, read as the reverse complement.
GAAGTCGGCCTGTCTCCGAGACAGACTCAGGTTTGTGTAGACGGCTGTAAACGACTGGGAACCCGAAAAGATGACTGGGCTTGTCGATACAGCGAAAACGTGTCACGATCCTAAACAGTACAGGTGCAGTACCTCGCACAATTTAAATGAAGCAGTAAAGCATGGCATAAGTACATGATAGTAATAAAGCCCCAAACTACTTGTGGCCCCCGGTACAATACTTTGAAATCAGGTACTAATCGATGGGGGTGCCCATACACCCCACCTGTGGTTAGCGCGCTCGATCTCGGAACAGGTGTCAAGAACTCGGGGTCCTACGGGACACAAGTGGACGGTTAACAACCAAATAACATCTATTGCCCACCTGTGCCTCTGCATTTACCTACTTCAATTTTAGTTATTAAACAGTATTTAAAGCCATGATCATCTCCAACATTAAACATGCGGCAATACTCCAACAACTGTGGTACTTGACGACACGCAACAGCACTTGAGCAAGCGACTACGACGCGCAGGTCCAACTATCTACCAAACAACAGGTAATAGGATGTGTCCAAGGCAATATAAGGCCGCAAGGGATATCACGGGTACAGAAACTAGAGCAACGCAACACAGATAGCAATAGATCAACAGGAGGGAATAAATACTATAAAAGTAAGATAGGTAGAAAGGGGGATGTGCTCGCCTGAGAAACTGCCGAAGGTTCATCCGAAGATCGGGTGGACACTCGCATCAACTCATCGGCCTAATCCGTGAAGAAGCAAAGCACTAGAAGAAACACCGGATGGACTATTTAATACTACGGCAAAAGATCGGGCATGATGCATGTATGGTGTATGACATGGCAAGTTGCGATGCAATTAGGCCATATTAAGCGGAACCGGGGGTCCCGACAATTAAATATATGGTTCTAGTTGTTTAGATACCCCGCATTTTAAATGTTGTCTTAACATGGCAAAAAGTATCACCGGTTCGCTACACAAATTTAAATGGGACCAATATAAGACTAGAATAGCCCGCATATAGCCTCCATATTTAATTTAGGTGAATCGGCATAACGCCCCCAAACCCACATGAATATGCATGCAAGCATGAACAATTAATTATGCAACAGTTGATAATGTCATATTATAAAATAATGGGGTCTCGGATAGGGAATCACATTAGGGTTCGGCGAACTTGGGCTCCGAGGGGTCACACATAGGGGGCTCGCCGATCTTGGTTCGGGGTCGACAGGGTTCGGTCTCGCCGGGATCGGTCTTCGGATCTAGCTTTGGATTGGGCTTCGGTTTCCATGTGGTCGTTCTTGGCGTCTGGGATGAAGATCTTGTCAGACCCATGCCAAAGGCCTTGGCGATACGATACGGAGACCTCTGATCTCGGTAGCATCTCCTTAGGTTCCTTCTTCGGTCGCTTGCGATGGACTTGGTTCGGCACCGGCGCGGCGTCCACAAGCGCACAAACAAAACCTGCACGCGCACATAGGGGATCACCAAGACCAAATGCTGGGCCAGCTTCACTGCAGAGGAACAGCAACACAACGACGCACGGGCGAGCTCGGGCGCAACCAGCGATGGCTCCACGATTGCAGAGGGCGGTACAGCGGCTGACGCGAGGACAAGCACATGCGGTGGCGGAGTTTGGCGAGGGCGGCGAGGGCGCGCACGGCGGTCGCTGGCGAGGGGGCGTCGTGGCTCGTCCTGGCGGCGGGGATGGGGCCTCGATGCGGGGCGGACCGGGTCGGGCGCGTGTCGACACAGAGAAGAGAAGGTCGGGGTGGGTCTGCTAGGTGGGGCTAGGAGGAGGCCGAGGAGGCTGGCGACGGAGATGCGGCCGGGGCCGAGGAAGGAGGAGACGGGGCAGCGAGCGCGGGCGTCCGGAGAATCGTCGGAGGGAGGAGGTGGGATCCGTCGGGGAAGCGGGAGGAGGCAACTACTCAGGGGAGCTGTCGAGGCAGTGGCCGGCGAGGGAGGCGTCGGGGAGCGTCGGTGGTGGGTGGGATCGGAGGAAGAGGCAGAGGACGGGCGAGGCCGGCGCGGCGAAGGACGGTGGCGAAGGAGGGTCGACGACGGCGGAAACCTCGTGGGCCAGAGGAGAGCGGCCGGCGGCGAGGAGGGAAACGGAGGTGAGGGAGCGGGGCGGGCGAGAGGAGGGAGGAGAGAGGAAGGGTGAGGGGAGCCCGACGAGGGCCTGCAGGGCGGCGGCTGCAGGAGCTCTGCGAGGGGAGGCGCGAGGTGGGTGGTTAGCATCGGGCCGGGACGCGTCGTGCGAGGCCGGGGGTGGGGCCAGGGGCGAGGCTGTGTGGGTCGCGTGGGAGTGGGGGGGTCAGCAGGTGGTGGGGCCAGGAACGGGTCAACACCCAGGGTGGGGTCAGGCGGCCAGGGGGAGTGGGGACTGTGGGCCAGGTGGCCAGCAGGTGGGGTGGTTCTCAGGTGGCAGGGAGTTGGGGCAGGTGGCGGGCTATGAGTGGATGGGGTGGAGGAAGTGGTGAGGTGGCGCGAGGTGATAGGGTGGGGTGAGGTGGCTGGGGATGGGTAGGATAGGGTGGGTAGGAAAAGGTCTGGGTAGTCTGGTTTTGCACTGGGGGTAGTCGACTGGGTCGGATCGGCCCGGTACGGCTGCCCCTAAAAATAAAATAAATATTTTAATATTTAAAACGGGGCTTTTGAAATCCATTGGTAGACGAAACAAAATAATCCGGAGACCTGGGTTTTGGATTTGAAATAAAGACGGGGCGTTTAGAAAACCAAAAACAGATTTTTCGAAAATAGTTTTATGCAAACAAATGCAAGATGACACGACGATGCCCAAATGCAATGTGGCATGATGACATGAGCATGCGGTCATGATGATGCAATGCACAGAAACAACGCGATTTTCTGGTAGTGGTTTTTGCGGGGCGCCACACTATCTTACTTTCATATTCTTTATTTCCTCCTGTTGATCTATTGCTATCTGTGTTGCGATGCTCTAGTTGTCGTACCCGTGATATCGCTTGTAACCACTATATTGCCATGGACACCTCCTATTACCTGTTGTTTGGTAGATAGTCGGCCTTGTGAGTCGTAGTTGCTTACGTAGTGTTGTTTCGTGCTGTCGATGTTCCACAGTTGTTGGAGAAATGCCTCATACTTAATGGTGGAGAGTATCAAGACTTTAATTATTGTTTAATAACTAAAATTGAAAGTAGGTAAATAATGCAGAGGCACCGGTGGGTAATAGACAATATTTGGTTTTTAACCGCTCACTGGTGTCCCGTAGGACCCCGAGTTCTTGACACCTGTTCCGAGATCGAGCGCGCTAACCACAGGTGGGGTGTCTGGGCACCCCCATCGATTAGTACCTGATTTCAAAGTACTGTACCGGGGCCTCAAAGTAGTTTGGGGCTTTATTACTATCTTGTACTTATGCCATGTTTTACTACTTTATTTACGATTGCGCATGGAGTGCCTGTACTGTTTTGGAACCAATGTGGAATGTTTTCGCGGTATCGACAAGCCCAGTCACACTTTAGGGTTCCTAGTCATTTACAGCCATTATCACAAACCTCTGGGTCCATCTCAGAGATCGGCCGACTTCATTACGAGTAGCTTAGTGGGGTGGCCCCCATGTGCTTGCTTTGGGTCTGGGAAACGTCGTGTCCGAAACCCCGTCGACGTACCGTTGGGTGTATGTTTTGTGATCTTGTACCTACCTGATCTGACAACAAGGGTGTAGGTGCGTGTGGAAACTTTGGTGCACCCCTGCAGGGTTAAATCTTTTCGAGAAGCCGTGTCCGCCGTTATGGACGACTTGGAGCACAGTTCTCGATCATAGACAACTATAACTAAAGTTTACTGTTATAATTTGACTTGTATCCTATATGACTAGTAATCAGCTTCACTACAACGAAATGGCTAAATAAAAGTAACAATAACTGCTGGGTTTGGGATATCTCATGCTAATTGTATCTGACTAGTAAGTGTTGCAACTACAACGGAATGGTTAACTAAAAGTGCCCACTTCTTATTATATCAGGATGACTATCTATACATGACTAGTAATTGCTACAACGATAACTGAATAAATAAAACTGCCAACTGTGTGAGTTCCTCGGTTGACTTCCCCGTTTGGTCTCGAGGGGGAAATACCAGGATGAGTATGTTTGGTGGTAGTATTAGGTTGGTTTCGAATAGGTATTTCTTATCTCTCTCTGATAGCTGATAGTTGTATCGAGTCTCTATAGGTTGTTTAACGCATGCTTCGCTGCCGCTTCAGTCCACCATACCTATGTAGGCGAGGACCGCCGAGTTCTAGTCTCGCCGTGTATTGGCCTCAGTACTGACCGCTCTCTTTTTCCTTCTCCCTTTGCCGGCACCCCTTTTGTTTTAGCAGGTTTTGAGATCGACGTCGTTAGCAGGGTTACCCTTCTGGTCTGGCCTGGGCAGGGTTATGGACGCCATTGGTTATTCTTCAGGGCTCTTAGCTCAATTTGCATCTTGTCCGTACTTGGACGCTGTATCGTTTCAAGGTGATTTGGATCTTTGTACTGTATATCTGTAATCTTGAATCTTGGAGTCGTTGTTGTATATATGTTCCGTGGGTTCCATCGAGGACTATTGTGTAATGATATTACTTCGTTTTCCACCCGCACGCAAGTGCCTGGTGGGAACCTTTGAATCGTTTCTATGCGGGTTTGGCGGGAATCGCTGAAAATTGCATAGGGCCGATTCTAAGGGTGTTACACACGCCGAGGATGAAGTCGAAACAACCCAAGTCGATGCCGGCGCACGCGATGGTGAAGTGCTCGTCGCAGATGGAGAGCAGTACGTGCTGTGCCACGCCATGGCAGCGAAGGAGGTCGCCGTTGGCCACGGTGACGCGGAGATGATCGCCTCCCTTCGGTTGGAGGACCAAGCGCCGCATGGTGGCCTCCGGCAGGAAGTTATGTGTGGAGCCGGTGTCGAGGAGGGCCACCAGCTGCTCGCCGTTGATCGTCACCGGCAGGAGCATAGTCTGCTCATTGCAGATGCCTTCCAACGCGTGGAGCGAGACCACGCACGCCGTGGCCAGCGCGGTGTCAAGAGTGGTCTCCGTCACTGTGTCGACGCCCGTGTCCGCGTCGCCGTCGTCTACCGTCTCCAAGTAGAAGAGGCGCGGGCAGACGTGACCTGGCACGTAGGGCTCGTCGCAGTTGAAGCACAGGCCGAGGCAACGGCGCTCCAACTGTTCCGCCGGGGTGAGGCGCCGGAAGGTATGCTACGTCGCTGCTGGAGCGGCCGGTACAAGCCGCGTGGTCGGTGCTGCGGCCGGCGGGGGGCGGGCGGGTGGCCGGGCCCCGCGACTCGGGGGAGGCGGCTGCAGCGCCTGGGCCCGGCGCTCGTACGCCCGAGCATAGTGCATCGCCGTTTGCAGGTCGTGGGGGGCCTAGAGCTCCACATCCACCCGTATGTGGTCTGGGAGTCCCCCGACAAAGAGCTCCGCGCGCTGTTGTCCCGTGACACCCGGGGCGTGGCAAGCGAGTGCCTGAAAGCGATCGGCGAAGTCCTGCACCGTGGACGTGAAGAGGAGGCGCCCCAGCTCCGCGAGGCGGCTCCCTCGGATCGGTGGCCCGAAGCGAAGGAGGCATAGCTCCCGAAAGCGGTCCCAAGGAGGCATGCCGCCCTCGTCTTGCTCGAGGGCGTAGTACCACGTCTGGGCGGTGCCCCGGAGGTGATAGGAGGCGAGCCAGGTGCGATCCGACGCCAGGGTGCGTTGCCCGCGGAAGAACTGCTCGCACTGGCTAAGCCAGTTCAGGGGGTCCTCCTACCCATCGTAGGTGGCGAAGTCGACCTTGGTGTAGCGGGGCGGTGGCTGTGTAACCCCGTCGGGGCCGTGCATGTCAGGGCATGCCTCATGGGGGCGTGCATACCCCCCGGGGGCGGGGCCCGAGAGGGAGGGAACCGGCGGCTCGCCGGCGTTGGTGTAGACCGGCGGGGCGACGATGCTGCGAGCCACGCCGTCAGCGGAGACGGCGACGGGGGGAAATGAATCTGGTGAATGGGAACACCCCCCGTGGCGACGGCACCCGGGCTGATGGGAGCGGGCGGCGGCCACGACGTCCAGGGCTGGGCCGATGCCGGTGGAGGCGGCAGCTGTCAACACCCGAATTTTTAATCCCGGATGCCTGTTATGCCATACATCGCAATCCTAGGATTACCATTTTTGCGAGACATAACAGATTTGGATACCACAGTACATCATCCGTTACAAACCATACATAAGGTCTTACACAAATAAGGATCTGATGATCCAGTTCTTAATACAATTCAAGCAGCGGAATACGTAATAATAACAGTAGCGTAGGCGAAGCTCCATCTTCGGGGTCACATGCAATGCTGACGATGGGAGATGATCCTAGTTGTCGTAACCTTCCTGGGGTCCATCTTCCAGGTACTCCTCTTCATAGTCTGGCCATGGGAATAGCCAGGGACAAAGCCATGAGTACTCTTTAAGTACTCGCAAACTAATACTAACAAGTGAAGGGGTTTTTGTAATAGGACACTAAGCTCTAGGGTTGTTTTGCAAAAAGCCAGATTTACATCTACTAAGTTTAGAAGCAACGAATGCTAGTTGAAGTTTTATAACACCTAAGTGGGAACTTGTATTTCATATCACAACTTTGTTGTGGTCAAGTCAAAATCTCAATTCATTTCACAAGTCATTTTGAAAACATCTGATGGGGGAACAGTATGGCCACTCCAACTATCCTTAACCGCGGACGCGGCTATTCGAATAGTTTGACACTCTGCAGAGACTGTACACTTTCACCACAACATTCGATATATCCGTTAGGAACAAATCTTGAATTCACCATACTCAGTATGCAGATAATCAATCCCAACCTTTCAATTACACGCCCTAGTATAAGCACCTCTCCTGTGAGTTTGGCCTCCCAACCATGACCAACTGTCATCTTGGGTACTGCATAGGTGGACAATCTTCACAAGGTAGCCTCAGCTCAGACCTTGGCCATGAGGGAACCAATACTAAGGTATATAAGTTTCCAGTCAAGCCCTACCCAATTCTCGGGTATTGTGGTTGTACGGTAAAATTGGAATGGTATCGCATCCAGACAACCATAAGTTTTATAAAGGGCTAAGTCTCATGCCTCAACATTTTCATGACCGAAATCATCTGGTGTTTGGAAACACATGTCAAAACATCTCAGTAGAATGATCCATCATTCTAAGGTTTTCATAACCATTTTCACCAAGTATTCCCATCTAAAGTTGATCAAGTTTTATTCTTAGCACTAGCATCTACAAGTGGGGGTGAGTACTAATGAGGGGTGGTAAACTAGTGGAGTTTCAACTAAGTACATCCTCATGCCTTAGGGTGACATTAAGATTATCTAGCTTAGGCCAAATTTTATTTTCTTTATGCAACCTTCAATTATCTTTCTAATATCTACAGTTCACTTAAGTAAGCTCTAAGTACTAGCTTTGATAAAGAAATAAAGTATAAAGCTTGGAATTAAAACTAGGATTGGTTTATCAAGTGGTTATGATTATATATGCTTAAAGCATATAGTTGGCATAGTAACAAGCAAGTATCTGCTTGCATCAATCTCAATATAAGTTTGCTAAATTTCAAGTGTTAGCTCGCAAGTATTGGCTTGCACCTTCAACTAGTAGTATTAGGCTTGCTAAAGTAGAGTATCTTGCAAGTGTTAGCTTGCCTTGTGCAGAGCAGTGGTTGAAGTTCTCCTCGGCTTCTTCTTCGTAGTATCCTCCTTCCTCCTCGTATCCTTGGTCGGTACTAGCGTCTATGAATAAATACGAGGTACACAATCACCAAACAATACTTAACTATTTTCAATCATCACAAAAAAGGGTCCTATAGATGATCTAGCATCATCACTAACATTACAAGATCAAAGCTTGGTTTAATTCTTTTTATTTTTAGAAAAGTAATTTTTACTCACTGAAAAACTACTTAAGATTTAATATTCTCCAAACCAAACATGGGATCATGTTGACACATGTCATCACCACATATTTCAGTACATGGGAATATGATTTAAAGTGGTGTCACAATTTAATAAGGTTTAACCTTTTATTTCATTTAAATAAAGTGACTAGAAATGTCTATGTGGCCTTCTTTTATTACTTGAACATTATTTCTGTAAGTAAACCCATATATTTTTATATATTCCGAAAGGTATGATCAAATTTGATTTTTGAGAGTTGGAATCAACTCAAAATCTATTATGGTTTAAATTTGAAAAAAGTTTGAATGCATAAAAGCTTCTGCCTTTTTACTGTTTACCAATGTTGATCTATAGATTCAAATGGTTTGAATCCAACGGGCTTGGATTCAGCACTTCCAAACCTTTCTAACAAAATTGGTTTCATTCAATTTGGTTAACTGAATCGAGCTGGGTTGATTTTTGAAACTAGGTACAGAACTGTGTTTGAAATAAAATGGAAAAGGTTAAATTCAAATGACTGGGCTGCGCGGGAAACGACACTGGACCGGCCTGCTAAGCACAGCGCTTACGCAGGCTGGTTAAGTTGCTGTCCCCACGCGTCAGTGAGACGAGGGGGTGCGAAGCGGTACGGGGAAATATGGTGCGTTCGATCTAGTTCTAATCCAACGACTGCTACTCATTGTCAACGTCGGGCGACGCCGGCCAGACAGAAACCTAACGCGGCAGGTGGGGGTCATCAGGGGCTCACCGGGGCTCAGGCAAGGGTCAGCGAGGCGGGCGAACGACGAAGTCGACGACGGCGAACCTCCTGGTACCGGCAGCTCCTCCTAGGATGGACGACATCGACGGCGCCCTTCTTCTCCAGAGGCGGCCTGCTCCAGCGCAATTCCGGCGATGCGCTACTCACCTTGCTTCGGGAACGAGGTGGAACGATCAGTGAGGAGAGGGGAGTGAGATGGTGTGCTCAATTTGGCTGTGGGTGGCCTCTATTTATAGTCGCGACGACGAGATCGAACGGCATGGGCAGGCGACGGTGGCGACATGGCTACGGGCTGCTAGAGGCATGGCCGATGGTGGCGATCGCTTGGTGGTCTCCTAGCGATGATCTACGACTTTAATGTGCATGTAGGGGCGGTGGCAAATGGTCTGGAACACGCGATGCTCTGCGTGGCAGAGGCGGCGTCTTCGACGGCGAGCGGTGGCTGTGAGGCATGGGGCGGCGAACGGGGATGTCTGGCGGTCTCCTGGGACGGTGGTGATCACTTATGCACGCGGCGAGGGTGGAGCGCGGTCTGTGGGCTTCGGTCGAGGGTGGCGATCTGGCGCATGCTCGGCATGGTTGCTGGCGAGCTAGGCACGGTCTGTGCGTGTGGTCCAGGGGCTGGCAAGGTTCGAGCGCTGGACAGGGAGTGGCGGTGGGGTGCTAGCTTGCTCCCAGACAAGGTTGGCGAGGCTAGTGCTGCTCCTAGCTTGCTTTCCACACCGGGGTGACATGGTGAGCTTCGGCTGTTCACCATTGATGACATTGCCAAGCTTACAGTGGTGCTAGTGATTAGTTGGGATTGTTAGATGATCTACTAAGGCTAGTGGTGTCCAGAGAGGGAACAAGTTAGGCTCAATTCACTGCTCAAAACAGTGTTTGGATTTTGTTAGATTTGTATCTGCAAGGTGTTTGATGAAATGGCCGCATGAATTCAAGTTTTGAATTTTGAAAAGATTTTTGGTGGGTGTGCTAGGTTGGTGCTGGTGAGTCTGCAGATGCTTGGGTTTTGAAAGTTGAGCTTGTTTGAGTGGTTTTTGAAAAAGTGGGATCTTCCCATATGATCAAGATTCAATTTTGAACTGTCCTTTAAACTATGCATTTGAATGTTTCTGGAGGATCACAAAGTGGGCCTTGATACTTTGTTATGAGTACTATCAAGGGGTGTAAAGATCCAAACAGGTTTCTGTTAAGTTCTGAAAGTTTGGGACAGCCAAAGTAGGCATGGGAGTTAAATTGGTCAAAATGACCATTCACTCAATTTGGCTTATTTTGATTTATTTGTCTTTGGGAAAAGTTTGGGAATTGTTTAGATGATGTTTATTTCACCTAAGAATACTTTTACAAGCAAAGAAACACATAAACAAGGCAATTCAAAAGAATTCAAAATGGGATGCATACACACATGCATGCATTCATATTTTTATTTAGAAAAGTTTTTGTTAACCCTAATTTTGATGATTAGAATTTGATGATCCAAGTTTAGTATTTTTGGGATGTTACAAACCTCCCCCCTTAAACAAAATCTCGTCCCGAGATTTGAAAAAGGACGAAAAGATTACCTAGGATTTGAAGAGATCGGGAAACTCCGTCCTGATGTGATCTTCGCGCTCCTAGGTATCTTCCTCTTCTGTGTGGTTGCTCCACTGAATCTTGAGAAACTTGATGCTTCGGGTTCTGGTGGTTCGGAAAGCTTCCTCCAAAATACGGATGGGTACTTCGGGATAGGTCAGGTCATCGTTGATGTCTATGGTCCGGTGATCGATATTCTTGAACACTTTCATCTTTTCCGGGACTTCGAGACACTTGCGAAGTAATGAGATATGGAAAACATTGTGCACGGCTGACATCTCTTCGGGTAGTTCCAATTGATACGACACTTCCATGACGATTCAAAATCTTGAAAGGTCCGATATATCTGGGGGCTAACTTTCCTTTGAGTTGGAAACGCTGCATTCCCTTCAATGGCGACACTTTCACATACACAGAATCTCCTATGTTGAAGGCTAGGTCTCGACGTCTCTTGTCGGCGTAACTCTTCTGTCTAGACTGGGCTGTCTTGAGGTGCTCACGAATCTTGTGAACCTTCTCTTCTGATTCTCGTAGGATATCTGGTCCAAAAATCTGACTCTCTCCTACTTCCGACCAGTTCAAAGGGGTGCAACACTTCCTTCCATACATGAATTCAAATGGGGCCATTTGCAAACTAGCCTGATAACTGTTGTTGTATGAAAATTCTGCAAACGGCAGACAGTCTTCCCACTTGGATCCATATTCTAACACACAGGATCTCAACATGTCTTCGAGTATTTGATTTACTCGCTCCGTTTGTCCATCGGTCTGGGGGTGATATGTGGTGCTGAAATCTAGGAGGGTTCCTAAACCTTCTTGGACTTTCTTCCAGAATCTCGAGGTAAACTGAGTTCCTCGATCCGATACGATGTTCTTGGGGACTCCATGCAAACTAACTATTCTAGCGATGTACAACTCCGCTAGCTTCGAACTCTGATATGTGGTCTTAACGGGTAAGAAATGGGTGACTTTGGACAATCTGTCCACTATGACCCAGATAGAGTCATTTCTCCTACTAGAAGTAGGCAATCCGGTGATAAAGTCCATTCCAACGGAATCCCATTTCCATTCCGGAATCTGCAATGGTTGCAACAATCCAGCGGGTCTTTGATGTCCTGCCTTTACTCGCTGACATATATCACACATGGTGATATAGCTTCCGATTTCTCTCTTCATCTTATGCCACCAAAATTGTTCTTTCAAATCTTGATACATCTTCGTTCCTCCGGGATGGATAGAATAAAGAGTATCATGAGCTTCCTTGAGCATAACTTCTTTCAACTCAGAATCTGCTGGTACACAAAGGCGTCCTTTGTACCACAAAACTCCTTCTTCGTCTTCGGTGAATCCGGGTACTTTGCCTGTACCAATAGGAAGCTTGATTCCGTCAATACTAGCATTTCCTTTCTGCACCTCTTTGATATGGCTGATCAAAGTGGGTTGAAGTTCTATGCTAGCCAAAAATCCTTCACTCACTAATTCCATTCTAAAATCTTCCATCTCTTTGTGCAAGCTTGGTTGCTCCTTTAAAATCATGGAGTTCAAACGGCACGGCAATCTTCTAAGGGCATCTGCTACCACATTGGCTTTACCGGGGTGATAGTGAATGTCCAGATCGTAATCCTTGATTAGCTCAATCCATCTTCTATGCCTCATATTTAGCTCCTTGTGAGTGAATATATACTTCAGGCTCTCGTGATCTGAATAAATTTCACAACGATTTCATCAGGTAGTGCCTCCATGTCTTCAGGGCTAGAACTACGGCTGCGAGTTCAAGGTCATGGGTTGGGTAATTTTGCTCATGTTGTTTCAGTTGTCGAGATAGATAAGATATAACTTTGCCTTCTTGCATTAGCACACATACGAGACCAATCTTGGATGCATCACAATACACATCGAAGGGCTTCGTGATATCCGACATGATTAAGATTGGGGCTGAAATCAATCTTCTCTTGAGTTCTTGAAAACTCGCTTCACATTTATCGGTCCATTCAAACTTCTTGTCCTTCTTCAGCAATTTGGTCATGGGTCTGGCGATACTCGAGAATCCTTCTACGAACTTGCGGTAATATCCTGCCAATTCGAGAAATGCACGAACTTGGGTTTGAGTCATTGGGTCTTGCCAATCTTTGACATCTTTCACCTTTGCAGGGTCAACGGCAATTCCTCCGGCTGATACAATGTGACCGAGGAATCCTACCTCCTGTAACCAGAATTCACATTTGCTAAACTTGGCATAAAACTGATGCTCTCTAAGGGTTCCAAGAATGGTCCTTAGGTGTAGCTCATGTTCTTCTTCCGATTTGGAATACATCAGAATGTCATCGATGAACACAACGACAAACTTATCCAGGAAGTCCATAAAAATCTTATTCATGAGATTCATGAAATAAGCGGGGGAATTGGTTAATCCAAAAGACATGACTGTATACTCGTACAATCCATATCTGGTGGTAAAGACAGTCTTTGGAATATCCTCTGCGCGAATCTTGAGTTTATTATAGCCTGTTCTCAGATCAATCTTAGAAAACACTTTGGCACCAGTCAAATGATCAAACAAATCTTCTATCTTGGGCAAGGGGTACTTGTTCTTGATGGTGACATCATTCAACTTCCGATAATCCGTACACAAACGGTTACCTCCATCTTTCTTGTCCACAAACAAAACAGGTGATCTCCAAGGTGACACACTTGGTTGAATCAATCCAATTTCCAACATGGAATCTAGTTGCTCTTTTAGTTCTGCTAGTTCAGACGGGTTCATACTATAGGGTCTCTGGGCTCTGGGTCCTGTTCCGGGGATTAGTTCGATGATAAACTCGATATCCCGATCTGGGGGCATACCGGGCAAAACATCTGGAAATACATCGGGGTATTCACAGATTATCCGGACTTGGTCAATGGTAGGTTGGGCTATACTCTTGTTGCACTTGAATTGGCGAGGTAAGGTTTCAGATATATGCTCGACTGATATTCCGGCTGTACTGGTCATGGTGATGGCTTTCTTGGCACAGTCAATTAATCCTTTATGTTTGGACATCCAATCCATTCCTAGTACTACTTCCAAACCTTTAGTTCCGAGTACTATCAGATTAGCATAAAAATATATGCCATGGATTCGGATAGGGACGAATTTGCAAATTTGCCTAGCCTTGGTGGTTGAACCGGGAATTTGAACGATCATAACATGCTTTAGTTTTGTTGGTTGAATTTTACTAGTGCATGCAAATTCTTCGGTGACAAATGAGTGCGATGCACCAGAATCAAACAACACTCTGGCAAGTACTGAATTAACAGAAAACATACCCAGCACGACGTCTGGCGCTTCCTGAGCTTCTTCAGCATGCATGAGAAAAAGACGGCTGTTGCGGTTGAGTGAATTCCCTGGGGCAAACCTTCTTCCGGGCTGAACACGGCGCTGCTGCTGAGCTGGGGCATTTGCATTGGGGGCTGCGGCATTCTTCTTGTTGGGGCACTCGTTGGAATAGTGGCCTTTATTTCCGCAGTCATAACAAGTCACTTGCGACTTGTCCTTTGCTGCAATAGGCACATCATTGCTTCCAGTCCTCAGGGCAGTGTTGGTGTTGGCGGTAGCATTGCTGTTGTTGAATTTAGGTGGGGCACGATTGAAATTCCCAGAGTTGCCAGGGTTGTGATTTCCTCCGGGCCTTGGGTTTCTACGGTTGGGATAGGCCGGATGGTTCATCGGGGGTCTGTTGGTTCTCAGGGCAAGTCCTGGAGATGGGTTAGGGCGGTACTTTGGGGTCTGATGGGTTCCTGGCTGATGCATCATGCGACGCTTGCGGTTCTCGTTGGCTTGGTTGATCTTTCCTTCCATCTGGATGGCAGAGTCGACAAGGGCTTCAATATCCGCAAAGGGGATATTGACTAACACAGTCTGCATCTCATCGTGCAGACCATTCAGGAATCTTTCTTTCTACTTGGCTTCGGTGTCGATCTCATCCGGTGCATACCTAGCTAATGACAAGAATTTGTCACGGTATTCCACTACGGTCATCCGTCCTTGCTTCAGTTCTCTGAACTCGTCTCTCATTATCCTGATCAAACCCGGTGGCAGATGGGTTCTGCTGAACTTGACCTTGAATTCCTCCCAGGTCATCATGTGGCCTCCGGTCATTGCGCGAACACTGTTCCACCATGCCCTGGCATCTCCGGCTAGATAGTGGGTGGCGAAAAGAACTTTCTCGTTGGCTTCCACTCCGGTGACTTCTAGGTTATTTTCCATGGTTTGCAGCCAATCATCGGCATCTAGGGGCTCTTCTGACTTAGTGAAAACAGGTGGGTTGGTGTTCTGGAAATTCTTTCGCTTAGATCGATGGTTGTCCTGATTTCCGTGGCCTTGGTTGTTGTGGGCAAGCTGAGCTATCTGCTGAAGGGTGGCTACGTTGGCTTGGCGTTCGGCTCTTTCAGCTTCACGGTCAGAAGTCAACATTTGCAGGATCTGCAACATCGGGTCTGGGGATGAACCACTTCCTCCGCGTGGCATCTGAAGATCGTGGTAGATCATGAGAAAAGATGGAAATTTCTAAGGTTCCGGGACTTTGAAAAGTTTTTAAAGTTTGACTCAGATTTTTTTCTAGCAACTTGCTTTTCATTCATTCATTCACTCATTCATAGCACACGATACAAAAACACACCACAACAAGGTAAACAGATGGTTTTAAGAACCATTCTGGAAACTACGATACAGTGGGACCGACTACTACTCACTACGCTAGTGCTCAAGTGCTACTACTCTTCGGAGTCGGTGTAGTCATCATCCTCATCATTCTCATCGTCATTGATGAAGGCGAAATCATCCTCATCGGTGAAGAAATCGATAGCCTGATCCTCCAGAAAATCATCATCATCGCTGAGATAGGAGTAGGGGTCTCCACGAAGATCCTCTCCTTCATTCTCCCTTTCCTCCAACTGCATGTCTCTCTCATGGATGGTCTCCTCCAAATACGAGATACGGTGGCGAAGACGAGCAATGATGCGCTCCTTCTTGTCGAGCTGACGGCGGCGAGACTTGCGAACCTTCGCGAGCATGGCGATGGTCTGATCCTTCGTCTTGATGATGGCGGACTTGTGGTTGGAGTAGTCACGGGCATTGTACAACTCCTGCTGACGATCGTACATCATGAAGCTGAGGTGGTCCAATTGAGTCTTCAGCTCGGGGTGGTATGGGGCTTCCAGTGGTTGTACATTAGCATCACGCCTTGGGCAAAACTCAAAGCGGTACCCTTGATCTGATTGATACTCTTCCCACACAGACGAGAAATAGCTTCCTGCATGGCCCTGGCAAGTCCATCGAGCCAGTTGTTCTCTCGTAAGGTGAACTGAATCCCCTCAGCAGTGGGAGGTTCAATCTTTCCTCGAAGACTTGCAACAATTAGCCACTGCAGATCTTCTCCTCCTTGATCATTGAGCTGAGCTCCGAAGAACTCTGGGTGCAGACGCTCCAGAAGTTCCGAAAGCTGGTCCAAATCCCTCTCAAAGATAAGGTCTCCTCCATTCCCCAACTGGTAAAACTTGCTGTACTTCACGTCCATCTATAAGAATATAGGATGAGTAAGTTAGTAGAGTGATCAAGTGTGTCAAATTTTATGTATTTTGCAAGAGTTTTTGAAGGACATGAGTTTTTATGAAAGAAACAAGGTGATAAGAATGGGAATAAGTTTTTGTAAATATTTGCTTCCTTTTTTTGAAACTAAGTTTTTGATTCAAACGTCCAATCTAACTAGGGTCTCCTATGGTCAGGATGGCTCAACACCCGGATTTTTAATCCCAGATGCCTGTTATGCCATACATCGCAATCCCAGGATTACCATTTTTGTGAGACATAACAGATTTGGATACCACAGTACATCATCCATTACAAACCATACATAAGGTCTTACACAAATAAGGATCTCATGATCCAGTTCTTAATACAATTCAAGCAGCGGAATACGTAATAATAACGGTAGCGTAGGCGAAGCTCCATCTTCGGGGTCACAGGAAATGCTGACGATGAGAGATGATCCTAGTTGTCGTAACCTTCCTGGGGTCCATCTTCCAGGTACTCCTCTTCATAGTCTGGCCATAGGAATATCCAGGGACAAAGCCATGAGTACTCTTTAAGTACTCGCAAACTAATACTAACAAGTGAAGGGGTTTTTGTAATAGGACACTAAGCTCTAGGGTTGTTTTACAAAAAGCCAGATTTACATCTACTAAGTTTAGAAGCAACGAATGCTAGTTGAAGTTTTATAACACCTAAGTGGGAACTTGTATTTCATATCACAACTCTGTTGTGGTCAAGTCAAAATCTCAATTCATTTCACAAGTCATTTTGAAAACATCTGACGGGGGAACAGTATGGCCACTCCAACTGTCCATAACCGCGAACGCGGCTATTCGAATAGTTTGACACTCTGCAGAGACTGTACACTTTCACCACAACATTCGATACATCCGTTAGGAACAAATCCTGAATTCACCATACTCAGTATGCGGATAATCAATCCTAACCTTTCAATTACACGCCCTAGTATAAGCACCTCTCCTGTGAGTTTGGCCTCCCAACCATGACCAACTGTCATCTTGGGTACTGCACAGGTGGACAATCTTCACAAGGTAGCCTCAGCTCAGACCTTGACCGTGAGGGAACCAATACTAAGGTATATAAGTTTCCAGTCAAGCCCTACCCAATTCTCGGGTATTGTGGTTGTACGGTAAAATTGGAATGGTATCGCATCTAGACAACCATCAGTTTTATAAAGGGCTAAGGCTCATGCCTCAACATTTTCATGACCAAAATCATCTGGTGTTTGGATCTACTAAGGCTAGTGGTGTCCAGAGAGGGAACAATTTAGGCTCAATTCACTGCTCAAAACAGTGTTTGGATTTTGTTAGATTTGTATCTGCAAGGTGTTTGATGAAATGGCCGCATGAATTCAAGTTTTGAATTTTGAAAAGATTTTTGGTGGGTGTGCTAGGTTGGTGCTGGTGAGTCTGCAAATGCTTGGGTTTTGAAAGTTGAGCTTGTTTGAGTGGTTTTTGAAAAAGTGGGATCTTCCCATATGATCAAGATTCAATTTTGAACTGTCCTTTAAACTATGCATTTGAATGTTTCTGGAGGATCACAAAGTGGGCCTTGATACTTTGTTATGAGTAGTATCAAGGGGTGTAAAGATCCAAACAGGTTTCTGTTAAGTTCTGAAAGTTTGGGACAGCCAAAGTAGGCATGGGAGTTAAATTGGTCAAAATGACCATTCACTCAATTTGGCTTATTTTGATTTATTTGTCTTTGGGAAAAGTTTGGGAATTGTTTAGATGATGTTTATTTCACCTAAGAATCCTTTTACAAGCAAAGAAACACATAAACAAGGCAATTCAAAAGAATTCAAAATGGGATGCATACACACATGCATGCTTTCATATTTTTATTTAGAAAAGTTTTTGTTAACCCTAATTTTGATGATTAGAGTTTGATGATCCAAGTTTAGTATTTTTGGGATGTTATGTTGGAATTATGCCCTAGAGGCAATAATAAAGTTGTTATTATTATAATTCATGTTCATGATAAAGTTTATATTCCATGCTAGAATTGTATTAAGCGGAAACATTAATACTTGTGTGGTTTGTGAACAACACCGTGTCCCTGGTACGCCTCTAAGGACTAGCTCATTGATCAATGATGGTTAAGGTTTCCTAACCATAGACATGAGTTGTCAATTGATAATGAGATCATTTCATTGGAGAATGATATGATGGACAGACCCAAACTAAGCAAAGCAATTAGATCGTGTCATCGTGTTCGTCTTTGCGAAGCTTTTCTTATGTCAAATATTGTATTCCTTAGACCATGAGATAATACAACTCCCTGGTATCGGAAGAAAGCTTTGAGGTCATCAAACGTCATCCTATGAGAGGGTGATCATAAAGGTGTCTCTCAGGTGATCGGAAAGTATCTGTTGGGTTGTATGTATCGAGATGGAATTTGTCCCTCCCAAGTCGGAGAGATATACTTCGGGCCCACTCGGTAATCGATATCAACACCGCTTGCAAGCATGTGGTTAAGGAGTTAATCACAAAGTGATATCGGATTACGGAACGAGTAAAGTACTTGCTGTGAACGAGATTGAACTAGGTATGACGGTACCGACGATCGAATCTCGGGCAAGTAAAATATCGCGAGACGAAGGGAATATATATATGGGATTGATTGAATCCTGGCATCGTGGTTCATCCGATATGATCATCGATGAATGTGTGGGAGTCAATATGGGTGCCCAGACCTCGCTGTTGATTATTGATAGAAGATCATGTCTGCATATTCTCGAACCCGCAGGGTCACACACTTAATGTGTCTTGACGCTAGGATAGATTGGATAATTGGTTTATGAATTTTTGTTTGGAGTCTCGGATGGGATCCGGGACATCATGAGAGGTTCCGGAATGGTCCGGAGAATAAGATTCATATAAGGCAGTGCAGTTTTTGGAGTTCGGAATTGTTCCGGGTTAATCGGTATTGTACCAGAAGCTTCTAGAACCTTCCGGAAGGGGACCAACGTGGCCCCACCTTCCGGGAGGGGGCATGGGCCTATGAGGGAGTGTCCTAGCCGCATTGGGCCAGGGGCACAAGGCCCCATAGGGCCCAGCCGATCCTAGAGAGTTTAAATCGTTTAAACTAGAGATAGGGTTTCTAGAAGAGGGGAGAGTCCATGCCCCCACTCCTTATCCTTTGGGCTTGGGGGAGGGGCTAGGGCTGCGCCCCCCTCTATATAAAGAGGGGTGGGGGCGCACCAAACCCCTACACCTTCCCCTCCAACCCTAGCCACCTTGCTAGCTTTCCTCTCTCCCTCCCGACTGTTTGTAGGCGAAGCCCTGCTGCAGAAATTCTCCACCATATAGACCACGCCGTCGTGTTGTAGATCCAATCTATCTCTCCACCATACTTGCTGGTCCGAGGAAGGAGGAGACGTCGAGGTTCTGCACGTGTGCATCTCACGGAGGCACCGCCACTTGTGGTGCTAGATCGGATCGGATCGCGAGGAGGAGAAGCGAGTACGACTACATCACCCACGTTCCGACGAACGTTCCGCTGTGCGAATCTTCAAGGGTATGAAGATCTAATCCAATCTCTCTCGTTGATTGCATCTCCTAGATTAGATCTTGGCTTTCCCTCTGTTCGCATCCGTAGAAAATTTTTATTTACTATGCCGCGAAACCCTTCAGTGGTATCAGAGCTAGATCTATGCGTAGATGTGTTTCACGAGTAGAACGCAACATGGTTTCTGTTTTCTGTTGCAAGCCTCTTGTTTGTGTTCTGCTTATGACGCGGGATAGTGAGATTGAAGTGGTCCAGGCCAACCTTACGCGACATCGTTCGCGAGACCGGCTCCGCACTTGACGTGTGGCTTGTTCCACACATGCGGCTGGTGGATGTCAGTTTCTCTCACTATAGTTGTCATGGGATTAACACCGGAGTTTGGCAACCAAAATATCACCGTTGTGGCTTTCCGTAGGTAAGAATCGTTCTTAGCATCTACTCCCATAAGCCACGTAAAACATGCAACAACAAAGTAGAGGCGTCTAACTTGTTTTTGCAGGGAGTGTTTTCTGTGATATGGTATGGCCCAAGATGTGATGTGTATAATGTATGCGATGATCATGTTTTGTAATGTTTCACGACTTGCATGTCGATGAGTACACAACCGGCAGGAGCCATATGGTTGTCTTTATAATTGTGTATGACCTGCGAGTCAACTTCTTATACGCCATGTAATAGCTTTACTTTATCGCTAAGTAGTTAGCAATAGTTGTAGTTGCTATTCGTGGTGGAGGCAATCATGGTGGAGTGATGGAGATCATGCCGGAACGCACAAGATGGAGATCATTGCGCGAAGATTGGCTATACCATGTCACATAAAGTTATATGCATGTGATGTTTATCCTTTATGTATCTTATTATGCTTAGATCGCGACGGTAGCATTATAAGATGATTCCTCACTTAAAGATCAAGATAAAAACTGTGTTCTCCCCAAGTATGCACCGTTGCGAAAGTTCTTCGTATCCAAGCATCACGTGATGATTGGGTGCTATAGACTCTACGCTCACATACAACGGGTGCAAGCCAGTTTTGCACACGCGGAAATACTTGGGTCTAGCTTGACGAGCCTAGCATGTGCAGACATGGCCTCGGAACACAAGAACCAAAAGGTTAAGCATGAGTCATATGAATGATATGATCGACACTTTGTTGTCCACCATTGAAACCACATCTCTTCTCGTGATGATCGGATTAGGTGTGGTGAATTTGGATCGTGTTCACTAAACAACTTGAGGGATGTTGAATTTAGTGGGAGTTCATTTAGTAATTTGATTAGGTTGAACTATTTATCATGAACATAGTCTAAATTGTACTTGCAAATACTGTAGAT
The DNA here is from genome assembly GCA_910589765.1 of Avena atlantica. NCBI lineage: Eukaryota > Viridiplantae > Streptophyta > Magnoliopsida > Poales > Poaceae > Avena > Avena atlantica. The sequence goes on along the minus strand of OU342736.1, from coordinate 402,472,134 downwards.
CACATGGCCAAATCCAACTTCAACTTCAACGTTTTTGCTGAGAAGGAAAAGCTTAGAAACAATGGGTCTAACTTCACCAATTGGTTCCGCAATCTAAGAATCATTCTGTCTGGCGGACAAAAGGACTACGTCCTTGGTAAAGCGTTAGGTGACCCCCCTGCTGCAACTGCGCCGGCTGATGAGAAAGCTGTCTATCAGTCGCGCAAAGATGATTATGGTGTGATTAAGAGCACCATGTTGTTTGCTATGGAACCGGAACTTCAAAATCGTTTTGAAACCTATCCCGGGCCCTTTGAGATTCTCGAGGAGCTGAAAACCATGTTTCAGACTCAAGCCCGTTCTGAGAGATATGAGATCTCTGAGAAGTTCTTTAACTGCAAGATGGAGGAAGGGAGTTCCGTTAGTGATCACGCCATAAAGATGTCGGGCTACACTCAACGCCTTGAGCAACTGGAATGCACGATTCCAGAGGAGCTCAAGATTGACAGGGTTCTGCAATCACTCCCTCCCAGCTACAAAAGTTTTGTAGTGACTCATAATCAGATTGGCTCCACTGATACGATCACCGAGCTCTTCGCAAAGCTGAAGGCTGCGGAAGTGGACATCAAGAAGGATAATCATGTGTTGATGGTCAACAAGCCCTCCTTTAAGAAAGGTAAGGGAGCAAAGAAGCCCTTCAAGAAGGGCGGCGGCAAGCGCAATGCTCCTGCTGAGAAGAAGCTCGAGTCTGGTCCTAAGCCGGACACTGAGTGCTTCTATTGCAAGGACAAGGGTCACTGGAAGCGCAACTGTCCGAAGTACTTAGCGGACAAGAAGGCTGGCACCATCAAAGGTATATTTGATATACATGTTATTGATGTTTTCCTTACTAGCCCTCGTTGTAGTGCCTGGGTATTTGATACCGGTTCAGTTGCTAATATTTGTAATTCGAAACAGGAGCTACGGAATAAACGGCGGCTTGTGAGGGATGAGGTGACGATGCGCGTTGGCAACGGATCAAGAGTTGATGTGATGGTCGCCGGCACGCTCTCCTTAGTTTTACCTTCGGGATTAGTTTTAAACCTTAATAAGTGTTATTATGTGCCTGCGTTGAGCATGAACATTATTTCTGGATCGTGTTTATTGCAAGACGGTTATTCATTTAAATCGGAGAATAATGGTTGTTCTATTTATATGAGTAACATCTTTTATGGTCATGCACCTCTTATGAATGGTTTATTTCTTCTAAATCTCGAAAGGGATGAAACACACATCCATAACATTGAGGCTAAGAGATGCAAAGTAGATAGTGATAATACTACTTATTTGTGGCACTGTCGTCTAGGTCATATTGGTGTAAAGCGCATGAAGAAACTCCATTCTGATGGACTTTTGGAGTCTCTTGATTTTGAATCATTTGACACATGCGAACCATGCCTCATGGGCAAGATGATCAAAACCACGTTCTCCGGAATGATGGAGCGAGCAACGAACTTGTTGGAAATCATACATACCGATGTATGCAGACCGATGAGTATTTTGACACGCGGTGGATATCGCTATTTCCTCACTTTTACTGATGACTTAAGTAGATATGGGTATATCTATTTAATGAAACATAAATCTGAAACATTTGAAAAGTTCAAGGAATTTCAGAATGAAGTGGAAAACCATCGTAACAGAAAGATTAAGTTTCTACGATCCGATCGTGGAGGTGAATATTTGAGTTATGATTTTCTCACGCATCTTAAAGCAAGTGGAATCGTTTCACAACTCACGCCACCCGGAACACCACAGCGCAATGGTGTGTCTGAACGCCGGAATCGAACCCTATTAGATATGGTCCGATCAATGATGTCTCTTACTGATTTGCCGTTATCATTTTGGGGTTATGCATTAGAAACCGCTGCATTCACTTTAAATAGGGCTCCATCTAAATCCGTTGAGACGACACCGTATGAACTATGGTTTGGTGCTAAACCTAAGTTGTCGTTTCTTAAAGTTTGGGGATGCGAAGCTTACGTCAAGAAGTTGATGCCGGACAAGCTCGAACCCAAAGCGGAGAAATGCGTCTTCATAGGATACTCTATGGAAACTATTGGGTATACCTTCTATCACAGAACCAAAGGCAAAGTGTTTGTCGCAAAGAACGGTTCCTTTCTTGAGAAGGAGTTTCTCTCGAAAGAAGTGAGTGGGAGGAAATTAGATCTTGACGAGGTTATTGAACCTTCTCTTGAATTGGAGAGTAGCGCAGCACCTGAAATTGTTCCAGTGCCGCCTGTACCAACAATAGAGGAAGCTAATGACAAGGATCATGAAGCTTCGGACGATGCTGCTACTGAACGCCGCAGGTCGACAAGGTCGCGTGCCCCTCCTGAGTGGTACGGCAACCCTGTCTTGACTGTCTTGTTAGTAGAAGACAGTGAACCTATGAACTATGAGGAAGCGATGATGAGCCCAGACTCTGAGAAATGGTTGAAGCCATGAAATCCGAATTGGGATCCATGAGCGAAAACCAAGTATGGACTTTGGTGGACCCTCCTAGCGACCGAAAGGCCGTTGAGTGCAAATGGATCTTCAAGAAGAAAACGGACGCGGATGGTAATGTTACCGTCTATAAAGCACGACTTGTCGCAAAAGGTTTTCGACAAGTTCAAGGTGTTGACTACGATGAGACTTTCTCTCCCGTAGCGATGTTTAAGTCCATTCGGATTTTATTAGCAATTGCTGCGTTTCATGATTATGAAATATGGCAGATGGATGTCAAGACTGCGTTCCTCAATGGCAACATTGATGAAGAGTTGTATATGATGCAACCCGAAGGTTTTGTCGATCCTAAGGATGCTAGTAAAGTATGCAAACTTCAGCGTTCCATTTATGGACTGAAGCAAGCATCTCGGAGTTGGAACCTTCGTTTTGATCAAGTGATCAAGAGCTTTGGATTTGTTCCAAATTGCTACGAAGCTTGTATCTACAAGAAAGTGAGTGGGAGCTCGGTGACGTTTCTGGTACTATATGTGGATGACATATTGATTATCGGAAATGACATCAACATGCTTAACGATGTGAAGAGTTATTTGAACAAGTGTTTTTCAATGAAAGACCTAGGTGAAGCTGCTTATATATTGGGCATCAAGATCTATAGAGATAGACAAAGACGCCTGATAGCTTTAAGCCAGAGTACATACCTAGACAAAGTTCTGAAAAGGTTCAGAATGGATAAGGCAAAGAAAGGTTCAGTGCCTATGTTGTCAGGTAAGATATTGAGCAAGGCTCAGTGTCCAGCTACGGTAAATGATAGGGAAGCTATGAGCAAAGTGCCTTATGCCTCGGCCATAGGTTCTATCATGTATGCCATGCTGTGTACTAGACCGGATGTGTCCAATGCTCTTAGTTTGACGAGCAGATATCAAAGTGATCCAGGAGTGGAACACTGGACAGCCGTGAAGAACATCCTAAAGTACCTAAATAGGACTAAAGAAATGTTCTTAGTCTATGGGGGTGATGAACAGCTTGTCGTAAAAGGTTACGTCGACGCTAGTTTTGACACCGACAAGGATGATTCCAAATCTCAGACAGGATACGTTTATATTTTGAATGGAGGAGCTGTGAGCTGGAGAAGCTGCAAGCAAAGCGTGATCGCGGGATCTACAGTAGAAGCGGAATACATGGCTGCTGCAGAAGCGTCAAGTGAAGGAGTTTGGATCACAAACTTCATCACTGAGCTTGGCGTGGTTCCAAGTGCATTGGACCCACTGGAGATATTGTGTGACAACACTGGCGCCATAACACTCGCTAAGGAACCAAGATATCATCCAAAGACCAAGCATATCAACCGCAAGTTTCATATAATCCGAGATTATATTGCAGATGGAGATCTGAAGATTAGCAAAGTACATACATATCTGAATGTCGCAGATCCATTGACTAAACCTCTTCCACGTGTAAAACATGATCAACACCTCAGTGCCATGGGTGTGAGATTGTTACCAGATGTAAACTAGATTATTGACTCTAGTGCAAGTGGGAGACTGTTGGAATTATGCCCTAGAGGCAATAATAAAGATGTTATTATTATAATTCATGTTCATGATAAAGTTTATATTCCATGCTAGAATTGTATTAAGCGGAAACATTAATACTTGTGTGGTTTGTGAACAACACCGTGTCCCTGGTACGCCTCTAAGGACTAGCTCATTGATCAATGATGGTTAAGGTTTCCTAACCATAGACATGAGTTGTCAATTGATAATGAGATCATTTCATTGGAGAATGATATGATGGACATACCCAAACTAAGCAAAGCAATTAGATCGTGTCATCGTGTTCGTCTTTGCGAAGCTTTTCTTATGTCAAATATTGTATTCCTTAGACCATGAGATAATACAACTCCCTGGTATCGGAAGAAAGCTTTGAGGTCATCAAACGTCATCCTATGAGAGGGTGATCATAAAGGTGTCTCTCAGGTGATCGGAAAGTATCTGTTGGGTTGTATGTATCGAGATGGAATTTGTCCCTCCCAAGTCGGAGAGATATACTTCGGGCCCACTCGGTAATCGATATCAACACCGCTTGCAAGCATGTGGTTAAGGAGTTAATCACAAAGTGATATCGGATTACGGAACGAGTAAAGTACTTGCTGTGAACGAGATTGAACTAGGTATGACGGTACCAACGATCGAATCTCGGGCAAGTAAAATATCGCGAGACGAAGGGAATATATATGGGATTGATTGAATCCTGGCATCGTGGTTCATCCGATATGATCATCGATGAATGTGTGGGAGTCAATATGGGTGCCCAGACCCCGCTGTTGATTATTGATAGAAGATCATGTCTGCATATTCTCGAACCCGCAGGGTCACACACTTAATGTGTCTTGACGCTAGGATAGATTGGATAATTGGTTTATGAATTTTTGTTTGGAGTCTCGGATGGGATCCGGGACATCATGAGAGGTTCCGGAATGGTCCGGAGAATAAGATTCATATAAGGCAGTGCAGTTTTTGGAGTTCGGAATTGTTCCGGGTTAATCGGTATTGTACCGGAAGCTTCTAGAACCTTCCAGAAGGGGACCAACGTGGCCCCACCTTCCGGGAGGGGGAATGGGACTATGAGGGAGTGTCCTGGCCGCATTGGGCCAGGGGCACAAGGCCCCATAGGGCCCAGCCGATCCTAGAGAGTTTAAATCGTTTAAACTAGAGATAGGGTTTCTAGAAGAGGGGAGAGTCCATGCCCCCACTCCTTATCCTTTGGGCTTGGGGGAGGGGCTAGGGCTGCGCCCCCCCTCTATATAAAGAGGGGTGGGGGCGCACCAAACCCCTACACCTTCCCCTCCAACCCTAGCCGCCTTGCTAGCTTTCCTCTCTCCCTCCCGACTGTTTGTAGGCGAAGCCCTGCTGCAGAAATTCTCCACCATATACACCACGCCGTCGTGTTGTAGATCCAATCTATCTCTCCACCATACTTGCTGGTACGAGGAAGGAGGAGACGTCGAGGTGCTGCACGTGTGCATCTCACAGAGGCACCGCCACTTGTGGTGCTAGATCGGATCGGATCGCGAGGAGGAGAAGCGAGTACGACTACATCACCCACGTTCCGACGAACGTTCCGCTGTGCGAATCTTCAAGGGTATGAAGATCTAATCCAATCTCTCTCGTTGATTGCATCTCCTAGATTAGATCTTGGCTTTCCCTCTGTTCGCATCCGTAGAAAATTTTGATTTACTATGCCGCGAAACCCTTCATGTTATAGCAGCGAAACGCCCGAGAAGGGTGGAGCCCATGGTGCGGACGCCGACACGGAGACGGCGGCCGGCTGCGGCGGCGTCGGGGCCCCCTGGGAGCCGATCAAGAATAGATGGATGCCTTGGACCACGGTGACGAGGTCGTTGATGGCCCCGCTCATCTGCTCGGGCATGTAGAGGAAGGGCGCTGGCGTGGCGGAGCCTGCCGACGTGGCGACCAACGGAGAGCCCGCCGTGGTGGCGACGACGGTAGGGGCGGGCGGAGGCACGAACGACGTGGTGGTGGGCGGAGGAGAAGACATGATCACAGCCGAGCTAGCTGATACCAAATTGGTAGAACCAACTGGTCTACCCGCCCTTGGGCATAGCGTATAGGGGAAGGAGGGGAGACGAGCGGGCGAGGCGGCGGACGCTGGCGACAGGGCGCCGTCATGCGCGGGTTGTGGTGCAAGGGCGGCGGCTAGGGTTAGGAGACCGACTCCTCGGGGAGTCGGCAATAATAAATATTATTATTGCTTGCTGTTTGCTTCGTTTACAACAGTATATAAAGAGCTAAAACCCTAAACTGATAATGGGCTAAGCCCCTAGTTGGGCCCATGGCTGGCCCCCGCCTCACGTAACTCAGACCGGTCATAACAAGATCTATGATGAAATAGCATATTGTGAACCTAAAAATGATTTTTGTAAAAAATCATGACCATCGGATCATGTACCTATAGTTTATATCTAACCAGATTCCTACCGATTCGGAAGGAATTTGTCTTTTTCACCTGGGGTGGACGGAAAGGTTTGAGATTCCCATGTTGAGAAATTTTCCATTTAAGATGGTATAGTATTTTTAAAAAATTGTTGATAATATTTTGAATTATCCATTTGGTGGTTGCTTCACAAAATCCCCTGTTTTTTGCGCCCGGAAAATGGAAAATAGCTTTTTGGTGCGAAGAAAAGGAAAACTTCCTCCTACAACATTGTTCGCCATATCATGATGCACATGCATACACAATATGAGCATATTATCACAAACTAAGCCTTGATTCTAGCCATAACATTGGTCATTTGACCCGAAAGTAAGAAAACCTCGAATGAGATAGGTCACTTTGTGAAGGTTTTTTTGATACATATTCAATGTATCAAGTTTTATATTTTTCTTTCCAACTATGTCACATAATATGACACCATCCGAAGGTTTCATATTTTTTCGATCATTTTTGAATTTTTTATGTCTCTTTTAAACTATCGACAAACTTTGTCGAACGACGGGTATGAAGATTCTTAGCTCGGAGTTGAGCCTCTCTAAACTTGTATTGGATCTCTGATGAAATAGAATATTGTGATCCTAAAAATGATTTTTGTAAAAAATCATGACCATCAGCTCAAGTACCTATAGTTCATATCTGACCTGATTCCTACTGAATCGGCAGGAATTTGTCTTTTTCATCTTGGGTGGACGGAAAGGTTTGAGATTCCCTTGTTGGGACATTATCCATTTAAGGTGGTCTAGTATTTTTGAAAAATGGGGTGGTAGTATTTTGAATTAGCCATTTGGTGGTTGCTTCACAAAATCCCCCTTTTTTGCGCTCGGAAAATGGAAAATAACTTTTTAGTATGACAAAAAGGAAAACTTCCTCCTGCAACATTGTTCGCCATCCCATGATGTACATGCATGCACACTATGGGCATATTATCACAAACTATGCCTTGATTCTAGCCTTAACATTGGTCATTTGAGCCAAAAGTCAGAAAACCTCGAATGAGTGATAGGTCATTTTGTGAAGGTTTTTTGAGACATATTCAATTTACCAAGTTTGATATTTTTCCTTCCAACTATGTCACATAATATGACACCAGCGAAGGTTTCACATTTTTTCGATCAGTTTTTAATTTTTATGCCTGTTTTAAACTATGGTCAAAACGACGAGCATGAAGATTCTTATTCAGCATAAATATCTAATGTTTTGAGTTTAGAGAGATAGATCTTATTTTTCTGAAAATTATGATATATTATTTGTATTTTTATGAATTAGAATGATTTTTTATGATTTTCCTAAAAGTAATAAGATAAAAGGGGAAAAAAGAAAAACTACTTTGCCGTGTATACTGCGGAATACGCACGACAAATGCCCTTTGCTGTGTATACTACAGAATACACATGGCAAAGGCCCTTTGCCGTGTATACTGCGGAATATACACGGCAAATGACCGGCGATGGCACACGGCAAAGAGGCAACCATCTGCAGCCGTTAGCTCCTCCCCGTCAAGTGGACCTGTGGGGGGTCCCACCTTGTTGCCTTGACGACACCTATGTCGTGTGCCGCTATCGACTTTGCCGAGTGTTTTTTCTTTGTCGTGTTCCTTTGTGGGTCTTTACCGTGTATATTTTTTTGTCGTGTTCTTTTTTCATAATTTGCCGTGTTCATGTACTTTGCCGTGTGTTTTATGGGTTTCACACGACAAAGTTTATCTTTGCCGTGTTCCGGTCTATTTGGCACACGGCAAAGCCATGTCTACACGGCAGCGACATATTTTTCTGTAGTGCTATATCACTAGTACAGAACATAACACCATGTGTGATAGAGGTTTTGTCCACATATTAAATGAGTTTGAGAAAGAGCTTTGTGAAGAGGGTTTTTGTGGTGAAATTGCCATTCCATAACTTATTCACCCTTAGCAGTTCAATTGTCGTATCCATCCGTGTACATCGATCTTTTTTTTTGCCTGGCAATGGTCTTGTTGAATGCACTGTTTTGCGAGCGACGACTTTCTTCAGGATGAAAACCTATGATCTTTGAACGGTCGATGACGATGCTTGTGCACTGTTTCCTTCTTGAAGACGCTGCTATTGGAGTGGTTGGACTACTGATGTTGTTTTGGTGGTGTTAGTGTCGTTGCTTTGAGGAATAGTTCTTTGTAGCAGGACTTTTCTTTCTTTAATTATTCTTCTTTTTTCTGGGATGTGTGTGGATCCGTAAGGGCGCTAGGACATACGTTGTTGCAGAGGCGCGCTCTTTGTCAAAAAAAAAGTCTTACACACCATGTGTCTTTCAATACCTAGGCATGCATCGAAGCTTTCATCCAATGTGATTGGTTTGGTGACCGGTCCTGAAATCAAAACTTTTGTGTTTATGTGAAGTTTGAATTCCTGGAGCCATGTATGTACCATACACTAACTTTAAGTACAACCGGTTGAAGATACCAAAGTCTGAAAGCAAAAAATTAAGTATAATGTTCATGGTTAAACATGAATTTTAGTAGTTAGATGATCAAAGTAAGTGCTTTAGTCTATGATGATCCATTCCATATCTATTGTTTCAGTCATTTGTCCTATACAATAAAGCTCTTGGGAGAAATGAATTGTCATGACTGTCCTCGCCAACATATCCATGCCGGGTTTCCATCTAGAAAAAAACAAGATGGATAAACTAAGGGATCGATTTTCACTCCTTTTGTTTTTTGTACCAACACTCCTAGCTGGTTGCAACAACCAACACAAGACGTCCAGAATTGTCACATGATCTCATTGAAAGCTATCTTTTGTCAAAATAAAGGTGATGCCGTCGCTTTGTACCCCTGATAAATTATGGTTACTTAGTATCGGCAAATAAAACCTGCTAATTATTTATGATATCAATAATCCCCAAACTATACATGTATCACGATAAAAGGTTTAATTAGCTATGATGAGTATTTGTTCAAAACTTACTATGAGTATTTGTTTCCCGTTTCATGCCCTTGGGCTATGGTGATTGGTGAGTATTTGTTCAAAATTTACGCATCGATCTCTCTCTGGCCAGTTCTCCGCTGAGGATTAATTAGCTTGATCCTTGAGACCTTGGCTAGACAAGCACAAGTCAAAAAAAAGCTTCATCATTGATAGAGTGACCTCACAGTCAATTTCCACATACGGAGGGGAGCGTTGCACCACTGCATGTACGGTACAACAGCTCTTCGCTGGTGATTAACCCACACACAATATGATCAAAGCTGTCCAATCCCATCAACATTCACACTCTAGCTCCACGGAAGCGCTAGATATATAGGGGTTTCAGCTGGAATAGGCCGAGCTGGATGCCACGTGACGTCCCGGGAAACTATACATTCACACAACCACTCCCGCCGGTGTCACTTACTTCACTGCTTTACGTGCTCCGTGTCTTCTATTTAAACCGCAGGACTCCACCCCGACCTCTCCACCATCGCAACACAATCACAGTAGCACAGGCTGCACAACACGCAGCAAAACACGAGCGAGAGAAGCTAGGTAGGTATAGTCATGGCTAAGTGGAGCTGCTTTGGCGTTGCCGCCCTCCTGCTCTGCCTTGCACTTGCACTGTCACACGCCGTGGAAGCGGCAAGGAACGAACCAGCGGCTGCTGCCGGTATGGCAACGGCGACGCTTTCTGCTGCTGCCGGGACGGCCGGCGCCGGCCTCGGCGTGGGCGATAAGAAAACCTTTTGGTCGTGGGGTGGCGACTCTGGGTCCGGCTGCTGCAACCCCGGACCTGGAGGAGACCGCCCCGGAGGCTCTAGATCCGGCTGTTGCAACCCCGGACCCGGAGGAGACCATCCCGGAGTCGTCGGAGGAGACGGATGCGATGGCGGACACTAACGCGCGCCCTGGTCATAGTGATGGGTTTGTTGCGTCTTGGTCGTCGTCGGAGGCGGATGCATGTGCCGCCGACTTTTCGAAAGATATGTGGCTTGGTATCGTGCGTGCAGTGATATGGTTTGCTTCTGAACTTCTGATTTGAGTGTGTCTGGCTGTATACACGTGCATATATACATGCATGGATGGCTGTCATGAAGGTTGCGTCGAGTTTGACTATGTATATTTTTTTTTCATATTATTTGGGCGTGATTGGAGTATGTGTAATGTATGCTTATGTAAGTGTGTCAAAAAAATAGGCCCAGTTGTTCCTTTTTTCCAATAAAAAGAGATGAGCAAAGTTGTATACTGGCTTCTCGATGCTTGTCTATGGTTATCAGATTAAGCGATGGGCAAAGAAGATTTTCTCCAGCAATAACAAAAAGAAAAGAACAGACTCATCAAACAAATGACGAGAGAATTTTGTAGGATCATAGCTCTCTCTTTATTGCTCAATCGTACGTAAGGGGTGCAATGATGGTATCATGTGAGTTCAGGAGCCACAGGCGACGTCCATATACAAATACTCCCTCCGTTCCAAAATATAAGATGTTTTAGGTTTATGAAGAAAATAAATCTAGACTTCTTTTAGTGTATAGATTCATCCCAAAGTTAAGTGAACCTACGTACGAAAACAAGTCTAGATTCATTTTCTTCACAAACCTAAAACATCTTATATTTTAAAACGGAGGAAGTAGAAAGAAGTACGAGCTTGATCAAGAGAGCATGCCCATTAAATGGTGTATTTGTTGGATGTATGAAGTACTCCCTCCGTTTCAAAATATAAGATGTTTTAGGTTTGTGAAAAAAATGTATCTAGACTTGTTTTGTATGTAGATTCACTCCAAACATGAGTGAACCTATATACTAAAAGTAGTTTAGATACATTTGCTTTACAAACCTTAAACATCTTATATTTTAAAACGGAGGGAGTATGTAACAACCACAAAATCTACAATACATTGTTTTATTTCCTGAAGCACGGTTCTATAACTAGGCATGCGGTTATTCTATAGATCTGTGATTATTTTGTTGCAGTTTAAGGCGATAACACAATTGGTAACTTGGAGAACAGACACCCACGCCAGGGCTTCAAGGCATGCAATTGCTTCCAGCGTTGCAGGTTCTGGGATACCATGGAAAGTGAGGACCGTATATCACTTTGATTTTCAATGAGGAATCCAGGGAGCTACTCTTTTTTGCATCTCTCGCCCGCCGATTTTGCACTAAACCTAAACAGTGGTGTTAAAAAGAATTTTGGGCTTTAGCGGTTTGGGACCTAGAAGCCGACCGAGAAGCCCAGAAGAAGGGGTCCTGAACATATCAAAGTCTAAATGCAAGAAATAAGTAGTCCAAATTGTACTATGGAAGTGTCTGTCCATGTTTATAATGTTCATGGGTAACATACATTTTAGGAGTTTGATGACAAAAATAAGTGCTTGAACCTACCATGGTCCATTATTCCAAAATTTCTTGTTTCACTTGTTTGACATCTACAGTCAAGATCTTTAGAAAACTGAATTTTCATGATGGTCCTCAGCACCATATCAATTCTGGGTTTCCATTTAAAAACAAAACCAAGCGGGATAGACTAATGGATCAATTTTCTCTCATTTTTTCATGACAAGATCTCCAGCTGGTTGCAACAACAAATAGATATGTGGAGAATTGTCATGTCATCGTATTAAAAACTACTTATCTTAGAATAAAGGTAAGTTTATGCACCTTCACGGTGATACATGCTGGTATTAGACTATTACTAAATTTGTTCCTGATAAATTATAGTTAAGGAATTTGACAGAAAATTTAATTATTTCGGATATCAATATTTCTAGAAACTAAATGGATGTACCATAATTCAGTTTCCTTCTAAATAGTTTTTCAAAATTATAGTTAATTATCAGAGAGGTGTCTCTATCATGTTTGCATTATTCGCGAACCGTAGGGTGACAGACTTAAGGTATACCGACACTAATGGGAAAATAATATATATCAAAGAAAGGTTTTGTAAGTGTTCTAATTATTTCAATGATCACCGGAATTGTTTCGGGTCAAATTGCTAAAATTGGTTTCAGATGTGATATTGAAATGATGCAAGGGATTTCGTGCAAATGTTTGTTAATTGAAGTAATTGACAAAATTCTAAATAAAATAATTAAAAAGTGTTTTTATTCGTAAGAAAATGCATTTAATTTAGTAGACATTAAATGCAAAATGAGTGAAGTTGGAATTGATGTGAGTGGGTTGTGTGGGAGTACTAATCTAAGTTATTTAGAAAGAGTGTACTTGTAAACTTCTTTGAGTTCAATGCAAGTCACAACTTTATATATGTGAGCATGATAACGTATCTAGTGAAACAATCCATGCACCAGCTACACCGATCTACTGTGATCCATTGGATGTGAATGGAAGGGACATGATACAGCTAGTTGATGGCTGATGGCACATTTACAAAATAAACCTTAAATTCCAACTGAATTGTGTGAGTAGTCCTGCCTAAAGTCACCGTCCCTCTTCCTCTGCCCTCTACTGTACCGTTGCACCACAAGGAGGTGTGCTAAATTTGGTTCGTGCTACTCACAAAAACAATCTGTCGCAAATTGAAATATTTTTTTCACAAGCTATCTAGATTTGGTTCATAGTAGCCACAAAAAATACATCTTTTTCATGAAGAGAAAAAAATATTTTAGCTATCAAACTGAAGTTATTATGCACAGATCATGTTAGATTAAGTGATTTTCTGTTACTGCTACCTTTTCTTCATAGAAGCATCAAGCATTATTAAAACAATAAATTTGACATGCAGTCTCAAACATGCATACCCATGATACCGAGGAAGGTTTATCAATAGTATTCACATTATATCAAGTAAATAATGCATATTTTTCTGTTATATATATATATATATATATATATATATATATATATATATATATATCAGTGCTAGCTTTGCATTATCCTTCCATTCAGCAATTATTTCAAACCTGAACTCCTAAAGATATTACAGCTATTACATACAAAATTTCCGTAGATGTCATAAGATTCAGGTACATCCTAGCTCAGATTACAGGTAGTTTGAGTAAAGAATTTGCAGATACATGTATGAACCATGTCCACAAGAACACACGGATATTGCAGAACTTTAATGGAACAATAACACACCAACAAGTGGACATAGTTGGTGCGCATGGTTTCTAATCTGGACAAAGAGCGATCTGCAAGCCAAATTTCCGTGTATGGATTGAGGCAATTTTTTGACCCCTCATTGTAGTTCATCTTCGGGTTTGCCCGAGCTGCCAGTGAAAAATGATTACATTATTTTATCCAAACCTTGCGCAAGTTTGCATTGCATCACCATAGATAGTGTAATCTTGTAATTAGTAAAGCTGTAATATTTTATTTATGTTACAACAACACTTTCCATTATAATTACAGAACATTACATGCAGGAACTACTAAGAAGGATAACTTGCTAACTAGTGGGAAACCTTAATTTTTCAGAGCACTCCTATAATATGGATTGCAATTAGTAATGATATCAGAAAGTTTACTAGACATTGTAAAAGGCTCTTTCAGTTTAAGATCAATAAAATGAATCACAAGAACATATAGTAGACGTCGTGTAGTTATACCATGTACGCAGGCTCCAAGATGATTATTTTTCACATCAAGGACCCCCTTCACGTACAAAAATGATTTTTGAGTTTGCAAAGGTACATGGAAATTATTTACTAATTATTGATGAGAACATAGGGCACATCCCCTTATCTAGTTTCTACTCTAATGGCTATAATAATAAATTCTTTATTTGCATCTCTTACATTAATTCAGTGGACACACCATTCAATTTCCCTAATGCCATAGGTTCAAAACGAATTGGAGATATTCCAAATTAGAAGAATATATAATACCGTACATCTAGATAAAATTTACAATCATCTTTGCAGCTCATACAAAAATAGGGTGCATCTGACCCTCTACAAATGACACCATACACCTAGATAAAAATTACCATCATCTTTACAGTTCATACAAAAATAGGGTGCATCCAGACCAATTATCCTGCTAACATTCATGGCTCATAGCCTTTCGTCATCACCCACATAAAATTTAAAACACCATCATGGCTCCGAAAACAATCTAAGCCGTAAAACATGACTTCCCTTCTAATTTTTTTTCATATACGGGTTGGATGACGGAATGTACTAACAAGAAGCACACGTCAAGAATACCTTTAGTGCACACATCAATGTGGATTATAGAGATATAAAATCAGGAACATGAACAACTATAAATGATTTGGTAAAGTCTAACTGGACAATGCACATTAAAATGGACACTTCCATTTAAGATTAATAAAGTGAATCCCGTAGCATTAGGCTATAGCAACTAATGTACTGCCGACCTTATCGAAACTACCAACTACTGATTTCTTCATATACGATTACTAACAATCATATGAAAATTTTATTTTATGAGTTCGGAAAAGTACATGGAAGTTGTTTATAAATGTCAAGGATCCAAATAGGGAGCACCTCATTTGACTATTCTCCCAATCTTATTATTAGAACCGAGGACATACTTTTATGGTTATAATTGCAGAACATGCATCAATTCAGAGCACCCAATATTGTATTCCCAATGCCACTGATTCAAACGAAATTGGGGTAGAAAATAATGCCCAAATTGGAAGAACAAATACGGCAGTAACACATGGATAAAGGATGAAGAGAACATACCCCTAATCCTTAAAACTGCATCAGACCTTTGACTCATGTGCCTCCGTTGCTTCTATTTCCCAGAGCTACAAAGAGACTTCGATGAGCCACCGCGCTACGAAATACTTTGACACGCACGGTCATTTCATGGGAACATGACACCTACTGGACTTGTATGCCATAGATCTCCACCTAGGTACATGAGACGACAAGAGAGGCTCGAGTGGTACTCGATCTAGGGAGAGAGACATGGGTGAATTTTTCTAACCCTAGCTCTCGTGGTAGAGGACATATGAAAAGGGAAAGGGGAGGGAGACAATGGGTCCGGGAAGGATTATTCGTGCAATTCAGCTTCAGTACAAGGTTCATTTTGTAAAGATACCATCAGCCCATCTCTTTGCTGCATCTTGTCCCTTAGTTTCATATCTACTTGCCCATAAACTTGAGGTGCATGTCGTGCATGAGTTGAGACGTTTCACATGATACGTACTCATGTGAGCATGATCATATTTCACCTAGCACCGGAAGATATTGTATGGATAACAAGGTCCCTACATGACATAGTGTGGATTAAAGGATGCGATTGATTCCTGGTGCCTCCCAATCTTATATATCAAATGCACTTGCTACAGACTTCTGTCATATGATTTTGAATGGGGAAGCACATTCAAAAATGATGTATTCTGGACACACCATGTGTGTTTATATACACATGATGCATCAAATCTTCGGTCCCATGTGATTGGTTTTGTGACCGGGCATGATATGAAATATATCTTTAGTGTTTCACTACAGCACACGACGGCTACGCCGACGGCAAAAAGCCCTCGGCGTAGCAAGATTTGCCGTCGGCATACACTACGCCGAGGGCTGCCGTCGGCGTAGCCCCCTCGGCGAAGGTCTCCCTCGGCGGAGCAAAAACGGCCGTCGGCGTAGCAGAAAACCGTCGGCGTAGCTCTACGCCGACGGCCGAGGCGGGCCCGTCGGCGTAACGGCCGTCGGCGAACGGCGGCGCTGCCGTCAGACGGCCGCTAACGGCGCACCGTATACGCCGACGGCCCTACCCTCGGCGTATGGTGCCACGTGGCACCCGCTGGGCCTCCCCAGGAAGGTGCTACGCCGACGGCCTCGCCCTCGGCGTATGTGGACGCGTGTCCACCGCCTGGCCCTCCCAGGCTGGCGCTAGGCCGACGGCCGACCCTCGGCGTAGGGGCAGGTGCTACGCCGACGGCAGTGCCCTCGGCGTAGCCCTGACCATTGGCACATGGCAGAGGGCTACGCCAAGGGCATTGCCGTCGGCGTATCACATATCACAGTTTTTTTTTTGAATTTTTTCTCAGCAGCACTCACAGCACCATACATCATCCATGCATACATCCATACAGCCATACATGCAGCACTCACATCAGTCATACAAGATCACATATGGTCATATTAAACATTGTTCATATCACACATGCTCATATTAAACATTGTTTATACATCATCCATACATTGTTTATACATCATCCATACATTGTTCATAATCATCACACATGCCTACAACTCTGGAGGAGAGGGGGTGTAACCGAGATCTCCCCTGGTGAAAAGTGGCGACCTCTGCCGAGGGTTGCGTCCAGTAGAAGCAGCAGAAGAGCCACCTGGCGAGGGAGTAAGAAGTGTGAAGCTCGGGAGAACCACCTGCGGAATGGCCAGGAGATGGACCATCGTCATGAAGCGGTGTGATCTGACGCCCATCCGGCGAGGCGTGGCCAAAGTGCCGGTTCCTAGAAGCTCCCGTTCCCTACATGTTGCCTACATGTTAGCAACTTGCGAGGCAAAGTAAAGCGATAACCAGTGGGTTAGCAAAGAACTTACCGGTGTCGATGCGTAGTAGGTCCTAGCGAAGCTTTTCTTCGATTGCCAAAATGGCATCGGACCTGGCATGGGAGGCACGGGCCCTAAATCTCTATTCTGGCCAGTTTGAATATTCACCATCATGGCCTGCAGATAGTTTAGAAGTCAGCCGTAGTACAACAAACGGGGGAAGCGGGACTTGTATCTTTTGCAAAAAATAAAGGTTCGGACTTACATTTACGTATTGCATGTAGATCGCATTCGCCTCCTGATGCTGCCGAAAGGCCACCTGATATTCCTCATAAGCGGCTTCGTAGGCCCGCGTCTAACTCAGGCTACAATTTTCAAATACAAGGAATCTCGTCAGCGGTTAGCCATGCAGGAACAAAAGTCATAAGATGATGAAAACGAGAAAAACTTACATCCTCGGCGGAGCGACGAGGCTGGCCACGAGGCGGGATGGGGGGCCGTCGGCGGGTAGGTAGCCTTGAGACGGCTGAAGCTCGTGCTGAGGGTAGGCTTGACCTTCTTATTCAGAATCTTGAGGCGTCCATGCTGCAATCCGTGCCCGACAGGACCAACGACTCCTCGTCGATCTCCGCGTGAATGGGGTCATCCACATGGGGGTGACGAGCCTTCACCATCGTGCTGTAGTTCCCCAAGTCGTTCTGGGCAGTGCCGAAGTACAACGGGCAACGAGGGTTGAGGTCTTGAAATTGGGCTTCTTTCGCCGCATCATCTCATAGACGGCGACGTCATGAATCACCTCCCCGGGTTGTGCCTCGGCCACCTGTATCGCGAAAAGAAAATATTATGCATATGAAGTACAAACATAAGCAGAAATGCACGTAGGGTCGTTCCATGTATATACGTACCACCTTCCCTTGAAGCGGTCAAAGTTGCGGTTTCCCGCGCAGTGCGTTCCACCATCGCCTCGGTTATCCGCGTTCCGCCTCGACAAGGCTGCAAACTCCTCGTCTTCTCTGAGCACCTCGTCCTAACCAGCTCCTCCATGCGAGTCGATGCGGCTCGGCCCAATCGGGGATACCTGAAAATGCAATACTCAACTCCAGAAAATGAATGGCAACTTAGAAGCAATGTAGAATCTCATTGACATTTTACTCATCGACATGTACTTCTTCTGGCGTCATCGAGTACTCAGGATTAGGGTTCCTACCGACAATGTCTTCCTTCCTGACCCTCACGCCCCTGTCAGCCCAGAAGTGGCTAGCGGTCGTGACCTTCTGGTTGTACCACACCTGGGGGTCAACTTCACACAAGCCCCAAGCAAATCCTCTGCGCCTTCTCCTGGTCCTCCTCGCCACACGGTAAAAGCACTTCAATCATGCATAAGAGTCATGAGTTAGCACGGTGGGGTCATCAAGTATGAACATAACTCGAGAAATATGCCTTACCCAAAACTTGGTGATGACAGCATCAGCAGCTGTCGGAAAGCCCGGGACACGGGTAGTCTGGTAGTCCGCCAAGTGGTAGCTGCTTCCTGTCACCTCGTGGGTAATGTGATAGCCCGCCAGAACTTCCTAATCAAGAGCTCCAACAAGGCTGTTAGGAAGGCGAGGCTTCGTCCCCGGAGGAAATGTCCAATTGCTGCACAATAATAAACGTTAGTACACAATAATTAATTTATGACCAACATGAAATAAAATGTTTTAAATTGCCAAATTAGTACACTTACTCAAGGCCATCTGAAATAATAAGGGCTTTCGCCTCCTGAGTCCTAGCTCAAACTTCTCGTCAGGGACTCCCGATTCCCCACGATTCCGCAATTTCTTCGGCCCCACACAACTCGCGGCTAGTGTCCGCCTCCGTATCGGTCCCCGCCTCCCTCTCGTCCTCGCCTCCCTCTCAGACTCTGCCTCCCTCTCGGACTCTGCTCCCTCTCGGCCCTGAAAGGCTGCTCTGTCAGGAACAACTCAGGAGCCACGTCGCCAGAAGCAGAGGGTGGTGGGTCAAAGTCCCACGCCTCCTCCCGTGGCACCTCGTCCTCGTCCTCTCTCGACCTCGGCCTCGACCCGTCCTCCGCCAGCAGGAGCAAGATCGGGGTAACGCGGATTGGGATTTTGCTGTCTCCCACTCGTGTAGCAACTTTTCCTTGCGCGTGCTTCAGCGCATTAAGCAGGACGAACTGGTTGCCTTGCCGCTGCTCATATTGTTCATTATCCTGCATTAAGTAAGAGAAAACAGTTAAGCACAAAGACATAATAAAATGTTACACAAAGAATAAAGGCATAATGCAATTAAGAAAAGTTAAGCCACAAAGACAAAATAAAATGCATTAAAAAAATAAATACTCACTATCATTTTCATTCTCAATTCTCATTCACATTCTCATTCTCATTCTCACTATCACTATCTTTTTGAGTAGAAATCTGGATTCTCATCGAAGGGTGTTATGCTCATCATCGTTGTCATTCTCGGTATGGAGCTTCTCGAGCATACTTATGTCATG